>CM053157.1:86417979-87617979 GCA_028571685.1 Heterohyrax brucei | reverse complement strand
CCCCAGGACTCCGTGGCTGTGGTTGTTACGAGGTGCCCGTGGGTTCCAGCTCACATCCCTGCTGGGTGAGGCAGGACAGGCGTGGTCGCGTCCCGCGCCGCCTCTCCGTTCTGGTTGCCTCTGAGCCCACCGGGGCACCCACCGTGCCTGTCCACCTCCTGCAGGTCCTTCCTCTTTCCCAGGACTCTACTGTCACGAGACTCAGACTGTGCATAAGTTCCCCTTTCTGTCACTTTGAAGGAAGAGCGTACCTACTCACCCTGGCTCTCCCTCACCCAGACCTTCAGAAGGGGTGTATTCCAAGTCAGAGGTCTTAGCCTGAAGCAGACTTGAAACCGCCTGGCACTGTCTGGTTGAGTCCGCCTCACAGAGACCCAGGTGTGTCCACCTAGAACCAGGGTCCACAGGGTTTTCAGTGGCTTGTTTTTCCAGAAGTATGCCTCCAGGCCTGCCTTCTGAGAAGCCCCTGGGTAGACTTAAGCCTCTATCTTTCAATTTTAAGCCAAGCGTATTCACCAAGGACCCCTGTTTGCCTGACCCAGGGCTTCTGAAACAGACGTTCGAGATCATCTGTTCTGACTTTGTCGTTGTACAAGGGAGGGAATGGAAGTCCTTAACTGTTGGGTGGCTTCTCCAAGGTCCTACGAAGAAGACAACAAACAGCCAGAACCCAGCTCTCCTGGCCTCCTGTCTGTTGCTAACAAGTTGTGGGGCTCCTGAAACTTCCTTCTGAACCGCTAGGGTTCACCTCATTCTCTGAAACTTTCTACAGAGGAGGTGGCCAGACCCCAGAAGATGGATTTCTAAAATGCTGCCCTGCAAAGGCAGGGGAGGGCCAGGCAGGGTCTTTCAATCTGACGACACGGCCCAAATCCCGAGAGCCCGAGGGAGGCAGATGTGGATGGTGTCTGACTCAGCTGGAGACAGGTGTCTGGTCTCTTCACAGGTTCCTTCCAGGGAAGCCACAAGGCCGCTGAAAGGAAAGAGAAAATTATCCAGTTTTCTACCGATTAGATAGATGAGGTTAGCTTTTTGTGATCTAGCGATGTTTCCATTTATTTGAAAATCCTATAAGGCTGAGCAGTTGAGCAATCAGCTGCAGATCAGATGCAAACAGTCTAAGTACTGATAAGAATCCCAAAGACAAACAGTGAATTCCTGCTAATGGCTCAGTCGCTAAGGGAGGGTCCAGTCTAAACACACGCGCTTGGTTAAACAGGGTTTCGTTAGCTCAGGTTACGGTGGCGCAGGGAAATTTTTCCTTTATGCTTGTCAGGGGAAATTAATTATACATCATCCATCCATCATTCCTGCCCCAGGAGTCCTACGTGGACTTTGAGAATGCCTCAGCAGCTCTCCCACTCCTCCCCTGCCCCGCCCCCACCCCACCAGGACCACACGGGGCCACATTTTGGTGCCTGTAGCTGAAAGGACCTGGGATTTTCTAGGCCGTCACACTAAGGGTTTTTTTTTTTTTTAACTGATAACCTGTAAAAGTTTCTTTTTTCAAAATGTGACACTTGATGTGTGCTTCAAGCTACTGACAAATATTTGACTTTGCAGAATGTATCTCAGACTGCACAGTGTATTAGGTCCTTGTAACTTTGATATTAATTTCGTTTTCACTGAAAAAGTAATGCAAATGGTTAAAGAATTTTTTAAATTATAGAAAATCGTTTTAAAATAATCACCCGTGGTCTTATCACTGCAATGTATTTTCTTCTATCTTTTAAGTTTGTTTTTCTGTTTTTCTCCTTTTCACAAAAGCAATGCATGTGCACTGTAGAAAATGCAGAAAGTGAATAAAAAAGAACACAAACCCTGCTATCCGGACCCTGTGCTGGGGTGACGGCCAAGAGCTATGGCTGCTGACCCCAAACTGGCAGTCAACTAACTCAACCAGAGACACTCAACCGTCCCAGTTCTGTTTTCCTTGCAGTTATTTTATTTCACTGATCATATTGCAAAGATGCTTTCCAAAATTTATTTTTTATCAGTGAAATATGTACCTGGAAGCTTTAAAAAATCAAGTAGAGTATAGTCATTGTATTGATAATTTAGTAATCTTGTGAATATTTAATAGCTAAGGAATTATAGATCAGATAATTTGATTTTATTAGCTTTGATCTTTAGGATTTTTTTCTTTCTTTTTTGCTTATTACACACATAGTAAACCTATTTCTGGGACAGGTACTAGGTTAGGCTTAAGGACAAAAATGTATTTGTATGTTTGAAAATTTATTTTGGGTATTAACAGTATTAACAGTATGACAGACAGTGTTCCAGGTGTTCGAGACGATGTGGCAGTGAACGGATAAAACAAAACCTCTACCTTCTTAGAGCTTCTGTTCTGAGGGGACGACCAAGATAGCCCGTGGTGAGTTCAGAACGCAGCATCTTTGGAAAGTGAGGCAGAAGTAACGCCTGGTGCCTGTAATCCTGACAGCTACCCTGTGCTGTGGTGCACCAGGCGACACGGACCCAGCAGAGAAGTAGACCTCATCTCCATCCCCAAGGGGCATTGGCCCACGCCCCATTGTCCCTACAAGGGCGTCTAAGAGCCCTGGGAAACCCCCACCCCCAAACAGACACAGTCACCTTGCCCCACTCACCACGTGGACGCGTGTCGAACCGACAGAGTGATGACTCTGCAGATGCTTTGACAGCTTTCAAGGGAGACGCCTGTGGGAGGAGTCAGTGTTAGTCTGCTCACCAGTGGAGGGACACACAGTGTGTCCAAAACACGATGTTAGCCCCTGAGAGTGACCAACGGAGACCGCGGCGGGGGGGCGGGCAACAGACAGCTAGACACATTTTCTACAAGTGTGCAAAGTTGTGGTTATGATAGACTAAGAGCTGACCCTTTTCAGAAGCACAGAATGTCCACGGAGCCCTGGTGGTGCAGTGGTTAGGAGCTCAGTTGCTAACCAGAGTTGGCTGCTCCAATCCACCAGCTGCCCCTTGTGTTAGTGGGTGAAAGTCGCCTGGAATGCTCAACTACATTTCATTCCCTGTTTTATCTCTGTCCCCAAGAAGATCAACTGACTTCCTTTACCTGTCTCTGGGGAAGTCAATCAATTATTACAACCCCCAGGGAGGTAAGGATATTGATGTCAATGAACCTTGAGACTCCCCTGTTCTAGCCTGTGACGAGGTTGACATTCTCCAGTGCAAATCCCCTTGTAATCTGGCTATAAAAGCCGTTGGAAATGTAATCCAAGAGGACAAGTCTTGGAGAAACTGTTCTCACTGTTCCCCGGACTGGCACGCTGGTCTGTTAGTTAAGCACACCTGACCCTTTCTCTGTCTCTGAGTCTGGCTGCAGTGACAGGGGGAATGAACCTGACTTTGGTTCAGCAACACTCAGAAAGCTAGTAAGGAAGCCCTGCTCCCTCCTATAGGGTTGCTGTGAGGCAGATCAACTTGACAACAGTGGGTTTGTTTGTTTTGTTTTGTTTTGGTTTTGGTTTATGGTGTTAATGACATGTTAACGGCCCCTAACACTTCACAGTATCACTCGGCTTAATTCTCACAACAGTGTTTTCCAAGAAGCTGAGCTCTGACTCTCATCCTAGCTCTGACTCAGTAGTTCTCAAACCTGGGTCAGTATTGGCATCACTGATGGAACCTGATATCCACACAAGGGTCCAGGGCCCAGCTTCTGTGTCCTTCAGGAACTTTCCAGGTGAATGAGACACAAAAACCCAAGCATCCCTATGTTTTAGCTTATTTGCAAACATACAGTTTTTGAATTTGAAAAGTGCCTTGGAAATCACCCTTCGCTGCAGACGAGAGACGACAGGAGTCCAACGATGCTGACTGGCTCGTTCAGAGCTGGCCAGTGGCCGAGCAGCGTCCCAGACACAGCTCTTTTGACTGGATTGATGAATGTGTGTGCCCCCCTGCCTCCTGCTCCCAGGCTTTTAGGTGAAGGTAGAGCCTGGCCCCAGCATCCTCTGTGTCCTCAGGGGAGTGCCCGTGGCACCGTGGGTGGTGCGCAGCCCCCGCCCTTGTGTTAGGAGGATTGAGTGTGAGTGTGAGTCCTGTAAACGGCCGCTCTTCAGAGTCCAGCCCCGCCTTCCTAACCACAAAGCACCTGTTTCGCCGGAGAACAGTGTATTCCGTGGAGTGGCCCTCGAGATAAGTTGGAAAGCCTTGTAAGTTCTGAGGCCGAACATCGCAGGAGTTTGCATGTTAATCCAAACTAAGGCATTATTATCATTTCCCGTGGAAAACCATCTCTCCACCCAGGCCACTCTGAGTCTGGGGCCTGTATTCTGGCCAGCCTCCACAGCACAAACGTACACAACGCAAGGGTGACAGCCGACACTCGTTAGTATGCTGTTTCTGGGGGAGCTGGGGGCAGAGGCTGTAGGTGGCCATGTCAGCTTCACGTCCCGTGGAAACACCTGGCTGCTTTTCTAAAATGCTGGCCTAGTAGCACAGCAGTCGCATGAGTGTTTCTGAAACGCTCACTGTGTGCCTTGTCTCCCGTGGGCTGAATTGACTGGCTTCGGTAAACCAAACCCCCTGCCACCGAGTAAGCTCTGACTCCTAGCAACCCTACAGTGCAGGGTAGAACTGCCCACAGAGTTCCCAAGGAGCACCTAGTGGACTGGAACCACCAGCCTTTTGGTTGGCAGGCATCGCACTTGACCACAGCACCACCAGGGTTTCTGAACGAGCGGTATACTGGGCTGGTGAAGTGCTGGGGAAGGTGGTGATGTCACCCACCCAGGCTGAAGTTAGGACATAACAGCTTTTTAGAGGGAAACATTGCAGTATTGATTTAACTAAAAATGTGGATGTTCTTTGCGCCAGAGTTTCAGGAGAGTATCCTGTAATAATTTTAGCTCAAGTGTGGGTCTACGCACACTCACACAAGGATGTTAGACATAGTGTTTTGTGATAGCAGTGAATGATGAGGACAATGATGACCCGTCTGCGTGGGACTGGAAGCAGAAAGGAGGGTCTGCGCACACTCGAGTGAGGATGCCCGGAGGTACCAAGGCCTCGGCTGCTGACCTCAGTGTTGCTCATCCTGGTTCACCCACCGACCCCCCAGGGAAACCTAGTGATCTGCCCCCGGAACGGTTACAGCCTAGAACACTCCATAGGGCAGTTCTCCTGCTACAGGGGGTCTCCGTGAGTCAAAAATCGACTCAAAGACGTGTGACAACAGTCCATACCGGAAGGCTATGTCATACACAAGAAACCCACTGCCAGTGCTTTACACTCAGACCAGCCCCCAGCACTCTCAAGGCTGCAAGTCCACCAAAGCCAAGTGTCACGTTCCTCTAGCATCGAGGCACTGGTAGTTTCAAACTCACAACAGCTGTGTGGCCACCAAAAATGAGGGAAAACTGTATTGCTAGGTAACAAAGAGATGCAAAACATCATTACTGTTTATTTGTACGTGTGCGTAGATTAATGCCATTGACTTAACTATAATCCAGAAAATTTTAAAGGGCAGCTTGAGAAGGGATAGTGTCACAAGGAAATGCACAAAGACCTGGAAATAGAGAAGCAAGAGGGGAGGACACACACAGCATTTCTTAAGCTGAAAGAACCAAAGAAAGTCTACAAGTACGAAGGTGCAATGCTGAAGGATTCTATGAGAAAAATACTGAACAATGCAAGCAGTATTGAAAGAAGACGGAGAGAATACACAGAGACACTGTACCACGAGGAATTAGTCCACATCTGTCATCACAATCAAGAACTGGTGTACTGAAAGAAGTTCAAGCCTCACTGAAGATGCTGGTAACCAGCAAGGCCCGGAACCGACGCAGTGCCGGCGGAGACGCCTCCGTAAGGGGTGCAGCACTGGAAGCCCGCCTTCCTCCGCGCCAGGAAGTTTGCAGGACAGCTACCTGGCCGACTGACGGAAGAGGTCCGTCTCTAGAGCCCTTCCAAACCAAGGTGATCCAAAGGAACACAACAATTGTCAAACAGTATCAGCAGTGTCACACACAAGTCAAGTTTGGCAGAAGATCTTTGGAGAGCAGCAGCAGCAGCAGCACGTCAACAAGAAATGGCCAGAAATTCAAGCCCGAGTCAGGAGAGAACGTGGAAGAAGGGACCTCACTGCTGATGTCATGTGGATCTTGACTGAATGCAGAGAACACCGGAAAGATGTCTGTGTTTTATTGACTACACAAAGGCATTCAAATTATGGCTAACACTGTGAAGAACGGGAATTCCAGAGCACTAAGCTGTGCTCCTGAGGGGTCTACAGGTAGTCCAGGGGGCAGTTGTTTAGACCGAACAAGGGGATACTGTGGGGGTTAAAGTCAGGAAAGGTGTGCACAGGGTTGTATGCTTGCACCTTACTTACTCAATCTGTATGCTGAGCAAATCAAGAAACTGGGACAAGGCAACAGGATTGGAGGAAGACTCGTTAACAATCTGTGTTATGCCGATGAATAACCTTGCTGGTTAAAGGTAGAGAGGACTTGAGGTACTTATTTAATGGAGATCAAAGATTATAGTCTTCAGTATGGGTCACACCTCAACACAAAGGGAACAAAGATCCTGATAACTGGACTGGTAAGCAGCATCATGATAAATGGAGACAAAATGATGCTGTTGAGGACTTTCTGTTGCTGGGATCCACGGTCACCATGGAGGCAGCAGTCACGAACTCAGACTCTGTACCGCACTGGGCAAATCTGCAAAAGACTTCTGCATCATGTTACAAAAGCAAAGATGCCACTTTGAGCGCTCAGGTGAGCCTGACCCAAGCCATGTATTTTTAAATGCCTCACGTGCCTACAAAAGCTGGACAAATGAGTAATAAAGACTGAAGAGTGGACACCGTGTGTTGGCTAAGCATGCTGCACGTACCGTGGGCTGACAGGAAAACCAACCAGTACATTCTGAAGCGCCACCTGAGTGGCCCCCAGAAGGGAGGGGGCAGAACTTCCTCCTATGCTGGAGAAGAACATCCTCCTTGGTAGAAGGTCAGTGTGAAAGCAGACGACGCTCAGCGAGACGGAGTGGGCGCAGACACGGTGCAGGACTGGGCAGTGCTGGGTGGCACCTAACGGCCACCACCACCTGGCTTCCCCTTGTCACGCGTCAGTCAGGAGTCATGGGACGCGTCCAACAGACGGGGGAGGTTATCTCGGGAGGGTGGCGCTACGGAGGGTTTATTTTCCCTCTTGTATTACATTTGCGGTTTTTCATTGAGTTACAGCTTTTGTATTCAGGCAACAAACAAATGAATACCCTAACTAACTAAATCAAAGCAACAAAAACTAAGAACAGTAAGCATGTTGTTGTCTTAAAAAGTCATTTCTTTCATTCTAAAGCAAAACAAAACCAAAGCATCTGTTCTATCCAGGCTTTACAATCTGGCAATTGCACGGAGACTCAAAGTTTCTTCAAGCCTGTGAAGATGACAATTGACAATTTGTTGTTAGTGCCTCAGATGTTGACTGACAGTGACCCTATAGGCTAGAGTAGAATTGCCCCATGGGGCTTCCTAGACTGTAATCTTCAGGGAAGCAGACTGCTAGGTCTTTTCTCCCGAGGAGCTGATAGGTCCAGACTGCCTGCCTCCAGGTTGGCAGCTGAGGGCTTAACCACTGTGGTACCAGGGCACCTGATTTCCTTCCAGAGCAGCCTGACTCTGGGGGAGGCCAACCCCAGGTAAGTCCCCACCAGGTGAGGTGGCCTGGGGCAGCTGGGGTTAATTGACTGCAAAACGGTAGATTGGCTCGAGGGAAGTTGTGGAACCAGAGGTTTCTGGTTCCAGGGAGAAGTGAATATGAATGGAAATGTAGATTTTGGGTGAGGAAGTGATAAAGACACTCATTACCCTGAATGAGAATTTCCCGCCAGTCACCCCCGGGAGCACAATTCCCATCCTCCAGCTCCGGGCCTCTGAGCCCTTCAGCTCCCTGTTGGTGTGAACTGGCTGGTGGGGACTTTTGTCAGGTTCTTCCTCTACTGTGGTGGAGACAAGTGTGGCAGTCTGCTCCCACAAAGATTTACCCTCTTGGAAACCCTATAGGGCAGTTCCCCTCTGCCCTACCGGGTTGCTCTGAGTCAGAATTCACCCGCAGCAGTGGGTTTGGTATTTAGTTTGGCCTGGCTCCGAGGCCTCCATGGATGGTGAACGGCCTGCAGGCAGGGATAATCGTGTCTGGACTTGAACAGCTGTCCCTTTGCCTGGTACTTGCCCAGTGCCTCTCCCAGAACAGAGTTGTCAGGTGTCTGCCAGTTGGTTCTGGCTTGTAGCGACCCCATGTGACGGGGTAGAGCTGCCCCTGGAGGGTTTTCTGGGCCACACTGGTGGCATGGTGATTAAGAAGCCTGGCTGCTAGCCAAAAAGGCTGACGGTTCAGCTGCTCCTTGAAAACCACGAGGCCATTGTCTCTGTCTTACAGGGTCTCTATGAGTTGGAATCAACTTGACAGCAGTATTTTTTTGAAATGAGGGCTTCCTGCAGGTACCTGATAAATTCCTAACTGGCCGGGCCACTTCCCTGCTCACATTCCCTTTAACACTCCACACCTGCTTCCCCAGTTCCGGGTAATCTCCCAGTTTTGTCTTCCCCATTTCCCTGAATGTGCTCTGTGTTCCAGAGATACAAGTCCATGACTGAGCCGGTCTCCAAACACAGTTAGCGCCGTTCCAGGCTGGAGCTTGGTTCATCGTCTTCAGGACAGAGATGGAAGTTTTGGGAAGACCCTGCAGCTCAGCGGGTGGCTAACTTCCTCCAGGTTCAGGGAGTCCTGAGCAGGAGCCCTGACCTTGGCTAAAGGACTTCACCTGGGAAGCAGAATAGCGCCCGCCTCTCTTCAGTTGTTAAGGAGAGATTGGGTTAGCCCAGTTTGGGGCTGGAGCTAAGTGCAGGCATTGTCATTTCTATTTGTTTCACACTTTTATGCTAATTACCCACTTTCCCTCATTCCCTAGGCATTTGCATTTGCCACCTTTGAGTCGGGAGAAGTGAGCCGAATGACAGGGGTTGGAGCACAGCCTGAAGGGGACAAAGCTGTATTTCTTGAAAGCCTAGTGAACTTGCAGGAATGAGAACTGTAAATACCTTGCTCAAGATCTGGAGGGTTTGGTGTAGTCAGTGGGCTTTGAAGAATAAACATATCAACCAAACCCCAACCCGTGTCACTGAGTCGATGCCGACTCACAGCGGCCCTCCAGGTCGGAGTGGAACTGCCCCACCAAGTTTCTAAGGAGCGCCGGGTGGACTCGAACTGCTGGCCTCCTGGTGAGCAGGTACAGCACTTGACTGCTGTGCCACCAGGGCGTCTCAGTGTCTACATATGTGTTTTAAAGATAATTCAGGCACACAACTGGTAAACCTTCCAAACCCATCGGGAAGTCTCCTTGCAGCAGATACGGGGGGCCGTGGACAGCTCTGTGGCTGTTGGTTGCGGATAGCGGCCACCCTGAGCCACGCCGTCTCTAGTGGCTCTCTGGTGACCTCAGGTGAACAGAAGGAAAACCGTGCCTGGCGCTGGGCCGGCTTCGCCACTATTGAAGGGCGGGGGTGGGGTCCCTTGCAGCGAGTTCTGGAGGTCATCCGGACGACGTTCTGCGGCAGCCCCCCCGCGCCAGCACTGGCTGATTTTCAGAAGGAGACCACAGTCCTCTCTAGTCTGTCTCAGTCCGGAAGTGCCCCTGAAACCTGTCCCCTGTGGGTCACCTCACTGGTATTTGAAACAGGTGTGGCACAGCTTTCGGGGCCATTGCAACCTCAGGCCATCACGGTGCCACAAACAGCAGACCGGTGGGGCCACCACAGGAAAAACTCGACCAAACCCCACTGTCCAGTCTGCGCCTCTCCTTAAACCCCTGTGCTGCACCACCAGCAGCACGTTGGGACCGGGCTGCTAACCAGGAGGCCAGCGGGTGGGACCCAGCCGCTGCTCCCTGGAGACCTTGAGGGCAGCTGTCCTGGGCCCTTGAGGAACGCACTCGACAGCCGTGGGGTTGGTGTGCGGGTCTTTGGCACCTCATGTCAAATGCTTTCAGTTTTGCTTATTAAAACACTGACTTATTCAACTATTTGTTCGGCGTTTGCCGAGCACCGGCTAAAATGCTGGGCATTGAGTTAGGTTTGGGGGGAGAGTGTGAAACGAGACAGACAGAGCCCTGCCCTTGCCCCCTTCCACCCTCGGGGAGATCAGATGCTGGATGAGGAGGTGCACACAAGCCCTGCCAGGTGTGTCAAAGCCCCAGCCTGCCAGGTGCCAGGAGCATCACCACCTGGCCCCCCACCCCCGCCAACAGGGCAAGCTTTCAGAAGCGCACGTCTGAGGATGGCACTGCCTGCCCTACAACCTGCCCTCCAGTCTTCCAGGAAAGGCACACTCCAGACCCTGTATCCTGTCACACGCCCGCTTTCGTCCTGGTGCCACAGAGTCGATTCTAACTCGTGGTGACTCCAGGCGTGTCGGAGAGAACTGTGCTCCGCGAGTCTTCAGCAGCTGATGTCCCTGGTGGAGACCGCCAGGTGTCTCTGGGTGGACCAGAACCTCTGACCTATCACCGGCGGAGCGTGTTAACTGCCTGCCCTACTGAAGGTCTCTCTCTGGTAACCCGGGTCTGCTGAGACCTGCGGCTTTGCTCCCTCCCTGCCCTGCGGCTTGGCAGAAGTGTCCAGCTGCCCCTGCCGCTGTCTGTCCAGCCTCTGTCAGCCTTCACACTCAGCTCTCTGCTGGGAACCCGCTCCTGAAGCCTACTCGCCTGTCACGTCTCACCTGAGACCGCGCTCCACCCAGGCTGCTCCCCTGGGCTCCTCAGGGCCTCCACGGTGCCTTGGGGACCTAACACTGACCCCGGGCTGAGCAGAAGCGATTCCTTAAGGCATGTGTATCATGCTCCCTCCCGGCTGCTAGGGACCCCCCGCCTGCCCTGCTGGTCACCACTGTGTCGCGTCTCGGGTACACATGGTGGTCCTCGGTGGGCGTTCACTGAAGGAGTCCTCTTTCTGTCTCATGTGGCTCTCCCCGAGCTTGTAGATGTTTTTACAACAGCATGGAGATATGCTTGTGGTAAAACCAATGGCAGGAGACATTAAAATAAAACAGAACATGGCTGGCAGTTCAAATCCCCCAGCCGCTCTGAGGGAGGAAGGTGGGGCAGGGTGTTCCCACACGGTCTCCTTCTCCCCACGCTGCCCCACGGGGCTCGTCCGAGTTGGAACCAACTCAGCAGGAAGGAGTGTGGTCTCTCTGGGTTTTCCTTCCAGCTCCAGTTCTGCTCACATCCCAGAGAAGTCTGCTGCACGCGTGTCTCTGCACCTCTGCACACCTTCCACATGGGTGCACACTCACTGACCGCTAACCTGGCTGCAGCAAAGCCAAGCTGGGGTCGCCTGTGCCAAGCCCCGAGTCAGCAAACCCAATCAGCTGACGTCCACTTCCTGTGACAGTGGACCTTCCCGGGAACTGAAGTCACCCATCCGCACTTCATTTGGAGCTCAGCAGTCACTTTTTCCCCCAGCTTTACCTCCTGGTTCTCACCCACCTGGCCTGTGTCCGCTCTGGCCTCTTGTCCATGTCCTTCAGCACCCCCGTTTGACTCCCAGGCCCCTCCCTTCATGAACTGCAAATGAGGCTTATGAGTGCAGACACAAGGCTAATATTGTGGAAATTTTATTGCTCTTTCATTCAACGGCTTTCAGAAATCTTCCCATGTCCCCATGTAGATTTATACCTACTTATGTATTTTTTAAAATCCCTTTACAGTATGACAGAGGAAGGTTGTGTTGTAGCTGACTCACTGATGATTTCCTACTAATAGAATCTGTGTGTGTGTGTTGTGGTCACAAGTGTTGGTGTAGCTCTAGTACAGGTTCTGAGGAGGAGAACGGCTGGGCCATCGAATCTGTACGTCCTGAGATTGGTAGACAAGTTCCCACTGATATTGGCAGTTCCTTCTCCTATGTGATTCCCTGGTGAGAATGAGAAAACCTTCTCACCATTATCAATTTGGTAGGCTAAAAGTGGAAATTACTGATGAACTTTATTTCTTTAACTATGGATGAGGCAGATCTTTTGATTTTTCATTGACCATTTGTTGATATCCTCACCTTATTTTTTAGTTGGGTTGTTCATTTCTTACTGATTTTTTTTCTTCATTTGTAAGAACTGTGTCAAAATAACTGTTAAAAACATTTCCTCTCCCTCTGTTTGTGGTAGTTTTGCTCCTTAGAAGTGAAAAGTTTTAAAGCAGTAGAATTAACCAATGTTTTCTTTTATGGTTTCTGGTCATGCTTGGAAAGATTTCTGCAAGTCCAGGAAAATAATTTAAAACTTTGCTGTATTTTCCAAAATACCGTTGGAGTTTTAAAGAAATTTATGTCCATACTCTGTCTTAACATGAGAAGCTGGAGTAAAACAGAGTTATTAAATTACATGCATTTAGTGAATGGATACATTCTATGCATCCTGAGTTTCCATGCCAATTGTAGAAACGGTCTTTTGCAAGGGAACAGATGGAGGTTTGAATCAGCCGTCCCTCAGACTCCACATTTATAGAGTGCTTACTATGTCACAGGAAATCCTGGGGGCGTAGTGGTTAAATACTACATCTGCTAACCAAAGGGTCAGCAGTTCAAATCCCCCAGGTGCTCCTTGGAATCTCCATGGGGCAGTTGTACTCTGACCTACAGGGTTGCTATAGTCGGAATCGACTCCATGACAGTAGGGCACTGTGCCACCTTGTGCTGGACCCTGGGGGAAGCAGAGGCAATAACAGCTAATACCTACACATCACTGACTACCAAGGCCTTTACACAGGTTGTTGTTGGGTGCCACAGAGTCAATTCTTACCCACAGCGACCCCGGGTGGCAAAGTAGAAATGCCCCAAAGGCTGTAATCTTAAGGACAGCCCTGGTGGCGCAGTGGTTACAGCTTGACTAGTAATCAAAAGATCAGTAGCTCAAATCTCCCAGCTGCTCCTTGGAAAGCCTATGGGGCAGTGCTTCTCCATCCTGCAGGGTTGCTATGAGTTGGAATCAACTTGGGGTCAATGAGTTTGAGTTTTATGATCTTGACTGGAGCCAATTGCAGGTCTTCCCCATGGAGCTGACGGGTGAGCTCAAATGACCAGTGTTTGGTTAGCAGCTGAGCGTTTATTTATCACACCACCAGGGTCCCTTGTTTTCCATACATGAACTCATTTAATTTTCGCCAAAGCCCTAAGACAGGTGCTTAAATTATCCCCATTTTATAGATGAGAAAATGGAGTCAAAGAGCTGTCAGCTGACTCAACAAGGTCACCCACTATAAGTGGCAGGGCTAAAAGTACATTACCAACCCCATGAGGCTGGCACCAGAGGTCTCCTTTGACATCCTGACACCACTCTTTCCCCAAGACTTGTCCCTTGGGGTTTCCTGGCCAGTGGGAGGGACCAACTTGCCCACACAGCGGGTGTGCATGCACAGGCGATGAGGAGCCCTGCAGAGCCAGCCGAGATGGGAGGAGCCCCGCAGATGAGGAGCTGGCCCGGACTGGGGTGACCTGTGGGGGACTGGCCACAGAGGCACCTGAGAGGGACCTTAGAGGGATTTCTGCAAGAGGAAGACATGGGGACAACATTGAGAATTCCTGACTTTTATGTCTCTAGGGTTTGACATGTTCGGCTTATGTCCTACACTGTGCCGGTCTCATTGAACTGCGACTTCTGTGCAGGGTGGGAACTTGCTGCAGGAATGAATGAATGAATGAATGAGGTGCTGATTGTTAGTTCAAGTGGAAGCTTCAGGAAGGCAGGGTCCCGCCAGGGTTCCTTTGGTCACAGCCCCAAGTTTACTGGGCATTTCACCTGAATGTGAGCCCTGGAGGACACGTGAGTTGGGGATCAGAGGTCTGAACTAATCTGGGTGTTTGTCCGGCCAACAGGAAAGTGTGTGGGCTTATTGTATGGAAACGGAGTTTACCTGCTTGTTCCTTTTTGTCAAAGGTTTGTTGAGTACCTGCTGTGTTACAGAGGCTGGAAAGTAAACCCATCTATTTCTGGAACCATTGCTGTGTTCCCAGCTGGTAGCACCGGGCCTGGCGCATCCTTGGATGAGACTGGTGCTCCCTGCCGTGCTCAGAAGCATCAGGAACCAGCTGAGTCCAGGTCCTGGGTTCCTGCCCTCCAGGGGGTCTCTGGGGCGGGACTGCTAACGGTACTCAAGTGGAGGGGGCCGGGGAGAGGGGCTGAGTGTTCAGGGCTTCTTCTCTTGTTATCTGTCTTGCTGTCCGTTGGATTCCTAATCACTGCCCTCCCAGGTGCAAGGTAGAACTGCCCCATGGCGTTTCCCAAGCCCTGACCTTCCAGAGCAGATCCCTCGTCTGTCCCCTGACGCACTGGGTGGGTTTCAGGCGCTCTCCTTCCACCCCTGCTCCAGGACTTCTGCTCTTCCTTTAGTGCTGTGAGATCTTAGCCAGATAACTTTTCCAGCCTGAGGTTTTCCTCAGCTGGGAAGTGAGGGAAGTCGGTGTTGACAGCAGCACCAGAAAGTGTTTGATGAGGGTAGTTTGCTTCTCTCTGGGGTCATCAAAACCTAAGGGGGGGGCGGAGACGTGGTTTGGTTCTCAGCTTCCGCTGGCACCCACCCTGACCCTTGAGTCTCAGTAGGACTGTGCTCCCTCAAGTCAATTCTGATTCATAGCAACCGGTAGAACAGAGTAGAACTTCCCATAGAGTTTCTGAGGAGCACCTAGAGGATTTGAACTGGTGACCTGCTGGTTAGTGGACACAGCACTTAACTACTAGGTCACCAGGATTTGCAAAAACCCACTGCCATTGAGTAGATTCTGACTCAGTGACTGTAGAGCAGAGCTGAGCTGCCCCATGGAGTTTCTGAGGAGCACCTGGAGGATTTGAGCTGCTGACCTTCTGGTGAGCAGCTGTACGTGGTGTGTAACCACTGCGCCACCCAGTTGCCCTGCCCCACAGCTGTTGTTTCCTTTTAAATTTGTCAGTATGTTTAGTTGCACTAACACTCTTAACAAAATGTTGGATTTTTGTCAAGAATAATTTTACTGTTTTAAAATTTTTATTTTTATCGTAAGTTAAAGTTTTCGATCCAAGTCAGTTTGCCAGGTAAAACCCTGAATGCACCCCTCTAATGACAACCTGCCTACTTTCCTCCCCCTGGGGCAGCCCACTCTTCCCCCAGATTCCTGCTTCCAGTGTCCAGTCAACCAACACTCTCCCCGCCTGCCTTCCTTCGCCTCTCCCCTCTAGAAAGAAACCAGTAGGACAGCCTCGTATGGATGTTAGACTGTAAATTACACATACCCCCTGCATCACTTTATGTCCCACAGTCCGATCCAATATTTGTCTGAAGGATAGGCTCCAGAATAATTTTACTTTTGACTAGCAGAAAGCCCAGTTTGGTTTTATACCACTGTAACGAAATTTTACTGAAGTCTTGTAAAGACGTTGGAAACCCTCGTAGTGTGGTGCTGCAGCTGCTAACTCGACAGTCAGCAGCTGGAGCCAGTGGGGGCTCCTCAGAAACTCGGCAGGACGGCTCTGCTCTGTCCTGGTAAATGTCAGTACGAGTCAGAATCGACTCGACGGCAATGAAGTGAGTTTTTGTTGCAGGTACGTCAGAAAAGTTCATTAAATCTTCAAACTCTGACAAATTACCAAGTTGAAAACAAAGCATTCAGTGTGGTGACTTAAAAAAGGAATAAAAAGGGAAGCCTAGTGATTAAGGGTTCAGCTGCTCACCAAAAGGTCAGCGGTTCAAGTCCACCAGGTGCTCCTCGGAAACTCCACGGGGCACTTCTTCTCTGTCCTGCAGGGTTTCTATGAGTTGGAATCGACCCGATGGTAGTGGGTTTTTCCTGAGGAGTCTTGGTGGGACAATGCAGAGTGCTCAGCTGCTCATCAAGGGCGGTGGTTCCAGCCAGCCGTGGGGTCTCAGCCCTAAGGGATGCCAGACCTTTCCCCCAGGGCTCCCTGGGGTGGACTGAACCTCCAGCCTGCCGTCAGCACCACCCAGGGGTGGGGGTGGGCGTGGGATGCAGTGAAGTGGAGTCTTCTCAAACATTTGTCAGCCCAGCCTTTGGCAAACCTCTGCCCTGGGGGCGAGGTGTGTCTTCACACGATTTTTGGCACCTTCTGCAGCCCTACTGCCCCGCCTACTGTTTCTCTGTCCCTCCTACCCCACCCCTGCCCACCCTACACCACCCCGAGGGGCTGAAAAAATTCAGCACTTCCTAGTCGGGAGGACCTGCTCCTTCCCTGCACGTCCACCCCCCTCACCAAGATACTTCCAGCTCTGTCAAAGGTGCCACTATCTTGTCAAAGAAACAGCCCTGGGGATTCAGAAAACTGGGGGCCTTCTAGACTCTGCCGTCTTCTAACCCACCCTCAGGTCATCGCCACATTCTTCTGGGGCCTACCCATCGTGTCATCTCCAGCCAGGGTTCCACCCTCAGCCTTGGTGTTCCTCCTTCAAGTTAACAACCAGGGCAATTTTTCTAAAATTCGAATCCTTGCTCATCTGTCTTCCGCTCATCACCTTCCGGGGCCAAGCCACACTTCTCCTCCAGGACCCTCCCCTACCTCATGCCCTGTCTCCAGTCCCACATCCCTCTCTGCTGCACCACAATCGCCTTCATCTCTACATTTTCTGCTCCCTCTGACTGGAGTTTCCTCCATGACTCAGCTTTGACCTCCCAACTCCTCCCTGTCCTTGAGGTCACGGCTGAGACGGCCTCTTCTTCCCTAACCTCTGCGTTGTAAGGTGGCAGGCAAGTCAGTTCAAATTCATAGCGACCCTATACAAGGTCTGATAATTATGGCCACGAACTTAATTGTTCTAAGTGCTACAGGCCTCGTTGCTGAATATCAGCACGGTCACCTTCCAAGTACTCCCCTTGGGAAGCTATACCCTGATGCCTGTGCCTAGTTCACCCTCGGAGCAATTTTGGAACTGTTTCTGCAGCGGTCCTTGTGCACAGTGGCACCATGGCACATTCGCATATTTCATTGTATAGTTGTCTGTGAGGGAGTTTCTTAGCCGGTAAACAAGGAACTGTGTTGGAACGCCCTCCCTACTCACCTGATCTGGCCCCCAGTGACTTTTTCATGACCAAAGATAAAGGAAATATTGAAAGGAAGACATCTGGAGGACATTCAAGACGCCAAGAGTCGTGCAACAACAGTTCTGATGGTCATTCCAGAAAAAGAGTTTCAAAATCGCAATAAAGTGTAGACTAGAGGCTGGTGTAGGTGCATAGCTTTCCAAGGAGAGTGCTTTGAAGGTGAGCATAGTCATAGTCAGCAGTGAGTCGTGTAGCAACTTCTCTAGGATGAGTTTATGAACTAATTGTCAGTCCTTGTGTACAACAGAGTGAACCACGGCCTGGTCCTGCTCTGCCCTTACCACCACTGCTGTGTGCGAGCTCAGTGTGCTGCGGCCACTGTGTCACTCCATCTGACGGATGGTCATCTTCTTTTTCACTGACCTCTGCTTTACCAAGCGTGATGTCCTGATCTGCTTGGCTCAGCTGTCTCCCCTGTGCCCCTATCCCGTACGGGAAGCCATCTCACCTGGCCTTCCCCACTCCATCCTATTTTCAGTTTAATTGCCTATTTACCTGTGGATGCCTCCCCTAGACCGTAAGCCCTCTGAGAAAGGGGACCGCGTCATATTGTCACATAAAAAACAAGACCTGTTGCTATCGAGTCAATTCCGACTTACAGTAACTCTATGGGATGGAGTAGCACTGCTCTGTAGTGCTTCCAGGGAGCAGCTAGTGGACTCCAACTGCAGACCCTGTAGGGAGCAGCTGGGCTCTGGACCACTGCACCACCCGCTGAGTACCCTGGGCCTGGCACGCTTCTTGCACTAATACAGACTTGTGGATTTGAGGGCACAGAACAAAGAATGAGTGAATTAGACGTCTTCTGGCAGCTTGTTCATTTTAACTCAGACACACTAATATTAATAACAATAATTTCCATTTTAAGAACTCATTTTGTGCCAGGCTGAGTGGCTCACATGTAGTTTAATCCTCACATCCACCCTGCAAAGCAGGTGCCATGACCACTGTGCAGTGGGGATGCTAAGACAGAGACAAGTTCAATCGCTTGCCCTCAGCCACAAGGGGAGCGGGGTACAAAGCAGGGGCTGCAAGTGTGTCTGAAACACACGGGCTCTGTCTTTGCCCTGGTGGGGCAGTGGTTAAGCTTCAACTGGTAACCAAGAGGCGGGCGATTGGAATCTGCCAGGCCTTCCTTGGAAACCCCATGGGGCAGTTCTGTTCTGTCCTATAGGGTCGCTGTGAGTCAGAATGCACTTGATGGCAACAGGTTTGGTTTGGGGTTTTACTGTTCCCTGTTGACCCTGGCTGTGATAGAGAGCTCCACCTGTGCGTTGGAACTGCTGGAGATTCATGTGTCTCTGAAACCATGCCAGGCACATGACTGTCACCCTCTCCTTTGGTGCAGGGCCAGTCATGATGGGAAAATGGAAGTACTTTTGTTTAGCAGGCCAGGATGTATTTCTAGAATATCTAATTAAGTAAATATATATTATGTAATAATATATATATTTAATTAGATATTATATGTTGTATATAATATCTAATTAAATATGTAAGGTATATAATATGTATTATATAGCCAGCCAAAATATATAATAATAATATATATATTTTTATATTGTGATTAATGCAAATTAATTTGCATGCCTGCCTGTCTGCAGCTCCTTCTGCTCTCCTTGCCCATTGACAGCACGTTTCTCCTCTTTGTTCTATACTCATTGTATCATCTTAACAAGCTCCTGTTCCCTCCTCTCCATCCTCTTCTCCTCTATCTAGAAAGAGTAATCTTTCATTTTAAAATAATTCTAACAAACAGAAGAGGGGCAGGAACTGCACATAGAATTCCTGTATACCCTTCCATCACATGCACCACTGGTTCACTTTTCAGCGAGTTTGCTTTGTTTCTTTGGAACCATTTAGACGAGTTCTAGCCATTAGGCTCTTTTAGTGCTAAACATGTCAGTGTCTGTCTAAGACATAAACATTCTCTTATATAACCACAGCAATAACTCCCCCCGACCCCAGATCCCATACTTGTTGGCATCAAGTTGATTCTAACTCGTAATGATCCTACAGGGCAGAGGAGAACTGGTCCACATGATTTTCAAGAGTGCCTAAAAAAACCAAACAAAAATAAAACACTGCTGTTGAGTCAGGTCCAACTCCTGGCAACCCTAGAGGTCAGAGAAGAACTGCCCCATAGAGTTTCCAAGGAGCACCTGGTGGATTTGAACTGCTAATCTTTTGCTTAGCAGCCCTAGCATTTGGTCACTCTGCCCCCAGTTACGCCCTATTATTTATGGTCTGTCTTCACAGAGTACCTCATTGTTCTCTACAGCATTTTCTCCCAACACAGGACCCATTCCAGGGTCACTGGTGCATTCCCTTGTCATGAGTTTTAACCTTCCCTGACCCCCGAGTTTCTCTTGCACCCCGTCAGCACAGCCCTTAAGTGAAGCTTAGGGCAGGGCAAGGCAGTGTGGTTGCTGTGCTCTAGGGCACTGGGACCCCAGGCCTTGCAAAGACCCTAGGGATTCAGGACCTCCGTTTCTTCACCTGTGAATGGGGGAAGGAAGCAGATTGAAACAGCTCCAGAATCCTCTCCAACTCTTAAGGCACAGAAATAAATGAACCAAAACTAAAAAAAAAAAAAAAAAAAATTTAGGTAGGAAGAAACCTGCCTCCTTCAGAACCTGTCAGTTCTAAAAACATGTAAATGATTTTATTTTCTGGGTGTCTTACCTCTAAGATGCTGTCTTTTCTTCTGCCATTATCTCCTGTCAGTGCTTGGTTGACAGTCTTTTTCATCTCAGGAGTATTGTGAACATAATATGACTGTTTATTTAGTGTCTCCTACACTTCAGAAGATAATGACCAGAAGAAGGGACTATTTACCTATTTTTTAAGTACTAAGCTTACTCAGCTCCAAACTTTGGAGAGAGCCAGTATTCCTAGGTCTTTGTTTTGTCAGCTTAAAGTTAGATCAGTGCTCGTGAGGTTTTTGTTTCTCTTCTGAAATCAGACATGATTTCCTTACCCAGATCCCTTGGCATTTACATTCCACTTCTATTGGTTTTAGTGACCGGATACAAATGCCTTGTGGAGAATTTCACGTGGGGATTGCAGAGATGTAAAAATACGAGAATGAGGTCAGAGTCTCATGATTTCACTATAATTTTCATTTTCTCCCCCTGGTACCTTTGATGACTCTTTTCTGAAGAGTTGGTGGCAGATTTTAAGGTGACAGTATCTGTGATTTCACAGGTGGCTTTTCTGTGGCATTTGTGTAGTCCAAATCCAACCTACCATCTAGCCAAGTGACCCTATGGGCATACTAGAACCACGCGTACATAGGGTTTCCCAGGAGCACCTTGTGGATTTGAACTGCTGCACTTGTGGTTAGCAGCTGTAGCACTTAACCGTCATGCCCCCATGCTTTCTAGGTATTTGCGTACAGACCTAAAACGCCTGCACCTTCAGCGGGTGTTCCTGAATGCCTGCCGGGTGGGGGTGCAGCAGGCCAAAGAGACACTGAATCTGTCCAGTAGATGCCAACTCCTGGCAGCCCTGTGACAGAGTAGAGCTGATTCGTTGGGTTTCCAAGGAGCTGATGGCCTTTAGGTTAGCAGCTGTGCTCTTAACCACCGTGCTGCCGAGGCTCCAGAGGAGACGCACCGCACACAGAAATGCTAGTGGTGACCAAAGTGCTGGGCCGGAGGTGTCAGCGTGGGACACTCAGGACAAAAAGGACGTGACCCACTCCTCTAAAAGGGGCAGAAGAAGCTATAGATTCATCTGCTCTAAAACCTTACCAGTACTGTGTCTTACAGACAGTTTGTGAGTTGTTCCCTGAGTGCCATCTCTGCTTCACTTTCTGCTGGATTCAGCCCCACTGGGCTCTGGGAGCTCCCCTCCCCTCTGCTCTGCTTCCCTCCCTCTCCTCCTCCCCTCTCCCTTTCTCTCTCTCTGTCCCCGTCTCTGTTTTCACTCTCTGTCAGCTCTGGAGGAAGGTCCTTGTCATCAACCACCCCCTGGTCTAGTTGCTTCTCAAAGGACGAACTTGGCCAGAAGGACAAGCTCTGCTCCTGGCTCTTCTTTCTTGGTGGTTTGAGGCCCCTCCCACCTCTGCTTCATCCTGTCTTTTATGTCTCTAAAGAGACTGATTTCCGATACCTAGTCCTGTAACTTGTCTCCTGCCTCATTAACCTTACTAGGGGCGGAATGTCCAACACATAGCACGATGATGTCAGATCACAGAACGAAGGACACTCATGCAAATACTGGGAGTCCTGGCCGAGTCAGGCTGTCACACATTTTTGGAGGACACAATTCAATAAACATTTGCTGAAATAAAAAGTTGTGTTGATATTGACAGTTGCTAATAGAGGCTACCCCATTCGGTATTGCTAGAAACAGAGTTTCTGATGATACCACTTTTAAGGAGGTGGGCTGGGCATTGGACACAGTAGACTCTAGTAGTAGACCTCTGGAGATGGGATTGAAGGTGTCCTGGAAGGATGCAGACCGCTGCCATTGGCAGAAGGTCAAGAAGTCCTCAAGTCCATAAGGCTGACTAAACTCACACTTCTGTGGTCTTGAGGGGAGTTTTTCTGTGTGAAGTAGGAGAGGGCACGGGGGTGTAGGAGAGGCATCACAGCAGTGGATCCTTCAGAGGTACCCTCTGTAAGGTGGGAGGGTTCAGATGTTTTAACAGTGTGGTTTCAATTCTGCAAACAGTAAACACACACATACACATACACACGTACACATACATGCACACATAAAAAGATTGACAGTTAGGTTCAAGAACTCATCCTAGGAACAGTGCTACCTACCTCATTGCTGAATATCACTGCGGTCGCCTTCGAAGGACTCCCCTTGGGAAGGTATACAGTGACATCAGCACCTAGTCCACCCTACAGAGCACTTTTGGAACTCTTTTTTTCTGGAATGGCCAGCAGAGCTGTCACTAGTATTATGTCCTGAATGTCATCCAAATGTCTTCCTTTCAATACTGGGGGCCAGATCAGGTGAGTAGGGAGAGTGTTCCAACACAGTTATTTGTTTACTGACTAAAAACTCCCTCACAGACAACTATACAATTAAGTTTGCAAACTTGCCACCGTGCCACCATGTACAATGGCCTTTCCAGAAAGAGTTCCAAAATCGCTCTGAAGGGTGGCGTAGGCACTGGCGTTGGTGCCAAGGTTTTCGAGGGGACTATTTAAAAAATAACCGTAGTGATATTCAGCAACGGGGTATGTAGCACTTAGAACAGTTACGTTCTCAGACCTCATATATTTTCTTTCTTTCTATCTACCCATCCATCCATCTGTCTGTCCATCTGAGGCTTGTGAGAAAGCAAATTACTTTCCCACATTTCCTGCACTGAACTTGAACGGCTTGCTCACCAAGACTGTTTTTTAAAATGATCTTAGAATGATAATGTTAAAAACAAGACATTTGGGGTTCTTGGTGGAGACAATGGGGTCCAACAGCAACAAGGGTAAGAAAGAGGGTCTTTGGATTAACAGCTCAGTATCAACGAGCCGTGTGTTCAGGCTGGGCTCCAAGTGTGATGTCATCCTAGGTATCGACAACTTGACACACAGGCATTTTGGCCTAGTTTCCTGAGGAAAGAATCAGAAATGAATCTGCGTATTTATGGACAAAAACTCTTATGGCCCCTTTGAAAGAGTGAAACATGGAAGTGAAGTGATTTTCCATAGACAGGGGCTTAGAGGCCAACCCTGACGCAACAGGAAACGATCAAAATTTATTAGAAGAACAACCAGTGACATGGTCAATATTTTTATACTGACACTTTAACTTAAAAAGGTAAGAGCAGGAGAGTTTTGCCTAGAAAATCTCAGGATGGTAAAACCAAAGCGGGGATTACTAGCTGTCAAGTGTCCTGAGCGAGGCCAAAGACAGACGGCTGTGCGGTACCCGGAGTGTCGTGATAAAGTGTTGGCCACGTCATTCAGCTGCAAGGCAAGTTTATCAGCTGAGGCGCATGCAGCAGGGAGGCACCAGTGTGGTGTGAGAACACGTGACAGGAGGAGAAGCCCCTCAGCTGGGGAAGTGGAGACTCAAGTCGGATGCGGCTGCTGTTAGCTGCTGTCTGGTTGACCCCTGACTCAGTGGACACCCCGTTCACAACACAGTGAAATACTGCCCAGGTCTGCATCCAAAAAACCCCAAACCCACTGCTGTCGTGTTGATTCTGACTCAGCAACCGTGTAGGACAGTGTAGAACTGCTCCACTGGGTTTCCAAGGAGCAGCTGGTGGATTTGAACTGCTGAGCTTATGGTGAGCAGCTATAGCACTTAACCACTAGACCACCAGGTTTCCAGTGCTGTGTACCAAAAAGCCTAAACCCACTGCTGGTGAGCAGATGCCAACTCAGTGATCCTACATGGCTGTCTTCAGATACTAAGCATCTGTCTTATGGAAATAAGGAACCCACTGGTGCAGTGATTAGCTGCTCAGTTGCTAACCTAAAGGTTAAGTACCTCCTGAAACATTTGATTGTCAACCAATCTTTTGAATACAGTGACCATGTATTTTCCTTCTGTTTTCTTTCGATGCTTCCTGTGTTGGTCGACACTTTGCCCATAGAATCCTCCAATATTGTAGCTTGAGGTGTGGATGTTTTCTTCAGTTCTTTCAGCTTGAGAAACGCCAAGTGAATGCTGCAGGTGTCAGTGAGGTCCTGTTGGTTGTTGGTGCTGGTCAGGTCTCCTGTATCTTTTCTGTTTTTTGCTTACTTGTTCCGTCAGTTACTCAGACAGGAGTGTTGAAATTGCAGCTTGAATTATGAATTTGTTTATTTTTCCTTTTACTTCTGTAGGTGTTTGCCTCGAATTTTGAAATCTTGCTCTTCAGCACATTACACATTTACAGCTGTGAGGTGTTCCTGATGAGCTGACCTTTTTACTGTTATGAAATATCCCTCTAGATCCTTGGCAATGTTCCTTGTTCTGAAATCAACCTGATGTGATGTTAACCTTAGACATCTCAGCTTGCTGAGGCTTAGTATCTCTTTCCATCTTTTAAATTTCTACATCTCTGGGTCTTTGTATTTTCAAGTTTTTTTTTGTTCCCTTTAGAAGCACAATATTGAGTCTTGCTTTTTAATCCGGTATGACAATCTGTGTTTTGTTTTACTGTAAGATTTCAACCATTTACATTTAATGTAATTATCTGTGTGGTTGGGTTTAAATCTACCAACTTTAAAAGGTACCTGGAACCTTTAACAGGATCAATCCTATGGTAGGCCGTAAAGCAAGTCTCAACAAATTTAAAATAATTGGAATAATACAGAGCATGTTCTCTAATCAATACAGAATTAAGTGTAAATAAATGTCTGGAAAATTCCCCAATATTTGGAAATTGAACAGTTATTCCTACATAACCCATGGGTCAAATACATTATCAAAATTAGTCAGCTCCACTTGAATGATTACATTAGAAAAAAACAAAGTCCTAAAATTAACAACTGAAGCTCCCATGTCAAGAGATTAGAAAAGCAGGGAGAAGCTACATCTTATGTAAGTAAAAGAAATAAAATAAGAACATAGTCAATAAAATGTGAAATGGAAAAACAATACAGCTGCCTTTGTGAAAAATAAGTTTTCTTTGAAAAACATCTATGAAGCTAACAAAAGCTAGCTAAATTCACTAAAGAAATAAAAGAGAAATAATGAATATCAGAATGAAAGAAGAAATATAACTGAAATTCTGAGTATAGATGTGAAAAGGATAATGAGGAAACATTATGTACAACCTAATGTCAATAGATTTGACAACTTTTATGAAATGGACAAATTACTAAAAAGACAAAACTTACCTAAACTAATCTTAGAAGATATACAAACTACACATAATCCTATACCTATTGAAGAAATTTAATATTTAATTAAAAATCTTCCCCAGAAAACTAATAACCTCCTTCTAATAAAGATGTTTAAGCCATTCAAATAAATATAGTTTTCACTCCATCTCTTCTCCCATGCCCCCAGACCTAGAAACTTGCTTTTTTAATATGGGATTTCATTACTGTGTCTCTTTACCAAGTTGGTGACATCCTTTAGGTCCAGTTCAAGTTGCCTTACTTAACTTGTTGTTTTTGATTGTTTTTGTTCACATTTGGGCAAGTATTGTAGCTTGGGCTCAGTTTTTAGAAATAAAATTTCATAACATTGAAATACAACATGCGTTAGAAAACTGTGTGTATCATGGGTGCACAGACTGAGTTTTCACAAAAGAAGCCCAAACCCTTATGAGGGAACCTGTCGGTAAGAAAGCAAACCCTGCAGGCATGGTGGTTAGGGCTTTGTCTGCTGACCCCAAGTCAGCAGTCCAGATCTTCCAGGCACCCCTGTAGGCTCACTAGGAGTCAGAATCAACTTGGTGGCAGTGGGCTTGGTTTTTTAAGAAATTGAAACCCTGGAGGCATAGTAGTTAAGTGCCTTGGCTGCTAACCAAAAGGTCGGTGATTCAAATCTGCCAGGAGCACCTTGGAAACTCTGTTGGGCATCTTTACTCTGTCCTGCTGGGTCACTATGAATTGGAATTGACTCGATGACAATGGGTTTCGTTTTATTTTGTTTTGGTTAAGAAACGGATCATTACCGGAACCCTCCACACACACTTCAGCTTCCTGCTTGATCACTTGACCCCTTTCTGCTTCAAAGTTAACTGCAATTCTCATTTCCAATACTGCATCAGCTGTATTGAACCTTACACAAACAGGATCACAGTACATAAGCTTTTGTGTTTGGCTTCCTTCTCTCAAATTATGTCAGTGACATCTGTCCTTTATTATTGCTATGTAACGTTTTGTCACCGAATATATGACAACTGATTTATCAATTCTACTATTTTTGCAGCTACTCTGATATGACTGTAGAGTGCTCAATGCAGTATCTCTATGTTCATTAATTCTAAATTTTTAGGTGAAAACCATTGTTTGGGTACCCCATCTGGCTGGTAGCATGCCCACAGTGTACATGTCACACCTGGTGACATCCCCTCATGTGGAAATACAGGCCTATTTAAATAACAGCAGATCCTTTCCTTTTCCTGTGAAGGTTGTTGTGACCGGTTACAAGGAGTCTCTTGTTTGCTGTTAGTCTCCTGATACTTTTTCATCATGGCCAGCCAAGCCAGGTGCCGTCGAGTCGGATCCGACATAACGTTAATTTTCAATTGTAAGTACCAAAACGTTGGCATATTTGAGAAATGAAGACCTTGAATCATAGCATTTTAGTCAGATGTTTCTTTTGATAACACATATTGGTGTATTTCTTGAAGATAATTAGATAGCTTAGCAAATACAAAAATCCTAAAAAAATAAAATCACTTATGTGCGGACTTGGTAAGCCACTTTTCTGAGAGACAATGATAGTCTAGATTCAAATCTGTGTTTTCCTACTTTACAGTTGTGTGACTTTGAGCAAATTACCTCATTTTTTGTAAAATGGGGGTAATTATAAAACTTACCTCATGGTTATTCTGGCAGGTAAATCAGGTAAGGAGGGTGACAGGATCAGGCAAGGGAGGTGACAGGATCAGGCAAGGGGGGTGACAGGATGAGGCAAGGGGGGTGACAGGATGAGGCAAGGGGGTGACAGCATCAGGCAAGGGGGTGACAGCATCAGGTACGGAGGGTGACAGGATCAGGCAAGGGGGGTGACAGGATCAGGCAAGGGAGGTGACAGGATCAGGCAAGGGGGGTGACAGGATGAGGCAAGGGGGGTGACAGGATGAGGCAAGGGGGTGACAGCATCAGGCAAGGGGGTGACAGCATCAGGTACGGAGGGTGACAGGATCAGGCAAGGGGGGTGACAGGATCAGGCAAGGGGGTGACAGGATCAGGCAAGGGGGGTGACAGGATGAGGCAAGGGGGGTGACAGGATCAGGTAGGGAGGGTGACAGCATCAGGTAAGGAGGACAACAGCATCAGGTAAGGGGGTTAAAGACAGAGTGAGCAGCCCCCACTCGTCTGTCAGCGGAGGCCTGCTTGTTGCTGTGATGCTGGAAGCTACGCCACTCCATTCAGGTCCCAGCAGGGTCACCCATGGCAGACAGGTTTCAGCTGAGCTTCCAGACTAAGACAGACTAGGAAGAAGGACCTGGCAGTCTCCTTCTGAGAAGAATTAGTGAGGGAAAACCCTATGACTAGCAGCCATATACTGTCAGATGTGGTGCCAGAAAGCGAGCCCCCAGGTTGGAAGGCACTCGGAAGACGACTGAGTAAGAGCTGCCTCCTCAAAGGAAAGTCAACCTTAGTGACGTGGTGGAGTCAGGCGTTTGGAATCTTTGTTCACGGTGTGGCACAACTCAAAATGAGAAGAAACAGCTGCAAACATCCATTAATAATCGGGACATGGAATGTACAAAGTATGAATCTAGGAAAGCTGGAACATAAACATGGATATGGTAGGTATTAGTGAGCTGAAATGGACTGGTTCTGGCCATTTGGAATCCGAAGTCACATGGTCTACTATTCTGGGAACGAAAACTCGAAAGGTATTCTGTTCAATACTGAAAAAGAATGTTTCAAGATCTATCCTGAAGTACAATGCTGTCAGTGACAGGATAACATCCATATGCCTCCAAGGAATGCCAGTTAATGCAACTATTATTCAGATTAATGCACCAACCACTAAGGCCAAAGATGAAGAGACTGAAGATTTTTGCAAGCTTCTGCAGTCCAAAATTGATCGAACATGCAATGAGGCCAGCCAAGCCAAGTGCCTTCAAATAATTACAGGTGACTGGAATGCAAAAGGTAGAAACAAACAAGAAGGATTGGTAGTTGGAAAATATAGCCTTGGTGATATAAATAATGCTGGAGATTGCATGATAGAATTATGTAAGACTAATGCCTTCTTCACTGCAAATACATTTTTAACCAACACAGATGACAACTGTACACATGGACTTCACCAGATGAAATACACAGGAACCAAACTGACTACCTCTGTGGAAAAAGACAACAGAAAAGCTCCATATCAGCAGTCAGAACAAGACCAGATGCTGACTGCAGCACAGACCATCAATTGCTCCAAAGTGAAACTGAAGAAAATTAGAACAGGTTCACAAGAGCCAAAGTCTGACCTTGAGTCTATCCTTCCTGAGTTTAAAGACCACCTCAAGAACAGATTTGATGTGTTGACCACCAACGACTGAAGACCAGGTGAACTGTGGAATAACATCAGAGACATCACCCACGAAGATAGCAAGATGTTATTAAAAAGACAGGAAAGAAAGAGGAGACCAAATTGGGTGTCAGAAGAGACTCTGAAAATAGCTCTTGACTGTTGAGCAGCTAAGGCAATAGAAAGAAATGGAGAAATGAAAGACCTAAACAGAAGATTTCAAAGAGCAGCTTGAGAAGGCAAAAGAAAGTATTATAATGACATGTGCAAAGAACTGGAAATGGAAAACCAGAAGGGAAGAATGTGTTCTGTATTTCTCAAGCTGAAAGAACTGGAGAAAAAATTCATACCTAAAGTTGCAATAGTGAAGGATTCTACAGGAAAACTATTAAATAAACGACTCAGGGAGCATCAAAAGAAAATGGAAGGAATACACAGAATCATTATATCAGAAACATCTGGTCGATATTTGGCCATTTGAAGAGGTGGCATATGATCAGGAACCAATGGGAATGAAGAAGTCGAAGCTACATTTCAACAAACAGATGCAGCACTGGAAGTGCTCACTCATCTATGCCAAGAAATTTGGAGGACAGCTACCTGGCCAACTGACTGGAAGAGATCCACGTTTATGCCCATTCCCAAAAGAGGTGGTCCAACCAAAAGCGAAAATTGCCAAACAATGTCTTTAACATCACACACAAGTAAAATTTTGCTCAAGAACCTTCAAAAGCGACTGCAGCAGTATATTGACAAAGAACTGCCAGAAATTCAAGCTGGATTCAGACAAGGACATATCATTGCTGATGTCAGATGGATCTTGGCTGAAAGCAGAGAATGCCAGAAAGATATTTACTTGTGTTTCACTGACTGTGCAAAGGCATTCAACTGTGTGGACCATAATAAATTATAGCTAATACTGTGGAGAATGGGAATTCCAGAACACCTAATTGTGCTCTTAAGCAATCTGTATATGGATCAAGAGGCAGTCATGTGAACAGGACAAGGGGACGCTGCGTGGTTTAAGTCAGGAAAGGTGTGCGTCATGGTTGTATCCTTTCACCATGCCTTTGCAATCTGTATGCCGAGCGAATAATCCAAGAAGCTGAATTCTATGAAAAACAAGGCATTAGGATTGGAGGATGACTCATTAATAACCTATGTTAAGCAGACGACACCACCTTACTTGCTGGAAGTAAAGAAAACTTGCAACACTGATGAAGATCAAGGAGCAGAGTCTTCAGTATGGATCGCATCTCAGCCTCAAGAAAACAAAAACCCTCACTACTGTACCAATAAGCAACATCATCATAAATGGAGAAAAGATTAAAGTTGTCAAGGTTTTCATTTGACTTGGGTCTACAATCAATGGCCACAGAAGCAGCAGTCAAGAAACCAAAAGATACCTTGCACTGGGAAAATCTGCTGCCAAGGACCTCTGTCAAATACTGAAAAGTAAAGCTGTCACCTTGAAGACTAAAGTGTGTTTGACCCAAGCTGTGGGGTTTTCAATCGCATCATATGCATGCAAAGAAGTACAATGAACACAGAAGACAGAAGAATTAATGCCTTTGAATTGTGGTGTTAGAGGAGAACGTTGAACATTCCATGGACCACCAAAAGAGCAAACAGATCTGTTCTGGAAGAAGTACAACCAGAGTGCTCGTTGGAAGCAAAGATGGCAAGACTGCATCTTACATCCTTTGAACACGTTGTCAGGAAGGATCAGTCCCTGGAGAAGGACATCGTGCTTGGTAGAGTGGGGGATCATCAAATAAGGGGAAGCCGCTTGACGAGATGGATTGACACAGTGGCTGCAGCAATAGGCTTAAGCACAAAAATGACTGTGGACATGGCGCAAGACCAGGCAGGGTTTTGTTCTGTTGTTCATAGGGTTGCTATGAGTTGGAACCAACTCGATGGCACCTAACAACAACATATTGTTATTGTGATGATAAATGAATAAAACCATGTGCTGTATCAAGGAACAAATCAAGGATACTAAGATGTATGTTCAAAGTTGCTTTTAAGTCACATCTTTGTAAGATATTTATAATAGTGCAAATTTGAAACTAACCTGAACATTGAATCCCAGAAAAGTGAGGAGATAATACGAAGATCTACTGTCTATATAATGAAATATAACCATTCAAAACAATGTTTCCAAAGAACATATAAAGCCATAGGAAAAATTACGAGTTTACAATGTGAAATGAAAAAAAAAAAAAAAAAAAACAGGCTACAGAATTTCACACAGTTTAATCCCATCTATATAAGCAAAAAGCTCTGGGGTAGATGCATAAAAGCATTACCTCTAGCTGGTGGGATTCTGTCATGGAATTACTTTTCTTCATCTTCCTCCTTATAATAATTTTTGTATTTTGCAGAATTAACTTTTCTGAGCATGACCACAATGGTCAGAAAATAGAAGCATTAGTAAGCAAAGTAAGGGCAAAACGGAACCCTCTGGGGATCCCGACTACTCCCCTGGATTATTTTTCTAAGTGTGCGTTCAGGCAATGAGCGTACCTCAGCCAACATCTGCCAACTCCTGGATTTTTCTTAGTAACTCCACTTCTTTTTTAAATGAGAAGGTAGTGACTGCCCAGAGAATGCACCTCACGGCTCTGGACCCTAAACTGTTGCAGCCTGTTCACTGGGTCATCTCCTGGCCCTTGGGTGTTGTTAGGGGTGACCCGAGGCAACTGATGGCTTAGTTGTTGGGGGCCACTGGCTCTTTAGTGACCATCGTGTTCTTGAAAGCAGCCCATACTCAGCCTGGCCAGGCTTTCCGTCCTCTCTAAATCAAAAGATGTACTTTTTGTCCTGATACACACATTGAGATTTTAGCCTGAAAAGTTCTAGACATAGTCAGCTGAGTATTAAAAAGTTGACAGTTTCAAGGCACGTAAATGCAACTATTTTGGTGTCACTGGGCTGCGACACAGGTTTTTATTTTTCTTTGCATACAAGTGTTCTGTGTTTCTCATTTGATCTTAGCTTGGTGAGTAATGGTACTTGATGAAATTTCGGGGAGCTGGTGTTCATCTCAAACAAGGTTGACTTCTCCGTGGGTCTGTAGTCTTTTGTAGTCTACGTTGATGGTTTTTACTGGAGTGCACAATCAAATTTAATGCCCAAATTTGGTTATTTGTACTGATGATAGGGTTTTGAGGAACCTAATTTGCCTTAAAATTAAGATACCTTTTCCTCTCCCTCCTACCACCCCCACATTTGGGTTTTCTGACACCAAGCTGGTGAGAACTTAATGCCAAAGCCACCAGGTGAAAAGAGAAATATCCACTTAATTACTAGGTGTTTTGTCTGCATGGTGTGAAACAAGAAGTTGGCATGATTCTGGTTTTCACCTAGTTGACAGTTTTATTTCATTCTGTTATTATTAGATTTCTTTGGACTGAAATGACATGTTGATTTGGTATCACGTGAACCAAACCTGATTCACATCACCTCGATGATATGTAGGCCAATTAAAAAAAAAAAACAAGTCAAGAGTGAAAAAGATAATTAAGCTGAAAGCTAAGAGACTTTGCGGTTGTGTTCCAGCTCTGTCCCCAAGTGGTTACGTGACCTGGTGCAGGTCATGCTGTACCCTAGGTCTTCCATTTCCTCAAGTGTAAAATGAGGAGGCCTGCAGAGGCACAGTCCTCTGGTGCCAGTGATCAACAGCTCAAGTGAGCTGAGTAGGGGTGGGGAGAGTCATAGTTGGTTTTTTGACAGTTTTGGTGAGCTTGGTGGAGGGAATAAAGGTTGTGTTTTAAGAGCCAGAATGTAGTTTTTGGCTAGGTTTTGAAATTTGAGAACATTTATTATTTTTCCCCTTATTTCTTATTATAAACTGATACATGTTGCTTGAAGGAAACTTACACAAATTTGCAGAAAACCAAAAACTAAACTGACTGCCATCAAGTTGACTCCAGCTTTCAGCGACCTTGTAGGACAAGAGCTGCCCTGTGGAGTTTCCACGGGGCACCTGGTGGATTCAAACTGCTGGCGTTTTGGTTAGCAGCTGTAGCTCTTAACTGCTATGCACCGAGGGTTTCCACAAATTAGGAGAAAGAAAACTTAAATCCCTCTTGATCTATACCTAGGCTATAAGCCATGTCAACATGATGTGTGTGCTTTCAGATTTAGAAATGACATCTAAATACAGCAAGTTCTGCAGAAATGCTTGCTTCGAAAGATGAGACCAAAATTATTTCATCATGATTCAAAGATTAGGGAGCAATTTGAAGTTTAATAAGAGTTATGCCTTCAGCTATGTTCAATTTCCTATTAGAAGTGCTGGGTGAATGAAGAAAAGTGCACCCACTGGAACCACTGAGCAGCCTAGGCTTGCGGCATGAGCATGGGTGCGCACATGCACACACACACGCGCACACACACGCCCCTCTGCTCTCACAGGACCACTGATGTGATGTTACAGAGTGCTGTATAGAGGACTACTGATCTGGTGGAAATTTCGTTTCCAAGAATCTATGCACTTAAATATTTAACCACAGAAATGAAACTAAATATTTCCACAACAGAAAACTGTATTTAGCTGCTATGAGTGCATCTCACACAGACATCCACACGTCCCCTCCCCTCCCACAGGGACCACTTGCCTGGTGGCACGGCTGGCTCTGGTCCGTCTTCCACTACTCCGGCAGTAACTGGCTCCCTCTACCTCCCTTCTGCCTGGGGGTGCCCAGCTGCTCTCCTTAGTTTTCTCCTCTTCCTGATGTCAACCTATTTTGCATCATTTCTTCAGTTGTCTGTCCTTCGTCTCTATCTCCTTTATGCCCTTTCCACTCCTTTTTCTTATCTCTTCTTGTCGGTTTTCTTCCTCTCTGGAGTAGGTGGCTGGCCCGGGGAGGGCAGACATCCACAGCCACCAGATGCCCACTGTCTGTCCATCAGCAGGGATCTTTCAAGTCTGCATGCCATGTGCATACAACACCTACGTATTTTGTAACCATTCAGCTTGCATAAAACCTTACTACTTTTTCACTAAATTTATTTATTTTTCAGTGTTGTGCCCTTAGATTTCTCTATAAGTTTCATGGTTATTGCCTGATTTTGCACAGCATTGTGATAGTTTCTAATGAACAACTAAACAGTAATCAATAAATAACGGACCAACAGACAGTAAGTTACTTAAATAAACATTTGAATGAGCATTTGATTAACTAATAATGAAATTATTAATTTTATTTAGTCTCTGCCCTTGAGCACACACTGTATCAGTATTCTTCCTGATGAAATGGGCTGTGCTTGTGAAGAATTTTGGTTGCCTGCTGAAGCAGCAACGGACCTCTGGGGGGAAAGGACGTGAGTGGATGTTTGAGTTTCCAGCTCCGCTTCTGAGTTTAAATTTCCCACATGACACATATCAACAGACGGAACTCCATAAACAAAAGTTCTTTGGGGGACTCAGTGATTCTTTAAACTGTAAAGGGGTCCTAAGACCAAAATGTTTGAGAACAGCCGCTAAATCCAATTTCTTATTGGGGGGATGTCTACAGTTTTGTTTCTGTGGTTAAATCTTTAAGTGAATAGATTCTTTGAAATGCAATTCCTCTGTCAAAGATTATGAATAATTTTAAAAGGTTTATCTATAGAGTATCCAAACGCCTGCCAGAGATGTTCCACTAATCTACAGTGTGATCATCAGCATAAGAGTGCGCCACTGGATTCGGGCTGAATTTTGTCAGTACCCCAAGGCCCTGAACGCCAGCTGAGCTAGCAGAGATGAGGATCAAGCTAATGTTATTCCAACTTTTTAGCAACACTTGGGGCTTTATTTTGAAGTGAAATTTGACCTTGAAATGCATTTGGTGATGTATTTGTGAAGATCTCTTGTTTCAAGCTCTTCCTCAGAGTGAAACTCTGAAAGGAGACACCATACGTTCCTGTGATCCACCTTCATGATTCAAGGCTTGGTCAGAAACAAAGCCTGTACCTTTGAATGTTGTTGTGGTCAAAAACGCTGAGTTGTGAGGTAAAAGTCTGCTTTTTGTCAAATTGCACCCAGGGAGAGACAGTACCCTGCAAACACCAGTGAGGAAATGGCTCAGCCTCTTGGAATATAAATGCAAGACCACCCCTCTCCCATCCCTCTCCTGGCCCTCCCTTTACCAGGCTCTGTCCTTCCCCTCCTAATTAGACCACTTGAATCCATATTCTCAGGGAGGCTTTTGTAACGAGCTTTGGTCCTTGCCAGAAGTGAAGAGTTCAAGGAAGATGAAAGAGCCTTAGCCAAACAAAGCTGGTCTTCCGTCTTCCTGATTTTTCTTTCTTTACCTTAATTATTTGGGTTCAAACTCTTTTCTAATGTCTCTTAGTGTAGAACATAATCTATTAGGTAATCTTTTCTAATTACATGAAATACATTGCTTAAATCATATTCATCTGAAAGTCTCCTGAAATTCTCTGGGTATGACTTCATCCAATCTCTTGGTATTTCTGGACTTTCTTAGCTTTTGGGCGCCTGGGACAAAGCTCTTTGCTTCCCATTTGTTTCACTGTCAGAAAAACAGGCTGCATATTAATAGTTTTATGACAGTGGGTGCCCCCTCCATTGGAAGGCTGTGCAGCCCTAACTGGGGATGGAGACGCTGCCTGTGCAACGCTGGGGTAAGAGATTTAGACACATTTGTTAGGTTAAAAAAGATGCTGCTGAGAACTGTCTAGAATGCTGTATTTTGTGTAAAAGGAGGAAAAGTGTTTGTTCATTTTTGTATAAATAAATTCTGGAAGAAGGTACAACAGGAAGATAGAGACCAGGCAGATGGAGACAAAGGCGGAAGTGAGACTCTTTTCCTTTATTGTTTTTGCTCCCTTGTTTTGAACACGTGAATGCACTTCTTTAAAATTAGTGAAAACAATAATAAGAGAAAAAAATTACACTGTGTTCAGTAGACAGAACAGGAGTCCTGGTGGTGCAGCGGTTTGAGAGCTCGGCTGCTAACCGAACGGTCAGCGGTCTGCACCCGCCAGCTGCCCCAAGCAGGAAAGATGTGGCGGTGACTTCCGTGAAAATGACAGCCCTGGAAGCCCTGAGGGCGCTTTCCCTCTGTCCCCTGGGGCCGCTGTGGATGGGAACCTACTCGACAGCCACAGGCTTTCAGGAAACAGAACCACGATGTGTGAATGGCACGTGTTATTGTCACTCATGGGTGCCACCCTGTGTGACAGTGTAGGATTGCTCCTTGGGGTCTTTGAGGCTGTAGATCTTCACAGAAGCAGACTGCCACATCTGCCTTCCCGATCTTCTCCCAGGTCCTCTGGCTGTGTTTGAATCACCAATCTTTGGGCTAGGAGTTGAGTGCTTAGCTGTTGGAACCACCTTGGGACACCTCTGTAAGCAGGGGAAAGAGCACGGTTTATGATGACACGTTGTGAGCAGACACTTTCTCCCAGGTTTATATTTTATTTGTCATTCTGGAACCCTTTGTAGGATTCTTCCCACTGGGCATGACCTTGGGTCTTAGCAGCTATTCTGAGTTGGAGGGCATCCCTGGGGAGGAGAAGTGACTCTTTTCCTCTCCCCAGGCAGGCACAGGACCCTCCTCTGCCTTTCTTGCATTCCTCAGCTGTCTGGGTCATGCTGGGACAGGCCCTGCAGACTCTGGCAGGCAAGGGGAGGGACCGCCACAGGTTCTGGCACTGTACCCAAGGTGAGCTGTCTGTGACTGTAGGTTTTCCAGAGAACACACTTTGAAGAGTTGGCAAGACCCACCCCCAGCTGCCTTTGCAAGATGATGAAGATGCCAACAGTGGGGTAGTTGGAAGCAAACACCCACGTTTTTTATTTCAAGAATAAAAACCTGACCTCTGAGGACAATCCTATTAATGTTCCTTGGCCAGACTCAAAGTTTATTAATATTTCAAACAGAACAGTTCAGCCACACATATCTAATTTGAAGTAATGTATCCCATTAATATTTTGGTTTCCTCTTGTCAGGAGCCCGGGGCATATGGCATTCCCCTAAGACACGGGGAAGGAAACCATCACGGGTGATAATAAGGACTGCTCATGAACCGATACGTTGAACATCTTGGCTTGGAGATGAAATTCTCAGCCATCTGTGAATAGGTGAAGGTACCTTTCCCCGTGGCTGCTCTACTTATTCCAGTAATACAGTGGCTCTGGGGCCACTCTTGCCTTGGTCTTGCGACAGTGACCTTGCTAAAAATACAGGTTCCTGGACCCCACCGAGTCCTGGAAATCTGCTTGGTAGCACACCTCAGATAATTCTTATGATTGCCCAAGTTTGGGAAATACCGCATTTAAGAATCGTGAGTGTCTGAGTTCCATGCAGGGTGACAAAATCAGTCTGAGAAAGAAAGAACAACAACGGAAAACAGGGGTCCTCCATGCCCAAAAGGTCGTTGCGACTCCGTGTCGGACAGCGGTCGTGTGCTGCCGCGGTGGCTCCTTCTCTGAAAGTCTGTCTTTCTTAGGGCAAAAGGAAGTTAAGTATCTGTCTTGCCCTCACGGAGTTTCCCATTTTAAATGCAGAGCTCTGAAATCTGTGTGGTTACACCTGACGTTGGTGGCTGTTATGAGCAGAAGCCTCTGTCACAGCCACGTGAGTCGGTCACATGGAAACCTTCACCGCTGGCTGTAGCCAGCACGTGGTGGCCCCGAGTGTGTGAAAGGAGAACTGTGCCCGCAGAGTTTTCAGTGCTGACTTTGTGGAAGTAGGTGATTGAGTCTTTCTTCTGAGATGTCTCTGCGATGATAGGAACCCTCAAACTTCCAAGGAGCTGTCCAGGTCATGCTGGAACCGGCCCTTCAGACACTGCGGGCACCAGCCGTTTGTACCTCCAGGAACTACAAGAAACTTGCACTGGCTTCTGAAGAGGGCAGAGTCATCCGGGCAGGCACGTTTGTGTGACACCTGCATTGTTAGTGTGCTGTGGTAGATCCTGACTCACGGTGACCCCACGTGAAAGGTCTTCTAGGCTGTGATCTCCAGGAGCAGATCACCAGATCCTTCCACCGTGAAGCTGCTAGGGGAGTCCAAAGTGCAACCATTCAGTTGGCTGCTGAGCACTTAACCACTGTGCCACCTCTAGGGAGCACAGCAAAGGTCTGTCCTGTAGCAAACGCGTGAAGCAAACCCCCACTGTCAGAGGTTTTAGTTATTGAAGTTTAGAAATTGGAGTGATATCCTTAATTCTAACATAAGAGGTACAAAGATGCGTGGATCCTCCCGTGAGGCCGTCTCGGTTGTAACATAAAAAATCTTGCCCCTAACTGAACCTGTGATTGTCAGCAAACGAATTTTACTTTTCATTCAATTTAACTGATCAGAGAACAGACGAATTAATACAAAACCAAAACAACTGTTAAAAAAGAAGGCCAGACTGGCTTACACGCAAGTTTTGGTATGGATCTGCTGTTATGTCTCATCAAACAGCCTAGATTTTTATCAGACAGAAGGCCTCCAAGCCTTCAGCTCAGAGATTTTCCACCAGCTTCTCATCTCTGAAACTCTTCCACCCATCTCATTCGAGGGCAGGCATACAGACACACAGACACACAGATACACGTACCTATAGTCAGTCAGTGGCATGAACCACCAAGTGCTGGACTACCGATCCGAAGCTCTGCAGCTCAGACCCACCCTGAGGTGCCGTGGAGGACAGGCCTGACCGTCTGCTTCCTGAGATCCCAGACTAAAAACTGCAGGGAGGGCAGCTGCGGTCTGCACACGTGTGGTCACTGTGAGGGGGAGTCCGCACAGTGGCAACAGGTCTTGGTTTGCAAGCTCACACAATTTGGGGCTTTCTTCAAGAAAAAACAAATCCTGTAATGCTAATTACATAAAATCAGGTGAATGTGAGCCCCTGTGGCTAGGGCCTTCCTGGGAGCTGGGGTGCGGGGACCGGAACAGAGCTTCCTCCGCCTCATGGCCGCCTGCCAACCCTCGTGGGCGCTGCTCAGCCTCGTGGTCACTGCTCAGCCTGCACGCACCTGGTTGTCTTCTGTGAGCAGGTGTCTTGAACTACGTGTTTCTGCGTAACCAAGATGGGTCAAAGTACTCCATTTTCGTCAAGTAAAGGTGTTTTTTGTTTGCTTTTAATTGTGTTTCAGGTGCAAGTTTACAGTGAAAATTAGCTGTTTTGTGATGCTGGTTGCAATACCCCCCACTCTGGCAAAGGGTGCTCTCAGCTGAGTCCTCTGGGGTGCTGATGGACATGCCCACTTCTACCAGACTGAGAGCCTGGGGCTGGAGCGACTGTGGCTGCTGGCCCAGGTTTCAGTGGCAGGGACTCCTGGTCCAGTGCTTGTCCTAGCATGAACTGTGGTTCCCCAGCCATGTGTTCTTGGCAAAAGGACTCCCGACCCTCGATGTCCCTGTTTCTACAAGAAAGAGGTAGAAGCAGATCATGGATAAGGTCCCTCCCGTTGTGACATTCTCTGACTCCTCAGCCGGCCTCCCCACCTTGTGTTTGGTGGTTCCCCATCTTCAGCTGATGGGTGGATGTTCAGCTCCTGGCTGGCTGATGTCCTGTGTCTCACCGCATTGCCCAGCTTAGGATGGGTTGGGGAGATGGAGTGAGCAGGATGGCTGGGGCAGGGCCACTGACCAGTGGAGCCGGGCGTGTCCCCTGCTTCTCAGTCTGCTGCTCTCACCCCCACATTATTTACAGCCTTGGGTGTTGTTCAGTGGTTAGCACCTATCTGTTAAGTGTACCGAGTCACTCATGAGAAAACTGCTTTTGGGAGACCTGGGCTTCCAGCCTCCAGACCATGCTACAAGTAAAGATTCTGGTTGGGGCCTGGCTCGAGATTATTCTTGTTTATTGAAAGTGAAGGGCTCTGTTATTTAGATATTCAAAGTAAAGTGTGACTTGGTCTACTAACTCTTTCCTTAGCTATTTCTCAGGCGTGTAATTCTCTCTGGCCACTGTTCTGAGCATAGGGACAAGGATTGTTAAAATGATTTGTCTTGCTTCTGAAACGTTCTCTCACCGCGAGAAAACAGCAGAGAACCTTCTGTTGAATATTCTGTTGGGGAATCCCTTCCACCAAGCCTTTTTCACTAGAGTTTGCCCTTGTGAGCCAGCTTCTCCCGAGCCCCCGCCCTGGTGTGCCGGGTTCTGGGGGGCCCTAGCGCGGGTAGCACGGCCAGGTTGTCATTGGTTGCTGCAGCTGACTCCGGCTCACGGGGACCCGTGTCCAACAGAAGCAAACAGTGCAGGTACAGGGCATGCTGAGCTCGGCGGACTTATGAGTCTGCTGTTAGGGCTGCAGGGTACGGTGAGTGCTGGGGACCCTGGTGGTGCGTGGTTAAGAGCTATGCCACAAGGTCGGGAGTTTGAACCCTCAGGTGCTCCTTGGGAGGTCCACGGGGCAGTTCTAGTCTGTCCTCTAGGGTTGCTGCGAGTCACAGCTGACTCCACAGCAGTGGGTTTGGATTTCTTTTTCTTTCCTTTTTTGGTTCCAACTTAAAGGACTTTCCAGACGTAGGTGGCACAGCATTCTGCTGTGACCTACAGGGCGTTCATTGGCTCCCTGGGCCTGGACGTCCCTCTTCCTGGTCTTCATCCAGAAGCTGTCCATCAGGGATGGCCACGCGCAGGCCGCCACAGTCGGACCAGCTGTGGCATCATAAATGACTTCGTTTCACCTTAGGCGCTCCATGAAGTTGACACAAGTCCTCCGTTTGTTGCGATGTGGAATTACAGATTTCCCACGGGTCTCTTGTCAGCCGGTGGCAAGGCCGGGAGTCCAACCCAGGTTCTCTGAATCCAATTCCAATGTTCTTTCCACTGGCTTCTCATAGTCACCTGGAGGCAAAATGGGACAAATGCTGCAGAACTCTTTGAGACAACGTGGAGTGGGGACTCTGGAAGAGGCAGGGACTTCTATTAGCAGAGGACAAGAAAGCTTAAAGTACAAGTGACATCCAGGTCTGAGTTGGGAAGGCAGCGGAGGGCATGCTAGGACAAGGTGGGGAGAGTGCGCATGGGAGAAGTGCGGTCCCTGTGTGAGGGGCTGGATGAGGACGAGTATGGACCCTCGCGGCCAACCCTGCCAGCACAGGCTGGGGGGCCTGAGCCCCGAGCCTGTTGCTTCGCTCACTTGGCCAGGACAACTGACCTTCAGCACCAGCTCCTCCTGCCCTTTCTTCCTCCATAAGTAAATTATGCTTCTGTTTCCTTGGAAATCCTGGTGGCATGGTGGTTAAGTGCTGTGTCCACTAAACATGAGGTTGGCAGTTTGAATCTGCCAGGTGCTCCTTGGAAACTCTGTGGGGCAGTTCTGCCCTGTACTACGGGGTCGCAAGGAGTTGGATTTGACTCAACGGCAGTTTTGTTTGTTTGTTTTTACTGTTTCCTTCGGTGTCTGTCATTTTTTTCTTTCTTTCCCATTTTGTAGAAATAGTTCTTGCACAGCTTATGTAATAAATGTGACCTGCATTACCTATCTGACTTCATCTGAAGGCAGAGTTCCACCATTTAGCAGCCAGTCCTGGTCAGCAGGCCGAGAGCTTTCTAATGGGCAGGAACAGTCTCTCCTCGTTATCACCTCCGGCAGTGGAAGAGAACTCGGAGGCCTAGGCTTGGCCCTGGGGGTTTTCCAAGGTGATAATGAGGAAACATTTTGTCCAGCTAGCCTTGTTATAGTTCTTGGTGTATTTGCTTTAGGGCGTCTGACTGATTTCAAGTTGTTTCAGCAGGGACTGTGGCACCCTCAGCACTGAGCTCCTTGCTGTGTGTCGCTTGTGCCTGGCAGGACCTGGGTGCCCAGGCCATTGGGGGTTCCTTCGGTTTCCAGAAGTTTTCTTTTTTTTTTTTCTTTTTCTTTTTTTAAGAATTTTTCTGACGACTAGAGTGGAACGAGATGAGATTAGAAAACCGGGAAGTGAGAGCTCCTGACTTGTAGGGGACTGGATTGTTGATGTTTATGATCGAGATCTTTCTGGGGCCAGGAATATGTTTATGCACTGTAATGGGACACAGATGTTTTCAGACCTCCCCCCTCCGACCCAAGCCATGGTATTTTCAGTGGCATCATATGTATGTGAAAGCTGGACCATGACCAAGGAAGACAGAAGTATCAACACCTTCGAGTTGTGGTGTTAGAGAATAATACTGAACGTACCAGGAACTGCCAAAGGAACCAACAGGTCTGTTCTGGAAGAAGCACAATCAGAGTGCTCCTTGGAAGCAAAGATGGCAAGACTGCGTCGCGCATACTTTAGACGTGTTGTTAGGAGGGATCAGTCCCTAGAGAAGGGCATCCTGCATGGTACAGTGGAGGGTCAGTGAGAGAGAGGAAGACCCTCAGTGAGATGGATTGACACAGTGGCTGCAAGGATGAGCTTAAGCATCAAATGATTGTGGACGCAACACAAGACCAGGTGGTGTTTTTGTTCTGTTGTGCACAGGGTCGCCATGAGTCGGAACCAACCTGGTGTCGTCTAACAAAAGCAGTAACAATGGGACACATTTTGGGGGATGTAAGAATTCATCAAGTTTTCTGGGTGGTGCAAAGAGTTAAGTACCCAACTGCTAGCCAGAAGATTGGCAGTTGGAACTCACCCAGGGCTGCCTCATGAGAAAGCCTTAGTGGTCTGCTTCTCAAAGCCCCACGGAGCAGCTCCCCTCTGTACACACTGGGTTTACCAAAGCCAGAATCCACTCTATGACAACTGGCAACAACAGGTATTTATGGGAGGTCGCTCAGTGGCCATCTGAGTAACAGATGGCTGAGAACTGCGAGGGTCTTTGCATCCAGGTTTTGGTGGAGCCCGAATAAGCTCTCCTGGCCCAGCAAATAGCACACACCCTTTTAGGAGGCAGACAGACATGCTGTCACCTAGCGTGTTTATTCTCTCTCTCTCCTTGGTGCTCTCTGACCCCACCAGACCTCTCTGCCTTCATGGTGGGTTGACGTCCACAGCTTCAGATGCCTCCCCAAGGCTGCCAGCTGTTTGCTGACTGCGTCGCAGGTCGGTTGGTGTGGTCTACATAGTGTTCACCTTGTTCGTTGTATTTCTATCTGTACCCTGGATGGGGTCAGATTGTGTGGGTGGGAATGGATTTAGGCAGAGAAAGTGCGTGTGGGAGTGAATGCTGTCACTGGGCAGATGGTTCAGGCAATGTCAGGTACGTAATAGAGCTAGAGTACTTACTACTTGCTGAATAAATAAATACGACGTTAAATGGAGGGAAACATTATCAAAGGACACTGTAGTGTCAGGAAGGATTCTGGCCACAACCAAAATGAAAACCAAACCAGGCGCACAGAGTAAAGTCTGACTCAGGGCAACCCCGTGTGTCTCAGGGAGGGCTGCGCTCCACAGGGTTTCTAATGACTGATTTTTCAGAAGCCAGTCTCCAGACCCCTCTGTAGGGGCCTCAGGGTGGGCTTGAATGTCCAGCCTTTCGGTTAGCAGCTGCGTGCACGCCCCATTTGCGCCACACAGGGTCTCCAAGACGAAGCTGAACGTGGTATGAAACACAGTGGCACATCGCAATGAGAATTCACGTAAGTGCCATCATCTATTTTTAGAAATCAGTAGAAAACTGCAAATGAAGGCAGCTTGCTGTTGTATCTTCTAAATTTGAGTCTCACCCTTCCCCCGTGACAGCTTTCTTCCCATTTGTACTTCCACAGTTATTGAGTGATTGTGTTAGACCTGGAGATTCTTTAAGGGACAGGACAGACACCAGCTCTGTCCCCAGGGTCACTAAAACTGGCCTTCCGTACTCAGTCAGCAGCTGTTAACCCTAACTCGGTGTCCCTCTCACCTGTTAGGACCTTGGGGCTCTGTTACTACCCCTTGGCCTGGATCACCCACCTGGTGTGGTTGTAAGTCGCCGTCAGTTGGCTGCAGCTCAGAGTGGCTTTGTGCCGGGCACAATGAAGCCTTGCCTGGTCCAGTGCCACTTCGTGACCACTCATGGGTTGACATGGGCCACTAGATCCAAAAGCAGGCACTGGCGGTTCCGTGGTGGGGCTCCTGCCTTCCTGGGGGCAACCCAGATTGATTGGCAGCCTGCGCCCCCCAAGTGCAGCCGCTGCCTGTCAGTTCGTGGAGACTTGTGTGCTGCTGCGATGCTGAAAAACTTCCCCTGGGTCTCCAGACTCGGACGGATTGGGAAGAACGGCCTGGAGACCTACTTCTGAAAATCAGCCAATCAAACCCTACAGAGACGGACAATAGGGGGTTTGTTTCGTTTGTTCAGCGAGCTGCTGCAGAGCCACGGACACCTTTTCCCCAGCCCACAGCCCACTCTGCCTCCCCAGTGGGGGTAATGGGGAAGGTCACAGAACCATACTGGGAGGTGCTCTTTGCCCATTCAGTGCTCCCATTCTGTTTTAGGAGGCATCTCTAAGTGACTGCACACATCTAAACCAGATTCATCTTTCTTACCTGTAGGTACAGCAAGGCTGGTCTGCCTCTGACAGACAGCTTGGAAGGCTTCCATGAGCAGAAGCTCAGAAGAGTCAGGTGGATGGGCTGGGAGTGCGGAGCCAGGGCTGGAGCTTGGGGAATGGCTACGCCAAGGTGCCAGGTACTGGGCTAGCTCTGTGGGTGTGTGAGCTGTGATGCCCCAGAAGGGCCCCACACTGGGCTTAATGCTCTGCTCTTGCCATCTTGAAATTCCTAATGATTTTCAAGCAGGGGCTGGTGTTTTAATTTTGCTTTGAACCCCACAAATTATGTAGCCAGTCTGCTAAGGAGTACTCATACAGGAAAATCAGACAGATCGGGTTTTAAATCTAGCGTGAGATCATGAGCACACTCTTTCTTAACTCTCTGAGCCTCAGTGTCCTCATCTGTTAAGTGGGAATAATTCCTTATCATCAGAAATACTTAAATGGGAAAACAGAAGAACTAGCTTGATGCCAGGCACTTAGTAGATTTGACTCTATCCATCCATCCTTCTATCTTTCTATCCTTTCATTCCTCTGTCTAAGTTTCCACCCATCCAACCATCCACCCATCCAACTATCTGTCTAGACATTTAGCAAATATTTACTGTTTGCATTTATTTGTGCAAAGCACTGTGATAGGTCCTGTGTGGAAAGCAGAGTTTAATAAATTGTATCTTCAAATAGTTTACCGCTCAACAGTAGAAATAAATCCCTCCTTCCACATATCTCTACCAGCAGAATTTAAATACAGTAAAAATTAAACATAGTCTCAGTTGGGAAGAAAGGTTTAACAATCTACTTCTGAAAGTCAGTGAATGATAGCCCGTCTGACCCGCAATCAGAGAACCGCCTGGCCCGCAACTGTCTGACCCGCAATCAGACAACCGTCTGGCCCACAATCCTACCTAAAAATAACCCAGGACTGGGTGGCATCTTGTTCCACTGTGCATGGGGTCATGATATGTTAGGGGCCAACTCCAAAGCAGCTAAGAGTAATAATCCATTAGGTGATTGGTATTATTGGTCAGGGTGTAAGCTTTAAGGATGGTGTTGGACCATAGTGTCATGGGACAGCTCAATTAACTGGTATAATGTAGTCCATAAAGTTTATGCTCTGTGTCTCCAGTGTAGTGGAGTAGTATCTGGGGTCTTAAAAGCTTGCAAGCAACTATCTAAGACATAGCTGTTGTCCTCTCCGTGTCCAGATCCAAAGCAAAAGAAGGAAACCAAAGACTCAGAAAGAAAGCATTCTCCAGTACTAATGGTCTCCAAGAACCACGGTCTCAGATACCTGCCATCAGGAGAACTAGATGGTGCCTGGCTGCCACTACCAACTGTTCTGGGCAGGGCCGCAGTAGGTGGGTCCTGAGAGAACAGGTAAAAAACGTGGAACAGAACACGAATTCTTAAAAGGTCCAGACTTACTGTACCCAATAAAACTAGAGGTCTCCCTGAGACTGCTTCACTGAGATATTCCTGAAACCTTGTGTGGAAACTGTCCTTTGAGATGATCTTCTTCTAAAAAAACAGAGTGGCTCATAAAAACTATGATCTGCAAGGAATGAGCTCCTCTGAGAAATCAGCTGTAGGAAACCAGGTGGTCAAACGTGACTGACGCACAGATGAGAAGGTACAGAACAGGGAAACTAGAATACCGGGAACAGTACAACCAGAACGGAAGGAAAGAGCTGCTGACACAGTGTGAGAAATGCAACCGACAGACGTTAATACTTTGTGCAGAGATTGTTAAATGGGAACCCAATGTGCTGTACAAACTGTGACTTTAAACATAATAAAATGCTATTAAAAAACCCCAAACTGAAGGATGAAGAAGGTAACTTTGGAACCCAGGATGGTCTGTAACTTAGGGAAAATTCACAGAGATCTTTGAGAACTGTGATCCATTTCAAGGAACACCAGGGAGAAGGAGGAGGGGCACAATGTGGATGTGGGGGGCAGAGGAAGGACCGCGGGCAGAGTCACAGGGCAGGATGCAGACCAGAGCCTTCGTGGACCCAGTGAGTGCATAGGACACAAAATGGAACAGCCACTTTGTCATACCATTTTAAATGAAAACAGAGTTCTGGTTTTAACTGCAGCCTCTTTTTCTTTTTTTTGGTGAGGTTGAGCATGGAAGCTGACTAACCTCGCACATAAACACACATCTTGGCTTAACAAAGGGTTTTTGTGCTGTGCAGAAACAGTGCGACATTCTTAATCCAATATCTGATGAAGGACCAAGGACGGAAGAATTAATTTGCCACACGCTAATTGAAGAGGGGTACGCACTGCATATACAGCAAAAGTCTCTGAAATGAATATGTGATAAACAATATCTGGTAAATTAAAAACCTGAAATGTTAAATTAAATGCAAATTAAAAATCTGGAATGTTAAAGTAATTAAACACAGAAAACCGCATCAAATGACATTGCTGGTCTCAGCCACATCAGGAAGTAGGGACTGAAGAAGCTGAGGTGCTCAGCATTATGTCTCGCCAGGGTGCACCCTGACTCACATGCCAGGAATCAATGAGTGTGACAGGTGCTTTGGTGTCCCCTGCTAATATACATACCACGTGCGCTGCCATTGCTGGGGACCTTTTACTGCTTGAGCTGAGTGGGAATAAAGTGAACTTTCATTTGGTAGTGGACAAGTTTACAGTAGATTTGTTCAAACCAAGCCCCATGCCAGGATGAGATACCCAAACTACATCCATTGCTGTGGAGTTGATTCCAACTTAGAGTGACTGCAGGACAGGGCAGAACTGCCCCATACAGCTTCCAAGGATCAGCTGCCTAGTAGATTCAAACTGCTGACCTTTTGATCAGCAGATGCAGGACTTAACCATCAGGCTACCAGAGCTCCCAGCATGAGATTAAAGATAAAAACACAAACAAACGAGAACACAAACCTGCTGTCATCAGATCAGCTCTGACTGACGGTGGCCCCGCGTGGCACCGAACAGAACAGCTCCACAGGGTTTTCTTGGCTATAATTTTTTTTAAAATTGTGCTTTAAATGAAAGTTCACAGAGCAAATTAATCTTTTGTTCAAAAATTCATGGGCAGCTTCTTTGGTGGCCTTGGGTGCAAGCCCTGCAGGGTGTCGGCCCTCCCCTCCTTTCTACTCTGGGCTCTGCACATCTGCGCACATCTGCGCACATCTGTCTGTCCAGGTTTCCCATCCTCTCCCGCCCTCCTGTCTGGTTTGGGGCAGATGCTGCCCATCTGGTCTCCAGTAAGTGATCGAGTTACTGAAGGAGTCCTTCACGTGTGACTGTTGTGTAGTCTGTCTGATCTTTTGCTGAAAAGTGGGCTTGGGAGTGGCTTCATTTCTGAGTTGGAGGAGGTTCTGGAGACACTTTGTCAGGATTCCTCCAGTCTCTGTCAGACCACTAAGTCTGGTCTTTCTTTTGGTAAATTCAACTTGTTCTATGTTGTCCTGCCGCCATGATCGGGACCCTCCATCGCAATCTCTGTCGGAGGGGGTGGTGGCGATGGCCAGGCCCCCTCCAGCTCTTCTGGACTTAGGCGGGTGGAGACTGGGATTCCTGCTGTCTGTCAGTCCTCAGCGCTAACGTCTTCCTTGCATCTTTGACTGACTCTTGTTTTTATGGAAGCAGATTGGCTGGCCTTTCTTCTGTGGGCCCCCTGAGGGGCTCAGATCAGTGGCCTTCAGGTTAGTTGTGGGAGCATTTGCAGCAGGAAGGGACCCCCTCAGCCCTGATGGCCAGAGTGGTTTATGCTGTGTACTGGCTGCATTTGTCCTGATGTACAGCAGAAGAGAAGCTTAGAGGGTCTGTTCCTACGTCCCCGAGAGCCGCCTCTGGCTGCAGCTTTGTCGTGGAGGGACTGAACTGCCTTGGTTGCCCTGCAGGCATGCACGCCATTTCCTGGTAGGAGGTCCAGTGGGTGGGGGTCAGCCTTGGACCCCCACGTTTCTTGGGAGGAGGTGATGCCTGGGATCCGCTGCCGGTGGGCCTCGGAGTCTCGGTTTGGAAACAGGATTAACCTCAGCGCATTCTTTGGATTTAAAATTCTGCTCCAGCTCCTGAACTGCTGAGCTGTCCTCAGGGAGGCACCGATTTCCTCTCTTGTCTCCTTACCTGCTAGGTGAGGCTCACGGTGCTGACCCAAGACAGCCGCTGGCAGGAAGGACTTATCCACCTGTGTGGCTGTGAGGAGCTGTCCAGTCGCGTCCGACTCACAGTGACCTGTGCACAACAAAACGAGACGCCGTTGGGTCCTGCGGGGTCCTCCTAAGTGTTCGAGCCCATGACTGCCGACACTACATTGGTGCAGTTCATGGGGGTCGGAGGGGGGCTTTGTCACCGGGGCCATCGCCAGTCGACCTGAGGGCTTCCAAATTCTGCTTCTCACCAACAGGAGTTAACCGGTTTGCCAGAGCTGACACAACCACCAGAGCACTTCTTTGGTAGGACTGCTTGAGACATACTATTTCTGAGAATAAGAAAAAAAAAGACCACAGGAATGTTTAGTGACCGGGAGTCTTTACAAAACAGCTTGTTCTTCCTTCGGAACATACAGTGCCTGGATCAGGTCATTATTTTAACACTTACTCTGTCTCACAATTTTTTTTAAGCTTACTAAATTGTAATACTTCCCTAAAAATAACACCAGTTATATACAAAACATTATCTTTAAAATAGCTGTGTAATTTAGATAAAGAAAAGGTCCCTTAAACCCAGCCCTCAACCCAGATACATGCCTGTGTTGGTTTGGTTTGTGTTTTTCTGGGACTTTGTCTTGTCGTGCACTTATAAACACAGGCGTCTATAAAAACATGCATCTCTCTCCCCTTTCTCTCAGTACCTGAGCTGGAACCCCCTCAGTTGCAATGGGCAAGCGCTTTGCACAGGGCCTGTCACTTGACAGTGTTCAGGAAGTGTTTATGAATGAAAGAGCTGACGAACTAATTTAGGAAGGATTTCAAAGTTGTACAAACTGTCTACCACGACAACATCCTGAGTGATGATACTATGAGGTGCGTTAAAAGCTACTGAAGTCAAGAATATTGTGCTAAAGTTTCTATCTTCTATCTTCATATTCTATTCAGTGCTTAAAAAATAAAAGCAATGAGTTGTTTGAAGTCACAGCAGGTATACTTTGGAGATTTGCAGAATGTAAAATTTAAACAGTTACTATGACCAAGATTTATTCAGGATTCAAAGTAGTAGTCTCGGTCTAGAGGAAAAAAAAATCTGCCAAGGCAAAGACTTCTGAAACTCCTGTAATTCACTTCCCTGATTCAGTGTTTGTTGACAAGGTTGATAGACATGGCCCTGCTCTCGAGGCTCCTGTGGAATACCGCAGTGTACTTACAGGTCTGAGTTACCAGAAGTTTTTCTGGGCAACAATCCTTGGAGGAAAGTTGTAGGGTTAGAAGTTGGCCATGGATTCAGTCTGAGCTGAGGATGGAGGCCAAGCGATGTCATTCTGGCTGAAGCGTCTGCAGAGATCACCTGCCCAGCATCAGGAGTAACTATACCTGCGGGCTTTGAGTACGTCCAGCGTGGCCTGTGTAAGTGTGTCCACACGGACCTGTGTGTGTACATAGCCATATGTTCGTGTATGTGATACACACTGACAGGTCACACACTGCCGTCCTGTCGAGTCTGACTCACAACGACCCTAGAGGTCAGAGCAGAACTGACCCATAGAGTTTCCAAGGAGTGCCTGGTGGATTTGAACTGCTGACCTTTCTTTGGCAGACATAGCACTTAACTCACTGTGCCACCAGGGTTTCCTGCATGCTAATATCTAAATGAAATTCTAGGGTACATGAAACAGAGAAGTGAGCAAGATGCTAAGAATCAAAAGGCCCAGTGACGGTACTGCAGTGGACATTAAAAGCACAAATTAAACGTGATTTCAAGAACAACAGGAAATGTACAATCTGGTAAATTGTCATGGATTGAATTATGTCCCCCCTGAAATGTGTGTGTCAGTTTGACTGGGGCGCGCTTCCCCCTACTGTGAGGTTGTCCTCCGTTTTGTGAGTGTAATTTTATGTGAAAGAGGATTAGGGCAGATCTGTGATGCCCTTACTAAACTCATGTCCCTGATCCAACATAAGTGGAGTTTCCCTTCAGTGTGGTCTGTACCACCTTTTATTTTATAAGAGATAAAAGGAAAGGGAAGGATGCAGAGAGTTGGGGACCTCATACTACCAAAAACACAGTGCCAGGAGCAGAGTGTGCCCTTTGGACGTGGGGCCCCTGCCCCTGAGAAGCTCCTTGATCAGCTGGAGATTGATGACAAGAACCTATCACCAGGGCTGACAGAGAGAGAAAGGCTTCCCCTGGAGATGAGGCCTTTAATTTGGACTTTTAGCCTACTTTACTGAGAGAAATAAATTGATCGTTGTTAAAGCCACCCACTTGTGTCATTTCCTGTTACAGCAGCCCTAGATGACTGAGACGTAAGTGATCCGTATGTGATCCGTAAGTGATCCATATGGAAAGATTTGTGGGATTAGAAACACAGCCGCCACCCACAGCACACAAGTACACACACGCGCACTCACAATTAAAGAATCGCCAGAGTTCCCATTAATCCTTCCGTGTCCTTCTCTCCCAGACCTAACCCAGCTCTGTCGGGAGGTCTTCACTCGCGGGTACACACCGGCAGCTCCCGCTCCGAGCACCGCTGGCAGAGCGGACGGAGAGCGGACCGAGAGCGGCTGCAGGTGTGTACCCGCGGTAATTAAAGGACAAGCGGGGGCACTTCCTAGGCTCGGCTGCATTTGCCTGCAGGTACAGGCGATTTCCCGGAGCAACTCGAGAGTAATTACGCTGATGTAAATTGCAGGGAGAGGACTTGGGGGAATTGGCCTTTCCCCTTGTTAAGTCATTGAAAGATCTTATCTTTTGACAGGCACTGTCAGGTAGAGGAAGGGGCTGGAGGCAGAATGTTTTTCTGGTAAATTATTTGCTTACAAGGGGAGAAATAAGGTATTTGTTGTAAACACTCAAAAGAGTGAGGTCATCCAGCCTTGGCAGAGAATTCTCAGTCCTTTCTCCCCCAACCTGGTATTCCCTGCCCTTTCTAGCTCTCTGTCTGTCTGGCTTGCTTTCTCCTCTATAAAACACTAGCTATTCTTTCAGGTCTTATATTTCCAAAATTTATGTGTTTTAAATTTGTATCTATATGTATGTATCTACATATATATGTGTGTATGTATGTATCTGTCCTAGTCAGCTGGTACTGCTCCAACAGAAAATACCACGAGTGGAAGGCTTCACAAGGAGGAACTTGATTGTCTGAGCCCAGCAAGTCATTCCTAAGTTATAAGTCCATTCAAGGTGACAAATCATCACAGTCCAGAAGGCTAAGTCCAAATTCAAGGAGAGCATCTCGGCACAGGAACCGGAAGTCCAAAGGACGTGCTCTGCTCTCCATCACGCTTTCTTGCTGGTGTGAGGTTCCCAACTTGCTCTGCTCGTTTCTCTCCCTTCTATCACACAAGCTTGTAACTTCAATCCTGCGTCCCCAACCCAGCTGCAGCCCATTGTCCCTCATCAGCATCACGGGGGCGGGATTGACAACACATGGGAGAAATGGCAGCGTACTGGGAGTCCTAGCCGAGTCAAGTCAACACATACATTTTGGGGGTGAGGACATAATTCCGTCCACGACACCATCTATTAGTCTGTCTATCAGTGTGTCTGTCTATCATCTGTCTGCGTTCCATGGGTGACACAAATGACTAGCTACCAACACCAGGATTCTGAGTTGACCTGAAGTGCCCTGAAAGAAAGACCTGGCTGTCTGCTTCTAAAATATCAGCCATACAGACCCTACAGAGCACAGCTCTGCTCGGACACACATGGGGTTGTCGTAAGGGGGACTGAGCCAATGGTAACTGGTACGTGTTGTGTATATGCACATACAATGTATATGCGTATATACACATATAAAGTGGAGCCAAACCCACAGCCATGAGTTGGTGCTGACTGGCAGGGGTCCCTGTGTGTCCGAGCAGGGCTGTACTCCTTTTGCACGGCCGCTATCTTTCAGGAGATCACCGGGACTTTCTTCCAGGGCACTTCTGGGTGGTGTTGTACAGTCACTCTCCATTTAGCAGCCCAGTGCCTAACCTTTTGCGCCTCGCTTCTGGAAACACCCACCTGCATATGATGTATTTGCACACACAGACATTATTTTCCTTCCTCAGAAGGAATCCCTGCGGCCAGCTTGTGTGCTTTGCGTTGTTTGTACAGAAAAAGCCAACACTGGAAGCAGCCAGACTTATGGGAACTACCTTTCCCCCCAGAAGGTATGCTGCACTCTCACGGGTGCTTCCTGATCAGCCGCTTTTGTTTGGGAGGCATGGCATCGTGGACGGAGCAACCTGAGGTTTGACACAGATGTCTAGGGTTGCGTGAGAGTCAGGGCAGCCCCAGGGACCGGCGGGCTGAGAGCGGAGCGCCTCGGAAATGGCAGGCGTGGGGCAGCCACCCAGCTGGATGGGAGAAGAGGCCCTGGGTCTGGTGGTTCCTCTCTCCTCCCCCACACCTCTTTTATTTTTTTTGTGGCAAAGCTTGAAACAAAGTGGGAGTAAAAGTGCTTTTCATTCCGTGGGTGGTGGAGGATCTGACTCAGGCTTTGCAAACATGACTTTGCTTGAACCCCAAGATGAATGCTCCCACAGAACTCTGGAAAAACAAAACTCCTGCTCCATTCTGTGGCCTCACTCCCCTTTGGAATCCTGGCAGAGCCGGGAGGCCCCGCACAGGTGTGGGGCTTCTGAGACACTTAAATGGAATTCCCAGAGTTCAAAGAGGTTTTTGAACTTTCGTTGCAGGCTTTCTTGCCTGCCCTTAGCCTATTTGGGTAACAAGTTCAGGTCTGGAACTGCTAAAACAGAATTCTCCAGAAAGCTTGTGAATAGTCATTTTAAGAAGCTCGTTTATGTCAGTAAAAAAAATCCAGCATGCAGTTTAGGGGGCTGTTGGATAAATGACATGGCCACTGATGGAACATTACACAGGTGTTAAAACTGAGGCAGCTGACAACGATGGAAAGGGGTCATGATAAATTGTTATGTGAAGTCAAATGGACTATAAATTTGGGGTGCTGTATCGTCCACTTTGAGGATTACAGAAAGATGAGTAGACAAATACATTGGTTTATCTGAATTTTAAATACAGATGGTGTTGTAACAATAAAAATGACAAAGCCAAACCAAAGCCTCTGACATCGAGTTGACTCCGACTCATGGCGACCCCACAGGACAGAACAGAGCTTCCCGTGTGGCATTTCCAAGGACCACCTGGAGGATTCAAATGGCTGACTTTTTGGTTCACATACTGCTTAACCACTATGCCACCAAAACCAAAACCAAAACAAACAAACAAAAAACCCACTGCTGTAAAGTGGGGTCCAATTCATAGCGACCCTAGAGGTGAGAGTAGAACTGCCCCATAGAGTTTCCAAGGAGCACCTGGTGGATTTGAGCTGCTGATGTTTTGTTTAGTAGATGTAGCACTTAACTGCTATGCCACCCAGGTTTCCATAAAAACAACAACTTTAAAAAGCAGCAGATTGTGTGGCATTCTTGAAGGCTCCCTGTTTGTATGTGGTAGTTGATGTAAACTTTAAAAAAAAAAAAAAAAACAGTGTGACATGGTTGTGGGATGACCAACTGGTAGACAGAATACCTTGGTCATCAAGAAATTCCCTTAGAAATCCTGTGGAAGATCATGACCTTTGGGGCTGAACACAGAGGAACCCGGCACTCATGGTCTTTTCTAATAAGTCCAAGCCCATGTTAGGGTGACTGAATACACCGGCCACCCATGGGCTAAAGCTGCAGATCTGAGGTTCCAGGAACCCAGATGAAACGACTGTCACCATGGAAAGGTCATAGCCTAATATTTGTCAACATAAGTGCTCTGCTGATTGAGAAACTCTAGTTCAGATATTTGAAGTTACGCAGAATGCTCATTCTGAGCCAACACGCTCGTCCGTTTGGGTGTTGGAGTCATGTGGGTTTGCTCATGTTTGCCAGATTTTCACCCCGGAGACTTGCAGTCAGGGAAGGGGTAGGTGGTGACTTAGTGGGCGCAAGTCAGTGCTGCAGCTAAGCCACAGACGTGGAGGCAGGACTCCTGGTGCCTACAGCCAAGTGACAGTGGTCTTGACATCTTTGGTCTTTTGTTGTTGTTGTTGTCACGTATTTGGTCAACGAGAACTTTGCATGTACTAGACTAAGGGGAAGGTTATTCTTTATTACTGAGCCCTGTGGACTGGGTACCTTGTCTCCATTCTCGACACAAACTCTGAAGGGTAGGTGTCATCTTCTTTCCCTTTGCAGATGAAGGAACTATGGCTCAGGGAGCTGAAGACGTGAGGTCTAGAAATTTGTAGCATTTGAGCACCCAGATCTCTGTGAGGGAAAGACTGGGGTCACTTCAGGGCAGTGAGACAGCTGTGAGGTACCATCAGGTGGAGGCAGCACAGGGATGAACCCTAGCGTAACCGGCCAGCTTCACCTAATAGCCGTGTATCAACAGTGGGTCAGCCACTGGAGCAAGCGTGCTGTAGTCATGCAAGACACTCAAACCAGGAGAAACTGCAGGGCAGAGAGAAGGTCTGGGGGAACTCTGTGCTTTGGGTTCAGTTTTTCTATAAATGACAATGGCTCTAAGAAATAGACTATTAATTCAAAAATGCTTATAAAAAGACTCAAAGCTTATTCAACCACTCATGCTGTGATTTCAGCATAAACACAGATCCCAAGGTCTCAGCTGTTTTCAAGTGCCTGTTCAAATTCAGGCAGTCATCTAGATTCTGCAGGCGGGCCCTTGATTTTCCCGCTCTTTCTTCGCTCTCCCTTGCGTGTTCTATTCCATTCTTCCTTTCTCTTTCTTTGTAACTGTTAAGGAAAGAGACTATGGTGGCATTGAAGACAACAGGCAATGTCGTTCCTTGTTCTCGGCTCTGTAGCCTACCGCAGACACCGTTCGCTTTTCTAAACCATTTGTGCGTCTATAGTGTGCCCTTCATCCCAGGCTGTCACACTGAACTCTTAATTTACTCCCAGAGGAATCAAAAGAAGGAAACTAATAGTTCTCGATATCTTTTTAAAAGTGACACTTTATTAAGGAAGCGTTTAAATAAATACAGAATTGTATGATGAAACCTCATCTTCACCATCAGCTTCAGCTCAACAGTTCTCGTATTTCACCTAAATTCTCACGCCTTCCTCTCACAGTTTTGAAGCAAACATCAGGCATCACCTCACTTCATCCATAAATATTCCAGCAGATCTCTCTAAAAGATAGTTTCTCAAAGAAAAAAAGTAATTATATCTAAAATATAACAGTGACTGACATCATCAAATATCCACTTAGTGTTTATGTTTGCAAGTGTCTCACGGATGTTCTAGTGTTTTTATAGACCGCGTAGGGCTCAGGTCAGACTCCGACATGTTGGCTTGTTGACAGATCTTTAAATCTCTGATTAATCTGTTGTTGTCTCTGTCTCCATTGCGTACGATTTATTTGTTGAAGAAACGGGATCGTTCGGCCTGGAGTTTTCTGCAGTCTGGGTTTTGTGGATTTTGTTTTCTGTCTGTATTTCCTGTAAACTGGTATTTGGATCTAGAGCCTTGAGCATATTCAGTTTTTTAAGTTTTTTTTAAACTACTGTCCTTTCTTTTTTTTCAACTGGCAAACGCTGTTGACAAAACTACTTTGCCTGTAGTGGTTGATGCTTCCGCTGGGGACACTTACTAAGTGACTGTCCCCATTTTTGTGATGTTAGCAGTTGTTCGCCGTCTGTGACTGGATCCATGTGCTCGTTAAATGGCTGGAAAGTGACGCTATCCTAATCCTGCCGTGCCTTCCTCGTCTGTTAGCAAGCAGGCTTCTCTAATGAAGCACTCATCTTAGTTTCTTATCAAACAGCCACCGCGTGGGAGGCATTTTACACTGTATTCCGTGACTCAGAGTGTTAGTCCCCAAACCACCAGTACCATTGGTGTTGGGTCGATTCCAGCTCATAGCAGCCCTAAAGGGTGGTGTGCAACTGCCTCATAGGGTTTCCAAAGATGACCTGGTGGACTGGAACTGCCAGCCTTTCCTGTGAGATGAGTTCTGAGGCATTTTTTCTTTGAGTTATTTTCCCGCTTGTTTCTGTTCTTTCCTTTTCCCCTTCCTTCCGCTCTCTCTTTTTTACATGTCAGCTTTGTTTCTGCAAAGCCAGAGCCTCATCAGTGATCACTGTCCTATTGTCAGCTGAGACGGAGGGTTTGAACACCCAGAAACAAAGTGGAGTTTTAATTCTTTCCTGTTTTATGACTGTAAGAAAACGTAGGCTTTTCTCCACAGTGCCGGCCACTGGCAGCTGGCTTTGCTCATTGTGTCCCAGATCTGGTCAGATCTCCCTGGATTCCATGAGATCTGAAGGTTTAAGCTCACTCTGGATTTTATGTGCACAATTTTACCTTTCAAGAGTGGCTCGGTGTTGTTTTCAGGAACCCTGGTGGCGTGGTGATTTAGTGCTATGTCTGCTAAGTGGAACACCAGCAGTGCAAATCCACCAGGCACTCCTTGGAAGCTTTGCAGAGCGGTTCTCCTCTGTCCTACAGGGTCGCTATGAGTTGGAGTCGACACAGCAGCACTGGGTTTCGTTTGAGTGGTTTTACACGAAGGCTGGTTGCTTTTCAAAGGGTTTAAATCACATTCTTACTGATATTTGTATGACACAAGATGCGTTCCAACCGTAGGTCTAAGACTACTGCCGTTCCCCGTGGACCCCACCCTTGGTCCACAGAATCACCGCCTGTTGGGACCCGGTGTTTGTTGGAGAGGTGAGGCCAGATGTTCGCAGGGAAGAGTAAAGCAAGTCACCTTTCAAAGAATTCCAGAGCATGTCGCCCAAATGTCCTGACCAGCCTGGGCTGGGGGGCTCAGTCTCCCTGTGGTGTGGCCTCGGGCAGGCAGTTCCAGGAAAGGACAAAGGAGGAAGACTCAGGAGGCCCACTTGGGTTGAGCTCTGTCTCTCCCGGGGAGGGACTCCAGGGAAGGATTCTCCGCGAGCTCCAGTTTCTTCGTCTGTCGAGTAGCGGTTGGTCTGCCTGCCAGGTCCCTCATCACGGCCCCCATGGTCGTTGTGAAAATCCAATAAGGTAATTTCAGTGTTTTGAAAACCATCACATTTTATACAAGTGAAAAATGTTTCCATTGGTATTTTTTTTTTAATTGCAAAAAAATAACAAAATTAAGGGAAATCTGAAGACAACATTGTCCCACTTTCTTAACATTTTATACTTTTGCCTGTCACTTCTGGTCGCTGTCCACACATCATAGTTTTAAGGATTTGAAGGCATGCTAGAATCCAGGTTTACATTTCACAGATTTGAAGGCATGCTAGAGTCCCAGTTCATATTTTGCTTTTGTAGTTTCCTGCTTTATTATTCACACGCTTTTCAGCTGCTATGTTATCTTCCTGATTACATTTCATCTGTTATAACCATGCTTGGACATTGAAGTATTTTTTTTTTTTTATGTGTGACGTTTCCATAGACATCCTTGTGCATATGGCTTTTTGTCACATGCTGAATGATTGATTTCCTTAGGATAAGTTCCCAGGCATGTGATGACTGGATGAAAATATACGGGCATTTTTATGGCTCTTGATGGCTGTTGCTGCATTGCTCTCCAAAGACCAGTGACAATGAACCTGACAATAAGTGCGTATCATTTTAAATGCTTGTTTTAAATCAGTGATTCCAGCCGTATGTGAAGGCACGTCCCAGGACCCCTGTCTTCCAGGGCTTAATGTCTCACTCGTCCATTTGTAAGAACTAAGTAAACAAAATAAGAGGAGTGTGCATGCTGGTTGTTTACAGAGTTCTGTTACTAAGGCTTCTAGAAAAGCCAGTGGAGTCTCGTTTCTGCACATGATGTTTGCTGGCCTGTGTGGCATTACAGACCTGGTGACTGTGTGTATGTAAATTTCCTAGGACATTCGCAGAGCTGCGCTCTATCACTGTGGAGGCTCAGGAAGAGCTGCATGACTGGGGATCTGTTCTAAAGCCTCTGTAGGAGTAGGTTCTTTTCTGAAGCTGCTTTTCAGGAACTTGTCTTTTCATACTCACCAAGTTTGGTTTGTCCTTTACTGTGTGTGATACAGATCACGCTGCAAATGTACAGCACAGCCTGGAGAATTATAACAGCATCGTGTGCAGACGGAGCGTCTAGCTTTGCGAAGCTCTTGCCAGGGCTGTTCTCACTGGGTCCACTCGACAGTTCCCTGCGGTCGGCTGGGTGGGTGCTGTCAGCTCAGCTGACTGGTGGGGAGACTGAGGCCTGAAGACCGCCTGACATCCCCTCTCTTCTCAGCTCGGCCACAGCCTCCTGTGGGATCACGGTCCTTTGCATCCAACTGTACAGTTTTCTTAAAGGTCTCATATTAGTGTATTTTAAAAACATATTTACATAGAAATAGCTCATCTTAAAAAAATTTTTTTTAATTATAGGTAAGATGAAGGTTTACAGAACTAACTAGTGACTCATTCACAGTTAGTACCCGTAGTGTTTAAATGACAGTCTCCCTTCTCAACCTTGAGTTCTCTGTTCCCAGCCTTCCTGTGCTCTCCTGCCTCCTGTCCTTGCCCCTGGGGTGATGGGACCCTTTAGTCTTGGTTTGTTTTAGGGACCCATCCAATCTTGGGCTGCAGGATGGCCCTCGGAAGTGACTTCATGACCGAGCTGAAGGAGTGTCCAGGGGCCATATTCTCAGCGTTTCTTCAGTGTCTGTCAGGTCAGCAGGCCTTGTCTTTCTCTTTGAGTTAAACTTTTGTTCTGTGTTTTTCTCCATCTCTGTCTAGGGTGTTCGGTTGTGATCCCTGTAGGGCAGTCAGTATTGGTGGCCAGGCAGCATCCAGCTGTGCCAGCCTCAGTCTGGTGGAGGCTGTGGGAGGTGTGGTCCACGTGTCCTTTGGACTCATCCTTCCCCGTGTATTTAGTTCTCTTCCTTGTCCTGTGCTCCTGACGGAGTGAGGCCTGTGGAGTGTCCTAGATGCTCACAAGCTGCTCATAAGCTTTCAAGACCCTGGACACTATTCCCCAAAGTAGAATGTACAACACTTTCTTTATAAACTTTGTGGTGCTAGTGAAGACTAGCTCGTCTTTTGATGAGACCTCCTTGCAGCACGGTGTGGGTGAAGGTGCTTGTTTAGTCACTGCGACAGTGATGGCTGTCCTATGCGGAACGGCTGGTGAGTACGGGCACTTGTTGCTGTTTTAGTCCCTACCGTGACACTGTGAAGTCAGGTGTGTCATCACTCACCATGCTGCCTGGGAGGAGACTGCGGCTGAGAGAAGACCTTTTCTGAACCCGTGCGGTCACTCTGGTGGCCGAGCTGTAACCTGAACCCTGATCCGTCTGCATGTCTGTCAAATGAGTGTCCATTTCTGTCACACAGATGTCCCACTACTTGCCACCTGTCAAGTAGTCACTATATGCATACGGGTTTTTCTTATTATAAAAATATATGTTCACCGAAACAGCATTTGGAAATACAGAAAATTATCTTTAAGTAATGTCAGGTTGTGTGTTTTCACTCAGAGCAGCAAATCTGTGATATTACAAACCCTTGAGTTGGGTTAGCTGTAGTCCCAAAGACGAAAGCGTTGCGCTCAAGCCTCAGACAGCAGTTGCCTGCCCCCCACATGCCAGCTTTTTTTCTTAAAGCTTAAAGGTCTAACTCATTCAATTCTATCTGGCTCCTGTTCTCTCTAGTTTCAGGTCTTGTACTTATTTCGTTTGTTCTCTTGGGAAGAAAGCAAACACGACACAAAGAAATCAAGCCCTGACTGGAGACAGTAGCTAATAGCGCATCTTAAGTCAACACAGCCATGTAACTTGTACTGATTCAAGTAATTATTTTTGTCTCTGGCGTTCCACATTGTCCCTACTACCAAAACTTCCTGATGCTTAGACAGGGAACAATGGGAGAGCCAGATGTTTATTGGTACAGAGCTCATCTTTGGCTTACAGAGAGGAGATGCAATTTGCAGTCTTGTCTCTCAGACCGACAGCGTCACACCCTGTCTACTGACTGCGTTAAAGTGGTAGCAAGAAAGCCTTCCTGGGGACACAAGGGAGCAACTTAGCAGCCGCCCCACCGTGGAAGCGGGTACTAGGTTGCCATTCTGCCCTTTTCCCCCCCGTTTTTGTTCGTGCCATGACTGTTTACAGGAAAGTTGGGATGGGGGCAGGGAAAGTATGTAATTGTTATCAGCTTTGCTGAGGCCACACTTGAGTCCAAATTTAGGGTGGAAACAAGATCAAACTTGAGCCCTGTTTGGGACTTAAAGTGGCAGGCGTCCCCACAGAAATGAGAATTCCTCATCAGGTTGTGTAAAAGGGACCCCAGTCCTGGCAGTTTGTTCCAACTCGGCTGACCTTTCTTGCAGACCTATTACGTGCAGCTCTGTGGGTGGTGCAGCCCAGGTTTGCTGTGGGGCCTGTTCTGGCCTCAGCTGCCTGTCCCAGCGGGCAGCAGGTCGGTGCCAAGTTCTGGTTGTGCAGACTCGATCACAGTGCTCCTTGTTACCACACAGATGCAGATCTGAGACAGACTGGTCCTGCTCCTGGAGACAGATTCCACCCAGCAAAAGCTAGGTGGAGCAGACTAACCTCCATCCTGTTCTGCCCCCTGACCCTGGTGATACAGAGATGGCCTTTGACGTTTTGTTCCTCTTCTGGTGGCTGGCATGCTGACTCTTTTAATGAAATTCATAGCTGGCCTTAGGAGTTGTCATTAGATGAAATTTATTACTGAGCCTGAGAGAAACTCTCATGATTTTGAGAGCTCAAGAATTAATTATGTCTCAAGACACTGCAGGCTACATTGGGTCAATCTGTTTCTTCTCATTTCAACCTAATTGAATTTATCAAATATTCGTTGCATTCCTACTACGTGCCAAGTGCTGCGGTTACAGTAACCAACGGGACTTGGTTCGTGGCCTGAGGAGTTCTTGGTCTAGCAAGTCTGGGGTCTGTCATTGCTCTCTGAGTTGACTTACAGACATGTTCTGCTCCCACTTCTGGGGGGTACCATTTCTGTTCTTGGCACTGGGCGTGGGTGGGCCTTGTCCCTTCTGCCAGTGGATAAATTGTCCCTAGTCCTGGCTCTAACTCTGCTGCAGTCTTCCCAGTTCCCAAGGCAGCAGTGGCTTTGAGAGAACAGGCATGTTTATCTGGATTTTGTGTGCCTGCTGTTGTCATTATCAGAGAAATGAAGCCAGAAACTGGTGCACTCTGGGTTTGTCGGGAGAAGACTGTTCCTCTGCACTTTCTGAGACATGGGCAGAGAAGGAGTTGTGATTCTCATTACCCTGGAGCCTTTGGAGGGAAGAGAATGGGCAGAAGGCTCCAAGCTCTTCATTCCCGTCTCCCACCATGGCCAGCTCTCCCGTCACCGCAGGCCATTTGCCAGCATGGAGAAGTATGGCGGTTTAGGAGTTTTCATGGAAATTTGGCTTGGGACTTTGAGTTTGGACCCACAGATGAGAATCTACATTTTGAAAAATAATTCGAAACGAGCAATTTGTGTTGGAAACAGGCATAGTTTCCAGCTTCCTATGACTAATGGCTCACGAAGAGAATCCTGTAATCACATAATTGCCTTCTCATTTACCAAGAAATCATTTTCAGAGTCCATGAGATGTGGTTTGCAATAAATTCAGTGGTTCTGTACCAACAACCCAGTCTTTAGAGACCCACATTTGAAGACAAAGGCCCAATTTTCAGTGACAGAGCTATGGGGAATTCTTGTAATTAGAGGACAAAGCCAGGTTTAACTCCTTTTCTTTGTATTTCATTTAGAAGCTAACCCTTGAGCCAGATTCAGAAAGTTTCCTAGAGGATTTGTAAATCTTTCCCAGATCTCAGACCCTGCTCAAGTTTATATACTAGCTTTGATTTCATTCTGAGATGGAAGATTTGATGGGCTATATGTATCTTTTGTAAAATTGTTGTAGCTTGTGACACTCTAAACCATGATTCCAAAAAGACTGACTTAAAAAAAAAAAAAAGTTAAAGGAAACTGTCTAGCAATATTTATATGTGAAAACAATTCCTGAGACATTTGACATTTTAATAAGAGGAACTCAAGTGACCCCTAATGAAAAGAGACCAAACAGCAGATCCAGTGCCACTGAGTCAATGCCAGCTCATAGCAACCTTAGAGGACAGAGTAGAACTGCTCCATAGAGTTTTCAGGGACTGCCTGGCGGACTTGAACTGCTGACCTTTTGGTTAGCAGCTGTGGCATTTAACCACTGGGCCACCAAGGTTTATAAGTGACCCCTCTATCACAAGTAAACCAAGGAGAAAAAAGAGACTTTGTTTTCTCCTATCAAAAGTTAACCTTTTAATCCTGATCAGAAGGCGGAAAATTCAGAACAGAACTTCAAATGCTCTTGGACTGTAGACTTTCTGGAGCCATGAAGGTTAGATGAACCCCTGACACCGTTGTTCTGAGAAAACCTTTAAGTCTTAGACCAAACAGTCGTTTAGCCTAACTGGTTAAAAATATCTGCCTGGAGCCATGCGCTCTTTAAAGAACTACCTGTAGGACATCAAATTGACATCACCAACTTGAAAGATTAGATAAGAACCTCAGGGGTCAGTGAGTTTATGTTCCTGAGGGAGGCACAATTCCGTAAAGGAGGGTGAGAATGGTTGCATGGCTCCAAGAATGTCCTCAGTGTCACCAAACAGGACAGGTAGAAAGTGTCGAATTGGTGTCTATTTTACTGTGTATATTCTTAACAACAATAACAAAATAAAGAGGTAATCTTTTAGAACATTAACTGCAAGTTGATGATTATTGTGGCAGAGTATTAGATGTCTGAGAACTCATATCCCTTCCACTTTTCATAATTTTACAATTTCTGATAATGAAATATCTAATATAAAACTTTGAGAGACTGACAAAAATAGAAAATTATGGCCAGAGTAACTTTTTAAATATATATATTTGATTGTGTTTCTGGTGAAAGTTAACACAACAAATTAGATTCTGACTTAACAATTTCTATACATCCTGTTCATTGGTATTGATTTCATTGGTCACAGCATACCAGCATTTCTTTGTTTCCCTTTGGTGGTTCTGTTTGCCTTCATCTGGCTTCCCTGCCCCCCTTACCTTCTCGTCTTCTGTCTAGGGTAACTGTTTACCGTTTGGTTTCATTTAGATGACTGTTTTCAGGAGTCGTATACTCACCAGTCCATTGCTTTATGTCTAGAAGGTAAATTCAGGGAGTGGTTGGAGCTCCAGATTTAAAAGTTAGCCCAGGGTGGTAATTGAGAGGTTCATGCAGTTTTCATTGGTCTAGTAATTCCACCCCCCTACCCCTGCATTTTTAAAGGACTTTGAGTTTTATTTTCCAATTTTGTCTGAGTCCCTGATCAGAAAGGTTGGAGGTAGTAGCCAGGAACCAGCTAGTACTTCTGGTCTCAAGGTAAGTGAGACTGTTGTTTGTGTAGACTGTTAGTTGTGTAAACTGATGTCTTCTTTGAGTATTTGTTTTCCTTCTTTCGTTTTAGCTCCAAATGAATAAAGACCAATGGCTTTATCTTAGGTGGCTGATTGCCAGCTTTTAAGACCCTAGATACCACTCTCTGAACTAGGATGTAGAACTTCGTCTTTATGGACCTTATTAGGCCCACTGACCAAGTTGTCCCACCAGACTATGGTCCTAAAACCTCAGGCCAAGTGAAACAATCCCATGAGGTGTTTGGCTGTGTCTCAAAAGTATCTAACACTGTGCCGTTTGTGTGCTTTTTTTTATATTTGGAACTACGTGGCACACATAGATGTGTGTACATGTGCTTACAGTCACATGCATACGTGCACTTCTCTATATTCATGTGTGTTTGGCTGTACATATGTATGGCATATATTTCTGTGTAATCATATACATTCTTTTTACTCACTGTTACTGTTACTGTGAAACTGTAGATTCCCCAATGAATTTTCCCTTTTTTGACAATTCCCACACAAGTTGTTCTCTGACATTAGTTACAATTGGCTGCAATTTGTTAGCATTCTTTTTGTGCCTATCCCCTTCTGTTTGTACTCACCCACCTTTGCTGTGGCTGGGCTGTGCTCACGACTTCTACACTCGGAGCTGCATTTCCCGTCACAAAGAGGAACAGGTCTTTACATTCTGAAGCAGATTTGTGCAGCCCGTACTCATTTCCCTGGTGGACACCATTGAACATTGGTCTCTCTATAGTTACCTATTCTTCACTTCTTGTAAAAGAGGGATCATACAATATGTGTCCTCCTGTGGTTGACTTATTTCACATAGCGCTCTGCCTTTCAGGTCCATCCATGTTACGCTGTAAGTTTCAAGGCTTCATCATTGTTTGTGACTGCGTAGTACTCCATCGTGTGGAGGCACCATCATTTGCTTGTTCCCTCACCAGCGATGGGCGCTTTGGCTATTTCCATTGTTTTGCTTTTATGAAAAAAGCCACGATGAATGTAGGTGTGGATGTATCTTCTTGTGTCAGCAGGGTCCTAGTTCTCTGGGGTATATTCTCTCCCACTTGTCTGTCAGCTTTCATACTCCAGGGGTTTGCTTGTTGTTGTGATGCTGGAAGCTTTGCCACTGGTATTCAGATACCAGCAGGGTCACGCACGGCAGACAGGTTTCAGCTGAGCTTCCAGACTAAGACAGATCAGGAAGAAGGACCCGGCAGTCTACTTTTGAAAAGAATTAGCCAGTGAAAACCGTATGAATAGCAGTGAAACCTTGTCAGATGTAGTGCTGGAAAACAAGCCCCTCAGGGTGGAAGGCATTCAGAAGACGACTGGGAAAGAGCTGCCTCCTCAAAGTGGAGTCAACCTTAATGATGTAGAGTAAAGCCTTCAGAACCTTCAACTGCTGATGTGGCACGACTCAAAATGAGAAGAAATAGCTGTCAATACCCATTTTAATAATCGCAACATGGAATGTATAAAATATGAGTCTAGAAAAATTGGAAATCATCAAAAGTAAAATGAAACACAGAAGCACTGATATCCTAGGCATTAGTGAGCTGAAATGGACTGGTGTTGGCCATTTTGAATCAGACTATCATGTGGTCTACTATGCCAAGAATGACAGCTCGAAGAGGGATGGTGTTGCATTCATCACCAAAAAGAACATTTCAAGATCTGTCCGGAAGTACAGTACTGTCAGTGATAGGATAATATGCATACAAGGGAGACCGGTTAATACAATTATGATCCAAATTTATGCACCAACCACTAAGGCCAAAGATGAAGAAATTGAAGATTTTCACTAGCTTCTGTAGTCTGAAATTGATTGAATGACATCAGGATGCACTGATAATTATTGGTGTTGGAATGTAAAAGTTGGAAGCAAAGAAGGATTGATAGTTGGACAATATGGCTTTGGTGACAGGAATGATGCTGGTGATCGAACGACAGAATGTTGCAAGATTTCTTCATTGCCAATATCTTTTTTGACCAACATTAATGATGACTATAGATATGGACCTCACCAGGCAAAATACATAGAAGTCAAATTTACATCTGTGGAAAGAGATGATGGAAAAGGTCCATATCAGCAGTGAGAACAAGACCAGGTGCTGACTGTGGCATGGATCATCAGTTGCTCATGTGCAAGTTCAAACTGAAATGGAAGGCAATTAGAACAAGTCCACAAGAACCAAAGAATGACCTTGAGTGTATCCCTCCTGAGTTTAGAGACCATCTCGAGGACAGATTTGATGTGTTGAACACTAATGACTGAAGTCCAGACAAATTGTGGAACGACATCAAAGACATCATTCATGAAGAAAGCAAGAAGTCATTAAAAAGACAGAAAAGAAAGAAATGACCAAACTGGATATCAGAAGAGAATGGAACTTGCTCTTGAATGTCGAGTAGCTAAAGCAAAAGGAAGGAGTGATGAAGTAAAATAACTGAACAGAAGATTTCAAAGGCTGGCTTGAGAAGACAAAATAAAGCATTATAATGAGATATGCAAAGAGCTGGAAACAGAAAACCCAAAGGGAAGAACACGCTCTACATTTCTTAAGTTGAAAGAGCTGAAATAAAAATTTAAGCCTCAAATTGCAATAGTGAAGGTTCTATGGGGAAAATATTATGCAACTCAGGGAACATCAAAAGAAGGCGGAAGGAATCCAGAGTCATTATGCCAGAAGGAGGTAGTATATGATCAGGAACCAGTGGCACTGAAGGAAGAAGTTGAAGATCATTGAGGGCACTAGCAAAAACAAGCCTCCACAAATTGATGGAATATCAACTGAGATGTTTCAACAAATTAACACAAGGAAGCACTCTCTTGTCTATGTCAAGAAATTTGGAGGACAGCTACCTGGCCAACTGACTGGAAGAGATCCACATTTATGCCTGTCTCCAAGAAAGGTAGCAAATCTGCTGCAAAGGATCTCTTGAAAGTAATGAAAAGTAAAGATGTCACCTTGAAGACTAAGGTATACCTGACCCAAGCCGTGGTATTTTCAATCACATCATATACATGTGAAAGCTGGACAATGAATAAGGAGGACAGAGGAATGGATGCCTTTGAATTGTGATGTTGGAGAAGAATATTGGCTGTACCCTGGACTACCAACAGAACAAACAGATCTGTTCTGGAAGAAGTACAACCAGAATGCTCCTTGGAAGCAAAGATGACAAAATGGTGCCTTACATACTTTGGACATGACCTGTAGAAGGTCGTCATGCTTGGCAGAGGGAAGTCACCAAAAAGGGGAAAGACCCTCAGGAAGATGGGTTGACGTGGGTACAACTATGGGCTTAAGCCTAAAAATGATTGTGGGCGTGGTGCAGCCTGGGCGGCCTTTCCTTCTGTTGTACACGGGTTCCCCTTGAGTGGGAACCGACAGATGCTACCTAACAACAACAGGAGGGTACGTTCTGGAAACCATGGTGGCACTGTAGTTGAGTGCTATGGCTGCCAACCAGCAGGTCAGCAGTTCAAATCCGTTAGGCAAGTTTCCTTGGAAACTCAATGGGGCAGTTCTACTCTGTCTTACAGGGTTGCTATGAATTGGAATTGGAACAATGTCATTGGGTTTGGGTTTCTGGGCAGTGGGATGGTATATTCCTAGGAGTGGAATTGCTGAGTTGTAAGGTGGCTCTTTTTCTAGATTTTTTAGGAAACCTTTTGCAGTTATGGATTTAAATAGCTGTAAGGCCACTGTTTCTGGAGCCACTGAATAATGAATCTGCTGGTGAATACTTAGTGTCTATCAGAACCTGTTAGAGCAGTACTAGCTGACTAAAACAGAATGGCCTGGGTCAGGCATGGCCTGAGGCAGAAGCTTTACAAGTGAAATACCACACAGTGGATGGCTTTAACAAAGGAAAGTTTATTTTTACACAGTCCAGTAGACTATGGGTTTGAATTCAGGATCCATTCCAGGGAAAGGCTTTCCCTGTTAGCTCTGGAGGAAAGTCCCTGTGTTGCATGAGTCCTTGGCTGGGGAGCATTTTGGTGCAGGAACCTCAGATCCGAAGGACGTGCTCTATTTCTGCTGCTGCTTTCTTGATGATATGAGGTTCTCAATTGTCTGATTGCTTCCCTTTCCTTTTATTTCTTGTAGGATGAAAGGATAAAGGGTGGTGCCAGGCACACTCCAGGGAAACTCCCTTTACAGTGGAGCAGAGAGGTGACCTCAGGAAGGGATTTACAGTTCCACCCTAATCCTCTCTAACATAATCCACTCTGTTAAACACAGGCAGAGATTAGGATTTACAGCATCAGAAAATCACAAAATGGAAGGCAGTCACAGAATACAGTGAATTCTGGCCCAGCCAAATTATTACACATGTGTTTTGGGGGACACAATTCAATCTAAGAGAGAACCTCTATGACCATTATCAGATTTATCCTTCACAATCATTCTATGACATAAATAATGTCAAGATCTGTATTTTCAGGGACTGAAGCTTACGCAGGTTGTAGGATTTGTCCAGGGTTACAATTTAATTGAGGGCACATTATTGGCCACTAGAGCCAGGCCCCAAGGCACAGCGCTATTTTATAACTGTGTTCTGAAGAGTGGAAAAGCTTGGATGGTGAGGAAGTGTTCATACAGAGTTGTGAAGACACATTTGTATAAAGCTGTCTACTGTAATGACAAATGGAGAAAGGATGGAAGTTGTCAAGAATTTCATTTTACTTGGATCCATAATCAACACACATGGAAGCAGCAGTCAAGAAATCAAAAGACACATCATGTTGGAAAACTCTGCTGCAAAAGACCTCTTTAAAGTGTTGAAAAACAAAGATGTCACTCTGAGGACTGAAGTAGGCCTGACCCAAGCAGTAATGTTTTCAGTCACCTTACTACGCATGTGAAGACTGGACAATGAATAAAGACCACTGAAAAAGAATTTAAGTCTTGGAGTTGTGGTGTCGGAGACAAATACTGAACATGTGATGACGTGCCAAAAGAATGAACCAGTCTGTCTCGGTGGTAGGACATCCAGAATGCTCCTTACAGGCAAGGATAGCAAGACTGGGTCTCACGTATTTTGGACACATCATCAGGTGGGATCCATCTCTGGAGAAGGATGTCATGCTCCGCAAAGTAGAGGGTCAGCAAAACTGAGACAGACCTGCAACAGGATGGATCGACAAAGTGGCTGCACCCACGGGCTCCAGCCTAACGTTGACTGTGTGCATGGTGTGGGACTAGGCTGTATTTCGTTCTGCTGTGCTCAGGGTCACTGTGAGTCACAACTGACTGATCAGCACCTAACAACAATAGGACCCACCACCCCCAAAAAACCACTGCTGTCAGATCAAGGTCATAGTAGAACTGCCCCCATGGAGTTTCCAAGGAGTACCCGGCGGACTTGAACTGCTGACCTTTTGGTTAGCAGGCACAGCCATTAACCCACCATGCTCCCAGGGTCTCCGTAACATCTACTACAGCGCAGTGGGGACACTTTGAGCTGGGTAGCTGGTGGCTGTGTGACACCAGGCAGGACGAGCATTGCTGGGCCCTAAGCACACAGTAGGCATAGAAGCACCCAGTAGGTACTCAGCAGAGCATAGCCATCTCTTTACTTGCCTGCTCCTGTCGTGTCTGCTTCTGCTCCAGGGAGTGTCTATACTGCTCCGTCTTTCCTGAATAAAAGGGCCATATGACATGGACTTCATGTAGCAATGAAAAGAGGTTTAAAAACCGACCTCACCTGAAATTAATAGAGTATGAAGTCCAGGCCTTATTTATTTCAAGTCAATCTGACTTCTGAACTTTTTTTAAACCACATACGCGGTTTTTGTCATCGCTTGTGGGACAATGGTGAATCATCTTGTTACGGCCGAGTCACCCCACCTGTACTGACAGATAGCCCCAGGGAGCATGGGGGCTAATCCTAGCATTCCGCAGAAGTCTACAAGGTCTGTGGATGTACTTGAGTTTTCCCCACTCTTCCAGGACCCACAGATAGTCTTCAGGACATAGCGGCATAGTCACAGGTACCTACTCTGAGGCTACATGGGCTTAGATTTCCCGTTCCCGGGAGCGAAAGCAAAACAAAGTGGTCCAAGTCAGTGAGGAATCAGATTAGCTACGCAAATTGTGTGAAATAAATGACTAGCTTAACCAAACAGTAACCCAGTAACCCCGCTGACCAAACCAAGGAAAGTAAAAGGTAAGTTAGTGTCATGCTGTGTGTTCAGTTTATAAGAATACGAAGAAAGAGTCCACGAAGGACACAGAATGAAAGGTTTCTAAGTGCCCTGGGCGTGTATCCGCAACACAAGGAATCTGTCTTGACTTCCTGTTTCTATCTGCCCCATTGATATTATGAAGCATTTTTCTTTTTAAAAAATTCCTGTATTTTAGATGAGGTTTTACAGAACAAACTAGCTTCTCACGAACAACTGGTACACAGACTGTTTTATGATGTGTGCTAACAACTCCACAACACGTCAACCGTTCCTGTTCTCAACAGTGGGTTTCCTGTTACCAACTTTCCTGTCCCCTCCTGCCCTCCAGTCTGCCCTGGGGCTGGCGTGCCCCTTAAGTCTTGTTTTATGTGTTTCTCTGATCTTTGGCTGCGGGGTGACTCTCAGGAGTGACTCTATTACTGAGCTGAGAGGGTGTCCAGGGGCCAGACTCTCAGGGTTTCTGCAGTCTCTGTCAAGTCTGTAAGTTTGGTCTTTTTCTTCTTCTTTTTTTCACTGTGAGTTAGAATTGTGTTCTCTATTTTCCTCCAGCTCTGTCTAGGACCTGCTGCTGTGGTCCCTGTCAGGGGTCAGTGGTGGGAGCCAGGTACCGTCTAGTTGTCCTGGACTCAGCCTGGCGGAGGCTGTGGGAGCTGTGGTCCATTTGACATTTGGACTCATCTTTCCCTCGTGTCTTTAGTTGTCTTCTTTCTTCCTTGCTCCTGAGGGAGTGAGACTTGTGGACTATCTTAGACGGCCGCTCACAGGCTGTTAAGACCCCCAAATGTGGAACATTCTCATTAATAACTGTGCTCTGTCAGCTGAGCTAGGTGTTCCCCGAGACCGTGGTCCCCGCAGCCCTCAGCCTGGTGACTTGGTCCCTCGGGGGTCTGGCTGTGTCTACGCAGCCTCCATGACCTTGCCTTGCACAAGTTGTGCTGGCCTTCCCAGTGCTGTCTACTGTCTCACCCTTCACCAAAGTCAGCACTTGTCTATTTAGTGTGAAACAAATGTGTTACATGCTTTGTGCAACAGCCTTCCTTCCCACATAAAGAAGGCAACATTTCTTTCCGTGTACTGTGGTTCATTCGAGCTCTGACGACGGGCCACCAAGGGGTGGACATGGCCCACAGCAGAAAGTCAAGGACTTAATTCAGTTTTCCTTATCCCAGGTAAAGCAGCTGGTCAAAGAATTTTCCTCTTTAAAACACACAGTTTCCTTTCTCTCTCTCTCTCTCTCTCTCTCTCTCTTTTTTTTTTTTTTGCTGTAGGAAGCCTTTCATATTCTAAGTTATTTATATTTCAAATAGCTTCTTATGACAGCTTCGTGTTAAACATTGACAGGGTTGTAAGAGGAGAGAAAACGAAACATTAATGAGTAAAGGCACCCAGTGTCTCTTGCGTCTTATTCAGCAGTTTTAAAAATTTAATTTTCCTGAGAAGGAAGCCTTTCAGCTGCTGTGCAGAAGCCTCTCTGGTTTGCAAATTAACTGTATGTCATCAGCGCAGCTTGATTTAGTAGTTTCTTGGTTGATCAAATTCTCACTGGTGTTGCTGTGAGGTATGTCTAAAGAATTACTTAGGATTGGCCCTGACACAGACTTCTTAATGGCCACATGCTAGATAACTACTAAAGCGTTTTGGTGTCTGTGTGCCAGGCGTGGAACGAGGATGTGAGACCTCCCAGCTTCAGAGATGACACACCTTCTGTTCCGTCTTCTTTTTGGTAGGACTGATGCATGCAGTGCAAGGCAGTTTCCTTGTGGAAGCCACATTGTTATGTGAACATGTGAGACTTTGACCCGTGCAAAATCCTGAGAGTTATCCTGAAATAATCTGTTTTCAGCAAAAACTACCCTGAGTCAGCCGCTCTTCCGACACAGGTGGTCCCCAGGCAGCTGTTCCTGCGTGCACAGGCGAAGACGCCAAGGAATCTGACCATTCCATTAGTGGGTGAGCTGCTTTGGGGGGAAAAAAGCAGACAGGATTAAGGTTGGATTTTCTGCAAAAGGGGATAGGATCTAAGACCTGGAGATTGGTATTTGGTTTTTACGTACACAATACCGTTGTAGCTACTGGAACAACACTTGGCAGGAGACCTGGAAAGGCAGTCTAGCCAGCTCTCACCCACCTGGGAAGAGGACCTGGAGGGAGCACCATGGGAGCCCAGGTGGGTTGGAGGGCTAAGGGTCTGGGCAGGGCCGGGAGGCCTGGTGGCCCAGTGGTTAAGAGGTGCAGTGGTTAGGAGGTGAACAGCTTGAACCCACCATCTGCTGCTCGGAAACCCCATGGGGCGTCTCTACTCTCACCCACAGAGTCACTGCAAGTTGGAATCAACTCACTGGCAGCTGTTTTTTTCCGTTCCTGACATTGCATACGGTACCCACCCCTTAGTCACTTTGTAAGTGTCTCAGCTATCAGATCAGCTTTCCTAGTAGCACAGTGCTTGTGTTCAACTCACTCTTATTTTATTCAATAATTATTCTATATTATTAATAGTTGTTAATCTCTTACTATGCCTAATTTTAAAGTATCATCAGTATATGCAAATAGGAAAAAAAACAGTGTATTACAGGTTTCAATACTACCCACCACTTGGGCATCCACTGCGGGGTCTTGGAATGAATTCCCCAGAGGCAGGGGGTTGGGGAGGGTGGGTCTATTATAACTGTTGTCTTTAATCATGTCACTCTTCGCCTTAAAAACGTTTAAGAGCTTCCCATCATCACTCATTAAAGCCAAAACTTCCTGCAGCGGCTTGGAAGGCCCTGTTGAACTCTTTGGCCTCTTCTCTGTGGCCCGTTTCCCTGGGCCACTCCCCCACCTCATGTTCTGTGCAGGTGTCCCCACTGTGTGCTCCGTGGCACCTCTGTCTTCCCGTCAGAGCCCTTGTTAGACGGCGTGCCAGCACTTCCTTCATCGCCAGTCTCTCCACCGTCAGACTCAGATTCCCTTAGGGCAGGACCCTGCTTCTCGGACTCATGGTTGTGTTCTCGTGGAGAGCCCTCCGTTCAGACCAGATAAGGGAATGCATGCACTGCTTTAGCATATGAAGACGTAACGGGTGAGGACAGGGCTGGGGACTCAGTGTAACAGACAGTTACTTTTGAACATGTACAACGCTCTACTGAGCCTGTCACAAAGTCGGTGAAGAGAGTTCCTCCATCTGCACAGGCCTTTGCCCTGACCTAACCTGTCGCTGTTCATGGACAGATGGCTCAGAATGACGCCACCGCTGATGCCCTGGCTTCAGGGACTGTCTGAAGCCTCCAGTCCCCTTTGGTGCCTTCCTTGCCCCCGCTTTGCCCAAACCACGCCTGTGTTTGCTCCACTCACTATCCATTCATTACCTAGTACTCAGTGAGCAGTCACTTCGGGTATGTCAGGTAATGGGGGTGGGCTTTTGAAAAGTTTAAATAAAATCTTTGCATTGTCTCATTTAATCATCACTGAAACCTTATGAGACAAATATTTTTGTCCTATTAAATAGGGAAACTGAGCATCAGAAGTCCATTAGTCAACTTGTTTACAGTCACGTAGTGAGCGGTGATTAGCACAGTGTTCTCAGGAGAGCGGATCCAGTGATCCTGATGGGTCTGCATCTGTTTTCCTTGACTTCTCTCTACCCGTCTGCAGGGAGCTCTGTGGTGCAGCTGGTAAGCACTCGGTTCCTGATGGCGAGACCAGCGGTTCTCAAGAGAGAAGACCTGGCAATTTGTCCCTGTAAAGAGCAGAGTCCAGGAAACCCCATGGGGGAAGTTCTACTGTGTTATGTAGGGTTGCTGTGTGTTGGAATTGATTCTGTGGCACAGAACAGCACACACATATAAATATACATCTGGGGAGATAGATTCATTTCAAGGAATTAGGCTTATGCAGTTACAAAGATTGACAGGCCCCAACTCTGGAGGCAGGTAACACAGTGACTGCAGTGTAGAGAAAAAGTGTGTTCTGGAGGCAGGACACGGTCTAAGAAAGGTCCCTTTACAAATGATTGATTATAATGCATTAGATTATGTTCTAGAAGGTGATTACATCACACTGTACTGCATTACATTACACGTGGAACGGCAAGTAGTCTAGTGTTTGGCCAAATCACCGGGACCCATAGCCTAGCCAAGCTGACCCATAAAATTAACCATTACAAATCACAGGCTGGAGTTGGGATTTAGAATTAGATGTGACGGATCACTAGGCTGTGCTGTCTTTAGACCCACCCTTGAACTAACATCCTCCCTTCTGGGCCTGTCCTGAAGCTTTCAATTACAAAAAAATAAACGCTATGTTAACCAATTTATTTGAATTGAACAAGTGAGGAAAGAATTGAGTAATAACTAGATTCTCCAAAGGACATTTTGGCCTCCTTAGGCATGGGGAGATAAGTGGTTTTCACCTAAAGCCAAAGCCAAGTGCTGTCGAGTCGAATCCGACTCGCGGCGACCCTAGGGGCCAGGGTAGAGACGTTTATTGCAGGATGGAGCAAGGCTGCAATCTCAGTTCCACCATTTAGTAGTCACCTGATCTCGGGAAAGTCTCATCTAGAAAAGGAGATAACAACAGCCACCTCATAGGTTTTGGGGAGTATTCATGCTTTTAACAAAACTTAGCAATGGCTAAGATTTGCAGAGGGTTACCTATGTGCAGGGCATTGGTCTAAGTCAGAATTGACCATTTTTTTTTTAAATCGTACACTAGATGAAGGTTGGCAGAACAAACTAGCCTCCTGTGGAACAATCAGCACATGTACTGTTCTGTGCCGTTGTTTACCAACCCCACAACAGGCCGACAGTCTTCCTTCCCAACCTTGGGTTCCCTATTGCTAGCTTTCGTGTCCCTTACTACCTGGGCATAATTTATTTAACCTTCACGATCGTCCTGTTTAGCAGACACTAACGCTATCTTCAGGTTACTAGCAAGGACAGTAAGGCTGAAGTGACTCTCCCATCCCAGCACTGCAAGCTAAAGCACCAAAATTTCATCCAGGCAGCCTGGCCCGAGGGTCAGTCACTCTGCTGCCTCCTCAGGTGAGCAGGAGATACCGAGAACACTCCTCTGTTATTGTCTGGGGAAACAAACTCCCCAGGAACAATAAAGAAGACCTTGTTATGGGGGATTTATAACAATGTAGATCTTGCCATTGAGGATTTGCTTCCCTACCACAAAACCTTTTTTAAAGGGACCTACTTTATTTTCCTGTAATTCTCTTGTTTTCTAGGATCTAGAGGGAATGTGGAGTTTCCGGGTGGTACAAATGATGGGGTGCTCGACTGCTGGCCTAAAGGTTGGTGATTCAAACCCAACAAGGGGCACCTCTAAGGACACACCCGGCAGCCTGCTTCTGCAAGGTCACAGCTTGCCAGTCTTGTGGAGCAGATCTGCTCTGTGACACATGGGGTGGCCTTGAGTCGGAATGATGCCACTGCAGCCAACAACAAGAGCAGGTGTAGGAGTCCCTGGGGGGTGCTAATGGTTGGTGACTTCTGCTGCTGAGTCCAAGTTTAAGGTTCGAGTCTATCCAGAGGCGTCTTGAGAGAAAGCTTAGTGATCTACTTCTAGACACTCTGCCATTGAAAATCCGTCTGCTAGGACAGCCGTGGGATCGCTATAAGTTGGAAGCTCTTCGCGCAGGTCTGCTTGGGCAGTCATGGGGTTACCATGGGTTGGAACATTAGAAAAATTATTTATTTTGTTGAGTATACGCAACGAGATGTACACTAGTTCAGCAGTTTCACCATGTTCTAATCAGTGACCCTGAGGGTGTTCTCCCAGTTGTGCCACCACCCTCCCTCTCCTTTCTGAGTTGTTCCTCCCTCACGAACATAGACTCACTGGCCCCTGAGGTGCCTGTCTGAACTTTCTGGTTACTATTCTCACTTTGATCCCCTGTAGACAGAGCTCCAGAGGGCACAGTGCTCATGGCAGACGTTCTTGACTAGTTACATTTAATGGTCGTTTGGTTTGAGGAAGATTTCGGGGATATTTTTGATTAGGGTTTAAAGAGCATCTCAGGCAATAGTTTCAAGTGTTCATCTGGCTTCCTGCCTTCAGAAAATATAGAGTCTATGAGAACCTGAAATTCTATTCTGTAGGAATTGTTGTGTGTAGTTGGATCACATATGGCCTTGTCCCACAGGTTCCCAGCCCCTTTAGAAGTTGGGTGGTGTAACTAGGCATGTTTGAGGAAACAAACAAACAGCAACACAATCCTTCTATTTAGTTACATACCAGAGGAACTGACTAGTTTCAGTCAAGACAATTCTTAGCCCTAGTGGCCACCTTCGCTGTAAATTTTTCTCCATATGTATATATTATCATCTTGATTACATGATAAAAGTGAAGCAATTTTCATCATGATAAGAATTTTTATCTAAGTGCTTGTAGATAAACAGTGACTTTTAAAGGAAAACTGTACCATGTGGTCCAAAGGGAATCATATGATACATACATGTATGTATTTTAAAAAGCCACTCTATTCATTTCACAAATACGCTTGGTGTCTGTTTTGTACTAAAGGTTTTTAGGCTGTAGGAATTTTGGGCTTCAGAGGGTGTTGGGGATTGAATTGTGTCCCCCCCGAATCTGTAGCGATTTGGCTGGGCCATAATCCCTGGTATTGTGTGCTGTTCCTCCGTGTTGGAATTCCTCCTCTAAGATATTCATGCGGGTGGTTGGGTGGCAGTTGTGTTGGTAGAGCAAGATTCAATGTGTAAGTTTATTTTGTGCCTTGAGGCAGCCTCTTGAGATAGAAAAAGAAAGGGAGGCAAGCTGAGATTTGGGGACCTCATACCACCTAGCAGCAGTGCCGGGAGCTGAGCGCATCCTTTGGAAAGGGTCCCTGCACCGCAGAAGCTTCCATGTCCAGGGGAAGATTGACAACCAAGACCTCCTTCCCGTGTCAGCAGAGAAAGCCTTCCCTGGGAGCTGACACCCTGAATTTGGACTTCTAATCTACCTGACTGTGACAAAATAAAATTTCTCTTTTTAAAGCCATCTACTTTTGGTATTTCTGTTAGAGCACCACTAGCTGACTCGAACAGAGGGTGTAGTCAGTAACTGAGTGTGGCTACCATCCGCCGTCTGAAGATGCTCCCGCAGCCGTGTCTCAGGGGCCTCAGTCTACCTTCACCCAGCTACGGGGCTCCACCGTGAGGAACCACATCTAGAGAGAGAGACATTTGAATTGAGAGAACGTTCTATGGCACATGATTGACCTCACTGGAGGTCAAATAATTACATTCCTCTAGCAGCCCCCAGCGCTAGATAACTCAGATAATCTACCTATAAATTTGCATTACATTCTCTGAAAAAAGATTAGTTTCAGTGGAAAGAATACAAGCAAATATGGTATAGCTTATAAACGTAAGCATGTTTAAGTATTTATACACATTAAAACCTTGATGGTAATAGGATTTATTGCAGTAAATGTGCCAATTAACAAAGAATATCTTCTATCGTTTTGCTGTAGCATTTAAGAGATTAAACACTCTGAGGTTCATACCTAGGTTTCTGCCTATTTGAATTTTCAAATAGGCAGATTCTAAAGTATAGATGTAGGTCCCCCAAAATGCATTCGTAAGTACATATGCATTAAGAAAATGAGGATGGATATTTAATGAGATTGAACAGTATTTAGAGTATTTAGAGAAAGCTGATATTAAGCCATGCTGGTGGCACAGTGGTGAAGGAATTGACTGCTAACCAAAATGTTGGTGGTTGGAATCCACTAGCTGCTTCTTGGAAGCTGTGTAGGGCAGTTCTACTCTGTCCTATAGGGTGGCCATGAGTCAGAATTGACTCAGTGGCAATGGGTGTAGGAATCTGTAACTCTGAACACGGAGAGACATGTGCAGTTACCTAGCACTGGGGGCTGCTAAAGAAATAGTGTTTCTTAGTAGCTTCTCCAAGCCTGCTGATCCTCTTGCCTTTGTTCTTGAAGGCATGGTTTCGGTTCAATTTCTTCTACTTGCTTTGGCTCTAGGAGTTGAACGACAAGTGTTTCATCTGTATGTTGCAGTGTAGACTGAGTCACTGTAGAAGCTGGAAAACACTATATATTTTCAAGTTTATCTGTGGATGAGACAAACAAAGGATACTTATTCTGTTCACAGATGAGAAGAAAATGGGAGATCACGGTCAACCCAAATCACCTTGACTGGCTGAACATGTTGCAAAACTAAAGCAGAAAATGTCAGGAGGGACACAGGGAAGTTCTTGAACTTGGTTCAAACTATCAGCTGGATAAGTGCAAGGTCAGGCGAAAGTTGTTAATGGCAGTGTGTACCGAAAGCTCGTTGAGACAACCGAATGAAGAGAGTGCTCTGAAATCCAGCGCATTGGTGAGCCGTGTGGAATCCTTGTTTCCCAGACTGTCCGGTAAGAAAATGAGCTGGCCTGGAGGTAGCGGGTTTTCTCGTGGCCGGATATCACCAAACAATGACTGGCCAACCTCTTGAGAATGTGGCTGAAGAAATTCATAAAACCTCAAATCCAAATGTGTTGTGTCACTTCCCACTTGCAGTCACCCCCTGTATTTCAAGGTAGAACTGCTGCTTCAGGTTTTCTTGGGTATAATGGTTATGGAAACAGACCACCAGGACTTTCTTCTGTGATACTGCTGTTGTTACGTGCTGTTGAGTCCGTTCTGATCGTAGCAACTGTGTGCACAACAGAATGCAACACTGCCTGGTCCTGTGCTGTCCTCAAGGTTGTTACTGGGCTCGAGCTCGTGTTCAGCCGCTGTGTCGATCCATCATGCTGAAGGTCTTTCTCTTTTTCACTTCCCCTCTGTTTTACTAAGCACGGTGTCCATTCCCAGGGACTGATCCCTTCTGACTGTTGTCTGAAGCACGTGAGATGTAATCTAACCATTCTTGCTTCTATGGAGAACTGTGGCCATGCTTCTTCCAAGTCAGGTCTGTTTGTTCTTATGGCAGCCTGTGATACACCCAATATTCTTCACCAACACCACAGTTCAAAGGTGTCAGTTCTTCTCTGCTCTTCTTTATTCATCATCCAGCTTTTGCACACATATAAGGTGACTGAACACACCATGGCTTGGGTCAGGAACACCTTAGTCCTCAAGGTTTTCATCGTAGCTTTTCCACACTTTAAAGAGGTCTTTTATAGCTGATTTGCCCAGTACAGTGTGTCTGTAATGCTGCTGGGTGGGCTCAAACTGCCAACCTTTAGGTTAGTAAAAAACAAAAACAAACAAACAAATAAAACCCCAAACTCATTGTGTGGTTTCAATTCTGACTCACCACGATGCCATGTGACAGAGTAGAACTGCTCCATAGAGTTTCCAAAGAACAGCCAGCGAATTTGAACAGCTGAACTTTTGGTTAACAGCCATAGCTCTTAACTATGATGCCACCAGGTTAGTAGTCCAGTGCAAACCATTTGCACGAAGCAGGGACCTGGAGAGAGTCACAGACAGATTTAGGACACACAGATGGTGGGAGTGAAACTTGCCGTTGCCTGAGTTGCTAAGGACCGCCTGCCGTGTGTAATTCTGAGTTGTCGCTGTTGCTGTTAGTTGCTGTCCAGTTGGCTCAGACTCACTGCCACCCGATGTGTAAGAAAGCCCAACGTGACCGAGTCCCAAGGCCTCCTCGTGATGGCCGGAGTGCTGGAGCGCACTGCTGGCTGTTGCCATCTCTTGCTGGTGTTGCCGGCTGCCGTTGTGTCGATGCTGTCTCGTGGTGATACCATGCGTGCACAGTGTAACCACTCCACAGGATTTTTAAGGCTGTGACCCTTCAGAAGCAGATCACTAGGGCTGTCTACTAAGGCGCCTCTATGCGGGTTCAAGCTGCCAAGCCTTCTGCTCATAGTCGATGGCGTCACTGTTTCTGCTGCGCGGAAGCTCCCTGCTATCTGTCTTTAAAAATCAGTACCGGGAGAAGTGGCAGGGAGGAAATAGGGACAGTTTGTTTTTATTACCCTTCATTTATAGCCCCCTTTGAGGAAAATCACTTCACCTACTCAGGGCTCAAATGGGGACGGGGCACAGCGAGTCGTCTTTGGCTGCACCGAGAGTCCCTCTGGCCTGACACCTCCAGATATTGATTAGATTTGATTTATCCTTAGGTTAGAGTCTCTGAAGGTGATGAGCTGATCTCTGTTTCCTCTTTAACCCGTGCTGCTTTTAGACAACCAGAAACAGATCCACCTGGGAAACACGTGTTTACCTGCGTAGACTAGTGAAGTCTTATGCTGAAAAAGTCCCAGTTTTAATAAGCTTTAAACAAAAAACTCTATGCTAGGTGCTAATTAGAATCTAAATTCAGGTGTTAACTTCTTTGACTGAAGGTGCATGTTGAGTAATTGCAGGAAAGCGGCCAATTTCGGGCACAGCAGTAATTATTGAATTAGTAGAAAAGTTCAAGTCAGGCTTCAGATTTCAGATCATTACTGAGCTTTCTGAGGAACAGTTAATCCTGGAATGATTGGGCTTCTCACACCTGTGTGTGCTTGTTTGTGTGTGTGTGTGTGTGTGTGTGTGTGTGTGTGTGTGTGTGTGTGACACAGAGAGAGAGAGAGAGAGAGAGAGAGAGAGAGAGAGAGAGAGAGAGAGAGAGAGAGAGAGAGCATGAGCGGACTAAAGGGAGCCTGGCTTCAGTGTCGAACAAACAACCTCGCAAGTGACCATGGCACTTGATGCCAACAAGGTGTGTTACATAAAACATAATTTTACAGACTTGTGAGATGATCTTAATGCCTTTTTATTTTACTTCAAATCATAGGAAGAGAAAAACAGCATCTGTTTGACCTGACAATATATTGTAACTTTATTCTGTGCACGTGTGTGTAATTTTATTGGTGAAATCAAGCATTTTGCATTATTTACTTCCTAATGTTCCATGAATTGGCCTTTAACATGCCAGGAAGCACCCACACCTGATACGTGCTTCCCACTTAGGGCCTTGCTGATTTCGGATGTGTCCGGGCTGGGTCTTTCACCCTGCTACAGGGGCCCCTCCCGTGGTACAGAAAAGGCTACTGGACGGAGACCAGCTGCTGCTTTGTCTGTGGGCATGCAGCGTGGTATTCAGTAAACCATGCTGTCCTCCACTGATAATTTCAGATAAACTCAGTGGTCCCAAGGCCTGTAAACAGAAAGTCAGCCCAAATTTTCAGGGCACCGTCTTCAGGGCACAAAGTAGCTCACGTCTTCCTTTACTGTGGTGAAAGTGTCTCCATCACAGAGGGAAATTTCAAGTGTTAGCTCTGATTTACAAAGTGCTAAATGGCCATTAGTCCTGTAGAGGCCTTTTTGCCTATCCTAACAACAATGATGACTTATTACCACCTTTTCCCTGACTCAGGAAGGGAAAGAGTGGAAGTTGGCAGTACCGAGATTGTGTGTGGGTGTTTTTCATGGAGGCTTTCCAACAGAGGGAGCGGCGCACACCGTCACTGGCACGCTCTGCCTTCAGTGCACACAGTGTGTCACATACGTACAGACACAAAAGGCATCATGTTCTCCTGGAGGGGTTACGGTCTAGAAGACTAACCATGTGCTAAAACCAGAACCAAGAAACAAAGAACACCCATTGCTGCTGAATTGATTGACTCATAGTGACCCCATAGGATGGGCTAGAACTGTCCCCATAGAGTTTTCGGGGAACACTTGGCCAATTTGAACAGCCAACCCTTTGGTTAGCAGCTGTAGCACTTAGCCATTATGCCACTAGGGTTTCCAACTGTGTGTAAAGATAAATGGTAATACCAGATACATAGATGAGAGCGTCTTACCAAAATAAACCTGTTGAGCAGTGTGAAACCAGATCAGTAACTTATGGAACATCTGTATGGTGGATACTCTGTTCCCACTGAAAAGAATCAGGTAGCTCAGCATGTACCGACGGAACCCTGGTGGACAGTGGTTAAGAGCTCCGCTGCTAACCCAAAGTGGAAGCCTTATGGGGCAATTCTGTTCTCTCCTACGGGGTGCCTATGAGCTGGAATCAACTCGACAGCAGTGGGTTGGGTTTGGGTATGTATTTATGTATAAAAAGCTTCAGGATAGATTTTTTAAGAGAGAGAAAAAATGTGCAGAATAATATCTATATCTGTGTCTGTATTATATATAGTTAGCTCACATACACGATAGTTTTCAGAACTGAATATGTAACCATATCCATATTCTTAGGCCAGCGAAGTGCCAAGTGCCATCAAGTCGAATGTGATTCATGGCACACTTTAAAAAAAATGTCTTACAAGAAATACAATAATAGTTACTTTTAGGAGAAGGAACTGGAGATGATTATGTGAGGTTAGGAGTGAGTGAGTAAAGGGAGAATTCTTTCTTTTGATGTTTAGATATTTTAAATCTCACACATATATTAACTTTATTTTAAAAATATAAGTCAGTTTTGAAAAGGTGTGTGAGAGACTAACCGTCACCTAAAAATGTAAGCAGATAAATAAAACAAAGGTAGTAAATTATTCACAGATTGATGTCACAGGCAGTAAGTTTCATAGATGTTCAAAGGAGAGATCTGACTAAGCGCCGTGGTGATGCTTTCGTCGACGCGACTGTGCCAGGCTCAGGTTGGTGCGTTTCCATCCATTACGGCTTCCCATCCTTCTTACACCCAGGTGTCCCCTCTTTTGCCGGCGGAAGTCTCTGCAGGTCGGACCCGAGTCTTTCGTCACAACACCCTCAGAAGTCTGGCGTCACTTCCTTGTTTGCTGGTCTGACAAGATGTCTCGGATCATTCTGTACGTTTCCTACCTCTCACCTGGAATCTGGCGTTTCTGCAAAGAGCCCTGGCCCGGTTTGCTGGGAGGTGGTAGTTAGAGACCACAGCGTTGTCACTCGGGGTGCTCGGTGCCAGCGCCTTGGCCATTTTGCCTCAGTGTTTTCAGTGGACAGACACAGGGAATACAGACAGGTAGAGAGATCGAAAGCAGCTTACACTCCAAATGCACTTTCTCTTGTATCTCATTTGCCTTACAGGTAACCTTAAAATTTTATTTATGACTTATTCTTCCCTTGTTTTATTTTTAATGTAATCAAATGGGTACTCCTAGAGAAACAGAGCGTTTAACTTAATACATCCTGGAGATCATGTCATAGCAGTAGGTAAGGATGCTCCTTCTTTCTTTCTTTTTCAATAGCACTTTGAATCTGCCAGGTGTTCCTTGGAAACTCTATAGAGCAGTTCTGCTCAGCCCTATAGAGTCACTGTGAGTCAGAATCGACTTGACAGCATTAGGTTTGATTTTTTAGTGTTTAGTATAGCTTTTTCTGAAATTAACATTCTCTTTCTGTTTACTTGTTTTTAAATTTTTCTGGATATTTTTGTAGGAATATTCCTAAATATTATATAATATTGTATAATAAGTGTTATATGATAATATCCTATTATAAATCATACAAGATAATATCATGTATGATATATATCACATGACGGCACTTGGGTCAATAAATAACATGATAATATCATACAACAAATATATGATAATATAATAAGTATTATATGCTAATATCATATAACAAGCATTATATGATAATATAATAAGTATTATATGCTGATATCATATGACAAGCATTATATGATAATATATAATGCCAGCCAAGTGCCATCGAGTCAGATCCAAATATTTTCTAAAAGTGTTTTGATTTGTCTAGATAGTTATCACCGGTTTATCTTCTTACACTTCCCAGTTTCTCACTCTGTCTCTGCCCACCGAGTACTCCAGGTTCACAGTCCTGGAATCACTCTCCCAGCGTCTGCTGCCCCTGGCCAGCTGCACAGTGTCATCCTGCACCTCACGATCTCCTTTACTGCCATCCTGGAAATTCCCTCCTTTCACTGAGTTCGGTCACCTGCTTCCTGGTCCCCATGTTGCCTTCTCTCTTGCCTTGTGTCTCCTTGCTGATGAAGCCTGGTTTAACTCCTTCAGCTCAGTACTGCAATGAGATTCACAACTCTTCGTCACACTGTCATCTGACATCACCCAAAGCGGGGATGTCACTGGAGCAACCGTGTCTCATGGTCTGGTCATGTAAATCGTCAATCACGGAATGCCCCGACGGCTCTCCACATGGTTCAGATTCTGCCTGTAACTGAGGCTGCCCCCATGACACGGAACTGGAGAATCATTTGCTCTGAGTTCAGGTAGTTCCTTTTCCTACAGCAGAGCAGTTTCCCACACGAGAAGTAAAGTCTGACAACAGACTTGGCAGCTGTCTCCTGTGCATGGTAAAAGCATACAAAATACTCTCAACAAAGTCTTGAACTCAGAGTCTGATTGTTGGCGTCAGATTATCAGTGCATTTGCAGGGACAATGACAGTGTATGGCAGGTGTAATATCTTGAGGACAATACAGCACGGTTCCTTAAACAGATAAAATAAAATTCCCAGGACGAGCTGACAGTGACGAGAGGCACAAGGCATGGCGTTGAAAGCCAGCAAACAGGCGAGTAAGCACGGAAGCAAGCAGCAACGCTCCCCGACAAAATCACTTTCCAGTGGGAGATGTTGGCGTGCGTGTGTGTGTGAATGCAACAGAAAAAAGAGAAAAGAATCCCAGTGACAGGCCTCGGGTCATGTGCTCCAGCAGTGTACAGGGTCTGTGGTGTCTGACGTCCTCAGAGCTGTACAGTAGCCTCATATCCCTGGGAGTGGGGCAGCCATCCCTTTCTGTCTCTCTTCTGTGCATACAATGGGGGATCCGAGCCTGGAGCCGTGCCCTGCCCAGGACATTTCCTCTTATGGCATGTGAGCTGTTACCCGTGCTAAGATTTACTGCTTTGAGGATTCATATAGAACAAATGTTCCAAACAGCTGTCTGCCTCGGGCAAGGTAATTCTGGACAAACTTAACAAGACTTCAAAGGAAGCCACCTACTACAATACATGGGGAGGATAAAGACCTGATTTAAATGAATGTGTTTCAATTAGTGGGTATTTACTTTATACGCTGCCAAGTTCTGGTAGCTTTCTCTAAGCCTCAGGGAAATAATATATATGTCTGCTTCTGGGGAGACAAGAAGTGGGGTGTGTGCTTCCCAGAGACAGGTGCTGAGCATCCATACCCCAAGCCCTAAATGGAGCTGATTCTGACTCATAACGACCCCGTAGGGCACAGTAGAACTGCCCCATGGGGTTTCCTAGGCTGTAATCTTTATGGGAGCAAGTTGCCGGGTCTGCTGTCCCTCGGAGTTGCTGGGTGGGTTCAAACAACCAGCCTTCGATTAGCAGCTGAGCGCTTCACCACAGCAGAGCACCGTCTGTGGGGAGGAGGAGGGTGGAATATCAGTGACACCTCATGTTCACTGCCCTCACGTCAGTTCTGACTCACAACGAGTCCTACAGGAGAGAGCAGAACATGAGGTTTTCATGAGTCCAGTCTTCATGGAAGGGAATGGCCACCTCTTTTGTCCACAGAGCAGTGGTGGCTTTGAACAGCCAGCCTTTAAGTTAGCAGTCCAGCACTTAACCACTGCTCCACTAGGGCTCCCTTGAGAACACATTATTGTTGTATGGTGAGATTGAGTCACCAATTCATAGCAGCCCTCTGCACAACAGAATGAAACACTGCCTGGTCCTGTGCCATGCCCACAACTGTTTTTGTGCTTAAGCCCGCTGTTGCAGCCACTGTCTCAGTCTGTCTCATTGAGGGTCTTAATCTCTTTCACTGGCCTTCCACTCTGCCAACCGTGATGTCCTTCTCCAGGGACTGAGTCTTCCTGACAATGTGTCCAAAGTACATGAGACAGTCTTACGGGTTTGGCTTCTAATGAGCACTGTGGCTGCACTTCTTGCAGAACAGATCTGTTTGTTCTTTGGGTGGTCCATGGGACCCTCAGTATTCTTCTCCAGCGCCACAATTCCAGAGTGTCAACCCCTTTTCAGTCTTCCTTTTTCATTGCCCAGCTGTCACGTGCACATGAGGCCGTCGAAAGCAGCATAGCTTGGGTCAGGCACATCTTAGTCCTCAAAGTGACACATTTACCTTTCAACACTTTAAAGAGGTCTTTTGCGGCAGATTTGCCCAATGCAATGAGAATATACACAGATCTTAGAGAGTAAAAAGACAGAGTCCATGAAAGCTGGAGATAAGAAATGCAATATTTTGAGGCAAAAAAAAAAGGTGGGTGTAAACACTGCCTGCAAAGAGAGGGATCCTCCACTGTAAGACTGTTCTCTTTGAAACTAGCTCGTACTGGCTAAAGGAAGCAAAGAGGAGCAACATTTAATATCAGTAAACTCGGAAAAGCTACTGACCAGTTAAGGGGGTACTGTACCACCAGGCTGGCATCCCAAGGGACCACGCATGTAATCCAATCATTCAGCATGGAATGTTCCAGTAGGAGAGGAAATTAAGGATTAAACTTGGTGGGAGAACTGAGAACACTGGATACTGGATACACAGCCAGAAACAGACGGACACGGAAACCTAACAGCCCGGGGTTCTCACGTTCACGTCCACGGTTTCATCTTAGATCTTACACTTAAAAGTGAGGTTTAGTGGGAGAGTTGTCACAGGAAAGGATTAGCATGTTTCCTTAGCGTGTTCTCACATAAAAAAGGGATGTTGAGAGAATCAAGCCCACATTTGACCAAGAAAGACTGTACATGGTCTTCTGTTTGGGAGGGGAAATTACACTGAAACAGTTCCTTAACCTGGCCTCTTTTTGCCCTGAGAAAACCCTAAAGAGAGGGACAGGCCAAGACAACTCTAATCTGTGTTTCTGTTTAATTCAGACAGCACACAGTGGAGCAAATAAACTCTTGCTGAAAATCAAATTCAGTCAAGGAGTTCTGCAGACAGACTTGTGTCAGATATATGTGTTTGTGTGTGTGTGTAGGGAGCAGAAGAAGGAAGATGCCATGTCATGACTCAGAGTTAAAAACAGGTCTAGAGTGAGCTGAGGCTGTGAGCCTGTAAGGCTGCCATATTCAGATTCAGGAGAGTCTGGGTGCTACACACCTTTAACCTGCCCGCTGCTAACTCAGAGTTTGCAGAGAGAGCTGGAAGAGAGACCTGCTGACCTACTTCCCGCCCAAAGCAGCCATTAGGAACCCATGGGGCACAGTTCTGCTGTGACACTCAATGGTTGCTGGGAGATGGAACTGAGAACACGGCACTGGGATTTAGATTTGAAGGCTTCTCACGACAACTGCTGGTGTTTCCTCCCTTTGGACATAAGGCTATATGTCTCCAGGGTACAAATTGCCAACCTTCTCCCGAATTTTGGAATCAAAACCACATTTTGGTGATTAAAACTTATGTAGCAGATGAAAACTGTGCACAAAACTGCTCAAATGTCCTTTAGATAGTGTCACTTTCTTTGGCTCTCACTAACACGTTTCCTGATCTCTGTCTGTAAATGTCCTGAGAGCCAGCCTGTTGCTTGGTGGCTGGGGGCAAATTTCCTCTTTGTGTTGTCCTGCAGTGTCCTGAAGTTTAAAAACTTTACTAAGCGGTGCTCAAACCCAGACGCCCCAAACCTGCTGCCCCGCTGAGCCGGTTCTGACTGACAGCTACCGCGCCGAACCGAGGAGAGCCCTCCCCGGGGTTTCCAAGGCTGTACGCGTGGAAGCGCCAGGCTGGCCCGTCTGTCTGCCCAGGGCAGCCAGCTGGTTAGAGCCGAGTGCTCTCACCACCGCATCACCAGGGCTCCCGAGCAATGCCACTGCCCAGTGTTGTGGAGGTCACTGCCAACTCCTGGTATATGGGAGGAAATGGGAAGAGAGAAGAGCTGGTTTAGGAACAGGAGTGAGGCTGTTGGTTTTAATCAGGCTTAAGCCATTCTGACAGGTGCTAACGGCTGAAAGGTAGGTGTCCCGTAGGTGTGTGGCCGGGGCTCCTTTCCCGGTTGTTTACTTTAGCGGCGTGTCTGTCTGAAAGCTGGGGCACCACAGAAGCCTCTGCGGGGTCCCAGAGCAGGACGCGGCATGCAGGCTGGGAGAGCCGGCCCCGGGCAAGCCCTCCGGGCCGCTGTGGGGAAGGCCTGGGAGGGACGGTTCAGGGAACAAAGAGGAGGGGAGCAGGGGACCACCGCCTGCTTCACCTGGGTGCCCTGAAACAATGAGGCCACTTTCATCCTAAAAGGCTCTCCTTTGGGAAGATAAAGGGCAATCTGTTGTGAAGCAACTCCTGTCACATTCTGTGAGGCCAGGTGATGCTAATTTTCCACTTCCTGAACCTGCCATCCCACCCAGGTCAGATTCTGCTCAGCACACTTTGTTAGCAAAGCAGATCCAGTTGATTGGTGGCTTTTAAGTAAGGAAGCTTTCTGATTTTCAAAAACACATTAGCGAAGGAATTTGTTCTCCGATAAGGCAGAGTGAAGTGGCAGTGTAAACACAAGGAGCCAAGGAAAGAAAACTTGAAACCACGCACATGAGTACACACGTGCACAAGCACACACATGCGTATGCACGTGAGCACGCATACACACATAAATGCTCCAACACACCTGCACATGCACACACCTACACCAGCAGCACGTGTGCATCACACACACAGGCACACAGGCCGGTACATAAATAAGAGCTTCCTAGTCATCGATTTCTTTAATCCGGTCAGAGTTGGGTGTATATGTTTACACACGCATATGTGTGTGTGTACATATAGGTATATATTCATCTTAGTCATTCCTGAAAACAATTTACAATGTTTAAAAATTTCCCTCCTTTATGATCTGATTTGTCATTTTTCTCATACAGGTATTACACAAGTAAATGTTCCTGTGAAAGAGTCTAATAACGCTTCCTGTCCAGTTTCCAGCCTCCTCACCCCCCGCCCCCCCAGACTCCATCACCCACTAGTCTTCTCCCCTTTCCAGCAGCTGCTGTCCTGCTAACCAAAAGGTCGGCAGTTCACATCCGCTGGCCGCTCCTAGGAAACCCTGTAGAGCAGTTCTACCCCATCTTGTGGGGTTGCTTTCAGTTGGAATTAACTCAAGGCAACAGGATTGGTTTTTGTTTTATGGTAATAAATTTACTGTGAGTCCTTTCCTCACATTGATAGGCAGATACTGGAGGTCTGGCTGCACACCAGTTAAGCACTGGCCTCTAACTGGGGGTGGGCAGCCTGAACCTGTGCCTGGTGGTCAGCTCCCGCAAAGGCCTGCATGTTACGGAAACCTGGAGAGCGGGTGGGCCAGCCCTAGCTCAGGGACTTGCTGAGAGCCAGAACCAACCAGATGGGACCAGTAACACATACAAATATAACTTCTCTGGAGGTTTTTAAAACAGACAAAAATAGAAACATAATACGTCTACTTTTTGTCATTTTTTTTGACTTGAAAGTATATTCCGTGTCAGTATGTATTTGATTCTTCGTGCCTTTTGTGTGGAGTTACCGTAATCAGTTTACTCATTCCTGGTGGACATGGAGGTCGTCTTTTTTGTCTGTTAAACTTTCAACTTCTCCGTGGCAGAGAGGCATCTATAAAGAGTCTAGCCCAGAAGACCTGGGCAGCTCAGCCCTAGGTAATAGCACGTGGTGTGTCCACGGGCCGCAGGGTGACTTGAATGCTGCTAACAACGTGATTGAGCCCCAGCGGCTTTGCATACCTGGTCCCTGACAACGGCCCAGTTTAGTGGTCTCTGCCTGTCCACACCTCCACGTCGTTTAAAGCCCCAGCTCAAATGCCCTTCTCTCTCTGGAGCTTTGTCTCTCTCCTCTTTCATGGCCCCAGACTGAGCAGATGAGTCATTTCCATGCATCTGTAAATGCTTTGTCCGCTTTTGACAAAGTGTTTTCCTTTATGGTTAAGTATCTGCAGGTCCATCTTTATGGCAAGGTGGAGTTTCCCAGGAGGGTTCCTACTTACCTTTGTATCTTCAGTTCCTGGTGTGAGGCCTGATCCAGGGTTCATGAACTCATAATATTTTTAGGGACCTTTTGTTTGTCATTATGAACTGTAAACATTCTTAAGTTTTTTGCAGTGGCTGCTAAGCTGAATCAGCGATGACATACGGCGGGCTGCGGCTGTCCTTTGTGAATGGGTGTTCCCAGCTGGGTGACTTCCCAGGCATCTTCAGCCCATTGTTAAACCCAAGGGGAGCTGCTGTGGGTGGGGTGGGCTGGGACTCTTGAGGCAGATGCCTTGCTACAACTCTGCACACGTTCTGGCTAAGCAGAGTGGCTTGCTTCTCACACTATTGGCCTTCCAAACCCCAAATGTGTTTAATCACCTATAGGTACCACTCATTAACTGCCCCTAAAAACAATAATTAGGTACCACATTTTGATGTGAACTGATCCGCGTTGCTATTGTTTCCTGTACGCAGTGCCTCGCCCACTGCTGGTATCGTGACAGCTGAATGAAAGGCCAGTAATGTGTGGGTTTCTGGTTTTTGTTTTTTTACTTTGAGGAAACAAAGACTCCCCTGATGTAATGAGATACCAGGAATCTCCAGAGAACCAAACAGAACAATACAGATTCCTTCTTTTTTTTTTTTTTAAATATTATTATTGCAATGCCACCAATGAAATATGGGGGACTTGTTATTGTTACAGCCCATCACTGGGGGAGAAACCACACTGTTCAAAGCAACCGGCACAGGGGTGGATGACCACAAAGGCATATAAATTGTTAGAGCTGACAAGGCTCCCCAAGACAGACACAAAAAACCAATGAAAATGCAAATAAGAGAAGGCGAAACACCTTTCCAAAAAGGTTCTCCAGGATTATACCAAAAATTTAAAAAGAGGCAAACTTGTCTTTTTTTAAAAAGGTGCTAGCTGCACATGACTTTTGGAGTCACTACTGAAAAAGTATCTGGTCTTATGTCTCAAGAATTTCTCCGTTTCTTGCTCAGGACGTTTGGGATGTGTCAGTGCAAAGATTCTAAATCACGAGCCTGAGAAATGACTCTTCTCCCAAACTCCAAGGGTCCTCCCTGCGTTCCAGGTGGGACAACCCCCTTAACTGCCATGGAGGGTGCTCAGCGAAGTTAGCTGACATGCCTCCACGGCTTCTGGTTGGCCTAGCGCCCGGAGCACCATGGGAAAGAACTTGAATGCTGTTGACAGTTGGGAGGCTGACTTTGCCCGTTGTGACTGATGGAAAGGGCTGGAGACAGCCCCTGGAAGTCAAGTTCCTGAGGTGGAGAAAAATCACCCGAAGTAAGGAGTTTGGCATGACAGACTGGACTCAGCAGGTCTGCAAGAAGGGGCAGTGTTGGCAGGGGCAGGTCCTTGAACCCCTGTGGATCACCTCCCTGAGAGGGTTGTGTGTCTTGTGAATTGAGAGGTTTATAAAATAAAACGGAAAAAGAAAACAAATATCATTTGGGGTGGCAGTCACTGGAAAGAACTTGTCCATAGATGGAAAAATGCCTTTCTCTGCTGGATGAAGGGAGGTGTCAGGGCTGGGGGCCTGGAGGCAGATGCCCAGGTGGTGCCGACGGGGAGGAGAGACGGAGACGCCGGAGGGCAGGACCGGGTCTGCTCCCCCGGGGCGGTCCGAGTTCCCCTCACGTCATCAGCACTGCTCGGAGGGGCTGAGAAGGTGTTAGACCAAGAAGAGAATGTTTCTACCTTTAAAAATGGGGTCTTTATGTAAGAGGATGGGATATAATGACCAGCAGTTCAGGGCCAAGGTATAGTATTTTCAATTGCTTCATGCGTGTGAAAGCTAGACGGTGAGTGAGGACCGCAGCAGAGGTGACACCTCTGAGTTACGGGGTCAGTGAGAAACGCTGACCACACACGGGCTGCCCGGGAGCTGGCGCGTCGGCCGTGGACGAGGTGCAGCTGAGGGGCGCCTTGCGAGTGCGCACGGTAGACTTCAGCTCGGAGCCTCCGGCCACGGTACCGGGAGGGCCCGTCACTGGGACGGACGTCACGTTTGCTGAGGTAGAGGGTCCCTGAGAAAGAGGGAGGCCTTCGATGAGAGGGATTGACGCAGCTGCTACACCAGTCGGCTCCGCATAGCTGTGGCCGTGAGGACGGCGCAGTGAGGAGCAGGGTTCACAGGGCACAGTGAGTCACAGCCGACGTGATGGCACTGAGAACAATGAGCGACAATAAGAAAACCAGGAATTTAAAGAAGGAAGGGATTTGTGCATGGAGCACAAGAAGGGACTGACAGGAGGACTCATTGAAGAGTCTTCAAGGAGGTCAGAATCTGGTCACTGGAGGGAGAAACATTGGGGACAAAAAAACCTAGGGACAAAGATGCAGCTGGACTGTGTCTGCACCTTTGGGTAACTTGTGTGTCCTGCCTATTATAACCATTGCCCTTACTTTGGGGTTTTCAGTGTCTTCTCCAGCTTTCTAGAAATCATCCTGAGAGGTCTGACTTCCTAAGAAAGGCTCACCCACCACCGTCTCCGCCTCAGTGATGATGTACTTGCTGCATTCCTCCAAGGTGGCGCCTTCCAGGAGGAAGGCCACCTAGCCTCTCAGAGGAGAGGATGCCCAGAGGGCCATCAACAATGACTCAAAACTGCAGGCAAAGACACATCTTCAGGTCTGGAGCAGGAACCTCATTCATGTGTGAAGTCAAGTCCTTGAAGGGAATGGAGTGTCCTGAGGCAGCAAGACCCCAGTTACTCTCTTTGTCAATGGGTCTGTGTGACTTACAAGAGTCTGTATTTTGCTACCAGACGTGGCTGCTTCTACGTGGGTCCCTTTCAGCTTTTTCTTAATAAGCAGGGCACTCTGAGCTGGAGGCACAAGATACTATAACAACAGGCACGCCCTCGTCCCCACGGGGGCTCCTGCAAAACGAAGAGCAGTGCACGTACGTGGGAGAATCTGGAGAATTTGTACTTTCGGCAGATTTTACCACTCTGCTCAGTCCAGGATAGAGGAGTCTGCTACGCCGTCTTGACCCTTTGGCTGAATGAGGCTGGCCCCACGTGACCGGCTGAGCAGTAAAGCACAGGTGTACGGCTTGGCAGACTCTCTGTTCTCAGGTGGTCTACTCCTGTGGCCACACTGCCCTGGGCTGCAAGCCCACCTTTCCCCGGAACTTCCCCAACTGGCTCTCAGTGCCCTTGGATGTCTGGTGGAAGAAGGTCTGTTCTCCTTGTGTACTCTGCCTCCTCAAAACTTACTCTTCTTGGCAAACATAAGGCATGAAGTCAACAAAAAAACCTACACCCACTACCATTAACTCTATTTTAACTCACAGATACCCTATAAGACAGTGTAGAACTGTCCCTTAGAGTTCCGAGGAGCGCCTGGTAGATTCGAACTGCCGAACTTCTGTTTAGCAGTGTAGCACTTAACCACTGCACCACCAGGGTTTTCAGCGATGCTGTTAAAGGCGTGTTTGGAGTTTTGCCTTGATGATTGATTTCAGATGTCATGCTTGAAAGATGACCATGGCCACTGCCATCATCGGCCCAACGCTACCCCACCCTGCTAAAGATCAGCCCCAAAGAGGCTTCTGGGGTTCCAGGCAACCGGCTTATCAAAGACACCACCAATTTAAAACTTGTAGTTACTCTTGATCTTGTCTACTGAAGTCTCTCTCTCTCACTCTCTCTCTTCATCTCTCATAGTCTCAGTAACTTGGTGGCAGTAGTCCCCTGTGGTCACCAGCTTCTCTGTGAGACCAAGCCTTTTCGAGTACATCCTGTCGGCTGCTCTCCTAGGCCCTCTCATCCAGTGGACCACAGCAGTGAAGCACAGGTGTGGGAGGGTCTTTGCTTTTCTCCTCTGGCTGAACTACAGACATGACTCTCTAAGTCAGATGCAGAACCAGGTGGTCAGGGGTGAAACGCAGGGTGCGTTGGCAACGGTGTGGGGCCTCCAGTCAGCAGTGGGTGGGAGGGAGGCCGTGCAGAGAGTTGTCAGGCCACGAGGTGAGCCCTTGGCCTGGGATACAGCCACGGTTTGGAGACTGGTCCACTTTAAAACATTAAGTGAAACAAGCAGTTCAGCATACAGTGGTGAGCTCACTTACAGGAAGAGACTGCTCAGATTAAGGAAAGAAACAAGGGGGCAGAAGTTAGCAGGCAGAAGGACCCACGGCTGCTCTGCAACGTCTGTGTTGCTGTCTCCAGCTTTGTTTTTCTGCATTTCTGCCCTCCAAGAACGTGTGTTAGTTTTATGAAGAGAGAGAAAACCTTGATGGAGAATCAGCGTAGGGGCAGGAACTGGGCCCCTTTCTTTCGTCTCACGGTTGCGGTCATGACTGTACGGCCCACGCGCACCTGGGCAGTCACAGCTAACACAGCGGCCTGCCGTCTTCACGATGGCCTGGTGGCTTGGAGACCTGGGCGGAGCCCCGAGTGAGTCCCCAGCCCGGGAGCCCATGGGCTCGCCACATAAGTGAGTCGTGACGCCAGCACAAAGGCCTTCCGTGTAAACACTTTTCTTTAAATGAGATGCTAATTTTAATCACTGAATCATATAGACCTCAAGAATCATCTGTTTTGTTTTCTCATTTGGGGGCAGAACCAGAATGAGAGCTGAATAATAATATACGATGTCTTAACAGGCATCTGCTATGTTCCAAGAATGATACTAAGCATTTTATGTAGATAATTATTATTTTTCAAAGATAAAAATATTACCAATTTAGATAAGCACGCATCCCTTAAAAGAACTATTTTAGAGTTACCTTAAGATACTCTAGTAATAATAGTAATGATATGGAATAATAATTAATGGTAGAACACTTAAAGTTAGTCCATGTTTCACAGAACAGGAAACTGAGATTCAGAAAATGAACCCTTTGGTTCAAGGTCACACAGTCAGCTGGATCACAGACCGTGACACTCAGTCTTGAGGCTAATGTGTAGATTATTTTTAAATTGCACTATCAAAATAAAAATTTTTGCTACCTTGATTTTAAAGACAAAGAAGTCAAGGCCTAGGAATAAGTAACTTGTCTCCAGTCACCCAAGTGGTAAGAACCCTAGCTAGGTCTCAACCCATGTCTGCTGGACTCCAACACAGGCTCTCCCTGTGACATTATCCTGCCTCTTGACTTCCACTTGGGATGCCTGATTCCTAGTCTTAGAGCTTTATCTTGCTCTCATCTTTTATATAGAAAACTCAAGTCTGTTTATGCCCCTGAGAGCAGAGCAGACCCACCCCCAAGTCATCTCCCCCCTTGCCAGGGCAGTGTGGTGTTGCGGTGAGGAAACGCTCTCCCATGTTTCAGTGTCCACTTTTGCTCGTCTCCGGGGCAGCATCGCCTGGCCTCCCACCTGAGCTCAGAATGGCCTTCCTGTCCACACCCACTTCCCTTTCATTGTGCCAGTTCCATTCATGGCTGTGGGAATACCCAGCCCAGTGAGGGTGTGGTGACCAGAAGACGGCCACCGGCTCCCGCTGCCACAAACAGGGAGTTGTACCCTTTGGCCTCTCTCTGCTGCTGATGGCACCTTCTTGAAAAGGATTGACCCTCCAGCCCTCAGACTGAGGGAAGGCTGGGACTGGCCTGGTGTAGGGGCGGAATGGGCTTGAGCACTCTCTGTAGAGAGGGTCGAGGTGAAGCCAGAAGTTGAGGTGTTTTCTCTTTAAGAGATGTAAACCCTCTGAAGTCTGGAAGTTCATCAGCTTCAAGTCTCCAAGTTTCAGAGTGGCTGGAGGCATTCTGGTTAATCAAAATACTCTTAAGAAGAGCGATGGTGTGTGTTGTACGTGGCTGAACACTTTTCCAGGGATTATAACATAATCAAGTAGGGTAAGACCCAAACTGCACTAAACATAATTAAACCTCTCTTTGATGATTCATGGGGCCCAGGATCCCACAGTGCCCCAGGGTCACCATTCTGTTTGCCATCAGCCGACAGCTGCCTAAAAACAGAGGCAAGGCAGAGGTCTCGTTCCCACCCTGCCTTCCTGGGTGGCCTTGGGCAGGTGATTTGACCTCAGGAGCCTCTGCGTCACCTGGAAAAAAGGATGGCAATGTTACCTCCTCGTGTTGTCACAAGAATCAAATACAGTATGATCCAGGAAAGTGACTGGTAAACTGCAGAAAAGGAGGCTTATAAAGGGTATTACTGTCACTGTTTCTCTTACCTGTAAACCATAGGGACATCACACTGGTGGTGGATAGCAAACTCCGTGAAATGTTTTCTTGTGACGTGCTTCAAAGTCACTTACTTGAGCCTCCTTTGGAGGAAAGACAGCTTCCACAGCTGCAGAGCTGGCCTAGGAGAGCCGTTTTGCTTGTTTCCACTTTTTGGCTGTTGTGAAAAGTGCTACAGTGAACATTGGCATAAAGGTTTCTATTTGTGTTCAAGCTTTAACTTCTTTGGGGTATGTATACCTAACTCTAAGTGTTCCACATTAATCATTGTCGTATTGTGTGTTCACTTTTTTGAGGAATGGCCAGATGAGTCTATGTGTTCTCAGCAGTAGCTGTGTCATTTTACATTCCTACAGCAATGGACGAGAGTTCCAGTTTCTCCACAACCTCACCAACACCTGTTGTTTTCCTTTTTTTTGGATCATTGTCATTCTTACTGGGCTGAGGTGGTATCTCATTGCATTTTGATTTGTATCTCTCTAATGACTAATTCTGGGAATGCTTGTGGTACAGTTGGAATCGAATCGATGGCAATGGGCTCCGTGTGGTTTTGGAATGGCTAATAACATTGAGCACCTTTCTGTGTGCTTATTGGGCATTTTAATATCTTCTCTATGTGGTAAATTGTCTGTTTAAGTCCTTTGCCTAGTTTTTTTTTCAGTGAGTTTTTGTCTTTTGGTTAAGTTGCAGAAGTTTTATATGTAATCACCTGATTGTGATTTCCACTGTAAAAAACTTTGCATATACAAGGTCAGGCAATCAAGTCCACAGACTTAATTGTTCTAAGAGCTACATACCTCCTCGGTGACTGTCACTGTGCTCACCTTTGAAGGACCCCCCTTGGGAAGCTAGGCACCGACGCCAGTGTCCAGTCTACCCTTCACAAAAGCAATTTTGGAACACTTTTTGTTGGATCCGACTCGATGGCACTTGGCTTTGGCTTACCAAGCACAGTGGTATGGTGGCAAGTTTGCAGACTTAATTGGCTAGTTGTCTGTAAAGGAGTTTTTAGCCAGTAAATAAGTAATTGTGTTGGAACACCCTCCCTACTCACCAAATCTGGCCCCCAATGACTTTTTTCTTTACCTGAAGATAAAGGAAGTATTGAAAGGAAGACATTTTGAGGACATTCAGGACACTGAGCATAATATCATGACAGCTCTGGTGGCCATTCCAGAAAAAGAGTTCCCAAACTGCTTTGATGGGTGGACAGCTTCCCAAGGGGAGGACTTTTGAGGTGACCACAGTGATAGTCAGCAGTGAGGTGTGGAGCACTTCTTCTAGGAGGAGTTTGCAAACTGAATTGGCAGTCCTTGCGTGTCCTGTTGTGAATGGCTTATTCAAATCTTTTGTCTATTTTTGTTGGGTTGTTTGTCCTTTTATTATTGAAATATATATTTTAAAACATATTCTGAAATCCTGTGTTAAATATGTGACTTACAAATATTTTCTCCCCCTGTGTGGCTTGTTTTTTCATTTTTTTTTTTTTTTTTGAATTTTAATTGTGCTGTAAGTGAAAGTTTAGAGCTCAAGATTTGTTTCTCATTAAAAAAATTACGCAAGTGTTGTTTCGTCACATTGGTTGCGATCCCCACAACGTGATAGCACTCTCCCACTTTCCACCGCAGGCTCTCTGTGTCTATTCATCCAGGTTTCTGTCCCTTCCTTCCTTCTTGTATTTGCTGTTGGGCAGGAGCTGCCCATTTGGTCTCATGTATTTGATTGACGTAAGGAACACATTTCTCACGTGTGTTATTGTTTGTTTTCTAGACCTGTTTGATCTTCATCTGAAAAGTGGGCTTCACTTGGGAGTCAGCAGAGTGTCCAGAGGCCATATGCTCAGGGGTTTCCTCCAATTTCTGTCAGACCAGTAAGTCTGGTTTTTGTGTGTGTGTGTGTGAGTCTATTTGAATTTTGTTCTATGTTTTTTTCCCGCTGTGTCTGGGATTTTCTTTCTTTTAATATTTTTTATTGTGAATTAACAACAATTTCACAGTCTATATCCTGTTGTCATATAACACCCAGAACTTGCACCACTGTTCTGTTCTGGCCTCCACCCCCAACTCCTCACGTGACAGCACACTTCCTCTTTTGTTTGGTGCTTCCCATGACCTCTTGGTCAAGGTCTGGCCCTCCTCACCCACTCAACTTGGCTACAGAGGAAAGCCTCTCAGACAACCCCGTGTGCCTGCGTAAGGGTTTGTTCACCTCCAGTATCATGCTGTTTTGTAGAGTCCAGGTCAGTCTTTGGAAATCTGGCCCTGGTGCTGGATGCAGTGTGGTGTCAGAGGGTCCCGGGGCCACACTTCCGTGGGTCCCTCTGTTCAGAAGGACCATCAGGTGTGGTTTTTTGGTAGTGTGATCCCTGTCAGAGCAGTTGGTGGTAGTCGCTGGGCACCACCAGTTCTTCGTTCAGACTCCTGGAGGCTGTGGTTCATGTGGTCCTTTAGTCCTCTGAATTAATAGTTTCTTCACCTTTGCTCTAGATAGGATGCAACTAATAGATGTATCTGAGAAGCCACTTGAAGCTTTTCAGACGTCAGATACTACTCACCAAGCCAAGCCAAAGCCAAGTAGGCTGTAAAACATTTTCTTTATGAAGTGTGTTATGCCACTTGGCCCAGATCTCTTCTAAGACTAGGGTTCTCAGCCTTCAGCTCTGCAGGATGGCCCCTCAGGGTGTCTGGGTGTCTAGGAACCTTCTGTGACTTTGCCTTGATCAGGTTGTGTTGACTTGCCCTGTATTGCATATTGTCTTTCCTTTTACCAAAGGTGATACTTTCCTACAGTTTAGTTAGTGATTTGTGTTTTCTTAGTTTTGTAATAGTGAGTGGCTTTTATTTTATTTGAAGAATAAAATATTTAATTTTGATGAAGTCCAATTTTTCAGTATTTTTCTTTCATAGGTGGTGTTTTGGGCATCATGACTAAAAGATCTTTGCTTTAAGGTCACAAAATTTTTCTCTGTTTTCTTAGAAAAGTTTTATGAAAGGAAGTGATTTTATAAATTATTTTGTCAATTATTACAAGCCTGGATGTGACTGACATTCACCAGAGTCCCTTCCTGTGGGGTTAATGAGGCTGCTGGGTGAATCCGCGGTGTAGGCCTTTTCTCGTCTGTCACTGCGGTTCTCAGAGGCTGGCTGGACTGTGTGCTCGTTCAATCCACCAAATCCAAACCATAAAACCAAACCCACTGCCACAGAGTTGATTCCGAGTCATAGCAGGACATAGTAAACAGGACAGAGTAACAGGACAGAGTAAAACTGCCCCACGAGGTTTCCTGGGACTGCCCGGTGGACTCCGACTGACAGCCTGTTGGTGAGCAGCTCTAGCTCTTGGCCACTGTGCCACCAGGATGTCCAGATTAACCCAGGTGGCCTTTGTTATTGATCTTTCATGTAAAAAAATGTAAGTAGAAAATGTAAGACCGTATTTATTTAGAAGAATCTGAAAAGGTTTCCTTGAGAAAATGATGGTCAAATTTATCACATGTTCAAAGAGTAGAATGCTCTCAGTGTATTATTTCATTGATCACAAGTATAGGACAACTTCTCTAAGTACCAAATCACTGAAAAGATGTTTCCTATTTACTGATGGTTTTGGCAGAATCGTGATTCTAGTTGTTTCTCTTGATTTCCAGTAACTTTATTTCTCTAGGTAATAATGCTGCTGTTCGCCATCAACAAGGCTGTTTGGCCTTGTGTGTGTTTGTGTATGCATATATATGTGGGCATGTGTGTATGTGTGTGCATGTGTGTGGCACACATGTGAGTGCGAACACGCAGGCGCACACATGTGTGTGAGTGTGTGCACACATGTGTGAGTGTGCACACACGTGTGAGTGTGCATGTGAATATGTGTGTGCCCATGAATTTGTGTGAGTGTGCACACACATTTGTATGTGTGAGTGTTCATATGTGTGAATGTGCGTCTGTATGTGTGGTGCACGTGTATGTGGGTCATGTGCATTGTGTGTGAGTGTACATGTATGTGTGTGCATGTGACATGCGTGTGTGTGTGTATATGTGGTGAGTGTGCAAGAACCACAAGGCTCCTGGTTGTTCAGAAAAGTTCAATCCCATTTCTTTGGTCATAGTGTATAAAGGTGCTTGTTTCTTAAAACTCTTGGGGCCAGATGTGTTTTAGATTTCATAGTTTTCAAAGATGGCACAGGGAAGACACTGAATATAACATAGTATTCCCAGGAAGTCACAAGGTCTAATATTTTCCAATGGGACATGTTACTATTTAAAAATATCTCAGATATTCACAATATTTGAAAGACTGTATAAATAGTTTCATATTTGTTCAGATTTTGCTACTATTTGAACTAAGGTCTGGTAAGCTTTGAGGGGTAAGTTACAAAAACCCTCCCACCTGGGGCACTTTGGCATTTCCGTACTGAGGGTCGAGGCTGGCAGATGCACAAGGTCCCTCCCCGGAGAGCACGACTCCAGCCTCTGATCGTGGCGCTTTGGGTTCCTGGGTCTCAGTTGACAGCTGGTTCTGCATCTGGACCTGCTGTGAGCAGCCTTCCCACTCCAGGGAGTATGGAGAGCACAGACTTCGGGGATCTTTCAGCCTGAAAGAGTTTTCTGAATGAGCATTTTGAAGAGACAATTTCTACTGTGTACATGCCTCTGGTGAGACTGTTCTCCTCTAGGGGAAGATGCGCTGCCACCTGAGATCAATGCGATCAATACGTGCTTTAGAAAGACACATCTTCATTTCCTGCTAAGTCCACTGCAGCGTCTGGTTCATGGCATAGGCGTTCAGACACAGATGCCCAATAAAGAGCCTTGATTTGGGGACCCAGGCTCCTCGCCAAGGGTGAAATTATATCCTGTAGAATGGAACTGAGTCCAGCTGTGCTGTGTTTGAGTCACATTGGGAGCTAGATTATGTGATCAGTGGCAGCTCTGAAGCACGTCTTAATCCCTGAGCTCTTGGTGCTGCCCCGACTATGATCCCAGGGCACAGTCGCCGGCCCACACCTCCAAAGAAAGCGAGCACCTCCTTGGTGTCCATAGCGCCCTTCCTCATGGGCGGGAAGTCTTGACACTTTATTTACCGGCGCTTTAAGGGAAATTCTCACAGGCCACACACACATGCTACAAAAATTTACCCAAGTAAATTACACACAGAAGTTAACACAAGTATCGAGAATGGCAGTCAGAGTCCCTCGCTGTCACCTCCCTTCTCCATCCCTGCCATGCCCCTCAAGTCACCACAGGTAATATTTGGGCTTGTGTCACTCTTGGTCTTTTTCTGTGTAACTCACACACACAAACATCGTGCACAGTGTTGCTTGTAGGTAAGTAGGATCGTGGCCTCCTACTTGTCCGATCATTGACTGTTCTTAAAAAAATCTATCCAAGTTATCTTTTCTTGACACTATAATCGCTTTTGGTAGTTGCAGAGTATCGCCAAAAGTACAATCTATTTCCCCGTGAACAACACTTAGGTAACTCCTTGCCTCCCCCACTGGATAAAATGCACGCTTCAGTCGACTTCCTTGTCATATGCGTCTTAGTCACCGAGTGCCGCACTAGCAGGGAGTAGCACCAGTGGACGGCATTAACAAAGAGGAAGTGACAGTCTCACAGTCTCGGAGGCTGCAAGTCCAAGCTCAGGACATCGGCTCCAGGAGAAGGCTTTTCGTCTCTGCCAGCTCTAGGGAAGGTCCTTGTCATCAGTCTTTCTGAGATCTAGGGGCTTCTCAGCTCAGGGATCCTGGGTCCTACAGCTGTGCTGTTCTCCTGGCTCTGCTTTCCTGGTGGTAGGGGTACCCTCTGCTCTCCGCTCATTTCTCTCTCTGTCTCTCAGTTTCTCAAAAGAGATTGGTTCAAGAAACAACCCTGTAGACTGCGTTCAGCCTCATTAATGTAACTTCTTCTAATCCTGCCTCATTAATATCGTACAGCATTTACAACACGTATGATAATTATATCCAGTCACAAAATGGAGGAGAACCACACCATACTGGGCATCACAGCCAAGCCAAGTTGACACAAATCTTTGAGGGACATAATTCAATCCATAGCAATATGTTATTTGCATAATAAGTATTTTTATGGGATAGAAAAAGTTTCACTGTTGTAGTTTTTCATCAAGGTGTCTACTGCCAGCAATTGCCCCCATGAGGCCAAACTTGAGCTGTCTTCTGAGTTCTCTGTGCTTATCCAGAAACTAGTGTGGGCTCTAGACGTTCTGCTAGGTGTGTGGATGTCTCATGGCCTAGAGATGTGGGAGATGCAGGGAGGAGAATTATTTGTACTTAGAACTTTAGTATATTTTGGTTTTGCCTATTCTCCATTAATTTGATGTCTGTTCTTTTATTTCTGCACATGTATTGGGGAAAAAAAAGTTGCTATTGGGTCAATTCCTACTCATAGAGACCCTACAGGACAGGGTAGACCTTCCCCATTGAGTTTCCAAGGAGCACCTAATGGAATTTAACTGCAGACCTTTGGTTAGCAGCGGCAGCTCCTAACCTCTATGCCACCAGGTTTCCCACCTATGGGAGGTCAGGTCACAGAAGAATTCGCCTTTGACTCTGTAAATGATGACAGTCTTTGAGGAAGGTATCTGAGAACTCCTACAGCATGGAAAAGGCAACCAGGAGGTGTCTGATCTCTTCTAACTGCCCGGGCCCAAGTCGCATCAGGATCAACTGCCCAAGGCTGTGAGGGGCGGTCAGACACGCCTTCCCTCTGCTGACTCTTCGTGGGTCCCTCCCATGGCACTGTCTTCTCTGCCGGATCTGGTGGCGTACCACAGAACCCATACAGAGCTCACAGACCGTACTCACAGTTACTGGTTTTATTTGGGAAGAAACCATTTACAGTTCAGGAGCTAGGCCTTCTGTCTCTCAGCCATGCCTGAAGGCAGGCCTCTCTCTGGCCCTCAGCCCTGGCCACTGGCCTGCTCAGGCAGTTGTGACTAGGCCCCTCGGCTCTGTTAGTGAGTGCCCAGAGGCAGCCCGCTTCACCAAGAAGCCCTGGCCTGAAAGCAGTCAGCTTTCTCTCTCCCTGGGTCAGGAAGCTGACTTCATCATCTCTTGCTGGCCACTAGTCCTGCTGCCTTTGTGTTGCTGCCTCTCTGTCCCTGCTTCTTACTGTACCTCTTCACCTTGGGTGTTACATCCACGTCCCCAGGGTCTGCGAGGTTCTCAGCACAGGGACCCCGAGTCTAAAGTGTGTGCTTCTACTCCCAGCTCTTCATCCTTGGTGGCAGTCAGGCCCCCTCTTCCATCTCCAGGTGGGCCCATTTTATGCCTAGCTGGATGGCAAAACTGATCAGCTGAGCTCTGAGTGTTTTCCCCTGGTCCCATGGCTGTCCTGCTTGTGCCCAGAGAGATGCACGCTCTCAGGAGAAAACGCTCTTCAAATTCTCACTGTCATCTCTCTTTACCACAGCAGATCTAAGCCCGTTCCTCGGCCGTGTGACGGGGTGGATCGACGGTGTCCTCCTGTCCCTCCCTTGGCTCCATCTGTCCTTCCCCCACATTTCCTGTCCCAGTACCTTACATGTGCTGCTGCCCCCTTTAGAGACGAAAGAAGTACTAGTGCCTCCCTGTGCATCTCCTTCGGTACACAGACACCAAGGAGAACAGGCGGGCAGGCCACCAAACCCCCAAGTAGCCAGACCCTGACAGGGACCATGTCCTTGCTTACCTTTGTAGGTCAGCTCAGTGGTTGTCACAAAGTGCAACAAATGGTTGCTGAATTAACAAATCAACATGTGTAAAGGGGGAGTGGATTACGCCTAGCCTAGGGAGACAAAACAGAGTCTGGCCTACTTCAAGGGCATGCATGTAGACAGGCTCAGTGTGCTTGTCAGAAGGATGCATATTGGATGTCTTTCACATTCTAGAGTTAACAGTCCCAGATTTTGTGCTGCTCTGTCTCCATATTCTCGCATTGTATAGCTCATGACTCAAGGGTCTATCGTAAGACACTTGGCCAGGACTGAAACCATTTACTGCTTGGCTCTGTAAAACAGCTTGGAGCTGAGACAGTGTAGTGGTTAAGTGTTCGGCTGCTAACCAAATGGTGGGCAGTTCAAATCCATCAGCCACTCCTTGGCAACCCCATGGGACAGTTCTTCTCTGTCTTCTATGATCTTTATGGGTTAAAATTGACTCAATTGCAATGGGCTTTTGTTTTTATACATGCATTTGGTTTTATAAAATGATTTGGAGCCCTGGTGGGACAGAAGTTACGAGCTGGGCTGCCAACCTTGGCAGTTTGAATCCACCAGCTGCTCCGTAGAAACCCTGTGGGCAGTTCTGCTCTATCCTACAGAGTCACTGTGAGTCTTTCTGGGATAAAATGGGTTCAAAAGTGAACATTTTGTAAGCAAAATTATCTTACTGAAGTGCAAAACAGCTGTGCTGGGTGCTAGGATGGTGTCAGTGTGGTGGAGAGCTGCAGACATGCGGGGAAGGACGCAGGGGTGTGGGAGCTGGCCGGGAGGGTGGGTGCGGTAACCGAGGACTCAGGAGGGAACGCCTGGCCATCTGCGTTCCAAGGGACAACCTGGCACTGAGGTCGGCATATTCACTTTATAGTTTTATTTTTAGAATAACATATTTTGGGAACAGGTAACACATTGACATGGTTTGAAAATTAAAAGGCCCCAAATGTGAAAATCTTCCTTCCACTCCCTTTCCTCTGGTCACCTGGCTCCTGGAGGGACATTTAATATCTCCCAGTACAAATGTGCTTCAGATGGGCCAAAGAGAAGGAGAGACTTGACATCTTTTTGAGTCCCTTAGGCAAGGTCAAAGCTGAGTGACTTGTTTAGGAGAACGCCTGTGATCTGAGTCTCATTAGTGTTATGTTCTAACATCCTGAGCTTAGCCGCCCAGACAGGCCTCTGATGGTTCCCAACCAGCAAACCTTCCGAGGTCATGCCCTCTGCTTTAGAAGACGTCCCCCAGCAGATGTTTGAATCTGATGGTTGGGTTCTGACGGAGCTGGAACCGTGGCAGTTCCAGGAGGCAAGTCAGAGTCAAAGGCCAGAAGGAAGAGGAAAGACTTGAATACTACGGGACCAAGCCCAAACAGCCAAGGTGAGGGGTCCGGTTGAGCCTGCAGTGGGGTGCACAGGCAGGGATGGGTCTAGAGACAGAGGAAACTGAAAATAACAAACAAGCCCCTTGCCGTTGAGTTGACTCCGACTCACAGTGACCATGCAGGACGGAGGAGAACTGCCCCACAGGCTTCCAAAGCCGTTACTTTCTCACTGGGACCCTGCAGGACAGAGGACAACCACTCCAGACGCTTCCAAGGCCATCGTCTTCTCATAGAAACCCTGTAGGATGAAGTGGAACCCCTCCACAGCCTTTCAAGGCCATCGTCTTCTCACAAGGACCCTGGAGAGTGCAGTAGAACTGCCCCAGAAGGCTCCAAGGTGACCATCTGCAATGGAGCAGACTGCCGCGTCTTTCTGCCCTTGGAGTGGATGATGGGTTTGAACCACTGACTCTGGCTTGCAACCGAGATCTTCACTACCAACTGCATCGCCAAGGCTCTATATCATTGAATCTGCCATGGTGACTGGTTTGTTTATTCTCCTTCTCACTAGGCTGAGGGCCCTTGTGGGCAAAACCAAAGGAAACCAAACTGGTTACTGCTGAGCCAATTCTGACTCTTGGCGACCCTGCAGGACAAAGTGAAACTACCTGATAGAGTTTCTAAGGAGCAGCTGGTGGTTTTTCAGTGTGACCTTTAGGTTAACAGCCACTACACTGAACCAGCACAACACCAGGGTTTCCCCTTGGGTGCAAAGATGTATCTAATTCCCGTTGTACCTACAGTGGCACGGTGAATGCTGAATGATGAGGAAGGAGAAGGTACTTCTGGTGAACACTTGATCGCCTTGGTGATGGTTTCTACATGCTGGGCAGTGAGGGAGACAGGCACCCCAGCCAAGTGCACATGTTTGGACTGAGTGCAGTTAGCAGAAGTCGGGGAGAATGGGCAGAAGAGCAGGTTTTCCTTTTTTTGGACACAGCAATCTGAGGTTTTGTGGGACAGAAAGTAAGCAGCTGCATGTATGAACTGGAGCTTGCAATAATCTAGAGAAGTGAGTTAGGGAGTTATCATTCACAGAGCGGTTGAAGACCAGAGTGTGATTAGATCACCTGGAGACGAGCTGCAAGGCTGAGACTTAATCCATCGGCGCAGTCCTGGGGGGACCGCCACTCAGTGTTGGGGGGGTGAGAAAAGAGGCAAGGGAAGGATGAGACACCGGGACACTGTCCTGGAACCCAAAGGCGGAAAGGACAGTAGAGGCCTGCCGTAGTCTCATCAGATGAGGACTGGAAAGTGACCAGCAGGCTCAAAACCCATGAGTTCTTTGTGAGCCCAGGAAGGGTGACCTTAGGGCAGTGGTGGGTCAAGAGACGACTCCAAGAGTGAGGAAGGGGACCCCAGGGGTGCTGAGGGCCCTGTCAAGAGCACGGATGGAAAAAAGAGCAGCACATGGCTTGAGAGGTAGGCAGGGTCAAGGCGGAGTTTCATCTGTAAACTTGTAAATTACAAATTTGTAGGAAAACGAGACCGTATGGTAAAGTATTAGCCAGTGGGAAAGATTGTCTGTAGTCCTACCACCCTAATCCCAACCCTGCTGATGCTTTTCACCATTCTTTTCTAGGGTTTTCCGTGTACCTCAACCCAGAGAAGAGTCTGAATGAGAGATTGCAGGCTCAGCCTTGTCAGTCCAGAGGACTGGACACCAGCCTGCTGCGTTGGTGGTCAGGTCAGCTAAATGCCATCGTGCTCCTCCTTTACTGACACCTGAGTGTTTCTCTGTATAAAGTCACTTACCTAGTCAGGAACAAAACGTCTCATCCATCCATCCTTCCACCTGTCCATCTGTCTGCCCGCCTACCCACCCATCCGTCCATGCATCCATCACTTGCTGGTATCTACCATGTGCTGTGTGTTGGCTGCTGAGGGTCAGAGCAGCTGGTCAGACGCCCGTCCGACCTCGTCGCGTGCTATCAGTGCTCTTCGCAGAGGGGCTTGGCTCAGGTCTGGTGCAGGGCACTGCGCTCACTGCCAGGCCCCACAAACTCCCAGTGTCCAACATGTGACCTTCTCGCTTGGCAATCTTCTCCCAACATTAAAAACTCTTCATAAATGTTACTTTTTTCCCTCTTTTTAATATTCTATTGTGCTGTAAGTGGAAGTTTAAAGTCCAAGTCAATTTGTCACACAAAAATTCACACACCGCTATGTCACTCTAGCTGTTCTCCTCACTCTGCGACAGCACACTCCTCCTTCCCACCCTGTGGGCTCGCGTCCATGTAACCAGCTCCTGGACCCTTTGCTGTCGCCCTACCTCTGAATGGGAGCAGCTCAGTTGGTCTCCTGTATCTATCTAAGCCGAGAGGTGTACTCTCGGCTTATATGTCTTATAGTCCAGTCTGATTTTTGTCTGAAGAGTTGGCTTTGGGGACAGTTTCAGTTCTGAGCCAACAGAGAGTCTGGAGGCCATGTCTTCTGGGGAAACTTCAGTCTGTCAGACCAAGTCTGGCCTTTCTAATAGAGTTTGAATTCTGTACCCCATTTTTATCCCACTACATCAGGGACTCTTTGTTGTACTCTTTGTCAGGGCAGTCGTTGGTGATGGCCAGACACCATCTAGTTCTTCTGGTCTCATGCTGATGTAGTCTTTGGATTATGTGGCCCTTTGCATAAATGTTTTAAAGGCTAATGTTAAGAGCTTAGTTTTTTTTTTCTATAGTGTTACTGCTTGGACATCTTTGAACACAATGCTTCGACCACAGTTTGTGCTGCTTTTGTGCGACTGGTTCCTAGAAAAGGGATCTATTGTGACAGAGGATCTGGACATTTGTAAGGCACCTCAACACCTGCTGTTGTTGGGTGGTTTTCTAGAAAGGGTCTGCTGATTTAAACCCTGAACAAAGGCCCACTGTCTTTGTTACCTCAGAGAGGCTTCCCTTATTTATGTGACGAATTCAGTGAAGCCTTACAAAGGATAAGACTGTAGAGAAAAAGAAAGGAAACAAGATCCCTGAGAAATAGAGCTGATGGGATCTAGAGAAGATGCTGGAAGTCAGTTTTGTAAAAGAAGACAGAATGTTCTTCTGTTGATACAGGAGTTAAAAATAAGCAGCTACCGTGTGTGTGTGTATGTGTGTGTGTGTGCATGTGTGTGTGTATCTGCATGTGTGTCCATGTGTACGTGCATGTGTGCAAGTGTGCACGTTACAGAGAGAGCTGAGGAAGCACCTAGCTCGCAGCCTCACGTTCTCCACATGCCAGGAGGCCAGCTTGTCTCTGGAGAGAAAGGGTTAGCCAGTTGAGTGAGCTTGGGGACAATGACAACAGTTTAGAGGAAACAATCTGAGTGCCAGGACATCATTTGGAAGGTGCAAAAGCCCAGATAATGTCAGGTTGCATTTTGTTTACAATTGTAAGTGAAAGCTTGACCATTGTCACTGGGGGTCTGTTTACAGGGCACGAGGAAATTGAGAATTGGCAATTATTTGATTAATTTGATGAATGCTTTAAATTCGGAACACCAGGTCAGGGTATGTTTCCGACCTAAATTATACAGTGCGGTTGTCTGCAGTGATCCAATTAACCAGCCAGTGGCGAACTCTATTTCTTGCTGTGCCCTGTGGACATAGCTTAAAGAACTAATAACTGAACTGGACTCTCCCCAGTCCGTTTTGGGATAACTGATGTCTTTGTCCCCGTGTTCCTGCAGTGGGGCCCGAAACAGTGGGGCTTTGTGTGGGATGTGTCAGCAGGCGATTTACTGCCTTCCAAAGCAGGCTTTCTCTTGCTGAGGCCGATCAATTAGAACTCTGGAGGGAATTTTACCAACTCCTTAGGGAGAATTATGTTTTATTACAAAAAATACTTGATTCTGTGCATCTTGATTCATAAAACAAGTTTGTTTCGAGCTCTAAAATACTTAACAGTCTTTGTTTCGGCCTTCACTAACTTTTTGTAGAGCTGTTTCCATTTTGTGTTTAGACGATCCCAGCTCCTAAACACGTTTACGATCTTTGAGACTTGGCTTCTTTGTCACTAACAGAAGTGTCAGTGATTTTGACCTCATAAAGAATAAAGAAATCCAGTGATTCTGCACTAGGATTCTGTTTTTTGCTGGAGTATTTTCTTTGTAAACTGATGGTTTATGCACATAGGCAATGAGGTGTAGACTGAAGAAAGTCACTGGGCAACTTGAACTCTGAAATGTGTTTTGTAAAATAGTGATGTAATTCAAGTTGTTCTGGAAGCTGACCTCAAGTTTTTGAGCTTCTTTTGTGCTTCAGCAATACCTTAAGGCATCATTTACTTATCGAGTGCAGTGAAGGTAACAGGTGTTTTATTCTGACTCTGACTCCTCCCTGCAGACTCAGTGGCCTCAGGTCACATCAGTCCCCAGGGCTGTGACACTGGAGTGAGGTGCTGGAGTAAGAGGCCTGACCTGGCTCCCCTTGCCCTCAAAGGATTTACCACCTGGTGAGGCTGGCTAGCAGACCCACTTCTGACCAACAGTAGCAATGTTTCCATTTGAATCTTGTTCAGATACGTGAATAGCTTGCAGTCTACCCATTAGACCCGTGGACTGATCTTTTCCTTATGTCTTTAGCATTCTTCGTCCTTCCTTGTTCCTAAAGGCATGAGACCACTGTGAGACCTAGGTCACTGTGTGGTAAGAATAGCCTTTGGAACTAGTTTTGTTATGTGCTCATTGTGCTTGTGAAATGGCAGAATGACACCTGTTTGCATCTGGAGATTTTTCTGGTCTTGGTCTCGGTCTCAGAATTGTTAAGAATGGCAAGTTGGACTGGCCCCAGTTACTTCTGTAGCAGGATGAAGGACGGGAGTGAGACTGTGGGTGCGTGGGAAAGCCTGCGATCTGCTGGTGTCAGCCTCCCACCCAGGAGTGAGGAGACCTGTAGGTCAGAGGAACCCAGGGTCCAGTGTTGCTGAGAAACAAGAAATGAGGATTTTTCCACAGGAAATTAGGACTTTTGAAGTGTTGATATTTAATGCACTTGTGCTGGCCTGTGGCAGTAGGCCAGACTCGGCTCCAAGGCAGTTGGTTGGTGACCTCTGGACTGGGTAGTCCCCAGGCCCTCTGGCTCAGAGCTTCTAGATAACAAGCCCAGGCTTTGCCCATCTCCTTAGAGCTCAAAGTTTCCGTCAGCTGATGCCAGGTTTTTTCCTTCCATATCTGTCTGAACAGTGAAGTGACCTGAGGGTGAATTTTTAAAAAATTGTCCTTTAGATGAAGCTGAGAATAAACTAGTTTCTCATTAAACAGTAGGAACGTGTATTGCTTTATGACATCGGTTAACAGCCTCACCCCAAGTCAACACTCCCTTTCTGACCTCGGGTTCCCTGTTGCCAGCTTTCCTGTTCCCTTCTTGCCTTCTTGTTCTCACCCTGGGCTGGTGTTTCTAATCTCTGGTTGAAGGGTGAAATTAGGAGTGACTTTGGTCCTGAGCGGGAAGTGTCCGGGGCCCTCAGTCTTTGCCCGGCCACCAAGTCTGGTCTTTCTGTGTTCTCCACTTTTCTCTGTTGCAGTCCGTGGGAGCCTCCGTTGTGGTCCCTGTCAGGGCACTCCGAGGCGGTGGCTGGGCACTGTCTAGCTGGGCTGGACTCAGTCTGGTGGTGGCTGTCGTAGACGGTGGCCCATTAGGCCTTTGGACTCATCTCTCCCTTGTGCCTTTGGTTCTCTCTGTTCTCACCTCCTGCGGAGGGAAGCCTGCTGGAGTAGCTCAGATGGCTGCGCAAGGGTCTTAAGACCCCAGAAGGTACTCACCAAAGTAGAACGCAGAGCGTTTTCTTTACAAACTGTGTTATGCCAGTCGAGCGAGATGCTTCCCAAGGCCGTGGTCCCGACAGCCCTCAGGCCCGCCTTCAGGTAGGTCCCTCAGGGCATTTGGGTGTATTTACGGAGCTTCCACGGCCTTGCCCTGTACTGGCTGTGCTGGCGTCCCCAGGACTGCGGACCGTCTCACCCTTCACCAAAGTTACCACTGATCTATTATCTATTTAGTGGTTTTCCACCCATATCTCCCCTCCCTGGTAAGCGTCAAAGATTGTTTTTGTGTATAAACCTTTTCATGAGTTTTTTACAGTAGTGGTCTCACACAGTCTTCATCCTTTTGTGATGAACTTGTTTCACTCAGCATAATGCCCTCCAGTTTCCTCCACGTTAGGAGACGCTTCACAGAGTCATCATTGTTCTTTATTTTCACGTGACACAGATTTATTAAGAGCTTTATTTATGTTGTTATTATTGGAGAAATAAGGTTTTTTTGTCATTTGTTTTTATTACAGTAAGTGTAGTGATAATACTTGTCGTTTGTAAAATGTTTGTGTGTGACATTAGTTATTTCCTTATGTTGTTCAAGTATCACCATGACCTGTTCCTGAATTTTTCAGCACCTTTAACAGAAGCTCTGTGTCCTCTAAGCACTGTGTCTTCCTGTTCCTCCCGTTCCAAGTCATGACTAGCACACTTTAGTCTCTATACATTTGCCTAGTCCAGATAGGAAGACATAAAAGAAATGAGAGCAAACTATTATTTGAATAAAAGAAAGGCAGAACTAAAATCAGTCTGAAAATTGTTTTGATGAGGAGGAAGCAGGACCCGGAAGCATTTCATTCCGTTGTGCTTGGGGTCTCCAAGGTTTGGGGTCACTTAAGTCGGGGCCAACTCACTAGAAGCCAACAATAACAACAGTAGTTTTTTTCCTCAAAATTCTTCATTTCAATTTTTTGGCTAGATTATGCTTTAGGAATATGGTTACTGCATATTCTATGGCGTTTTCATTCCAATGGAAATACGTTAATTTTGATTTTTGTTTGTTAATTTTAAAAATCAGATTTCTCCCAAGGTTTTAATTGAAAAAGAAGGGAAGTAGAACATTTTGGGCATGATCTGTCTAAGGACTGATTAACTAAGGGGTGGGCAGATGTCACGATGTGAATCTTCGATTATCCTGGAGGTGTGGCACCTGCTACAGGAGGGAAAGCCTCTCCGACTAAGGTGTGAGGAAGACCTTTGTGCTGGACAGGAGTTGTGTGTAAACGTCCTCTCTGAATTCACTCGGTTCCCTGAGAGCCTCATTTGTTTCCGGCACTGAGCGTCCTCTGATTCTGTTTCACTCTGTACCACGTAACATAAAGCCCGGTGCTGCACGCAGTAAACTTCCACTATTTTGCAGCTATGCAGGAGTGAGATGTGTTGGCTAGGTAGATCTACTGTACTGACCTTCCTTCACTAGTGATACAGACACTAGTTTGGACCTTGATGATGCTGAGATACAAAGGTCCACCAAGGAAAGAGCTGGCAGCCGCTTGCTGTGCGTCACAGAGGTGGCAGCACAAACGATGATTCCTCCCTTGTCCCCTCTCACTGAGGGCAAACTGTCTCGGCATTGCAGTGTTTGGGAGTGGGAGCGACAGGAAGGTCCTGTGGGGGGTCGGGCCTGGAGGCCTGTGGCTGCTCGTCCCTGAGGATGGCGAGCAGTCCCTGCCACCATCAGGGGGAAGAGTGTGATGGACCCGCAGGGGCGTCCCGGGGCAGCTTCATGAGAAGTCTGGGGACAGTTACTGCCAGGCAACCAACAAATCTATTCTGGCTGTAGGAACTTACATAACAGCCATAGTAGTGGGAAGGCTGAACAGATTCTTAGAATTAAGGTTAAAATATCCTAATAGTGTGTTGGTTGAACTTTGGGTATTTGCCTGGTGTGCTGTGTGTGTTTGATCTCCCAGTTCCCCTCTCAGTCCAGATAAGGAAAGCTAGACCAGCCCAGATCAAGCAACCCGGAGAGCAAAATGGAGACAGTGCGGAGAGATACCAGGGCAGAGGCGGGAGGAGAAAACGCAGACCGTGGTGACGTACGCAAAGACACGTGAGCCGTGTCCATGGTACTCTTTCCGTGTTATTACAGTAGACGCTTATTTGGCACTTACTCTGTGGTAGGCATCGGAGCCTTGGTGGTACAACGGCTGAAGCACTTGGCTGCTAACCAAACGGGCAGCAGTTCCAAGCTGCCCCTGGTTCTGCTGGAGAAAAGACCTGGAGGTCTACTCCTGTAAAGGTTTCAGCCTAGGAAACTCTACAGAGGTAAAGTTCTGCTCTGTCCTGCAGGGTTGCTGTGGGTCAGCATCAGCCTGACACCACACAAAGCACACGACAGGCCTGTGTACTTAGGGTGTTACATCACAGCTGGAGAAAATAGACACACAACATAGAACTCATGTTGGCTTTAGCAGGATTATTTTCAATTAATTCCTTTCAGACATGGGTTAAAAAACCCCATCCGGTGGCACTGAGAAGAGAAGCCTGAGTCCCCAGGAACTAACGGACATTTGGCTATCTCACCAGTGCCCACAGGAAGTCTAACACGTAAAGTCTCCTCCAGGTAGAGACGGCCAAATTTCACCTGGTTCATTGAGTCTTCTGAAGTGATGGAATGTTCTATAGATCATCAAGCGTGTCGGTGTCTTGTGGTGTCTCAGGGTCATCAATATGAGTACTAAAGATTGCAATGCTGCACATGAAAAACTCGGTCATTTAGGATTTTTGATGTTTGATGCGAGAGAAATGGTTTATTGTGGAGCTTGCCTCACCTGCTTATGTGAGGTGTCTGTGTGCGTATGTGTTGTATGTGCATGCCAGCGTGTGTACTCACTCATGAGCCCATGTCAGCCTGGTTACATGTAGCCGATGACTTTCCCAAATACACAAAGAAATGGCTATGTGGCCTTACAGTCTCCACAGACAGAGCACTGAGAAGATAGGCCCTGTCATGTCAGAGGGAACCCAGCATATGTGAGGGGATCAGAATTCTAGGTGATGCTGAAGGACAAATACACAGACACAAATGAAGCCAGGTGTGCTGGTGAATGACATAACAGGTGGCTGGAGAGAGGTGACAAAGGTTGGGAAGGTGGAGTGTGAGGAGGAAAGCACACCACTCACGGGCATGGCCTTCTCGTGAGTCAGGCCTGCTGTGTGTCCCTGGCTTGTTTCTTACTCAGTTTTTGCTGTTGGCCAGGCTTGACTGGGTAAGTCTACGCCTAACACCAATCCTGCTGCTGTCGAGTTGATTCTGATTAGGCCCAGGTAACTCTCAGAACTCTTACGTGCACCATTTGGAATGAAGTACCATCAGGCAGAACATGAGTTTTATTGAGTAGACATTATCCACGCAATGTATTGGATTTTTGGATCATAGGTTGACATGCTTTGAGCACCTCTCTTTTTCCCCGTCCCTCTTATTTAATGTCTGTCTTTAAAAAGAGAGAGAGAGTGTGTGCTTTAAATAAATTGTTCCAGGTGCTTTAGCCTAAATGCCTCAAATAAAAAATACAAGTATACCAGGAAAAAATTTTATACATCATTTATGGGTTCAATAAATATCTTCTCACATTTTGTGCCAGGGACACGGCCATGAGCAATTCCAGGGCCTGCCAACACCGGATTTACGGTGAGGTGAATGAGAGGTTACGTTCTAGTCTTCCATGAGCCGTGTCAAGCAAACGATGTGAACCAGCCTAGCACGCTTTTGAGTCACTTGTCTGTAGTAGAAGGTTCTGACATTTAGTTGGGAGTGGCAGTATTGGAGCTTGAATCCATCTCTAGATCTAGTCAGTTGTAGAATTTCCTGTAAGTGGTGTGTTTTTTGACAATGGGATAGGCCTGTGGGACCAGATGTCAGTGTCAATAAACCAATAGGCTGAGGCTCAAAACAGCACCCTTTATATTTATCGGGGAATGTAGCTGTGAATTTCCTCCCGTCTTCAACACATTCCACAGAGCCCTAGACTGTTTTAACAACTCAAGCATAAAATTGTTTCTTTGCTTACTTCAGGTCTCATAAAAAGTTTGGGCCATTTTAATCAAACATCTATATTCAATTAATGAAAAGAAAGTACAAAAACACAACTTTGAAGTAGGTTTTGAAAGAAATAAGAAGTTTCTAAAACCAGAGGATTTTCTTGTTTCTGTTGCCCTAGACATGACCCCCTACCTAAGCCCTCATTTAAAAAAAAAAAAAGTCTTAAGGACACTTCTTACCAGCCTTTTATGAATTGGTAGAAGATCAATTCCACCTTTGCTCAGTGAAAAATATAGGCATTATTATGAAAAACAATTTATATTCATAATGTGAATTTCCCTAATGACCGAAAGGGCTTTAAAAAGACAGGCAACTTTCCAACACCCAAAACTTGTTGCTTGAGTGTGTTCTAACTCATGGTGGAACCAGCGTCCTCTGGACAGAGTGAGACTCTGCCTTGTTTCTGAACCAGGGCTTCTGCCAAACCCCAGTCCCTGGCCATCATGTTAATTCTGATTTACCTGGCAGAGCAGACTGCTCCAGAGGGTTTCTGAGAAGGGCTGGTGGATTTGAACTGCTGGCCCCTTGGTTAGTGGCCAAACCCTTAACCAGTGCATCAGAGAACCCTTATTAAAGAGGTTGTAATGTAACCAACCAGCATGTCTTACTGTGATTGCTCCAAGACTCTTTTTCTTTTATGATATATGTTGAAGTTTAAGGTGTACTGTTTTCAACACTTGTAAGCCCAAGCACAGCACACATTATGATGGCTCCTTCATCACAATTTGAGCTAACAGCCAGCTCATCATTTGGCCTAAGATTTTCACTGAGAATTGCCCTGCAGTAAAGAGAGAAAGAAGGACCTACCACCTGGCCTTTTCATCAGGCTCCTCTATTTACTCCAGAAGCTTCTGCTAGACGACCCGCCCCGCAGGAAGGCTGGATGGAGGCAGCCCCCTACTCTGGATCCCACTTCTGCCACGCCCCACACGGGTAGCAAGGGACACATACAACAGGGTTTTTTTTAGCGACATTTTGTTTCTCTCCGCACTTGAGATCTGTAAACCGGAGGCTAGTTTGATTCGAGGATTGACTCTGGGGAGGAGCGTGGTCGTCTGTAAACAAGCGAGAATAATGCACAAGGGCCTTTGTATGGACATTGTTTTCTTCTGGGTTCCATACATAGCTGTGTTCAGATTCTCCAAGGGACCTTCCAAAGGACTTCTTCGGAAGGCTCACACAAGCCTTTTCAAGAGGATGTTCTAGGGCTGCTGGCTACATTTCTTGTTCCTCTAGACAGTGAAAAGCACATCTAGCTTACCTAGAGGAGGTGCTCTGACTGGGACATTGAGGATTGTGGTCTCATTGTTGGAAGATGGTTGGGAAGAGAGTACAAAGGTCTGATGCAAAGGAGATGTACACACCCTGTACATATACACACACACTGCACACACACAGCACACATATGCCCTGTATACATACACACCATACACACAGTACACACTACACACACTGTACATCTCTACTGCAAACAGATACACTGCATACATGCAGTGAGCACACACTGCACACACTACACACATACTGCAGACACACTCCACACATGCACAATGTACACATGCACACTGCCTGCACACTGGCTGTTGTTAGCTGCTGTCAGTACAGTTCTGACTCACGGTGATCCCATACACAACAGAAGGAAATGTTGCACAGTCTTCTGCTATGCTCTGAACGTTGGGGTGCTCCAGCCCGTTGTGGTGATCACTGTGTATTTGTAAATACATGTTACTTCTTGGCAAGATCAATAATACACACCTCTTCCAACCGAGAGGCTAATTTTCAGCAGTAACTTGCCTGGACTGACTTCCTACTCTGTCACAGTCTGGAAGCTTCACTGAAGTGAAGGGTGACCATTATTGGTATTTGAAATATTGTTGGCATAGCACCCACTATTCTGGCAGCGTGAGAGTGCCACACTGTTTTTTAAGTGGTTACTTGGAATGCAAGGGTCAGCGATTTCAGTCTCAGTTGATCCAATACGTAATTATAAATTTTTCAGTATCAGTTTAGTTTAGATGTCTCTTTTATAAGTAACACATAATGGATTTTTCTCCCGGTTTAACAACTTCTGTGTTTTAAACTGACGTATTTTGTATAATTACATTTAATGTGACTGTTGATTTATTTGCATCTTTCTTTTACATTGCAACTTATTTACTATGCCTGTAAAAAAGCATGATTTCTTGCATCTACTTTTGAATTGATTACATTTTCTTAGTTCTTCTTAACCGGGTTAGAAAGTTTCACATAGTGTTTGTAGATTTTTGGTGATTGCTTAAAAAAATTAATGTCACTTTTTAGTTTACTTGTCTCACTTTTCGTCTTGATTAATTTTCTTAGAGCTGTGTTTTCATGTTTCCTTGGTGGTTAGTTCAGTGATGATTTGTGAGTACTCTACTCTCTCAGCCATAATTTGTCTTTCGTTCTTGACTGATAGTTTAGCTGGTTATAGAACTCTAAGTTGACAGCTATATTTTTCAATGCTTTTGAGATATTTTCCAACAGTTTTCTGGTCTCTTCTGTTGCTGGTGAGAAATCCCAGTATTCCTTAGATAAGATGCCTATTTTCCCTGATTACTTTTGACATATGATCTTCTTGTCTGATAATCTTCGGTATTACTCTGAACTGTTTTGGGTGTAAATTTGACTATGTTTTTATATTTTCAGTTAAGTGCTATCCTATATTCCTGTTTTGGCATCACTTCCAGTGTTGATATGGAATATATTTCCCTGTCAGTAAATACTCATCTATAATATTAACTTAAATCACTGCATTTCTATTGAAGGATCTGCTATTATTTACTTAAGGAATCCTGTATAGCTGGAGATTCAAGAATTTAATCTTATTCATTTTTATCTGAATAAAATGATACACACATACATGCCTAGGAAAGGGGGTTATAACCTACATGTAAACAGTGGTACTGCTGCTGTCCTGAGTGGCTGGCTGGTGTGCTGAAGACAGCTTACTGGCTAAGGGTGAAATGGTTCTGCTTGTCTCTTCCTAACTCCGTGTTCACTGATGTCACACTGGTAGTTTGAAACTGGCCACAGTGGGAATATTTATGCTGTAAAAACTGACAGATGTTGCAAATCAAGGATGTTTTTGCTGGCAAGCTGGTTCTTAAATATTTCTAGCCTACTACTCATTATCTTCCTTCTTGTAAATGCTTGTTATTTCTCGGCGGTATCGATAATACACACCTCCTGTAAGTTCAGCCTCAAGTAGGTCCAGAATCATCACTCCTGATTACACCTGGAAATCTGTTTGCTATCTCAGATCCTCTAGCTAGTGGACCATAGAGTCATTCATTCATCCATCCATTCATGTATTCATGTCAGTACACTTGTTTCAAGAATATTTATGAAGGTGCATGGTATTTTCAGCAGCCTCATAGACATGCAAACCTGGACAGTACAAACGGAAGACAAGAGGAGGATAAACACACTTGCATTGTAGTCCTGGTGAAGAGCACTGAACATCCATTAGCCTGCCAGGAGAATCAGTCCTGCAGAAGTACAGCCAGGATTATGCCGAGACACAGTGACAGTGAGACTTCGTCTTGCTTACTTTGGGCATATCACGAATATAGACCCATCGGTGAAGAAGGACATCATGTTTGCTAAAGCAGGGGGATCAGCCAAAGAGAGGGAGACCCCCGGGGGGATGGGGTGACACCCCAGCCACCACAACGGGCTCCAATACGGCGACCACAGTGAGGGTGGTGTGGGAGGAGCCAACGACAGTGAGGGTGGTGTGGGAGGAGCCAACGACAGTGAGGGTGGTGTGGGAGGAGCCAACGACAGTGAGGGTGGTGTGGGAGGAGCCAACGACGGTGAGGGTGGTGTGGGAGGAGCCAACGACAGTGAGGGTGGTGTGGGAGGAGCCAACGACGGTGAGGGTGGGGTGGGAGGAGCCAACGACGGTGAGGGTGGGGTGGGAGGAGCCAACGACAGTGAGGGTGTTGTGGGAGGAGCCAGCGTCTCCTAGTGCTACAGGAGCCACCGGTGATTCCAGGGCGGCGAACCACAAAATCCAGACCAACACAGGCTGAGAAACGGCGTGCTGGGCCACGAGAACATAGAGGTCACTGAAAACAGGGCGTCGGTGGAGCTGGTGTCAGCAGTCACCGCTGGTGCCCAGCGTCCCTTCTCCCCACGCTTGCATGTTCAATAGTGGGACTGCATCTCTGAGGCCCAGTGTGACAGAAGTCTAAGTCTTCCTGCATTATGACATTCATTCAATGACGGGGGAAGATACGGTCACGGGTTTGTTCTTCTTGCCTTTAACATAGTCACCTGACTCAGAAAACACTGCTTCAGCTTTCTTGAGGAAAGCGTAAAGAACTCACTGTTTTCTTGCAAGTCCTTAAAGTTAGTAAGGGTCTATTAGTAAACAGTTTTAATTATGTTTTCATATACAGAATTACCTATTTAGAAGCAAATGTAAGATGCCGGGAGTTGATTTCTAGATACTGTAATTCTAAGAGTGATTAAAAGTTTTAATTCTAACGAAATCAAGTAGTTATTCTAACATTATGTCGATGAGTTCAGGATAAACTAATAAAATAAAATAAAACAGATGAGGTAAATCTTAGAGTTCACATGGATTTAAAAACTAAAGCCAGGTACATGGGCAAACTATGTTTTGCCTTTGCTGAACCCCCAAATTCTTAGCGTTTCAAACCCTTTTTTTGAGCTCAAAATGTGACTCTGAAGCTACTACTGGTCTCTTTAAATGGGATGGTGTCTGTTAAAATAATATGTGGTGCTGTTGTGAGCCGGTGAGGCAGCTGTAACTCCTGGCCACCCTACAGAGCAGAGGAGAACTGTCCCTTGGGGGTCTAAGGCTGTCATCTCCACAGGAGCAGATTGCCAGGTCTTTTCTGCCGTGGAGCTGCTGTGCTGCAAACCGTAGGCTTTCTACTTAGCAGCTGAGCACTTAACCATTGCGTCACCGGGTCTTGTTTAAAACAGTACACAAGTTTTCATAGGATGGATTCTTCTGTATTTATGTTAATATGATAAAGCTAATACCTTGGATTTACAAATTAGAAACAATAATCTCAAAAATTATACAGTTCATAGAGTACTTACATGGCATATCATATGAAATATAATTAAATGAAAAAAGCAATGTGTTTAAAAACATAAAAACATGAAAAAATATAAAAATCAAAGCCAAGTTTTCTGATTCTTGATGAGATTCCATAAGCTCTTGTAAAATATTCAGCTTTTCTGTCAGTTACTGGGTAAGTGAAGGAAACAGGAAAACTCATAAAATACGCTATGGTATTTCCCAAGTATATATAAGCTGAGACAAGCATTCTTTTTCATTGGAAATGGTTTGAGATAAAAAGATAAGGATAAAATCTTGCCCCAGAATCTTGAACAAGCAGTTTAAAAGTACAACAGAAGCTGTCCAGCGGTGGTTGCACAGAAATTCTTCAATGAGCTCCGTTGTTGAAAGACCAGGGACTTGTGAAGGGAGAACGGCTCCAAAGCGGAGAACAGACACTGAAGAGTGACAGTCTTGTCTAGAGAGTATGAGAAGGGTTAATTTTAAAAGATGTTGGACCTCACAAAATGCCAAAGGTTGAAAGTGAATATTTCAGTCACTTTCTGAGCAAGGAGAAAGAAATACATACTTTGGAAAGTAATAAAACGTTACTCTGGGGGAAAGGGTTATTACTTTCCCAAATAATAAGCAGAAAATAAGTTGTTGTTCGGTGCCATGAAGTTACTTCTGATTCCTGACATCCCTGGATGACGGGATGGAATTGTCCTGTGGAATTTCCTGGGCTGTAATCTTTACAGTGAAAACCCTGGTGGTATAGTGGTGAAGTACTACGGCTGCTAACTGAAAAGGCTGACTGTTCATATCTACCAAGTGGGGCTTGGAGACTCCGTTGGGCAGCTCTGCTCTGACCTCTGGGTCGTTAGGAGTCTTAATCGACTTATTGGTGGTTGGTTTTGCTTTGTTTTCATCTTTAAAGGAGCAGAATACCAGGTCTTTTCTACTGCAGAGCTGCTAGTGGGTTCATATAAAGTAGAAATACATATTAATAGAAGATGATAAGAGGACAGATACATTGAACTCCGTCTCTAGTGGGGATCATGGTCTCAAGACCGGAAAACGTAGGGTAAACATGCTTAGGACAGAAGAGGAACTTTCCATCTAAATAGATCGGTGCATTCAAATAGATTCATACTTCCATGTCTGAGGTATGTAAGGTGCTTACAGAATCCATGACTGTGGTTGTTATGTTATTAAAGTGCTTGTTTACCTTAAATTTATGTAATATGTCACTTGTAAAATAACTCTGTAAACAAAATGTAGCTAGGAATCTGAACAGAAAGGTTCCCAGCAGAATGGTGGAGCGGAGAGGGTCTGTGACTAGGCTTCCGGGCTGCGGGGCTCTGGTCCAGGCTCTTCAGTCGGTAGGGATAGCGCTGTAAAAATGGGTGGTGCTTGAAGCTCGGCAAAGAAAACAACCCGTTTCATACCAACAGGGAAAATGCCCAAAAGGAAAGCATATGGAATCACGATAGCTTTATCTACTTCTCTAGAAGTTCGAGAGGGAAAATGTATCTTGATTTGAGAAGACCCAAAACTCGATGTTAAAATGAACCAATTAAATAAATGAATAGATTGTTCTTTACAGGAAACATTCTCAATAATAGCACCATACCATCAACGAGAGGGTGCTCCAAGGGAATTTTGAATATAGTCTGATCCCTTTGTCCCTACCCCTAGCCCTTCTACCCAAATTAAATTTGTGTCACCTTTCCAGGAACACACCTATTACATAAACGAGGAGGCACCTATCCCCAGTAAACATTCTTTGATTTTCTAAGAGATTTTAAAATGCTGCCAGCAACCTCCCCCTGCCCTTACTGTAATGCACGCATGGGCTGCAGCTGATAATCAGAGCTGCCGTGGGAATCCCACTTTGCACCTCCTAGGGCACCAATTTTCAGGAGCTGTTAGAACCCAATAGAAAAATCTCACCTAAAATTCATCTGTGAGCTAAATTACAGGCAAGTCATTCTCATTCACTTTACATGCACTGTTGGTCTGGATCCGTGGCTGAACACCCCTGAATCATGGGGAAGGATTTTGCTCGTCTTGAGAATCCTGGGAATTGGAAGGGTGAGCTGAAGTCTGTCGTGGTCATTCTGGCCAGGAAACAATTCTTAATCTATCAACAAAGATTCACCGAAGTCTCACTAGATGCCTAGCCCTGGCCTGAGTCTTGGGCTTGGAGTAGGGATGGAGGCGTAGAAATTTAAAATTTAATTGGAAGAGATGAAACAAATACTAAACAATTAGAAATCAGTTTAAATGTGTGAGTCCCTGGAAGCAAAAGAGCCTGAGCTGGGACCTCCACGGTCTTGATGGGTTTGTCTAGACGTAGTGGGGTGTACCGTGGGTGCAGACCGGGGAACGGGGACTTAGGGTTTGTCTAGATGTAGTGGGGTGTACCGTGGGTGCAGACTGGGGAACGGAGGCTTAGGGTTTGTCTAGATGTAGTGGGGTGTACCGTGGGTGCAGACCAGGGAATGGAGGCTTAGGGGAGTTAAGTGACTTGCCTATAGTCACATGTATTAAATGGACAAGGCTCCAAAGTCTTTGTGGGTTTGTCTGGATGCAGTGGGGTACACTAGGGGGATACAGAGGTGTCACCAGTTAATGGATACCCCTGATGCTCATGAAAGCTCTGCTTTACCAGCTGGTGCCCCCAGCCCTGTGCTCACTCCCCATGAAGATGCACCCATCCAGCCCCTGGTTGGTAGCCTGCATCTGAGACCAGGTGAGGCTCACCTTCTCCTCTTTGCTGTACTCTCCCCCTGTCCTGAGACCCCTGTCTCCCTCCCAAGAAATCACCTGGACAAGAATTCCTCTCTCAGGCTCTGCTTCTAGAGAACCTGACCTAAGACACAGAATGGTGACGGCCGTGTGCTGAGTGTCACGGTTACAAGTGAGGGCCCTCTTGTGCTGGGGGGCTGTTGGTCAGACAGTGCTGTGGTCAGTGGGCCATGGGAGGAGCTGTGTTAGCTAACACATGCGTGGTGGGCACTTCACCTTCAGAAAGATTGTGACTCACCCTATGAGGTAGCTAGCACGTATGTAGCAAGCAATTACCTTTATAAAACGTGTAACTAACCTTTGGAGGTAGCTCGAGTGATTATCTCTGGGTTGACAGAAGAGGAAACAGACTTGAGGAAGAATCTGTTGGTCTGTGCATGAGCCCAGCGTGTAAATAGACAAGTTAGGGTTCCGACTCACCTGAGTTTAGCCTGGAAGTTCTCAAACACGGTTCATTGTGAACAGAACACACGGGGCGTTGAGACGCACACTGGGCCGTCAGCGCAGTTGGGGCAGGCAACAGCCCCACTCAGCATGGAAGGGAGAACCAGGTGATGATACTGGAGGCAGTGACCCCTGTAAGTGTGTCACCGGGAACATGAAATGACCTGAGAACCACTGAGCTCGTTATAAAAGAGCGTAGAGAACCGGGCAGAGGCCGTGGAGGAGGTAGGCGATGGGGGACCCCATCATTCATCATCCAACCTGACTTACTTTTGAGGGTTCATGATTACACGGGGACAACCACCGTAAGCCAGGACTGTCTGTACAAACCAGGAAACATTGTCACCACAGGGATGCAGGGCAACAGGGAGCTTTAGAAGTTTCTTGATCGGGAGAGTAAAACTGTCATCCCTTCTGTTGGTATTTATGGCAGGATTTAGAAGAAACCACAGGGGCTGGGAGAGCAGAAGACGGGAGACGGTGGTCTGCCCAGGTTTCTGTCTTGGTCCCTGGTTTTCTCTCCAGGTCATTGCTGGAAGTGGTGGTCCCACACGGATCTCGCATGCTTGCTAGAGGCTGTCCGTCAGTCCTCCTGCCCCAGGGAGTCTGCTGTCTTCATGGTACTCCCAATCGCCAGTCAGATGGACTCTGCCCTGGAACCAAAGCATCCTGGTGCTGCTGGCTCTTCTCCCCTGGAATCCTTCCATCCTTGTGGGGTCCCCAGCATCCTCTGGTGCCTGGTGATTTTGCATGGGGTGATTGCTGGGCAAAGATGTAGACACAGATGCAGGGTTAACCCCATCCTGCTGTCTTGGGGTCTCCTGGCTGTCTGCCTTAGCCTCTGATGGGGAAACCTTGGTGGCGTAGAGGTGAAGAGCTATAGCTGCTAAACCAAAGGTCAGCAGTTAAACCTGCCAGGTGCCCCTTGGAAAGCCTATGGGGCAGTTCTGCTCTGTCCTGTAGGGTCGCTAGGAGTCAGGATCTGCTCCATGACAGTGAGTCTGGCTTGGTGTAGGGGGACCTGGAGCTGGAAGAGTTATGGACTGGCTGCTAACTGAAAGGTTGGCAGTTTGAATCCAGCAGCCGCTCCTTGGAGGCCCTACAGAGATCATTCTGGTCTGTCCTGTAGGGTCACTAGGAGTTGGAAGTCTGAGTAGGAGCTGGAATGGACAGCAGCAGGTTTGGTTTTGCTGGTGGCTTGGGTTTGGAAGCAAGCCTGGGGTCCCCCTCTGTCCAGGGGAGGCTGATCCTGACATCCGCCTGCAGCCCCACCGTCACCCATCCACAGAGGTGTCCGCTGACACCCACCTGTAGCCCCATGACTACCCGTCCACAGGGGTGTCTGCTGTATCTTCGGTGTCCAGTACATCAGCTCTGAGAAGCTCCAGCATTCTGCCTAGACAGGTTTTCTTCAAGGCTGCCTCCTATGGCTAATGCCCAAGGAGAAAGGGGGCAGGGGGTGTTGTAGAGAAGGCCACAGGGCACTCCTCTGAGTTTGCAGGTGTTCCAGGTTAAAGGACTAGGCCTTCTGATCATCCTCGCATAGGCCTGTTGTCTTCTGAGTCTCACATGTCGCTTATTCTTTTCAGAGGTAAGCTTGAGGTCAGTATTTGCAATCATTATGCCTCAGAGCAGAAAAACAACGGAAGGCCTACTGGTAGTGGAGAGCTCCTTTGTGAGAAGGTCCAGTGTGGGCTTACCAAATGAAACCACACCCACTGCGGTGGGGTCCTTCCGACTCACAGCCACCCTCTGGGACAGAATGGAACCGCCCCGCAGGGTTTCCAAGGCTGCTGTCTCTCTCACGAGGAGCGGCTAGAGGGTTGGAACGGCTGACCTGGGTTAGCAGCTGAGTGAGCACTTTAACCACTGTGCAACCAGGGCTCCTGGGTATAGGCGAGCAGCACTCAGGAGAGAGAGAGAAAGAATGATGTTTCCAGCAGAGGTCCAGCATCTGGAAAGATCCAAAAGAGAAATTAAACACGCGGTTGTTGTCTCATGGAATTGGAACACAGGTCCTCTCCCTGAGCTTGGCATTCTGGGCCCCGGTCCTCCAGAAAGTCCTGTGTCCCTAGGTCTGCTTGGGTTGGGAAGGAAAGAGTAAGACTAGGAAAGGGCAATCAGGGACATAATTTAGGGAAGAATGCTTCCCTGTGCAAACTGTGAGTGTTTGTTTCTGAATGCAGGTTAATTTTCTGCCATAAAGAATTCAGACTCACAGAACGGGCTTGGAGCACCTTTTGTGACTTTACTACGTGGTGACAAGCACTCAGATTTTGGCATTGTGCAGAGCTGGGTGCAGACCTTAGATCCGTCATTTAATGATTGTGTGATGTTGGTTTCATTCCCGGCTGCTGAGCTCGGTCGGTTTTCCTCGTCTGCAAAATGCTGGGAAAAACAGCCTCCCTGCGGCTGCTGTGGCGGCATTGGAGGCTGGTGCAGGGCCACTAGCCCAAAGGCTGGCTGCTGGGGTTCCTCCAGGGGCACCGCAGAAGAAAAGCCTGGCAATCTGCGCTTGTCACCATCTCTAACCTAGGGAGTTACCATGAGTTACCAACTCAGCAAGGGTAACAGGTTTGGTTTCACTGCTCAGCCAGCTGCAGTGTGGAGCCCGAGGCTTGGTGAGTGGCAGCTGCTCTGAGGTTGCACATCAAAGCAGTCATCTTTGGCTGTCTATGAGCCCGGGCTTCACCTTGTGTTCCCAAGCCTGGCACAGCCGTCCCGGTTCCGGCCCTAGACGGCATTTTCTGCCTTTAAGTTTTGGTGGTGACAATTTGAGCTTCAAGGTAACATTCTCTTTGAAATCATGAATTCTGATCAAGTTTTTCTTTTTCTTTCTTCTTAAAGAGGCTATCTGAAATTAGGATTGCATTTACAGAATTCTTAAAGACGAGCAGTTCCAACTTCACCCGCTCGCTGTTGCTGCAAGGACTAAATGACTCGGCTCAGGCCTGGTGCAGTGTGACGTCTCCCTAAGTGTCTGTGATGGCTCCATCCTATGTGCCAAGGCTTTGCTGTCACAGAAACCTGGCATGGTCATTGTTGTGTACTGTCCAGTGGGTTCTGACCTGTGACAACCCTGTGTGACAGAGGAGAATTGTCCCAGTGGGTCCCCAGGCTGTCAGCTTTGTAGGAGAGCTTCCTCCTGTGGAGCAGCAGGAGGATTTGAACCACTGACCTTCTGGTTAGCACCCACGCACTTTGTCGCTGCACTGCCAGGGCCCCTAGCAACCTGAGAAGGCGAGCTTTCTTTCACCCGTGCTACAGACGAAGAAACTGAAGAGGGTGAATGGGATCTAAAACCCGAGACCTTTGCTGGAGCAGGCTGCCGCATCTGTCTCTGGGAAGCAGCCGGTGAGCGGGAATGCCTGCCTCTCAGTGCGCAGCTCAGGGCTTAACCCTGGCACCTCCAGGGCTCCTCCACGCAGCCTGAGAGGTAATTTATTTTGTAATTTCTAACTTTTAAAAAGCATCTTCATTACGAACATCATGCATGTCACTGTTGGGAAATGTAAAACACACGGGCACTTCTCCTGAGGTGACCGTCCCTTTTCTGAAGAGCATCAGCAAGAGAAGCTGTAGATGGTACGTGTGAAGCAGTTGTGAGATGAGTGACACGTGTGGGAACCTGGAATGGGGACCCCCGGACAAGCCTGCAGCCTTGGAGACGCTCTGTTTGGGGCCTCCACCTGGGCCTGCTGTGCATCTTTGAGTTGGGTAGGAAGACGTTATTAATTATGGCCTGGTTACACGACCCTACCCATCCCGTGTGTGTCTCTGAAGCCTACTTTCACAGAACCCAAGATTGCCCTGGGACCCTGACACGGCCTCAGTTGTCTGACCTCTTTTGGAATCCCCATCCAGACTCAGACTGGGTGGCTACTGGGGCAGCCTTCTGACCTCCAGCCCCTGGTTTTCATGTGGCTTCTCCAGTGCTGGTTTGTAAAGACCCAAAGGGACAGTTACGGGTTCTGTGCCCACTGATAACCACCCCAGAGTAGTCATAGCCCGCTCGACTCTCGCCATGAAGCCCTCAGCCATGAGGAGCCCACCTCATCTCCTGCTGACTGGCACGGTGGTGGCGTATCCAGTGGCTGCACGTGGAAACGGTCCCTGTTAGCGACGTGGGCACCACGCAGGGGTCATCGTCTTCCCTCTCTTCTCGCCGGTAGGGACCTTCCCAAGGCCTCCCACAGCTGCTGCCTCTTGGTCCAGCCTCTGAGAGAGCGTCCTCATCACCCTTGGCTGTCCGCCCTCGCGGTCTCCATCTTTTCTGCGCCCTCACGGTGGATCCATGGCATCCCACAAGGCACCTCTCTTAACCCGGTCCCCATCCACGTGCCAGTCTCACTGCCTGGGATGTGCTGAATCTTCTGGCTAGGCCGAACGGTCTGCGGTTAGGAGTCGACCCCTGTGGCCTGTCAGTCTGTGCCTGTCTAGTGCTGTTCTCTTTGCAGAGATTCCTCCCCTCTCCTGGAGAACTCCTGTTCATCATTCTTGCAAAATCCCAGTGTCACTGCGGTGTGGTCTTTGTTGACAGTGGAAAACGGACAGTTAACCGCTCCATTTTCACAGCTTGAGGCTCTCTATTTTGCCTTTTCTGGCCCTCGTCATGTTCTGTAGGTATTCTATTTGTGCATCTGCCTCCTCCTACCAGACTGTGAGATGTGGAGGGTGGAGAGACCGTGAACGCACTGCTGTTTCCCCAGAGCCTGGCACACAGTAGGCACTCAGTGTTGGCTGGAGGAATACCTGGTGACCAGATAAACACTTATTTTGTGCATGTAAAATGGTAATTAGACTGCCATGCCTCTGTGATTTAGTACAGAATGGTAAAGCTTAAAGGGGAAAAACTTTGCTAACCTGTTGCAACACCGAGGGGAAGATTTGGGTGACGATTGTTGTTCTCATCCGCCATATGGCTTTCCACTCACAAACTGCTCTAGTGAGAATTGCTTTTGCAGGTAATTATCTAACGATTGTCTTGGGATAAACAAATTTATCAGACTTGTTTGCTAATGTATTCAAGGAGGTTCACAGGGGAAAAGACTAATCATCTAAGAAGCAAGCCCGTGTCTGTCATTAGGCAGGAGAGTCCAGGGACCATCCGGGCTGGGGGGTGGTTGCTATGACTGCGGATACCTTTCTCTCACTTTGTGAGATCAGTGGCAGCTCCCAAGCTGATTGGCTAAAATTACATTATCCTGCTGACCAGCCACGGGGAGTTCATTTCATCAGAAAAAGAAAAATGAAGGGAAGTCTCACCGCAATACTACAAAGGAATTTTTTTTATTAGAAACCCACAGAGTCCAAGTTTGTTTACATTATAATTAATATGTTCTTTTTAAGAAAACAATTTGAGGGAAGTGGACAGTAGCATTAGTATATGGTTTTATATCTCAATATAAACTTTAATCTGGTTTGTTGTAAAACCATCCCTCAAAGTTGAAGTAACCTGTATTTTCCTGGAATGCCCAATACCAAAGACCTGTCAGCATGTCTGTGTTTATATCACTGGAGATGAGCGACTTGTGAAAATCACCAAGGGGACTGGCTCAGTTAAAGCTGTCGGCCTACGGGGGTCCTGCTCCAGGGAGAGGGGCGGTATAAAAACTTGAGGCAGAACACCCTTCACCTTTGGATGGGGGAGTGTAACTGTAACTGCCGTTGAATGAGACCCTCCTTCCAGGACTTGGCTCCTGGAAGGCAGATGCAGCCGATTCTCAGGCTTCCCGCCTGGCGCATCTCATGTTCTAGGAATCCCTTCCCATGGGCCTTCCTCTTTGCTTCATCTCTAGGCAGGAAAGATGTAGGGTTAGCTAACCTTGGACATTAGGATGTGTCTACCTGAAGGCTCTGCTGAGTGGTACAGCCAAGTGGGTGTACCACATCAGCTGAAGAAACCAACCCAGTTTTTTGTTTGTTTCTTAGGCTGTCATATAACTCCGAAAGTAAAGCATGATTAAGGAGAAAAGGAACACTAGCTAATGGTGAGTGAATTCTGGACATTCTACACGCTTCTGTTTGTGTGATCACCAAATCAATGTATTTTAAAAATGAAATTAGCCCAGCAGCATCTGTTGAGGTGCTTCAGGCTATATGTTGAAAGAACCCAACATGCTTCCTTCTGCAGGCCATGTCATAGTGTTGGGGACACAGTGTGTACACGTAACAGAGAATGACCTGTGCTGAGCAGCATAAGAACATTGATGTTTTAGTCAGCTAGGGCTGCTCTAACAGAAATACCACAGAGTGAGTGGCTTTAACAAAGGAAAGTTTATTCTTACACAGTCCAGTAGGCTACAAGTCCAAATTCAGGATGTCCGCTTCAGGGGAAGGCTTTTCCCCTTGTTGGCTCTGAGGTAAGTCCGGCACTGTATCAGTCTTTGTCCAGGGAGCATCTTGGCACAGGAACCTCAGGTCTAAAGGACATGCTGTTCTCCCAGTGCAGCTTTTTTGATAGTATGAGGTTCCCAATTCTCATCCTGTTTCCCTTTCCTTTTATCTCTTGCAGGCTGAAAGGATTAAGGGCAGGGCAAGCCACACTCTGGGAAACTGTCTTTATAGCAGAGCAGGGAGGTGATCTTATAAAGAGATTTACAGTCCCACCCTAGTCCTTTAACACACAATATAGGAAAACCACAAAATGGAGGACAATCGCAAAAACTAGGAATCATGGCCCAGCCATGTGGCCACAAGTATTTTGGGGAGGACACAATTCAATCCACGACAATTGCCAAAAAGTTGTTTCAAACAGGAAGCACCGTGGCAATTATGGGGAGGATGAGAGTAAGAAAACTGTGGGCTGAGATGATGCAGAGAAGGGGGAGAAAGGTAAAAAGACCATGCATGATACATGTGACATTAGCACACCAGCGAGGATTTAGAAGACGAAGCCAAAAATTCGTTGCCCTCATAAAAATCACTGCCTTAGTCCTATCTGTTGCACGCTTGCTGTGTTTCAGCTGCAGTGTCCCAGCTCCCTTCCCATGCCTGTGAAATCAGTTATTTTGCTATTATCGTGCTTGTCCCATTATGACTAATGTGAGTAGATTGGGTTGCAGAGATTAACTCAGACCTAAGATGATATACCTTGTAAACTGGAGAACCAGGATTGAAATCTAGTTTCCTGTATTGTGTATAAAATCTCTCCCTGAGTTTTTACGGAAGTGGTCTCATGCACCATTTGTCCTTTTTTGGTTGACTTTTTTGCTCAGCATGATGCCCTCCAGACTTGTCCACGTTGTGAGATGCTTCACAGATCATCGCTGTTCTTCATTGTTGCATAGTACTTCATCGTGTGTGTGCACTGCATTTATTTCAGCCACCTTTTCTTGATGGGCATCTAGGTTGTGTCCATCTTTTGCTATTGTGAAGAGTGCTGTAATGAACATGAGTGTGCATGTCTCCTCATGTGGTGGCTCTTATTTTTCTAGGATGTATTTCGAGGAGCAGCTGCTATCGTTTTTGATAGCCATGTAATATTTCATTGACTGGCTCTACCACCACTTACTTAACATCCCACCACTGCTCATCTTTGAGTGTTTTCAGTTTGGGGAACTATGTTTTTTGATCTCTTCATGTTTGTGCCACTTTGTTAGGATTAAACCTTATAATAAAATCATGAAATGAAAGGACGTGAAGCTTCTTTGATAAATTAGTGTATGGTCAAACTCTCTATCATCACAAATATGATAGTGTTCAATTGACTGTACTGGGCAGAATCTTGCAAAAATAAAACCCAAACCCCTCTTGATTTTATAGTCAAAAATAAGCTTCTTGTTTTAGTATGCTTTTCTTGTTCATTAATTAATTCATTAGACAGTTATTTACTGAAAAGCCATTGGTCTGGGACTATATCAGTAGGCAAAATAGATACGTGACTATGTGTCTGTTCATTCATTATATTTAAATATTAGTATTGGAACTGCACCATAGCAGGGTGTGGAAGAGAGAGTGATTAGAGGACTGAGTAGAGGATGGGAGACCCAGTTCAAATGCTCTGTCCACAGAACAGCTGAGATGATAAATCTTTAGGAACTAGTCATCTAAGAAAAGCGACAGTGAGTTGCAATGAAGGTCACAAACACTGAGTTATCCTAATCTTTAGTTTTAGTGAAATTTCCCTACAGTGGGTATGTTATCAAAGTCTTCACCCCAGGCTGTAGAATTGGATCAAAACTCTGTAGGTGGAAATGAGAGATTTTTTGAACGTATCTTTACATACATTTCTCTCTCTCCCAAAACCTTAGTACTGTGGCAGTTGGATTGTCTTTTAGGCTTTACATTTATGTGGCTTTTCCAAGCAGGGATGATGAGTTTGCGGTGAGAGATACTGAACTCTGAGTTTTGGTAGCAGTCATGATCCCCTGGGGAGGTGGGGGAGGAGTAAGGAGAAGGTGAAGGGAGGAGAGTGGGGTACCCTACTCTCCCATTTCTGACTATACCTACTCATCCTGCCATGGGGTAGTTGGTCATAGAGTGTGGCTGTGAGACCTGCCAGGGCTGCTTGAAAGCTGTTATCCAGTTGCTCAATGGCTTCTTACATAGCTGGCCTTGCTGTATGTTGTGTGGACAAACCAAAGTTCCCCAGACCGGATGCTGGTCTGACAAGATGGTAAGGACCAAATAATTCAGTTTCTGCTGACCAGTTATACAGAAAGGAGAGAAGGACTTTGTTCTCTGCAGAGAAGTTTGCTTAATTTCGTCTCAGCTGAAGGAGGAAGAGGTAGCATCTAGCTAGTTTGCCAGGGAACAGATTGTTCAGGGTCTCCAAAGATGACCAAATCATGACAGCGAGCTACAGAGCACTGTCAAACCCATTGAGCCTACAGTAGTGTGGCAAGGGTCTTCTTGTGTAAGGGACAGTGTGTGTGTCACTGAATGGGTGGAGTTCAAAGTCGGAAGAGTGTCAACTGCTCGTGTGGCCTGAGGCAAGTCCCTTCACCTTCCTGGGCTTCAGTTTCCAAGTCTGTAAAATGTGGAACTGAATTAAAAGGCACTTCGGCTTGTCCGGCTTTGGTGGAAATCCTGGTGGTACAGTGGTTAAGAGCTACATCTTCTAACCAAAAAAGGTCAGCAGTTCAAATCCCCCGGGCACTCCCTGGAGGCTCTGTGGAGCAGTTCTAGTCTGCCCTACAGGATCACTGTAAGTCAAAATTGATTTGATGGCAGTGGGGTTTTTTTTGTTTGTTTGTTTGGTTTTGTGCTAATAGTCATGATCTAAATGTATCTGTGATCTGTGGGCCTTCAAATGATTGGTTTCAGAGAAATGTTGACTGAAATAGGAGGAGAAAGATCTTTTCCCAATTGTTTTATTTTCTCTGACCTAGGGTAAAGTATTTTTTAAAAACCTCTTTCTTACGTCTGTGCTACAGTCTATTAGATATTTTAAAGGAGGTTCCCCCCATTGCCCAGTCATTATTTACCTGTTTTGGCTGTGAACTACTATATTTTTTATGCAAATAGCTTTGCCACCTACACCCTCCCTCCCCCAGGTGTTTTCATAAGCACTATGTGAGTTTAGTTCTTACAGTTGCTACAGAAAAAAAGTTAGCATGGCATGCTTATGAAAATACCTTTAGGATGCGGTGGGGGCGGGGGGGGTGGTTAGCCAACAAATACAGGCAAACACACAACTGTGCCTCCCCTGGTACCTAAGGTTCTTTGTGGAAAAACATGCTTGATTGTCTGCATTTTGTCCTCTCCGGATAATACTGTTTTGAAGACCTCTTTGCATAGCATAAAGTGAGTTTTCTCAGGCCTTTAAAAAAAAAAATATCTGCATGGTATTCCATTTTACGGATATTTTATCATTTGTTCACAGAGTTCCAGAGTGATTGGCATTTAGGTTGTTTTCAATTTTTGCTGTTATAAATAATGCTGCAGTGAATAATTTTATATAGAAGTGATGGTATGTTTTGTGGGGGTGGTTGGTGCATGCATGCCTGTGTAGATTCCACGATGTAGAATTGTTGAGTCAAGATGTATGTGCATTTGCAGTTTTGGTCAGTACTGTCCAGTTGTCCTCTATGGCCATTGCATCGAAGGATACTCTCACTAACAACCATTGAGAGCACCTGTTCTCCCGTATCCTCACCACCTCACCCGTGTACCTCACCCGGGCACCTCCACGTGGGAGACCTTTTCAGAGGCTCAGGTTGTTTGGTTGGAGAGATCAGCCCAGTCTATCCACCGATGATTGTCACATGCCCCGAGTATTGTCAGCAGGGATAAAACAACTGCCTCTGTGTGTGTGTGTGTGTGTATGTGTGTATGTGTGTTTGTGTGTGTGTGTGTGTGTGTGTGAGAGAGAGAGAGAGAGATTTCATCTAGTGAAAGAAGTGCTAGGTATCTGCCTAAATGCATAATTTGTGAAATGCCAGTAGGATCTCTCTCCCTCAGATACTTATCTCACCAGTTTAATTTGACTTTCCCCAAATTCCATATTGCTTAAGATTTTATCCCTTATCAAAGAATGCATAAGTTAATTCATCAGTTGTTTGTACTTTATGATGAATTATTTCCTACTTCAGCATTTTTGGAAACCCTGGTAGTGAAGTAGTTAAGATCTATGGCTACTTAACCAAAAAAGAGTAACAGTTCAGACCCATCAGCTGCTCCTTGGAAAATCTACGGGGTAGTTCTACTCCATCCTACAGGGTTGCTGTGAGTCAGAACTGATGTAACGGCAATTTTTTTTCATTTGGTTTGTGAGCAGTTTTGCTGTGGAGGAAGTCAGGGAGAGGATGAAAAGGAAGACTCTGAAAAGGGAAATTAGGTGGTATAAAAATGATCCTACCAGCTCTCTGTGGGTTAGAACCGATTTGACAGTGACAGGTTTGGGCTTTTGGGGTTATTTAACTATTAGGCCCTCATGGTACAGAGGTTAAGTATTTGGCCACTAACCCAAAGGTCAACTGTTAGAATCCACCAGTTGCTCCTTGGAAACCCTAAGAGGCAGTTCAACTCTGACCTATGGGATCACTATAAGCTGAAACTGACTCGACGGCAACAGGTTTCGCATTTGTTTTTTAATTATAAATGTCTCCTATTTAATAATTTTAGCTACTTCTACTCTGTCATCAGCGAGATTTCTCTAAGCCCAAACCTGGTTATGCTGTTCTTCTTAAGGTATATTTCTTGTCATTTGCAGGGTCAAAGACCATTTAGGATAGATGCAAGACCTCTTATAGCCTGGCGCTGCTCATCTCTGGAGCCTCACCTCTTCCCGCCTTGGTCTTTGACACATAGCTACAACGAACTTTTTGTAGCCTCTCCAGTGGATGAGGCTTCGTCACCTCCAAACATCTGCACGTGGGCTACATCTGTGCGGGTTCCTTTCCCCACTGTTCTAGATCTGCTAGCACCTCAGTTCACTTTTCACTCCTCCTGAGTGTCCTCTGCCGCTTTGCTGAGTGGGAGCTCCCAAGGCTGTCCTGTGGGCTCCCTAAAGCAGACATGCTTACCTCTACCAAAGCAGAAGTACCTTAAAATTGCAACTGCCTTTTGTAAAAACATATATTCCAATCTCTCAATAGTTGATAAGCTTCTTCCAGGGAGAAACTCTTTTTTGCCTTTTTATCTCCCGTGTCAGAGGCATCAGAGAGGGCCAGAACACGTTGGTGGGGTGGCAGGTGGAATGGCCTCTCCTTCGGCCCAGAGGATGAACTCGGCTGGTGAAAAAGGGACCACTGGGCAGAAAGAACTAGAAATTAAGATAAAACACCATCTGGATTGCTAAGCCTTGAATATTCAAGAGCTGACTGCATATTTAAAAATACATTTGGCTAAAATTCCTTAAAAACCTCTAGGGCAACGGAGTTTTGTTTCACTAATCCTTGTATATAATCTGCTGTCAGGCACTGACTCTCGTTGCCTAGCCCCTGAGCCTCCGTTGTCCACGGCAGATGGCTCAGCAGGGAAGTTATCCTTTTCCTGTGTTAGTGCTTATCTGTTTTTTTCTTTGTGGTCATTTAAGGAATAAGAAGTGAGATGCATGGATGGATGGACCCTCCTCAGTGAGTCATGCTGGTCTCTAGCCCAAGATATTTGGCTTTATGAGGCAGATTTGAATTTGGGAAGTTAGTTTTTATAGACCTGGGTCATGGAAATACCATGCATGAGTTAGTGTTCTGAGTCATGTATGCATGTGCTGAGGGTTGGACTGAATGCCTGTATGTCTTGCATATGAGAGCCTTGCCTATGAGAGTTTCAGTAACACAGTATTGACTCCCACTAGGCCCTTGGGACCAGCCCAGGTCACCAGTCTCTAGTTAGCCTTTCCCAAGTATTATTTCCTGGATTCTTAGAAAGCTCATGGATGTTTCTCCAGATGTTTACGAAATTTTCTTGGTTTTCAGTTTAACCCAGGTAAGCTAAGGTCCAGACATCTTTATTTTGCAAATAAGTGGTCAGCTAGCTCAAAGGTTTACCATTTGAAACCCACCCAGGGCCATTTCAGAAGACAGGCATGGAGATGTGTTCCCAAAAGGTCACACTGCGACAACCCTATGGAGGAATTCTACTCTTTGCACATCAGATCACCAGGAATCAGAGCCAACTAGAAGGCAACTAACAGTGACATATAAACCCCTGAATCCTCATCCTACTTTGCCACTAGGAAAATACAGAAATGCAGAAAATACAGAAATACACATTTCTGTGTATTGTACTGCATATGTGCACATGTGTATGTGTGAGGTATTTTTGTTAACTGGGAGGTGGGGTGGTTATCTGCTGAAGGGTACAGCCATGCCCACGTAGGGGTTGGGTTGGCACTGGACTGCCAGGCTTTGTATTAGCCCTGTGAGTCTTGGCCAGTTATTGAGCACTTCTGTCTTTTGTATTGTCATTTATAAAATGATGGTAATCAAAACCTTCAGGGGATTTCCTGAGGTTGAAGTGAGTTAATACATGCAGACGGCTTTGACCAGTGCTTGGAGCACGGTGAGTGTTCAGGAAGTGTTGGCCATCATTATTATCAAGCGCCACTAGACAAAATAAGGGGGTGCCTAGTGGCTGTGGAAACGCTGGTGGAGTCGTGGTTAAGTGCTATGGCTGCTTACCGAAGGGCTGACAGTTCACATTCACCGGCACTCTTTGGAAAATCTGTGGGGAAGTCCTACTCTGTCCTACAGGGTCACTGTGAGTTGGAATCAACTTGATGGCAGCTTTTTTGTGTGTGGATGTGAGATAGTGGTGTTCATGAATCCCAAGGGCAGGAGTTGGTGTTGAGACCACGTGCCAGCTCTTGACTGTCTTCCCATAAGTTCAGGGGGGCCAGAAGTGAAACAACCAGATCTGGGTAGCATAGGTGCCCAGGAGTCCAGGCTATGGAAGGATGCTCAGCCAGGTATAGGTTTCAGGAGAGTGCAGATATAGGTGGATCAACATCCGGACGGCAGGACACTGTTGCTGACGGCACCATTGTGGGGCTGGTGTTCAGGGCAGACTGATGAGAGAAGGTAGGTGTTCATGCCTGAAGAAACAGTGACTCATGTCTCAGACAAAGGGATAGTCTCTGGACTGTGTAAAGAACTCTACAAGACCATAAAAGAAGCTCAAAGCCCTATAAAATTTGATTAAAGGATATGAGCCAACAGCTTTTAGAAAAAGAAATAGACGTGGCTCTTAGCCATATGAAAAGCTGCTCAGCTCCACTCAAAAGTGGAGTGAAATGGAAACTCTATTGGGATTTCGTTTTTCCTTTACGAGACTGGCAAATGTAAGAGTTTGATAATGCTGAGAAACAACTCCGTAAATGAGCGCAACTTCTAAAGAGAACAATGTGTCAGTATCTATCAAAATTAGTAACACATGTGCCCCATGACCTAACAGTTCTTCTAGCAGTGAATCCTAAAATATACATACTCATACATGTGAAACGATCTATGAAAAATTGTTGTTTAGTGAGGTGTTGTTGGTAACACTGAGGTTTTCAGAATACTCTGAAAGTCTACCAGTTGAGGACTGGTTAAATTCATTAATGATCTATTAACTTAATGAAATGCTAAGCAACTATAAACAGGAAGGAGGAAGCACTTTGTCTACAGGTGTGAGCTCCAAGATTCCTTTCTAATGGAAAAAGCCAAGTGCAGAAAAGCAGGCATGTTGGGTGACTATTCATGTTTAAAAAAGGAAAAAACAATATACATATGCACCTTGTATCCTCTGGGTGTGCACATGCACAAACAGCTCTGAAAGGAGAGGAAGAAGTAGATGTCTATTAGTTTCCTATGAAGATGGGTATCAGAACTGAGGCATTAGTGAAATTTTCCACTTTATACCATTTCTTAGTGTTTGATTTGGGGGCTGTGTGAATTCCTTACCTATGCAACCTTTTTTTTTTTTAAATAAATATTACATTCTGCTAGTTATTGTTGCTGTTGCTGTTGTTAGGTGCCATTGAGTCAGTTTCATCTCACAGCACGACATTATGAAACATTGCCCGGTCTTGCAACATACCCACAATCATTTTTATGCATAAGCCCACTGTTGCAGCCACTGTGTCAATCTATCACCTTGAGCGTCTTCCTCTTTTTCATGTGAGCCCTACTTCACCAAGCATGATGTCCTTCTCCAGGGACTGATCCTTCCTGATAACACGTGTGAAGTATCTAATATGCAGTCCAGCCATCCTTGCTTCCAAGGGGCACTCTATTGCACTTTTAGGACAGTTTGGTTTCTTCTTTCGGCAGTCCACGGTATATTCCATATTCTTCAACACCACAATTCAAAGGCATTAATTCTTGTTTTCCTTATTCATTGTCCAGCTTTTGCATGAATGTGATGTGACTGAAAATACTGTGGCTTGGGTGAGGCACACTTTAAATCTTCAAGGTGACATCTTTACTTTTCAATACCTTAAAGAGGCCCTTTGCAGCAGATTTTCCCAATGTAATGTGTCTTTCAACTTCCTGACTATTGCTTCCATGGGCATTGATTATGGAACAAATCAAATGAAATCTCTGACAACTTCAATCTTTTCTCCATTTATCAAGGCACTGCTTACTGGTCCAGCTGTGAGAGTTTTTGTTTTCTTGATGTTGAAGTGTGATCCACCCTGGAGGCTGTGGTCCTTGAGCTTTACCAGTGTTTAAATCCTCTTCACTTCCAGCAAGCAAGGTCATGTCATCTACCTAATGCAGGTTGTTAATGAGTTTTCCTTCAATCCTTATATCTCATTCCTCTTCATATAGTCTAGCCTTCTCTATTTGCTTTCCATACACATTGAATAGATAGTGAAACGATACAACCCTGATGCACCCCTTTCCTCACTTTAAACTTGCAGTGCTCCCTTTTTCTGTTTGCACAATTGCCTCTTGATCCATATACAGTTTCCCCATGAGCGTGATGAAGAGTTCTAGAACCGGCATTCTTTGCAATGTTATCACAGTCCAATGCCTTCACATAGTCAATAAAACACAGGTAAACACCTTTCCGGTACTCTCTGCTTCCAGCCAAGACCTCTCTAATACAGCTGTTTAATTTAACACGAAAAGTGTGTTTTAAAACATGGATCAAATGCAGTTACTTAATCCCACACCATCATCCTGTCACTGACGACATCCGTCAGTGCTTGAATAAATGTGATGCCCCAGGAAGATACTATGTGCTTCTCCTGCAGCTTTATATATACCTGGTACACACTGGTACACACCCGAGTCCTGCTGAATGTGTATCTTCTCCAGTATTGGATGGTTCTGAAGAGTTAAGCCCGAATCCTGCCTGTCTCACTTCCTGGCTCCATTGCCTTGTTGGAGTTATTTAACCTCTCTAAACATTCAGTTTTTTCATCTGTGAAGTAGGTCAGGAAATTGACCTTGGCTACCCTGATGTGCCTGGGGGATTTCAAGTTTTTAAGGATCAGACTCAATAAGAAGAAATTCAATAAAATGACACTCTCTTTACTGTGGCCCACCACATCAGCGTCCCTGCTGGCCTCTGTCTGAACCATGGCAGAGTTGGCCAATCTCTTTTCATTTCACCAGCTCGTCCACACGTCACTCAGACTGACCTTTTTTTGATCCCTGCTGTCTCTGCAGTTGGTCTCTGTTCTTTCCTGGTCAGCCAGGCCAGGTTTCCCTCTGAAGTACCCTCAACTCAGTCCTGTGAAGGCACCCCATACCCTCTTCTGCATCCAAAACGACTGGCAGTTCTCAGATGGCCTTATTTTCCTACAGTTGAGAAAAGGGATCCCTTTAATATTGTTTGGGGTTGTATGTGGTCTGTGGTGTGTGGGTCCCCAGAGATGTGGCCACAATTATGCTGGTCTTTTGGGGATTCATGAGGGTTGAAGCATAGGCAGCATGGAGCCCAGTGCCAGATGCCCAGTGGGGAGCGCTCATCTCCCCTTCCTCTGACCTCAGCTGGCACTTAACCTGTGGTGGATTCAGGGTGCAGGCCTCCCCTAAGACCCCCATACTGTCCCCCAGCACGAGTTTGGCTCGGTGTGGTTTGCAGTCAAATGGATGTAAAACACATCCGTGTCCTGCACAAACTGCTGACTTCAGCAGCAACTGAGGCCTGCTGCCAAGTGGGCTGAAAGGCTTGGGGCTGCTTGCGGTCCGTCTCAGAAACGGGACAAGGCTGGGGCTTGTATGTGCTCACATACAAATGGGAGAAAAAGTCCTACACGGCAAAACAGCTTCGTTGCTATGGTGACGTAGCAGGCTTTTCCCACGAAGTTTCTCTTTAAAGTCAAAGATTAATCACTTGAAAGACGGAGAGAAAACAGAAGGAGCAGGGGGCCCCTAGACGCGGGTAGGTCGATTTCCCCCAGATCCCATCGCGGCTTCTGTCTCCACAGCCCACCTAAGAGCTGGCGAGTGGGCAGAAACTGGAGAAAGGCCTTTCGGCTCGGGACCCCGCGTGCTGGGTTCCCGCGCCCGTGCTCCGGTCACCCTCGGCGGCCTGGGGACACAAGCTGCCGACCGACAACCGCAGTCGGCCCGACTGGCCGCGGCGGAGGAGCGCTGCGGCGGTCTGGGAGGGCCCCGCCACGGGCCACCCCGGCCCCGCCACGGGCCACCCCGGCCCCGCGAGCGCCCCGCGCCCTCAGACCCTCTCCTGCCGCAGAGACGGCCCGGCGCCCAGCGCGCCGCACTCGGGTCCGGCGCGGGGTCGCCACCGCGCGTGCGCGGGCTGCTGCGCCTGCGTGCGCGCATGCGCCTGGGCGCGGGGCCGGGCGGCGCGGGGCGCGGGGCGCGGGGCGGTCGCGGAGGGGAAGCCCGGGAGAGGAGGGGAGGCCGGGCCCCTCCCGGTCCTGGCCCGCCGGGCACGGGGGCCGACGACGGCCTTCCAGAGGGGGCGCTCAGACTCGGTTCTCGGTGAGGGCGACTGCTCGGGCGGGGGGCGGCAGGCGTCCTCGGGGCGGCCGCCCGCGGGTGAGGTGCTGCCGACCCCCGCCGACCCCCGCCGACCCCCGCCGAGCCCGAGGCCGAGCCCGAGGCCGAGGCCGGCAGCGAGCGCCGGGGCGCGGGCACCTGCGGGGACGCGCGCTGCCCCTCTGCCCGTGCTCTCGTCGGGAAGGATTCGTGGTTCCCACAGACCCAGGGCAAGGCCGCAGAAGCCCCGACGACGCCCTATTGCAAGTGTGGCGTGGAAACCGACGCTGGCACCTGTGGCCAGATGGCCTTTAAAACCCGAGAATGGGGGGGTGGGCAGGGATTGGCACCCCCCGCCCTGCGCCTCGGGGGCGGGGCGGGCCTCGGCAGACCCCGCCCCCTGCGCTCGGGGGGCGGGGCGGGGCGGTGGGGGCGGGGCGGCGGCCGAAGCTTTTTCACCTCCCTTTTCCCTGGTGTCGGCACTCAATTTTCATAACAATATGTAATGCGGTGAGCCAGAGCCAAGTGCCTTCCAGTCGCATCCGACTCCTACGCGTTAATAGTAGTAATAGCACGGCAAGGATTTGCCTGTGCAGTTAAGAACACACGGCAGAGCTGCTGATCGAATGGAATTATCTAGGATTTTGGAATAAGAGCTCAAGCATTTCCTGTAATAAATCTGTACTGTTCAAAAAAAGGCTTCTCGTGATGAAACCTACCATCGTCCTGCACCCCACCCCACCCCCACTGATAATGGAGAATGGACACCAGGTTAACTATATTTTCGCTTTCTGCAGGGGCCCCAAAGAATGTCAGATGAGGTCAGATGGGGATAGGCATCTGATTCAACTGATAATTCTTGCTTGCCTGCTCTGTGGTGTAAATTGTCTGAAATGTGAAAGTGTAGCTCAGGAAAGGAAAGACTCGGAAGCATCCCCAGGGGGCTCTCAGGCCAGGCGGTGAGATGCCTGGAAGAAGGTGGATGCCATGAGTCCATGGAGGCCAAGTCAGCGGTGGCTTTCTGGAAGAACGGTACGCCTCAGCCAAACTTCAACGAATCTGTCTGTCCCTTCATGTGACACCCACTCAAAGTGGGGTCATCAAAGTTTTAGAGGGGAAGAGCATTTATGATTAATTTGGGAAGAGAAGAAGCCAGCGTGTGTGAGTGTTTAGGTGCGACCCTACTCAGTTTCAAAAGAGGCCGTAAAAAACTAGTTTTTTTGAAATATTCAAGGAACGTTTGAGGTCTGTCTGACCCCAGAGAAACGCAGAGGGAGGTAAGGTGGTGGCCATTTGGGGAAATCTTGACTCCTAGAATTTCCTCTGTTGCTCTTTGGTTTCTGGCTTCTCTCTTGCTGTTGAGTGTTACCTGTGTGGCAGGCTGGCCGTTTTAACATGGGGTGCCTTTTTAGGTACACAAAGGGCACCCTGCTGTGTGTGAGGGATGGCAACAATTGAATGAGTTGTGGTGTCTTCCTTAGCAAAGTGAGGGCAAGAGTAGTGCAGACTGGGATGTTGGGGTAAGGTGTGACGTGGGGGTGGGGAGGCAGTGCCCTGCAGAGGCACTGACAGAGGAGGTGATAACCGGCTGAGCCTTGGGCAGTGAGTAACAGGCTCACCACCTCTCTGTGCTGCTAGGTGGTGATGACATGTACTTTCCCTATGCCAGGGACTCACCTCCTCTCTCTGTGCTGACAGCCAGTGATTACTCTGTATTTGCCCCATGCCAGGCAAAGCTCTGAGTAATCTGGGCACAGCAACGTACTTAGTCTTCAGGCAACTGAACGCTCTGGGTCCTGATGAGGAAGCTGAGGCAGAGCGAAGTGCCCAGTCACACAGAGCCAAGACTGGACTCTGGGGTGTCGGGATTCCGAGTCCATGCTCTTCAAGCCTGTGTCAGCAGCCATTCAGTGGGGAACACATTCCACCTGGCTTTCCGTGGAAAGAGGTTTCTGTCCTGTAGTTGATGCAATCTGGTCTAGGTCTTGGGGAAAAGATGGTGGAGGAATGTTGTGTGGAAGGCACGCTAGGAGTGAGGAGTTGATTTGTTTTGGTCTTTGTTAGCTGTGAAGTGCACTCACAGACATACACGCGCACTGAAATGTACACATGCACTGCATGTGTGTGTGCCCATGAGCACACACATTTGGCCCCTTCGTCTCATGAGCCCCAAATTTCCTTTTGCCTTAAGGTCTTCCAGAGTTTTAAAATACATATGCGGAGGCCCCTTCTGGGAGAGAACTGAATAGAAATTCCTAGGAGCAAGCCTTGAGCATCTGAGTTTTTCCATTTCTTTTAAAAATGAAATATACCCCAAAGTGAAAACCCAAGGGACACAAAACAGACAGTCTTTGCCTTCCTCGCACCTCGCCCTTAGCCCGTCTCTCCAGAGGTCAGCCTCGGAGCAGTTCTTGGAACCCCGAGCAGCCGTGTATGCACATGACCTCTGTGTGCGCTTTTGTTCCTTTTGAACTTCTGAGGATGGTTGCTATGAGTCGTTAGGGCTGAAGATCTCTGACCCTGGCCCTACACTGCTTACTGCAAAAATGCATTTGGGGAGACAGGAAAGCAGGCCGAGGAGAGGCTTGGGGAGCAGCTCACTTCCTGAGAAGACAGAGCCTAGGGGGAGCGGGCTCGGTGCAGCAGGCTGCCTGAGAGGAAGGAGAGATGACACTTGAGGACACTTTGCGTGCACCAGAGCTACAGATGCGCAGTGACAGGAAGTCGTCGGAGTTGAGTGGGCGTCGGTAAGGAAATGGCTCCCGAGGAGGCTTGAGAAATCTCAAATGCCTTCCAAAGGGGACTTGAGATAACTTCAAAATGAGAGGCCAGCGTCTTCCATGTGGAGAGAAGGACATGGGATCTGACTGCTCATTCATTCATTCATTTCAGATTTCTTTGGTATGTTGAGAGGCGCTGTGGTGTAGGGACAGGAGCTTGTAGTTTGCTGTCAACCTCCTCTGGGTGAGACAGCAGAACTTGTGGTCCCTGTTGTGACTGTGTACCACCAGAGGCCCTGGAGGGAGCGAGGCAGAGGGGACAGTCCTTGAGGAGGAGAGACGCACAGAAACCCCAATGCAGGGTGATGACTATTTAATGGTAGGTAAGTAGAGTTGTGTGTAAGAAGGATGGAACAGGACTTGGAACTCCTGGGGTTGTTTTAAAAACAGAAGCAGATCCTCATTAGCTGGAGTCTTGAAAGAGGCCACAGGAGGACTGCCAATTAAGTTTGTGAACTCATTCTAGAAAAAGTGCTGCATACTGCTCTGCTGAATATCACTACAGGCACCTTGAGAGTAGTCCCCTTGAGAAACTATGCACCAATGCCAGCCCCTAGTCCACCCTTCAAAGCAATTTTGGAACTCTTTTTTTTTTGGAATGGCCATCAGAGCGGTTGTTGTATTACACTTGATGTCCTGAATGTCATCAAAATCTCTTCCCTTCAAGATTTCCTTTATCTTTGGGGACAGAAAAAAGTCATTGGGGGCGAGATCAGGTAAGTAGGGTGGGTTTTCCACTACAGTTATTGCCTTACTGGCTAAAAACTCCATCACAGGCAACTATACAATGAAGTTCATAAACTTGTCACCATGCCACCATGCACAGTGACCATTGCAGAAAGAACTCTAACATTGCTTTGAAGGGTGGACTAGGCACTGGCATCAGTGCATAGCTTCCCAAAGGGAGTGCTTTGAAGGTGACTGTAGTGATATTCAGCAGTGAGGTCTGTAGCTCTTGGAACAACTAGGTTCATAGATTTAATTGTTGGACCTTGTATGTTTTTCATCAGCAGACTCTGGAAGGGGCCCACACTGATCTATCATAGACACAGCTTGGGGACATAAGAAATTTCGATGACTTTGGCAAGTACTTGGTTGCGGATCTTTGGTCTGTTTGCTTTCCAGAGTCTGCACAAATTGCCTGGGAGAACAAGCAGTCAGCTGCATGCGTGTTTGGTAGTCCATTCTTCTCTGAGTCAGAAATCAAAAGCCTCCTTGAGTTTTAGTGCTTTTTGGGACTTGAGCATTTGCTCTTCTATATTCCTGATACAGCGTTTACAGTTTCCAAAGACACCGTCTATCTGAAAAGAATCACTATGTACTCAAATCCTTTTTTTTTTTTTTTTTTTTTGGCCAAGTGGACTGGAAAGGTTTTCATCTAGTATTCCAGTCTGGCCCAGGTTGGGTTTCAGACTTTTTTTAACCTGCTTGGTCATTGCTGTGGTGGGAAGGCCCATGAATGTTTTTTTGTTTGCTTGTCCATTTAAGCTGGAAGGACGTGAGCCAAGCTGCCATGTCTCTGTCGGCCCTCCCCTCAGCTCTCTGTCCTTCCGCACGCTGTGTTGGGCATGGTTGTGGGCCCGGTGTCTTGGCAGCAACAGCAGCGCGGTGAGGGAAGTATGGCGTTCTTGCTGCCGTACTCCAGATGACAGAAATGAAGGCACCAAAAAATTTGGTGTTTTACCCAAGATACACATGTTTTGGTAAGTGGCCAAGCTGGTATTTGAACTTGAGTGACTTGCATGTGAAGGTCAAGCCTCTTATTTTACAGATGAGCCAACTGAAGCCCAAGGTCACTCTGCTCATCGGTTTCCAATCTTGGTTCCAATTCAGGCTTTTCGTGCTATGTGGTCACTCCTGGGGACTAGTGTCTGCCTCGGTCTCTCCCATCCCAATGCCTGCTGAATACAGGCACCGCCACCACTGCCCCAATACGTACCCATGCCTGTGGTTTCCCTAGAACCACACGCAGTGTCTCAGGGTTCCATCTGGCATGATCACCAAGATTCTTCTGGCTACTATATACCCTGTGGTCCCCTGCCTAACAAGGTAACGTCCCTGTTTGTATTTGCAATCACTATGTCCAAATACTATTTGTCTTTCAAATCCATTGCAAACATCACCTCTATCTTGGATCTTACAGGGTCCTGGAGTTGTTTAGACTTCTCACTCTTGCTGGAGAAAAAGGTGCCTGGGGTGCGGTGGGGTGGGGTGGGGTGGGGTGGGGTGGGGTGGGGTGGGGAGAACTCAGGCCAGGTGCGAAGGTGGGAGCTGAGCCCAGCAGTGGGTGGCGATGGCCCCGAGGCTGGTCAGCAGCCTCAGAGTCCCAGCTTAGTGGACTTCCCTCCTGTTGGAGCCGGGCCGTGTCTTGGTGTCCTGAAATCACTCCCTAAGCCTGCTGGAGCTGGGTTTCAGGCGCAGCCCATCAGTGGTTCAGGCTTGAGGTCTCCTTTGCTGACGTGTTGTCTCCCGAGACGAGAGTGGGAAAGTCCTCAAAACGGAGTCTTCAAGAAAGGAAACAAAACTGGGGTCCTGGATTGAGGCAGTGCAGGGAGAGACCCTGCGTTAGAAGAGGTGAGGTGCTTGGCCACGGTGCAGCTCTCTTAAGGAGGTGGCCTTTCTTCCCTGGGGTCTTTACAATAGGGTAGCCCGAGACTGGTGGTGACCGTGGGGGTCCCCAGCGGTCTCAGTGTCTTCACGTTCTCTCACAGCTGGTGCGGCTTGCTTTGTGCGGTAGAATGGGGAGCTTACAAGCTGTTGGAAGGCAGGGACCCTGTCCAGACCTTTTCCAAATGCTCTTGACCCAGTGGCCGCACAAGAGGTCCAGGGAAGTGAGCCCTTCCCTCAGCCCAGGGGCTAGAGGGGCCTTCATACAGAGATGGGGAGTCCAGGCAGGGAAGGGGAGTTGGTGGGCACAGGTAATGTAGGTGTAGTGTGCCTGTTCAGGGAGGGGAAGCCTGGGATGGGGCAGAAGGGACTTTAAGGACGGGGGAAAGGCCGAGAGAAAGCCAAGGGAGGCAGCTCAGGGCTGGGCGGAGGTATGAAAGCTAGCCCCCGCACCTCACGTCCTCCAGCCGGGCCTCCTGCTCAGAGACTGCAGACACCTCCCTGTTCCTCGCCACCTGACCCTTCACCTGGCTTCTGATCTTTTATACAAGCGTGGAGGTGCCTTTCTTTACTCACCCAGAGAATCTGGTTCCTTTTTAAATACGTGTCCTGTGAGGCCGGTCGTGGTACTCTGAGGTAGAATTCATTACCTCCAGGGAAGTGGCTTCATTCTGACGCTGGTTTTACAGCTCGCTTGTCTTTCCTTGGTCCTCTCATAAAATTCTCTTCACGTCAAAGAATGTTGGCCTCCCTGGGCATCCCTAGTGCTGGCTACTCAGCAGGTTCTCAGCACTGCGGAAGTGTGAAATGACTCCGGCCTAGCACTCATGTGTTTTCAGGCAGGCAGGGAGCAATCTGTGCGGGCATAGGACTCCAAGAAGAGCAGACGGTCATTTCCCTATTTGCTCTGCTGAGGCTGATCAGTGCTTTCAATTTTCCTGGTAGGCCAGCCTCCTGCTTGCCCTGACTCCCTCCGGCTTCTGGCTCCTGCCTATCCAGACAAGTAATTTCTGGGTATTTTCCCCCCTTTGTCACTTTTTTTTTCCACCCTGCAAGGAGTGTAGCAACCCCTCAGGAGTTTGATTGTGTCACAAGATGAATGGGATATTTGAATTATGCTATTTAAATGAGTCATCTCGACCCTGGTGTAATTGTTCACCCCCTGTCACACTAGACGTGATCTACATTTCCAGCAGAGTGCCTTTGACCCAAAGAAGAGCTTGCGGAGACGGTTTACTTCCAGTCCTCAGAGGCTGATCCTCTGTATCCTAGGGCATGTCTTTTGGTACACATCTGGGCAGAGGTGGACTTTTGAAGGTTTGTCACCAGAGCCACCAACAAGCTTCATGTATTTGCAGAAGTTGAACTGATTTTCTGGGTCCCTGTGTGTGTGTGTGTATGTGTGTGAGAGAAAGAGGGGGAGAGGGAACAGATAGCAGCAGCTGAGTGTGGGGTAGAGGAGAAGATGTTTCTTTGTAGCATTTCTGATCTTGTAGGAGAGTTGAAGCTGAGCAGATTCAGATTTTGGCGCTGGGGCCTGAGTGCACCTTGTGCGGTGTTTCCTCTTTAGAGTTCTGGTTGTTTCCTGCATTGGTGTTCTCGGGTGGATCAGCCAGGTGGCCCTGCTGTACTGGGTCATGGCCTTGTCTTGTACCTGAGCTGTGCACGGGGTGGACGTTCTCCCACTGCCTACCTGGAAGGTGTGTCACTTTGTTGTCCATTTCTCCCGTGGAGTTTCATGATCGATTGTCAGACTGCCAGACACTGCTTACCCCAGATCCACCCCTCAGAGTTTGTGTAGGTCTCAGGTGGAAGCTGCCAAGTGTGTTTCTTCAGTCAAGTTGATTATTCAGTCTGTGAATCTTGGCCATAACCTGTTGAGTGAGAACCACACTGAGAGGAAAAGGAATGACACCTCTGAGAGTAGGGATCAGCAGTGTATCAAAAGTGATAGCTAAAGCCAGGCGTTCTGCATTCAGGAGACCTGGGCTAGGTGCCGGAGATAGAGAAGCAGGTGCAAGAGGCTCCTGCCCTCAGGAAACACACAGTCTAGTGAGGCTGATGGGCGTGCAGATGGTTACAGCACACTGGAGGCGTGGAAGAAATGCTTTGGGAAATGAGACGAAGGGCCATTTACCCAGGAGACTGGTCCAGGTCTTAAAGTAGATGCTCGTGTTGCGACCTGAAGGTTGAGGAGTGGTGTTAGCCGGGGTGGTGTTTTAGGCAAAGGCCAGAGTGGTGGAGCCTAGTGTGGTGATCACAGCACAAAGGGCCTCACATGCCCCCGACAGTCGGGAGGTTTGATGCTGTAGATGTATGGGTTAGTATGCATTCAGCTGCTAGGAATAGAAATCCCCAACTCATTTGACTTAAACACCAAGAAAAATAGGTCCAAAGGCAGGAGAGTTCCAGGACAGCGTAATTCTGGAATGGTTCGCCTCTGACATCAAGGACCCAGGTTCTTTCCATTTTTCTGTTTTGCCATCCTTGGTGTGGCGGTTTATTCTCAGGCTTGCTCCCCTGATCAAACATGACTGAAGAAGAAGTGTGTGCATGCGTGTGTGTGTCATGGTCTGCTCTTTGTCAGTGAGGGAAGCTTCTTCTTGAAGCCCCCATCACAGCCATCGTCGTGTCTCAGTGGTCCGTGGTGCGTCACATGCCCAGTCCTCAGCTATTCACTGGCAAGGGAAATGCAACCACCATGACTCTTCAGGTGAATCTTTTTTTTGGATAGGAGCACTGTGTTTTTATTCGTCTTCTGGAACATCCTCTGTGTTGCTGGTGAACTGCCAGTAGCCACCACATCTCATTTTTGAGTGAGGAAAATCACCTAAGAAAAAAAAAGCAGGATCGCTTTTTTATTTATTGGAAACAATTTTGTTGTTGTTGTTGTTAGGTTCTGTTGGATCAATTTTCAAGTCTTAGCAAGCCCATGTGGCAGAGTAGAACTGCCCCATAGAGTTATTTTGGTTGTAGTATATATATATATATATATATACTTGGCTTGGCTTATTATGATTAACTGAAAGTATACAATTCCAGTCAATTTTGCATCCTCCCCTCTCTGCAGCTCTATCTGTTCTCCTCACCCGGTGACAGCACACTCCTCCTTTTCACTCTTTACTTCTAGTATCCCCTTAACAAGCACCTGTCCCCTCCTCTTCCCCCTCTCCTCTCCCCTCTAGAAGGAAACTAGTAGGACAGCCTCCTGTAAATATATAAAGCCACAAAGTACACACGCCATATGCTCACTCTGTGTCCCCAAGCCCAGCCCATCCTCTGTCTCAAGTGTTGACTTCAGTGGTGGTTTCAGGTCGGGGGCAGCAGCAAGTCTAGGGGCCGTGCTCTCAGGGGACCTTCCAGGTTGTCAGACCATAAGTTACGGTCTTTTAATAGGGTTCTTGATCTGCACACCTTTTTCTTGTGCCACGCCAGGGACTGTACATTGTGTCTGCTGTCCAGGCTGTCAGAGGAATCTTGATTTGTCCCCTGTATGAGTGAGACACACGTCTTCTGAAGTACATGGCCAGATGGAGGAGGATGTTGTTGTTAGGTGCCATCGAGTTGGTTCTGCCTTACAGTGACCCTGCGCACAGCGGAAGGAAACACGGCCCAGCCCTGCAGCGCACCCTCGCGTGTTTTTATGTCCGTTGTTGCAGCCACTGCATCGGTCCGTCTTGTTGAGGGAAGTGGAATAAAATTGGGTATCTGATAGAAAGTAGGGAAGAAGGGGATGCCTGCTTTCTTGGCTGGCCGGCAACAGTGTTTGCTACAGTCAGTGATAGGAAAACAACTGTGGACAGTTGAGCGAGAGTTGCTGTTAAGAGTGTTGCATATTGAAAAATCACCTTGTCAGCAGTGTGTTTAGTTTTTTGGCTGGAAAAGCTAAGAATAACTGGATCGATATTTTATGAAAAGTCTGGCAGTTGATCAGTGTATGGATGGAACTGGAGCTGATATTGAGCTACACTTCACCTTGTTTGGGTCTCCACCTTAAGGATGTGGGGGTGGGGTGGGGAGGAGTCGGGAGGCAGGTAGGGAAACACCTGCTGATGAGGGGCTTTTAATCCAGAAGTCTTTAGTGGCACTGGGGGCAGCACACAGCTCCTTCAAAAGTCAGGGTGATGAGAGAGTCCACTCAGGAGAGGATACGGAAGTCCTAGAATCCTACCTAGCATGTTGGGGCTGGAAATGGCCATGAAGTCAGTTGTCTAGTTCAAGACCTTTATTCTACAAGTGAAACCGAGACTACCCTGAAGTGAACTGATGCTGCTGTGTGCCTGAGCTGGAACCACCCCCAGCCCAGAGCTCTCTGTAGTGGACCCCTAGGGCCACCTTTTCCAGGGCATCCCTGAGAGTTCCAGAGGGCAAGAAGGGCCGCCTCCTGTGCTGCTCTCATCCTTGACAGCAGTTGGCTTGTTGGGTTTTTAATTTTTATTTTTTTAAACAAGAATTTAGTTCTCATAAAAATGCAAACAGTGGTGGAGGGATAATCTTTTAAGCTCTTGCCATAATTTTAGGTCTTCATGTGAACGTGCCCCTTGGGTTTTTCTTTGCAGCAGGGGATAAGGGGCAAGGGAATAAGACCTCAGGGGAACTTGAGAGAGGAAAGGAGGTTCTAAGAAAAAGCCCTAAAACGAGGAATGGGAGACTGAGGGCTTGATTAATCTGGTTAGGAGTTATTCCGGTGACATCAGCTCAAATAAGGTACCTAGAAGATTCACAGTCACTGAGGTAGTAACAAATGATAGTTACCTGGGCAAGCTGGAGACGCAGAGCCTTTGGTCTGCTTTTCTTGGTAGCCCAGACATCCGTTCACAACGACTGTCACGCCCTATCTTCCTTTTTGCTTTGTCCTGTATGTTCTGGTCTATGGTCCCTGCAACATACGTATCCAGGTCTTGCTAAACTTTTTTCTAGAAACCTTTGAAAGTTTATCCTTGTGGACAGGGCAGTACACAGCAGGCACCAAAAGAAACCTAGTAAAAACAAAGAAATGATTTGAAAATGAAGCTTTTCTTGATGAAATACTATATGAAAAGAATCAAACATTAAAAAGACCGACCTGTATAATCCTTTTATTTCAACACTGCTTTTGAAGATATTTCTAAAGAATGTTAGTTTATTCTTCTGACAGTATGCCAGAATCATTAAAGTGTTTTAGCTGTAGAAGGTGAATAAAGATTGGACTGAATCTGTATAGACCATGACATTTTTGGATATTGTGGACAAGATACTACCATTTCTGTAAAACAAATAATGAAATGAAAAAGAAAATTTTGTGTGTATATGTATACATTTATATGTATATGTGTGTGTCTGGATAAGATTATCAAAGCATAGAGAAACATTTCTGGGAGGAAATATATATAGTTGTTAGCATAGGGTGGTGCTGAAGTGCCTGAATGAAGAGAGTGGAGGTGAGACCATACAATGTAAGAGAAAAAAAGTGCACCCTGAAAAGACACGTATATGATGACACTGATAGGAATTTGTGTGGGAATGTATATACCAAAAGTTGATTAGAAATATTTTTAAAAGGTGATCTGGGAAACAAGAAGAGTGAGTCAAATCTTCCTGTGCCTCTAACATTCTAACATGGAGATGTTTGCTACTTCAGATGACTGTTGGGGCCTTCGCTGTGAGATTTTGCAGTTCTCTAGAGGCGCTGCTCAGCTGTCATTGGCATCTTGTCTTCCTTTCATCTACTTGTGTAGTTTTTCATCTCATGCATTCTTTTGCCAACTTTATGCCAGTAAAGGCTGAATTATAATGGAAAAATATGTATTATATCTAGTTGTATACATAATTATAACTAAGTTTATATAAAACTATCGTTTGTTCTGCTTCATGAATTTGAGTCTGTCTTAAAATATCCTCTATTGTCTTTGTGAGTGGTAGGAGTCTCTCCAGGTGTTAGGGAGAGAATCATGAACACGTTGGTATTAGCTGACATTTTTAGTTGAGATCTTGTGAAATCCTCTAAAAAGTTGTGCGTAATGGACTGTAATTGCTTCTGGGGTCACATGGTACATCTGCTTGACTCTTTTAATTGTGAAGGAGCTGAAGGTCTTAAATTATACCTGCCTCCACCTCTTACCTCTCCCACCCTCTCAATACACACAGGAGGCTAATAGCATTTATTGATCATCTACCATGTGTCAGACACTTTTTTGCAGAACTTTTTATGCCCATTTAATAGATCAGGAAACTGAGGCCCAGAAGGGTTTAGTAACTTACTCAGGGGTTGTCTTAGGTTATCTGGAGAAGCAGAAATGCACTGTTGAAATGCACCCTCTAGACAGAGTAGAACTGCCCCATAGACTTTCCAAGGAGGACCTGGTGTGTTTGGACTGCTGACTTACTTGTTAGCAGCTGTAGTACTTAATCACTATGCTTCCAGGGTTTCTGTGTGTGTGTGTATACACACTTCACTAATTTTATATATATCTATATCTATATATCTGTCTCTGTCTCTATATCTGGAGAGAGAAAAATTCAAGGAAATGTTTCACGTGGCTGTAGAGCATGACAGGTCCCAAGTTGGAGGGTCAGGCATCAGGCTGGAGACTTTTCCTACATGGTATTGCTACCTAGCTGGCACCATAACTGTGTCTTCAGAAGGCTATTCCATCATTCTATCAAGCCAGCTGTTTCAGGATGATGGAGAACATGGTCAGACCAGTGCATTCCGTGAGTGTGGGCCCATAGCTGTATTTCCTTTGCCGTGAAAGTAGTCCCTGGTCCAAGACAGTGCAGTGTGGGATACCATGAAGGTGGTTAAGGGATTCTGAAAGTCAGCAGATGCTGGTTTTCACAGAATCACTGCATGCAGGGAAGACAACTCTACGTCTTGAGTGTCTGTTTCAAGAGGAACAAAGTACTTCCCTTCCCATGATGGAAACAGAGCAATGAAGTCAAGTTGCCACCAACTTGCTGGCTGATCAAGTTGAGGAGTGCTGCTGTATCAAGGACTCAGTGTTGGTCTCTGCTGCTGGCAGATCGGGCACCTAGCATTGGCCGGGTGAGTGAAATCCCTGTTGCTGGGCCTGTGCATAACCTCCGTTCCTGTCACCGTGGCCACTTCATTCCTGAACCCATTAGCAATAACAGGAGTGTCTGGGGATAAACGAAGACTAGTTTCCACAGACCTTATCATCCTGTCCACATTACTGTTAAAGTCTTCCTCCACAGAGGTCATCCTTGGGCAAGAATTCACATAGAACACCGGTATCTTCACTTCCGTGGCCCTTGCAGACAGGCCTATCCATATACTTCTTCCCCATATCTCCTTGTCTCCAATATTTCAATCTTATTTCTTGCAGTCAAACTATTGGCCACAGTCCACGAATGAGTACGTGTTTTTTCATGTGGCCATTACTTCTCCCAAGCAAAGTGAACAACCCAGTGTACTGCTCAGAGTTCTGCCCATGGGAGGACTGGCCTTCACCAGTGTCCCTCAGGGAGGTCCCAGGAAGGGGCTGCAGTGCTGCCACTGTCCACTTTTGAGGGGTGCCAGCCTATCAGGCAGAATTATCTATAAACCAGGCACAAATTGTCTCTTCTTCAGTCAGCTAGTTAAAAGGAATTCCCCATGAGGCCACAGTTGCAAACTGAGAGATGGAAGGTGACGTGACAGAAACGGAGACTGTGGACGTTTAGAGCGTTCCCTGATGCAGTTTTCTTGTGCCTCCAGGTCCAGCTCAGGCTTGATCTGGTGTATGCCACCTGCCTTTAGTGGTGGCATAGTTCCGTGCACTTCCAACGGTGTGACTCTGTCAGTCAGAAAATACCTGGGTCGTGATGGGCCCCTCAGGCCACGTGGTGATTAGGCGGGCCATGATTAAGCATTCCGTCTCTGCTGAGACCCGGCACCAACCCAATAGCTATTTCTCAAAACGAGAGTAGTTACCTGCAGAAGACGGCAAAGCTTTCCTCCAAAGTCATAAAGGTCTGCATTGTGATTCACCAATAGGGGCCTGCCAAAGACTCCCAGCAACCCCTGTTTCTGCCGCAGACACTTCAAGCCATTGTTGGGTCCACTGGATCGTGTGGCTCAGGTGCAGAGCTGCTGTCATGGCAGCCTGAATCTGTTGCAGAACCTTCTCTCGTCCTGGGCCCTGCTGGAAGCTAGAGCTTCTCAAGTCACGTGGTAACTATATTGGAGTAGCACACCCAAACGAGGACTAGGTCACCTCCCGAATCTGAAGAGGCCCACCAGATGTTGCGTATGCTTTCTGACTGTGGAACGGGCCAGATTCAGTAACTACCCTTTACATTAGCAGTGGTATCTCAGTATGTTCCACACCACTCGATCCCTAGAAACTTCCACTGAGGTAGAAGGTGCCTGAATTTTTGTTGGGTTAATTTCCCACCCTCTATTGCGTTATCAATAAATCCAGGGTCATTGACACTTCTTAGTAGGACCGATCAGCATAATGTCATCAATGTAATGGACCAGTGTGTTGTCTTGTGGAAGGGAAAGGCATTCAAGGTGTTTGCAGACTAAAGTATGACCTGGGGCTGGAGCACTGATATACCTTTGAGATAGGATAGTGAGTGTATTGCTGGCTTTACCAGCTGAAGGTAAATTCCTTCTGGTGTTCCTTCAAGATCAGAATCAAGAAAATGTATCAGCCAGATCAATGGCTAGATACCAGGTACCAGTTATGAGGAGACATTCATTTCTCAAGGAATGAAATCACATCTGGAACAGCAGCTGCAATTGGGGTCAGCCCCTGGTTATGTTTACGACAGTCCACTGTCATTCTCCAGATCCATCTATGTTTTGCACAAGCCAGAGAGGTGAACTGAAAGAAGATGTGATGGGGGTTGCCACTCCTGCACCCTTCGGGTCTCTGATGGTGGCAGTAACCTCCGCGGTCCCTTCAGAGATGCTTTGGTTCACTGTTTTCCTGGGTGGGGGCAGTTCTCATGGCTTCCACTTGACCTTTGTCACCATGATAGCCCTTACTCCACTTGTCAGGGACCCAATGTAGGGGTTCTGCCAGGATTAAGTATTTCTATTCCAATTACGCATTCTGGAACTAGGGACATGAGTACAGGATGAGATCAGGGACCCACTGGACATACTGGGCCGACTTTAAGATGAACTTGATCTAAGCCTCCATTGATAACGTGACTTCTGTACGCCCACGCTCTGACTGGAAGGTCATGATGATGTTCGTGCCTCCTGGAATTGGTATCCTTTCAGAGCAGTGTCCAGTAATCCCTGTAAAGTTGATTATTTCCTTTTCTCCAATGAATAGTCATTCTTGTAATAGTCAACAGATGCCTTTGAGGAAGGCTTGGAGAAAGATTAACAGTGTAAGTTTTTTGCAGTGTAGTAGGGTCTTTCCTCAAGGCAAACTGGACTGGCCTTCATTCCTGGGTTTCTGGGTCTGTGAGCTGGCTCAAGTTTGGGGATTGACTGAGAGGTGATGACGCTCTGTCCTGGTGATTTGGGTTAGACTGCCATTGTGTTGTACAGGTCAAGAACATATGTAGATTTACCACCTGTTTCACTTATGGAGACACTAACTTAGTGGTCAAAGCCATGAGTCCACATAAGCCAGACTACTCTGATTACTGTTTGGATCCCACTGCCCATTACAGTAACACCGTCCACCTTGTCTTTGTCAGTTGAGTGCTGCCACTTGACCTCTGCCGCCATGGGGTCTAAGCGATTCTGTTGCAGTTAGATGTCTTCAGTTTGGGTAGCACCACTGTTAAACTGGACTTACACAAAATAGCAGCCACAAGCAGTCATCAAGGGTGCTGAGGCTCCCTTCACAAATTTGTTCCTTATCGTTATAGTAAAAGGTGTGTCCTTTGGGTGCTCCATGTGTGGATCTGTGGTTATGTGGTTCTAACCTGAGAAATCACTCTATCTTGCTAATTCCCCTAAGTATTTGTGTACTTTCTGTGACGATTTACCAAGGCAGTTCTGGTACTTCAGCTTAGCATAGATCATCATGTAGTTCACGCTTCAGCAAATGAACCAAATAAACTATTAGTTCCTTTCCTAACTTCTTGAGCTGAAACATTGAGTGAAGGAGTCTGTTCTTAGAAGTCCCATGTCAAAAAACTTGGACTGACCTATCTTTGTGTTCCTTGTACTGTCATCCCATGTTTAATAACCATTTCCACCTTTCCAGGTTTCAGTTTATACACACTAGAAAAGTCAAGCAATTCCTTTATAGTGTAGCATATCACCTCCTGGGTCACACTTTGCACTTCACTTTTGGGGACTCACTGGGACCGAAGTCTCTAGTTATAGGTCTAGAAGTAAAAGTGGGTCATGGGCTATTGATGAGTGGTGTCTGGGGTCTTAAAGGCTAGCAAGCTGCCATCTGAGGAACACCACCAGATTGTCCTAACTCAGCTGGAACAGATGATCACTGAGGACAACAATGACATGAGGGATAAAGGAACCCAGAAGACAGAAAGACCCGTGTGAATGGGTGACTATATTAACATGTGACCAGAAGAAGCAGATGGTGCCAGGCCGCCACCAGTGACAGCTGTGATAAGGCTCACCATGTTGAGTCCCAGTGGCAACATGAGAAAAAAGGGGGTGAACCGTGAGAACTCCACTGAAAGACCTCAATTGATGGTCTGAAGGTCTGTGAGCACAGCCCCTAGACCTGATGCTGCCCCTGATCACAGATCATTACTGAGGTCAGCTCTTCAGAGAAGAATGGATTGGACTCGGGGACACAGAGTGACCACACTGTGTGTGCACTTGATGGTTCTGTGCATCTATAGGATGTCGCCCTACTGGCCTCTTCTAGAGGGAGAGGATGGAGAGGAGGGGACAAGAGATTGTTAAGGAGATACGACACGTAGGGAATGGAAAGGAGGAGTGTGCTCTCACCAGGCAAGGAGAGTAGAGGAAACTACATCTAGGTGAGCATGCAAAGTTGAACTGTAAACTTTCACTTAATCACAATAAGTAAGTAAATAAATAAATAAATGGATTATGGGTGTGAACTCAGCCTCCTTTTAAACTCAGAGCTCTTTGAGTCCATAGACCAGGATGTTTTTGTTTTTTCTCTACTCTGTACCTCCTCAGCTATCTAAAAAAGGAAAACAGAAATGGTTGTCCTTGCTCTGAAGACTCTCCTCTGATCCTTCCCCAGCCATCACTTTGAGATGTGGAAGATGGGATGGAAGCCCAAGAGTTGAAGCACAAAGAGACACGGGAGGACTGTCTGCCCACTCGCATGCCAGGTTGTCGCGAGAGAAGTGACTGCCTTGGGTCGGTTCACTTTGGAGTCGTCTGCCTCTGAGAACCCAGTCTGTTCACCCAAGAAACCGGTATCCCACAGCACTCACCTGGCCTCCACGGTATTCAGATTTTTTTAAAGGCCATGTCATTTTACCATGTTTGGGCAGAGAGGGGTAGAGGCTGGAAGCGTTCAAGGAGACGAAAGTTCAAATGACGTTGGGGTGGGGAGTCCTGATGAAGGTAGATTGAATCTCTCCTGAAGGTTGGCTCCCCAGGCACCCTTTGCTCCTAAGTAGCGAAAGTTGACAGAAAGTCCCAATAAAAGCCCCATTCACTGTATTCTTACAGGGCCTACAGGAAACAAAAACAGGGCAATGTAGATTTTTTTATTCTACCACTTTGGATGCTCCCCTGGCTCTCAGTTTCAGTTCACTCCTAATGTATTTTTTGAGTTTATTCCCCTCTGATAAATGCGCTTTAAAATTAAACTGCTGTTGAGCTGGTTAAGAGGGCGATTCCAGGGTGCCTGTCTGACATTTTGAGGCATTAATTGTTGCATGGGCTCCGTCAGTTGTTTCAGCATAAGGCTTTTGTTTGCTTCCCACATACCTAAAAACATTTTTTTAAATAGGACAAAATCGCAGGGGACTATTTTTTCCTTCCTGTTGGCTGAAGCCGGAAGCCCAAGTGAGACTTTGATTCCTCCATGTTTGATTGTTAACTCTGAGAGCACCTAGCCAGGTGTGCTGACTTGATCCAGCAGGAAACAGCTAGACGCTGTGTGCCCACAGAGGCTGCCCGGCGGGGGGCCAGATCACGATGTTCGTGTGCTGCCGAACAGTTCTAGGAGAAGCTGATGCTTGACACAACGTGATCTGATCTTTGACACAGTGTGTAATCTGGGGAGACAGAAACATAATCATATTTTGCAGGTGAGAGCTCATGGTCTGCTACAAATTTGGAATAGATGTAATTAAAAAATATATCTTGAGATTTTAGTAGGAAAATTATATTTGACACAAGCCACTACAAGTCAAACACAAGATTAGACTATAATTGTTTTGGCTATGGGATACCCATTATCTGTCTTTTTCATATTGCAGTAACTAAATTCTGCAATAACAGCTTGTTAGTTCTGAAGTTTCAAAGGAGAGGAAGAAGACAGCCTAAAATATTTTAGCATCAAATAATCAAAGAAAACTGTAAAATAGAAAAAAAGCACAGTTAAATGAGTGGTTTCTGGCTGCAAATCTTTTCTTCTGCCTTTTGATTGGATCACTAATGGAACCTAAAAGTCATTTCCCCAAGTTCCAGGGTGAAGCAAATGGTTAAGCACTCTGCTAGGAACTAGCTAAAGGGTTGGGGTTTTCCCCCCAAATAATGTGGCAGAGGCCCTAACTCCTGCCCCTGTGGTTATAATCCCATTGGGGGATGGGTGTTCTCTGGTGTGGTAAGAGGCCACATCAGAGTAGGGTATGTTTTGAGCTAGTCCTTTTGAGATGTGTAAGAACAGGTCAGGCATAGAGAAGCAAGCAGAGATGGGAAGCAGAGATGCCACGCCACACGAAGATCATCAGAGAGCTAAGGTCCAGAAGCAGAAGAGACAAGGACCTTTCCCTAGAGCCAACAGAGAAAGGCTTTTCTTAGAGCTGGCACCCTGAATTTGGACTTCTAGGCTCCTAATTGTGGAAAAAAAATTCTGCTTGTGAAAAGCCAGCCACCTGTGTTATTTCTGTTGTAGCAGCAATATACAACTAAGACAATGTCAACTGAATCCAAAGTAAATGTAGTCCCAAACTGACTTCCCCTTAACTAGATCCCCAAATACGTTCACTCCGAGGCTCAGTGGTATCACTAGGGTTGGTGTCACCTCTCGTACTAATTACTGCAATATTGTAGCTAAAACATTAGAAAATTTGATGAAGTCAATGACTGTAAAAACACAACAAAGAGAGCAACGTGAGCGTGCAGAGACGTGGATGCAGCCGTGTGACTGGAAGCCACGCGGCCCTCAGGTGACAGTGACGGCTGGCACTGGAGTGCTGGGGGAGGTTCATGGATAAGTGAGCACAGAGTTCTACCTTTGTAGGTGTGTTGGTACATGTAAACTGGGTTTACAAAAATTACTTTTGTTGTTAAAACTACAAGGATATTTTTATAAGAAATGATAAATTTCTGCTGAAACTGCACAACATTTTTATAGACAGTCATTTTTGTGTCACACCCCTGACACTGTCACCCGGTGTGGTCTGGTCCACACCCCCCAATTCCCCTTAGTGACGTCAGTGCCACGGCTGGGTGACACAAGAGAGCAGAGGTCAGAGTGGAAAGAGACCAGAAGGTTAACTGATGGAATTAAAACGACTTTACAAAACTGGCAGAAGCATGTGACCATGTGGTCTGCTGTCAGCCTTGGAAGGGTTCTATGCATGTGAGGGGACCCACAGCATCAGTGTCAGCAGTTTCACGTTGAGTGTGTTTGCAGTTGTTGTAGTCCTGCCCTAAAAGCTAACACAACAGAGGCTCTTTACTCATGGAGTTGATGTGTGAGTGTGATGGTCACAGTGGAGTGCAGATGAACTGAAGCCTATGTTTATAAACTACACAGAAAATGTAAGGGCCAAACTTTAGCATCTATACTTAATGAACCATATTTTCAACTATTTGTAATTTTAAATGGTTTAGTAAAATTTTTTATTATATAAATGGGCATGTACATATAATTAAAATTGCAGATTGCCTTATTTTGAGAGTATCAGGGCCCTATGAGTTGGGGGCACTCATCAGCAGCAGGTTTGGTTTGTGGTTTTTTTTTTTTGGTCTAGAGAGGTTATAGAACATTAACTAGCTTTAAAACAAAACCAAAAACCAAACCTATTGTTGTCTGGTCAACTCTCACTCGTAGGGGCAGGGTAGACCTGTCCCATAGAGTTTCCAAGGAGCACCTGCTGGGTTTGAACTGCCAGCCTTTTGGTGAGCAGCTGTAGCTGTTAACCACTGTACCACCAGGGTTTCCAACCAGCTTCAGGAAGTGGAATTAGCTTATAGACGGATCCCAGCCTCAGCCTCTGCTCTCACCCCATATTCTAGAGGGTCCCGCCAGAGCCTCTCACCACGCTTGCCCCTGAGGAGCACGTCTCCATGCCCTTCAGTCCTCCAGCAATCACTGGTCTGACATCGGCCATGCAGCCAGGCCTCTGTGACCAAGGATGGCCATGAAGGAATGCCACTTGGCATTACCACTGCGCTTTTGCCCATCCAGGTCTGTCCCAGCTTTGCCTTAACGTCTTGGTTTCTGACTTCGTTCAGAGTAGAAATTAACTCAGGTTGTTAGAGGGGGGACTGTAAACTGCAGCAGAAAAATAGAACTGTTGAATCAAGCAAGAAGGAAGATGTCCTAATTTTGGTCTCTTCAAATACATTAAACCACTTACTGAGCTTTTCTAGATGCCTTAATATTTCATGACCTGCTGGCCTTCTCTCCAGGCACCTGAGATTAATCAGTTTGTAAGGAAGGTAGACAGTCTCAAGCAGAAACCAGGAAATAGGACACCCCAAATCTGGGAACAGTCACGGTGAGACTAGAACATAGCAGCACATCGGAGTTTTGTAAGGTCACAGAATAGGTGTTTCTATTCAGGAATCCTTTGGTGACAAAAGAAAGAAAGCTGTGTGTGCCAAGGGAAGGCGGAGGACAAAGTGGGTAAGGCTTGTTGCTTACATTGATTGGCAAGATAATTGGCCTCTGGGAGTGAGATTATGTCTACAGTAGGTTTGTAGGGGGACAGTTACATCTCTGAAGCCACAGCCTGAGGGAGAGATCAGTAGGAAGTTTTGACTTAGCCATTGGAGACCAAGAGGCAGTTAATTATGGAAATTCTTATTCATATCTAGGGTGGTTGTCTCAAAGACTGAATTTTATTTGCACTTAATTATTGTTAAGTGAAAAGTACCTCTAACTTTTGTTGGAACCTTAAAGAAAGGGCCTTAACTGATCAACTATAGCTATTTTACTTTTTAGATTTTGTTTAGCATGAAAACTATGAAAATAGAAATCCTCTGGTTTTAGACCTCAGATAGGTTTGCAGATGAAATAAATTTTCAGTAATTTCTGGCATACGACAAGAGAGCCATTCTTCTCTGTTCCTCTCCAGGAGAGACTCAGGTGGATTGGCCTCCTGGGCTTGGTATGTGGATAGGTGGTCATGGCAGGTCTGGGACCTGTGGCCCTCTTGGTTCTTTGGGGAGCACCAGTTCAGCTTGTAATTCGTCACCAAACTCAGGATGGTGAGAATGTTCCTGCCAGAGAAGACAAGTGCTTTGTTCTTCCGGACCTTGCCATCCCATAGTGTGTATCCAGGTCCATATTCACCACACCCAGCTTCTCTTGCCCATCAATTAGAACCTGGACCACCCATCTACAGTTATTTGCAGCTATGTCAGCACCACTGATGGCTGAAGCAAAAAGGACCCCACCACAGTTTACCAGCTGTATCTGAGGCCCACCATGGTGGCCCTCACTGGGAGGTATGGTGGGATCTGTGCTTCACTGTTGGCTCACTCATGGTGACCCCACAGTTCAGAAGGAGTGTCTAACAGGGTAGTGGCTGGCCAAGAGCACACTGTGGTGGATTTTAAGGACCATCCACCCTACAGATGGTTCTCTCTGTTGGTTCAAACTCTCATGGCAGAGGATTGGACTTGATCCAGGACCATGTCCTGACTTGGTTCTGGTCATTAAGGCAGCAGAAAGAAGTCAGCAGGAAGAAGAGGTGAAGAAACCCACTCCTGTGTGAAGGGGCACTGGCCGTGGACTTTGTGTCTGTGCTATAGACTGGGCCATGAATAGGTTATTATTATCCGTGGCTGCCTCAGGTTTTGATGGCTTCGTGGTTTCAGCACAGAGAGGATCTGTGAGTTCAGGGAAAGGCAAATGACTTGTTGGAAGAACAATGAGTCATGCAGACGCGGAGATGGTGATGGAGACTTTGAACCAAAGGTCAAATGGGTTTTCAGTACTCTTTATCTTTCATCAGGAAGCCTTCTAACCCAGTTCAGATTGTTCTTGTTAAAGGGACCTCATAATTTTGAAGCCTCAGTTACCCAGCTGTTCTCCAGTGTCTGTGAAGATTGACATTAAGATCCAGTGACAGAAGACGGATGCAACAGTTAACTGCCAGGAGGAGTGAATCCATCTCCTACTGTATGTCCAGCCAACACAAGTCTGTGGTGCCCTGAAAATGCAGTGTGTGTTAGTGGAGTGCTGTTTCCAGTAAAAGAGTAGAGATGAAACACTGACACAAGGATGAGAATTGTTCTCCAGTTGTGCCAGTTACTGTTTCTACTTATTAATACATCTCTTCATGAAGGCACACTGTCTGGCCTGAGCTTTCTGGCTGCTGAATAGTGGTGTTGAATACTTCTGTCTGCAGTGTCTGCAGCCCTAGTGGCTCAGGGGTTGACAGTGTTGCTGCTTGCCGAAAGGTCAGCAGTTTGAATCCACTGGTCCCTCCTTGGAAACTCTCCAGGGTAGTTCTACTCTGTCCTCTTGGGTTGTTGGAGGTTGGAAACTACTTAACAGCAATGGGTAGGGTACAGTGTCTGGGGACATTCTTGACTGTTGGGCCACTGTCGTCAACGCTCACCTTTCATCTGTCCTAACCCACTTCCAATGAGTCAGTTCTGACTCAGAGAATCTACAGGGCAGAGTAGAATGGCCCCATTGGGTTTCCAAGTCTGAATCGTTATAGAAGCAGCCTGCCACATATTTCTGCCATGAAGGGGCTGGTGGGCTCAAACTGCCAGCCTTTGGTTGGCAGTCAAGTGCTTTAAAAACAGTATGCCATCAGAGCTGCTGTCATCCGTCCTAGACCTAGCAAAGATGAGAGAGGGACCTAGACTTAATTGTAAGCTTGCAATCTTGTGTCCTCCTGGATTTGGGAAGAGAGAGAAAAGACTGTATACCAATTAATTGCTTTTTACTATATTTTAATCCCATATTTAAAAAGTCTGTGGAAGTATTATGGATGGAGTCCCTAGATGAAAATGTCACCAATCAAATAATGACTTTTTCTGATCACAGTGTTATCTTCCATCTCTCACCACTCCCAGGTTTTGGGAAAGTCCTTTATTTGGGAAAACAAAACAACAACATCAACAAAATAAAAACACAGAAGGTTCTTATAGCAGTTCTCAGGCAGGAGCAGTTGTGCTGATAAAAAGAAACCAATGTGGGAGCATGTAGATAGGATGCCATTTGTCCCAGTGTTCAGAGCCAGGGGAGAAAATGCACAGTTCTGTATGGGACTGAGTTTACAGCTTGCAAAGCAAAAAGAACATAAGTCTTTGAATCAGACTGAATTTTGGCTTCGTTATTGTGATGTTGGGTAATTTTGGACAAGTTGACTTACAAGTTGGTTCTCATACTTGAATGAGGCTTCCAGGAAGGATCAGGGTGGCATGAGGGGGTAGAAGTTGTTTCCAAGGCAGTTGCCCTAAGTTACCACTCCCGGAGAAATGTTGTTTATGGGCTTGTCAGCTTTGACTTAACAAACCCCAAGCCAAAGCTTGGATGAAAACAAGCAAGCAAGAAAGCAAAGCAAAAAAAAAAAAACCTCCCTGGTTCAGTGTTTTAGTAACTATTTAATAACTATCACTGGCAGCAGGAAAAATGGCCGATACTGAGAACGATGTTTCTGGAGAACAAAGCCTTAAAACTCAAACAAGGCTTTCAGCACGGTCGGCTGAACGTTTCTTCATGTGCGTCTTGGGAAGTTACACCACTTACACAAAGTCAGTGAAGCTCATGTTACAAAAACCCGACACTTAGAAAAGTTGGAGGGATTTTTTTTTCCTCGAAGAAAGAAATAAACCAAGATCCAATTATTTATGGTCGTAACTGGAACCATTCCATTTAAATGGGAGTCTGCATTTAATCCCTGGAGAAGACAACGTGGACTGCCAACGATGAGGAGAAAGCAATGAGTGAGGATGTGCTTTCCTTCTGTGACAAGGGTCATTAAATATATATTTATAAGCATACATATAATGTGTGCACACACACATATATCTTCATCACATATTTCTCATAAGATAGTACACATTGAAAATGAAGACAGAAGTTTAGAACAGAAACTCAGTTGAAAAGGTGGAATCCTTTTCATAGAGAACAACTGAAGTTTTTCTAGAAGGGACAGATGCCCAGAGCCTACGTACACTACCCCTGCGGAGACATTTTTTAGCATCACACTTTACTTCCAGTAGGGGATGTCACAAGGATTGTTAGGACAATGTCAGCAAATGTTCCTGAGAGCTTGCTGGTAGGAGGTAGCACTGGAAATCAAAGCATGATTATGTTCTGCACTTTAGATAACCTAAGGTCTGGCTAACTTGTCTGACTAAAGCCCTCTAAACACAAACATCAGCGTCTCATACTTGTGAGAAAAACATGATGGCATACTGGTTAAGAGCTATGGCTGCTAATCCAGAAGTTGAAAGGTCGAATCCACTGGGTGCTCCCTGGAAACCCTACAGGGCAGTTGCCTTCTGTCCTATAGGGTAATTTCAGTCAGAATCAACTTGACGATAGTGGGTTTTTTAGTTGTGATGCCTGTAAGGGGCTCTGGTGGTGCAGTGGTTACATGTTTGAATGCTAACCCAAAAGTCAGCAGTTTGAATCCAGCAGCCACTTCTTAGAAGCCCTAGGGAGTGGTTCTACTCTGTCCTACAGGGTCACTATGAATTGAAATCAACCGGATGGCCAAGCATTTAGCTTGGTTTTTTAGTACCTGTAAAAATTCCATCGTCAGTTACTGCTCCGTGCCCATTAGGCTGGGGAGACCTTTGATGTTTTCCATCTACAAAGTTTCTAATCTTTCAGAAAAACAGACGAAGCACTCCTTCTTTTAATGTTTACATTTGGGGCTTTAATTTTGTACTTCTACCTTTCCCTTCCCCCCTCCTTCCCACTCTGTAGATCTCACAGGTGTCTGGTCAGACCTGTCAGGTGGGTCTCTGTTTGCCTGTCATTTGGGAAGCTGATGGTCTCACCTGGGCATGGCTGATTGCACAAAGTGGAACGGGGTTAGTTTGAATCACAGGTGTGAGCAATCAGTGTAGATCAGCGCTAATCCATCAGCTATGAGAACCGCCGAAATGCTGCAGACATGGCAGGAAGAGCCAAGCCAAGTGCCACAGATGTGCAGGAGGTGGGAGCTGTGAGGGTGAGTGTGCTTGTGCGTGTATCTGTGTGTCCTCACGTCGCGGCTTCCAGGGTTGTTGTGCAGTGGCAGAACATGCTCTCCCTGACTTATAATGATACTTCCTTATCGAGACCCCTTTCTGTTGTAACTGGAGTAAAGAAAGAGGTCACATCTTCAAGTATCTTGAAACTAGGAGAGACAGTGATGTAAAGCTCAAGGGTAAGAGCTCAAGCTGTGTAATTCCATGTCCACATCTCTGTATGTCACTGTCTTAGTAATCTAGTGCAGTCATAATAGAAATACCACAAGTGGATGGCTTTGACAAACAGCTTTAGGAGACTAGAAGTTTGAATTCAGGGCCCTAGCTCCAGGAGAAGGCTTTCTGTCAACTCTGGGGGACGGTGCTTGTCATCAGTCTTCTCCTGGTCTAGTACTTTCTCAGCACTGGGGCCCTGGGTCCTAAGGAAGTGCTCTGCTCGTGGCTCTTCTTGCTTGGTAGTAATGTGGCCCCTCTCTACTCTGCTTGCTTCTCTCTTTTATATCTGAAAAGAGGTTGGCTCAAGACACAACCCAATCCTGTAGATTGCATTCTGCCTCATTAGCATAACTGCCTCTAAACCTGTCTCATTAATATCTCAGAAATTAGAATTTACACCACATGGAACAACCATATCAGATGACAAAATGGAGGGCCACCACACAGTATGGGTAATCATGGCCTAGTGGAGACATATTTTGGGGGAGGAACTCAGTTCAATTCATGACAGTCCTTTACTGTCTATTGGCTGTTGGATGAATTTCATCATTTCGTTAAACTTCATTTCCTCATGCAAAATAGGGATAACACCCACTTCTAAGAGGTGTAGTTTGGAACCTCCCAAACTGAACCAGCTGTTGTTGAGCCAGCTGAACTCATTGCGAGCTCAGGTGTTTCAGGGTAGAATTGAGCTCTGTGGCATCTTCAGGGCTGTGACCTTTTGGCAGCAGATTTCCAGGCTGTTCTTCCACGATGCCTCTGGAAGATATGACCCTCCAGCCTTTGGCCAGTAGCCCAAAGCAGTGAGTAATGGCAAGTATGCTGAGTGGCCTGTGCTCAGTGGTGCAGCGGTGAGAATTGGAAAGCACCCCTTCCTATCCAGGAGACAACAAAGCTTTTGGGAGGCGTGAGATGAGAGGAACCTGACCCTTGGAGACCCAGACAGGCTAAGGAGATGACAGAAACCAAGACTGGAGTGTGTATGTTCTGGGACAGGAAACTGCTTGTTTGGGTCTCTGTGACAATTTTGAGATCAAGGTCTATGGTGTCTAGTTTATCAAGTACTGTGCTGTGTCAGCGGTTGTTCTTTCAAAACAAATTCTGATATATAAGGGTCCTGGAAGCCATTTATGAAAATGTCCCACTGTAGATATTGTCACCGTGATCCTCCAGCCATGTGAAAAAGCTGGCATACAGGAGACACTCTCCCTTCTCGCCAGCGAGTCTGAGTTATCTCACTGGCATTCCTCAAGCAGCACGTGTAGGAGGGGACGCTGCTGTACGTGGGAGCGTTTGGCTTTTAGGGGCTCTAATGTTAGAAGCGTGAGAGAGGTGCCCCTCAGCCATGGGGAGGTAGCCCTGGAGATCATTTAGCACGTTTATAATTTGTAACCAAATGTGGGTTACAAACCTGTGATGTCCAGGAGGCTAAAGGCAATGTAAAACTGAAACACACAGAAAGGTGACATGAGCAGAACTGATTAGTGACATTGGCAGGTGGAAAAAATCATGGATGGAGTTAGGGAGCATTTGTCGGTACTTAGTGGGGAGACCCTGGGGTATGCTTCTTGTATCCCTGGGCCTCAGCTGCCCCGTTTATGAAAGCAAGGTGTCACACTGGTCTCCTGTAGGATTCAAATTTATTACTTTACATCTCAGGCACTAAAACCTCCTTTCGTCTACCCTTTAAGTGAAACAGAAGCAAAGCAGCTGTGGCTGGGGAGGGAGGGGCCCCGCTGTGGCCTTGGGGTGCCCTCCCTCCTACTCCCCTGCGCAGTCAGGTGTAGACAGACCCTCAGGCCTCGCCAGGGTGTGGTTCCCAGCTGACCGGCTGTGCCATCGCCTACGTTCCCTGTGGTGCCTTCAGACCTGCAAACAGAAGGGTTCCCACTTTTCTGTTCACTGCAATGCTTTGGAAAATACGCTCACCTTCTGTGGGCTCTCTTACACTTTGTCAGCATTTACTAAAATGATGGTTTTTGCTCACAAGATGTATTTGATGTCAGTATTCCGGAGTTTTAGCCCCAAAGGTCCTGATGACAAGGGTACTGAAATGTCTCACCTGGTTGTAAAGCTCAGATGTTCTTGTTCAGCAGGGAGCCGTCCTTGTCAGGAAAGGCACTGAGGCACTTACAGTAAAAGCCCTGCCTGGCGTTGGAACAGAGGTGAAGCAACTTGCGGGTGAGGCAGCTTTCCTCAGCGGCCAAAGAGGTGTCCCTTGGAGCTGGCTGATGCTTGTCTGTTGATGACCAGCCAAGTGAGAAGGGCAAATTCTCTCTTTGAGGAGACTGAGCAAATAGGAAAGCAGCTGAAAAATGCTGATGCCCCAACCATTTAGAAGGTGCCGCGTGCATTTCTGCCCCTCCTAGAGCAGTCAGTACTAAGCTGCAGAAAACGATGCCTCAAAATAGGAGCCCCGGGGCAGGAACGCTGCTGCAGGAGACCTTCCATGGGGATGAAGGGCCAGGCCTCTGCTGTCTCTAATGCTGTGAAACAGACCACACTAAGAGCGATTACACACCCCCACAGAATTAATGCATCCTGGGTTTAGAAATGGTATTCTATACCAAGTCACCAACTGGCACCTTAGCACAACTTGTGACCAGTCAGCAGGGTCCGTCGAGAGGAGCAGCCAGACAGTCCAGAGGACTCTCCCGTCCTCTCGAGCCACTGAGACTTCATCTTTGCACTAGCAGGGGGCTCAGTGTCCCCTCTGGGCTCAGTTATAGCCATTTATCAACAGATACAGAGGGACTGGAGACCTCGCTGGTGTAGAGGTATAGTGCAGACCTTCTCCACTGCTAACCCAAAGTCTGGCAGTTCAGATCTACTAGGTGCTCCTTGGAACCCTGAAGGGGCAATTCAACTCTGTCTTATAGCGTTGCTATGAGCCAGAACTGACTCGGTGGCAGTGAGTTTAGTTTTGATTTATGGAGAACCTGGTTAGCACAAATATTTGCACTGGACTACTGGTATCCTGGATGTTGACAGTTTGAATCTATCCAGAGGTATCACAGAAGATAGTCCTGGCAACCTACTTCCATTAAGATTATAGCCAAGAAAACCCTATGAAGTTAGTTGTGCTCTGTAATCCAAGCCACCACAAATCAGAATCAATGACAATACGTTTTGGGTATTCAGTGAGTAGGTTTTATCCTGGAAGCTTTGTCTGAAGAATGTTCCAGTTTCACCAATAATTCCATGAGATCTGTGCTTGAAATTAAAGGCTAATTTCAAATTCTACACTAATCTTAAAGTATGAAACTGATTTTCTAGGCATCTAAGTATACATTGTTGACATTACGAAAGGAAAGCATAGAAATGAGCTGAGACAGAGAGAAGTCAGCAGCAAAGCTAAAGTCAGCATGTTAGCTCTGCCAGAGAGGTGGTTCTGTGGTTCCTGCCATGTAGGGATGCTCTAAGTCGAGTACTTTGGAAAGTCACTTAACCTCTTTAATCAGTAATTTCTTACTCTGTAAAATGGGTATAATAAAACTTAGCTTGCGGAGTTGCTGTAAGAGTTAGAGGCTATGTTTTTTATCTTCCTTCTGTTGTGGATAACCAAAAGGTTAGCAGTTTGAATGCTTGCTTCTTGAAAACTCTATGGGGCTGTTCTACTCTACCCTGTGGCGTCACTATGAGTTGGAATTAACTTGACAGCAGTGGATTTTGCTTAGTTTGATTGTTGTTAATGTTGGGTGCAATCAAGTTGGTACTAACTCATAACAACTCTGGGCACAACAGAACAAAACCCTGCCCACTCCTGTGCTGCCCTCGCCATCGTTAGGCTTTAGCCCACTGTTGCAGCCACTGTGTCAGTCCGTCTCATCGAGGGTCCTCCTCTAGTTCACCAAGCATGATGTCCCTCTCCAGGACTGGCCCCTCCTGATAGCATGTCCCAAGTACGTGAGATGAAGTCTCGCCATTCTCACTTCTAAGGAGCACTGTGGCTGTACTGCTTCCAAGACTGACTTGTTCTCCCGTCAGTCCATGGTGTAGTCAATATTCTTTGCCAACACAGTGGTTCAGACATATCAGCTCTTCGTCAGTCTGCCTTATTCATTATCTGATCTTGCTATTAGAGGATGTAGTTTTGCCTTGGACCATGATATCATTATTGTTGCTGTTACCTGCTGTCCAGTCAGTCAACAGTCCTTGGCAAACCCATGTGTTACTGAAAAGACCTGTTCCACAGGGTTTTCTTGACTATGATCTTCATGAAAGCAGTTTTCCACGCCTTTCTTTCATGGTACCTCTGAGTGGATTCCAACTGCCCAGTTGGTCCTGCAGGAAGTAATAAAAAAGGGTGACTTTGTTGGCATTTTACATCTTTATCTGCTCAGTGATTGAACTTATCAATACTTGTATCTGAGCCATGAACACATTAAATATGAACTGCTTATCTGAACTTCTCTAAAAGCTGTATTGTGTCTAGGCCTGGGAAATAGAGAATGCGGGTCCCTACAATGAGCACACACGAGACCTGCACCATGGTCAACCATCTAACAGTACAACAACCTTCTGTGAGTGGCAAAAATCCGTTATAAATCTGAAATAAATAACCACTAAGTACACTGTTATGATAAATAGATTAAGATGCTTCTCGGGCATAATTTAGCCTTTTCGGAAGTGATTCCAATATAGTTTGGTTCAGACCAGTTCCTAAGACTTGTAGTATTAATATTAAACAATCCTGTTGACAAAGTGATCTTAGTTGTAAGTTTTCGGCCTCAGCAGTTTAATGCTGATGTGGACAAAGCTTACACGGCTAATGCTGCCTGGGAAGGCAGCTTTGAAGAGCTATCTCCTCTCAATTCTCTTCACCCTTTGCTTGTTATGATGTTTTCCTTACCTTGTATGAGGAAAAAAAAAGAAGATACCCAGAAAAAGATTGCTAGGTATTCCTTTCCTTTGGTTTATTTTTCAGCCAAAGTATAAGACCTTACTTAGATGACTACCAATTAAGGAATTTTTGTGGTTTATTTCCTGATCTATGTGCTTACTTCTGAAGAAAGCCATTCGACAAGCTTGAGTTAAGCTGGATTTTACCAAAATTGTAGAGCCAAAAACATCTTTGAAAGATTTAGATAGAAAAGTCAGGTTGGAAATTTTCACAGTAAAACATTTCTTAAATTTGCTTTTCCCAACTTGCGTGGACTTCCGCCTCCCCCCACCTTGGATGCTCTTTTTGTGGAAAATAAGCCATTTTCCCATGTATTAACTTCATGTTTTAATAACATCAAAGACGGTGAAGTAGAGGGAAGGTGAGTAATCAAATCAACAGCGGTAGTTCTACTTGTCACAGTACTTTAAGTTAATAAAACCCTTTACCGACAAAGCCTCTGTACTGTTCTTATAAGTTTGACCTCTGTTTCTCCCTGAGCATTGGTTGAATAGGGTTTCCATTTTAATTCATTTTCAAAGTGTCATTGTAAGGAACGGAAGAACGTTGTTTCACCCATTTTCTACCAGGAGTAGCTGGCCGACAGCACATCTAGTGTCAAGATGCGGAAGCGCTGCTGTGTTGCTGATGGGCTACTGCTGGGGAGTGCTGTCGTCGGAGAGAGGAGCAGCAACTCAGGAAAGGCATGAGGGACAGATGGTTTTAGATGTCCCTGTTGGTGTTAGCTTTGTCCTAGGGTACTTGGCTTGCTGTTGCAAGATGACTGTCCTTGCTCCAGTGTTCCCCACAGAGAATCTCAAGTTTGCTCCGATGGGGCAGCTGTAGGGAGGCCAGGAGAACACAGGGTACTCACTGCTGCAGTTGTTAGGGTCAGAGGCTTCACCTCTGGAGTTCTGGGGCAGAGACAGCTTGGTACTCACTGCTGCAGTTGTTAGGGTCAGAGGCTTCACCTCTGGAGTTCTGGGGCAGAGACAGCTTTAGGCAAAGCACTTGGTCCAGGACTAGGGAACGACTAGTTCCCCTGGAGCAAAACCAGAGTGGCTGCCAGACAGCCAAACCCAAACCAAAGTGCACCAGTGTCCATGACCCTGACCCCCAATTCACATAGCTATGCTTTGGCCAGCACAGTTGATGGGTGTTGGGTGGTAAGGGTGGGAGAGGGCGGGTGACCAGAGAGCATGGAGGTATTGTGGACTTACGAGCGGGGATATAATAGAGTCAAAAGGACATTGTAGGCAATTAATAGTATTGATAATATTTTGTATAACTCTGACTTGACATTTTCCAAATCACTTTCCTTGTCTCTTTCGGTCCTCTTGTGAAGCATGAGAGCAGGCACGGTATTTACTATGCAGATGAAAAAGCCTGGGCTCCGAGAAGTTATTTAGAGCTAATGACAGGGCCATGTTGCTGATTCAAGAATCTTCATTCTTGATACACTTCTTTTATTGTTCTATCATGTATAATACAAATTATTAATAAATGAACTTCATCAAATAAGGTTACTCAGTTTTTGAAGGTTTTCTGATTTGTTCATAGAATACTTACTGAAAGCCTTTTATTTGCCCCAAGCATAGTGTTAGGTGTTGGGGCTCAGGGAATTTACTAAGAGGTAATAATCCATAATCTGGTATTATGAGTCATCTGCCAAATGAAAGCACAGGGTGGTACAAGACTGATCCAGTCTTGAGAGATACGGGGATGTGGTCTGGAAGATTCCTGAGGTAGACAGTGTCCCAGCTAAAATCTTAAGGACAACTAGGAGCATGCCAGATTGTGGTGCAACAAATTAATATGGCCCTTCTAGCCGCAGTTTTTGTAACTACAACCAAATGACTGGGCTGGACTATGCAGATGAGGTGCTTGTGGTCCACGAAAGGGATTGGACAGCACACTAATGATGTAAATAAGGTTCATGGCACCCTTGTAGGGGTGGTACTGTGCACGTAAGGTATATGAAACCCTAACAAGGAAGTTGCTGAGTTTCATCTTCCTGCTAGATTTAAAATTAGTCATCCCAGAGGTGAGAAGGAAGGATTTCAATACCACTGAGGAAGAAGAGCTAAGGGTGTCCTTTGGACCTGAGATCTCTATACTGAGAACCAGCTAGATATGGGAGACGGAGAGGAACTGTACCACTGAAGGGGAAGAGAGACGGCAGTATGAGACAGCCGGGGTGGGGCTTCCACAGCCCTGAGGTGAGAAAGCTGCATGCCACCAGGTATGAGGGTTAGTGGCAGACTGGGTGCCACTGGGAGCTTGTCAGCAGAGCTAAATGAGCTTCGTAGCCCTTACCAAGCAGGGCAGGGGCTGGGCTGAGGGACCGGAGAGGCCGAGAAGCTGTCCTGATGGAACTGTATCCTGAGAGTTTCTGAACCTGAATTGTACCTGTTACTTCTCTAACAAACCCCATAATCATAGATGTGGCCTGTGAGTTCTCTGAGGCCACTGCAACGAATTTTCAAACCCAGTAGAGAAGTAGAGTGCTTTGGGAAGGGCAGATGATATCAGAATCAGGAACTGGGTTGGAGGGTGTCTGACCTCTGCCTCGTAGCAGCCAGCCTCGGGTGGGGAACGCTGACCACAGTTCTTCTGCCTTGTGAAGTTTGAGGTCAGATGCCTCTGCCTCTCTGTGTTGCCACAGGTGAAAGGCTTGAGGGAGAAAAGCAACTCTTTCCAACAGTGGGAACAGCAGGTACAAATGTCCTGGGGTGAGAACATGGCCTGTAGAAAAAGTGCCCAGTGCTGCTTCTGGCTGGAGCCTCAGGTACTGGAGGACGAGCCGAGGGGAGGCACATGGCTGGAGAGACAGGCGGTGGCCGTGCTACAAAGCGGCTTTATCCTGGGGGACCAGGGGGGACATGGAGAGGGTTTGGAAAGATTATTCTGCTTACGGGACGGGAAATGGATGTGGAGGGGGAGGAAATGGGGCAGGAAGTTCTTGGGACAGTCTGCCGAGTGAGACGGTGGCGGCCTGAGGGGAGCAGCATCCAAGGAAGAGAAGTGAGTGTTAGGATTAGTGAGAGATTAAAACTGGCCAGCTCACGAAACACTCGTCTGTCACTCCAGAGAAACCATAAGCCGTTCGCTGAGGAGTGGGTTCCCACCTGTGGTGCCCCCACGTTTCTCGGAGGAGAACTCTGCTCCACAGGATTCCCAGTCGCCGGGTTTTTTGAATTAGAGCTCTGGGCCGCTCTTCCCAAGTCCCTCTGGGTGTGCTCAAACCGCCAGCCTTTTGGTTAGCACCCTTGTGCAGTAACTGCTTGCAGCACTCAGGGACTCTAAAGACAGAAGAAGTGAATGCCTTTTCAGAACTCTTCATTCCATCTTTTTTTCAAGGCACTACCACTCTTAAAAAAAAAAAACTACTGGGCTTGCTTCGTTCAGCAGGTGTTCGTGGAGCCCCTGCTACAAGCCAGGCCCTCTGACGCTACTGGGTGTCGGCGTGTTTAAAACTAGCTTAAGTTGTGGACAACGCACAGACGTGCATCTTTCGTGCCTGCTGCAAACCTAGTTCATTTCAGGCCAGTTCACTTCATTTCAAAATTTTCCTTCTGTGTTATTTTTTAAGGTAAGTGTTACCAGAGGGCTAGGGAATAAATTATTAATATTTCAAAGTTGTGGTACAATGCCTAGAACATTGGCCATTTTCACTATCTTAAAGTGTACAACCAAATGACATGGAGTGTATCCACAGTGCTGTGGGTGAGTCAGTTTTTCGCATCCTTTTCTAAGTTTAAAAACTTGATCTTTCTGAGGGTACCTGGAAGGAAGGCAATGAAGTGTATTGGCTGAATCTCTTTACCCTTCACATAACTAAATTTTCTGCAAACACCTTTGGCAATGCATTCTGCGGGCCTCGTTCGGATTTTAAAATCAGCACAATTTTACAGTCTGACAGATGCAGAAGAGGACGTGATTCAGCTCCTGCAAGGAATAAAGGGATTTAGGCAAACATACAGTGTGTGTTTACTAATTAATTCAGCTAAATTTTGATGAAGTCCGATGCTTAAAGACGCTTCTTGTATTTATGGAATTAAAAGTCTGTGCACTTCATTATCAGCAGGCTGGGTATATTCTTCACCTAGGTACGGCTCTCCTGGTAATCTCCAGGCTGGGGAAGTGCTTTACAACTCTGGCTGATAAAGACAATTCTAATTTAGTGTTCACATTAATTATCAGTAGTATTAAATGAGTGTATTGGATCTATTTACATGTGTCATTCATAGTTGCTGTATTCTAAGAAAAATGATTATAATTGTTCTTATTAGTTATCATATGTCGTGCTTCTGCAGTGGAATTCTCCTTTGCTTTGTTTTGGTAATATGTCAGTGAGGGAAAAGAGCTTACAGTTTTCCGAAATCTTCACAAGGCACTGAATGGCGTGTTCTAATTCATTAGTCATGTGAGTGTGGAAAATTCCTTTGTATTGTTTTGTTTCTCAGGATGTGTAAACCAAATTGGAAAAGTAAAAACGAGGCAGCCTGTCCAGCTTTAACTGATCACTGGAGAAAGAGATTATAATAGAGAATGAAAAACAAAATACCTCTGAGATTTGGAAAACTTGAGAGCTGTCTGTGTTCTGTGTGCTTCGTTCTGTTAAGGGTTGGATAGGAAGATATGCAACATGTTACTTCTGCGGCCTAAATATTACCCAAATAGTGTCCTAACCATAGCAAACCTGCCGGAAAACTTGTCTTCATTGTACCTTTTTCCTGAGCTGAAGATCTTTCACTCTGTTCTCTACCAAACACAAACTGTGTTCTTAATATGTAGCTTACCTGCCTGATGTACGTGATTGACTAACTTTCAAAGAAGATGCAATACTCTCAATTTTGGTATGATGGTAAAAGCTGCCAGATGTTCATTTGACTCGAGCACACTTAAACTGATTTATGTGGAATAACACCTCACTCATTTAGTGCCTCTGGAAGAATAAAGTGTTTCCAAGAATTGATTTTTTCAAAATAACTGAAGTTCAATCTTTGATTTTTTTCTCACCCTAAGCACTCTAATTTATCATTCAAGGTTCAACTTAACATCATCTTCCCTAGCCTCTCTCAGTCCTGGTCTGCACTAGTGTTCCCTCTTCTCCATCCCCTCACCCTTTTAAGGAGCCCTGGTGGCACAGTGTTAAAATGCTCAGCTGCTAACTGAAAGGTCTGTGGTCCAAACCCACTAGCTGCTTGGAGGGAGACAGATGGCGGCAGTCTGCTCCCACTTAGATGGCAGCCCTGGGGGCATTTCTGCTCTGTCCTCCAGGGTCATTAGCAGTTGGAATCTATTTGACAGCAGTGGGTTTAGTTTTGGGGATGCCACAACAGTTAGGGGCTGGTTGATAACTGACAAGTGGCATTTGAAGCCACCCTGTAGCCCTGGTGGTCTGCTTCTGTGTGGAAGCAAGGTCGCTATCAGTTAGAAACAACTTGAGGACCTCCAGAGACACCACTGTTGGTTGTCTTCATCTGTTTTCCTCATCCGTCATTATCCGCCTCCTTCCTCCTTTTGGTGGCATAGTGGTTAAGTGCTACAGCTACTAAGCAAAACGTTGGCAGTTTGAATCTACCATGCACTCCGTGGAAACTCTATGTGGCAGTTCTATCCTGTGCTGTGGGGTTGCTGAGTCAGAATTGAGTTGATGGCAGTGGGCTCCTCCTTTTGCTTTCCCAGTGAGGACTGGGTCTCCGTCATACTCATCCTCTTACGCCAACCTTCATACGTAGGTAGATTTTAACCATTTAACGTAAGCACCATCTGAAAAGACATTTCCCTACTTTCTTAGATAAAGTTTACAAAACGCAATAATGACAAACACTTTTATATCCCTCCAACTTAAATTTGTAAGCCTCAGAAGTTCTCAGGCCCTCCAAATGTGTGGCATCCCCTGTGCCACCCTGAGCTGTCATAGCTTTATGCTCCTTTAACAAGCTCCTGGGATCAGTGAGACCACTGGTGCTAGATCTCTAGAGCTGTTGTGGAATTTGGGGTCCTTTCAGCTGACCCCTAATGTCAGGTGATCTCTGTCTCTGCTGCTACCAACAACACCTGCCTTGAGTCTCTCTTCTTCTTTGTAGGTTAGCCATTATTAGTTCTTGAATCAAATGCTTTGGCTTTGACTGGTTTCATATTTATCTATTTATTTTTACTATGATTAAGTGACAGTATGCAACCCAAATCAATTTTACATGCCCGCCTACCTGCAGCTCCTTCTCCTCTCCTCACCTGGTAACAGCACAGTCCTCCTTTTCACTGTCTGCTTCTACTGTCTCCTTAATGAGCACCTGTCCCCTCCTCTCCACCTTCTTTCTTCTCTCCTATGTAGAAGCAAACCAGTAGGACAGTCTCCTATAAATATATAGAACCATAAAGTACACACACCACATGGTCACACTGTATCCCTGCGTCCAGTCTATACTTGTCTGGAGAGTTGACCTCAGTACTGGTTTCTGGTCAGGTCTAAAAGCCAAGTTCTCAGCAGACCCACCAGACCATCAGGCCATCATTTCTGGTCTTTTAGTAGAGTTCTTGAGCTGCCCGCCTTGTTTTGTTGCATTCGCTCAGGGCCTGTACGTTGTGTCCTCCATCATGGCTGTCTTTGGTGGTGGCTGGGCATCACCTGGTTCTTCTGATCTCATGTTGATACAGTCTCCCATTCATATGGGTCCTTCTGTCTCCTGGGCTCATTTTTCCTTGTGTCTTTGATGTTCTCGGTCGTCATCTATGCCAGATGGATTGGGAGCATTTGGTGTACCTCAGATGGCAGCTTGCTACATTTTAAGATCCCAGGTGCCGCTTGCCAATATGAGGTGCAGAAGGCTCTGTTATAAAAAGGCTAGCTATGCCAGTTGATGTCAAAATCCTCTGAGAACCTGGTCTCCAGACCCCCATGCCTGCTACTCTATCCTTTGAACTATTATGGGTTGAGTTTACAAAGCCTTTCAATTTTTGGTGTATGTAGATCAGTTATTTTCATCTTCTCGCTACTGTGTGCTGTCACTGCTTTCACCTAACTAAATTCCTGTTGACTGTCTAATCTATGGACAACACTTTCCTTCACTCTCCACCCTTGTACCTATCAAGGAGTCTTTCCTTCTGTATGCAAGTATATTTTTAAGTCCTTACAGCAGAAGTCTTATTCAATACTTGTCCATTTGCAGCTGATTTCTCTCAGCATAATGTCTTCTAGTTGAAACCAGGGTATGAGATGCTTTCTAAAGTCGTCATCGTTCTTTATCATTGTACAATGTTCCATTGAGTGTATGTACCATAGTTTCTTTATCCATTCACCTGCTGATGGGCATCTAGGTTGATTCCATCTTTCTGTTACAGTGGACAGTGCTGCATCTGTTTGTGTGATTGCCTGTATTTCTGTAGAATATGTTCTGAGCAATGGGATTGCAGGATCATATGTTACTTCTATTTCTAGCTTTTTAAGGAAATGCCAAATTGCTTTTCAAAGAGGTTGCACCATTTTGCATTCCCTCCAGCAGCATAGGAGAGTTCCAATTGCTACACAGCCTCTCCAGCATGTTATTTTGTGTTTTTTGGATTATTGCCAACCTTGTTGGGATGAGATGGTATCTCACTGCTGTTTTGATTTGCATTTCTCTAGTAGCTTATGATTGTGAGCATTTCCTCATGTGTCTTTTAGCTGTGTGAATGTCTTCTTTGGTGAAATGTCTATCTCCTTTGCCCATTGCTTAATTGTTATTTACCTTTTCTTGTTGATATTTTGCAGTACTTTTTAGATTATAGATATCAGACATTGATCTGACATGCAGTTGCCAAAATATTTTTTCCCATTCTATAGGTAGTCTTTTAACTCTCTTGATAAAGTCTTTGGATGAGCCTAAGTGTTTGGTTCTTAGTAGTTCCCATTTATCATTTTCTCTTCTGTTTTTCATGTGTTGTTGGTCAGATTTTGTAGTCTATCTAAACCATGTATTGGAATTTCCATTGTTGATCCAATTTTTTCTTGCGTGATCTTTATCTTTTTAGGTTTGCTATTTAGGACTTTGATCCATTTTGAGTTAGTTTTTGTGTAGGGTGTGAGATATGGATCTTGTTTCAGTTTTTGCAGATGGATGTCCAGTTTTGCCAACACCATTTGTTAAAGAGACTGTTTTTACCCCAGTTTACAACCTTTGGGTCTTTGTCAAATATCAACTGTTCATAAGAAGATAGTGACACTTCTGGTTTCTCAGTTCTGTTCCATTGGTCCATGTGTCTGTTTTTTATACCAATACCAGGCTGTTTTGACTACTGTGGCAGTGTAGTAGGTTCTAAGGGTAGTGTGAGGTCTCCCACTGTGTTCCTCTTCTTCAGTAGTGCTTTACTTATCAGAGATTTCTTCCCTTTCTGAACAAAGTTGGTGATTTGTTTCTCCATCTCATTAAAAAAAATGACACTGGAATTTGTATAGGGATTATATTGTGTATGTGGGTTGCTTTGGGTAAGATAGACATTTTCACAATGTTAGGTCTTCTTAACCATGAACAAGGAGGTTTCTGTACTTTTGTAAGTCTCTTTTGGTGTCTTGCAGCAAGATCTTGTAATTTTCTCCATATAAGTCTCATTTCTCTGGTTAGATTTATTTCTATGTATTTCATCTTCTTGGGGGCTATAGTAAATGATATTGATTTGGTGGTCTCCTCTTTGATGTTCTCTTTGTTGGTGTACAGGAATCTTACTGATTTACTTATATTTATCTTATAACCTGATAGTTTGCTGAACTTTTGTATTAGTCCCAGTAGTTTATTTATGGATTCTTTAGTGTTCTCTGTGTATACTATCGTATCATTTGCAAGCAGGGAGATTTTCACTTCTTTTTCACTGATGCAGATGCCCTTTATTTCTTTGTCTTGTTTGATTTCTCTGGCCAGAGCCTCTGACACAGTGTTGAATGGAAGTGGAGACAGTGGACATCCTTGTTCTCTGGGGGAATTCTTTCAGTCTCTTCCCATTCAGGATGATGTAGGAAGCTGGCTCTGTGTAGATGGCCCTTATTGCATTAACAAATCTCCCTTCTATTCCCATTTTGTGGAGAATTTTTAACATGAATGGGTGTTGGACTTTGTCAAAAGCCTTTTCTGCATCAATTGACAAAATCAGGTGATTCTTATCCTTTGTGTTATTTATGTGGTTGAACATACTAATTGCTCTTCATATGTTGAACCAGCCCTGCATCCTTGGTATCAATCCAACTTGGTCATGATGGATTTGTTTTTGATATGTTGTTAAATTCTATTGGCAAGGATTTTGTTGAAGATTTTTGCATCTAGGTTGATGAGTGATACTGATTTGTGATTTTCTTTTTTTTGGGGGGGACCTTTCCCTAGCTTTTGTATCAGGGTTATGCTGGCTTCATAGAATGAATTTGGGAGTATTTTATTCCTTTCTATGCTGTGAAATAGTCTCAGTAGTATTGGAATTAACTCCTCTCTTAAAGTATAGTAGAATTCTCCAGTGAAGCCATCTGGGCCAGGACTTTTGTTGGTTGGTAGTTTTTTGATGAGTTTTTTCAGTTTCTTCTTTTGTGATAGGTTTATTATATATATAATAGTTGTTCTGCATCTCCTTGTGGTAATTTTGGTCGGTGATGTGACTCTGGAAATTTGTCCATTTCCTGTAGGTTTTCAAATCTGTTTGAGTACAGTTTTTCATAGTATTCTGTTATGATACTTTTGATTTCAGTTGGGTCTGTTGTGACACCTCCCGTCTCATTTCGTATTTGGGTTATGTGTTTCTTCTGCTGTTTTTCTTTTGTAAGTTTAGCCAATGGTTTATAAATTTTGTTGATCTTTTCAAAAAAACAGCTTTTTGGTTTTCTTAATTCTTTCAGTTGTTTTTCTCATCTCTAATTCATTTAGTTCTGCTCTAATCTTTATCACCTGTTTTCTTCTGGTGCTTGAGGGCTTCTTTTGCTGTTCTCTTTCTATTTGTTCAAGGTGTAGGGTTAATTCTTTAGTTTGGGCCCTTTCTTCTTTCTAGATGTATGCATTTATAGAGATAAATTGACCTCTGAGCACTGCTCTTCTCTATCCTGTAAGTTCTGGTAGGAAGTGTTTTATTCTCATTCAATTCCATAAATTTATTTATTGTGTCTTTGATTTTTTCTGTAACCCATGAATTTTCGGACAAGGTATTGTTAAGTTTCTGTGAGTTCAAATTTCTACCCATGTTTTTTCTGCTATTGATTTCAACTTTTGTGCATTATGGACCAAGTAGACACTTCGCAATAGTTCAATGGTTTGGATTTTGTTGAGACGTGGTCTACTCTGGGAAATGTTCTATGTGCATTGGAAAAGAAGGTGTACTTATCTTTTGTTGCGTAAAAAGTTCTGTACATGTCAATGAGGACTAGTTGGCTGATTGTTTCAATAAGATCTTCTGTATCTTAGCTTTTTTCTGGATGATCTATTACTGAAAGTGGAATGTTAGAGGCTCTTATGATTATTGTGGAATGATCTATCTCATTTTTTCAATGTTGTCAGTGTTTGATGTATTTAGATGTTCTAGTATTGTGTGTGGAAATATTTAATGTTGTTATATCCTGCTATGTATTTAATCTTTCAACAATACATAGTGACCATCCTTGTCCATGATGGTGGATTTAACATTAAAATGCATTTTATCTGAGATTAGTATTGTCACTCCTGCTCTTTTTTGCATTTTGTTAAGTTGGTATATGCTTTTCTGTCCTTTGTGTTTCAGTTTGTTCATATCTTTGAGTATATGGTGTGTTTCTTGTAAGCAGCCTTCAGACAGATTGTTTTTAATCCAAGATGTTATTCTCTGCCTCTTAATTGGAGCATTTAATCCATTTACATTCAGTGTGATTATTGATAGGTATGTGTTTAGTGCTGTCATTTTGGTGCCTTTATTTTTGTGTTGTTGATGTTTTCATTGTTCCTTTTAATTTTCTGTTCTGGGTCACTTTTCTTTATGGATTTACTTTTCATCCTTTTCAGTGTTGGTTTTGTGGTTGTTGAGACTCCTGTATTATGTTTCTTGTTTTGATATGTAGCATTGTTTGTTGCTTTGTGGCTACCCATTTGATTCACCTTAATGTTCTAATTTTAAACCAATCTTTAACTCTGTATATCTCCTTAATTTCCTCTCCATATGAAAGGGTTATAACTACTGTAACATATCCCTCTTCAGTGTGATGCTGTCATAGTTTTCATGTTAAGACCTCTGCTTCCCTGCTTTTAGTATTTTAGCTTTGGTTGAACTTTGTGACTTTGCTAACTGAGTAGGACTCTGGATGCTCTGTTCTGCATTTTATCTTTAAGTATACAACTGATGTTATTGTTTTTCTAAACAGAGCTTCTTTCACTATTTCTTGTAGTTTTGGTATGGTTTTCATAAAGTCTTTACTCTTCTGCTTGCCTGAGAGTGTCTTAATTTCACCATCATATTTGACAGACAATTTTGCAGGATATATGATTCTTGGTTGGAGGTTTTTCTCCTTCAAGGCTTTGTATGTGTCATCCCACTGCCTTCTTCCAATGTCATTTTTCCAAGACATCAGATGAGAGGCTGCAAGTCTTCCCTTTGTACATTAGTTTTGCTTTAAGCCCAGCTGCCTTTAAGAGTCTCTCTTTATGTTTCATTGTATTAAGCTTGATTATAATATGTCTTGGTGTCTTTCTTTTGGAGTCTAATTTTTGTGGTGTTCAATACGCATGTTGGATATCTATGTTCTCTTCTTTCATGATGTCAGGGAAGTTTACTATCAATAACTTCACTTCTCTCTGTATTTTATGCTATCCCTACCTGTTCAGTGGCTGCAATTATTCACAGATTATTCCTCTTAATAGAGTCCCACATACTTCTTAATGCTCCTTCATTTTTCTTGTTTCTTTTATCTGATTTCTCCTCCTAAATTCTGGTGTCAGTTACTTTCAGTGTCACTAGTTCTGGATTCTGTTTCCTCAATCCTGCTCTTTTGGCTTTGCATTGAGTTCTCTAATTCTGTCGTTTTGTTATTGATCTGCTGAATTCAGATTGTTGCTGTTCTAGCACTTCATATAGCTTACTGAATTTTTCATTTTATTCTGCTGCATTTTTATTTAATCTCTAGGAGGGTTCTATACATAATTCTTTAGTATTCTACCTCCAATGATTTAAAAAATTATTGGAAAGTGGTTTGATTCTTTATTTTGGGAGTTTTCTGGAGCCGTTCTTTAAGTGGTTAGATACTTATTGTTGTCTCCACACTATCTAGAAGCTGTTCAGTTTTCCTGGAGTTACAGAAATGGGAGTTGTGGTGCAGTTCTAAGAAGGGAGTGAGTAAGAGCACTGTTTTATTTGGTTGTCAGCTGCTGGTACGTTCCGTAGGTGCAGTTGACTTCTGTATAGCTTCTCTGGCAATGTAGACTCTGTCAAGCCTTGTGATGATACTTGGCTTGGTGGCTTGTCCCAGCTGGGCCCTTGAGGGTGGCTGGTTCCACCTCCTCGATGCTAAAGGTAGTGAGATACTTTTGCCTACTCCCCAGTGTCATGCTGGTTGAGACTATGATGCAGCTCTGGAAAGGGAGAAGGGAGGGATGCCACCACACTCAGCCACCAGAAACCACTACATTCTCTAGATGTGCTTAAACACTGATTTTCTGCTGAGAGAGGGGTGCTGTCCAGGGGCAGCTGAAAGCAGCCAGACCCTCAGAGATGGCAGGCCCTGCCTCCTGGCTAGCAAAGTGGTGCCCTACTTGTGAAGTTTCTAGGGGGTTGTCAGCCAGCCCTATGATGTGGCTCAGTGAAGGTGGAAATCATGCCACCACAGTCAGCCACAAGTCACTGCTGCATTCTCTAGCTACTCTTAACTTAAAAGCTGCTTTTCTACTGAGAGAGGCATTGATCAGCCACAGCTGATAGCAGCCAGGCCTTAATTGAACAGAGCAGCATGGTCATCCTGGGAGCTCCAAGATGAAGGGTAGGGTTGTGAGATTGGACTGGGTGACAGGAAGGGGGAAACTACCTTGTCGATGGTGAGGCAGCAGCACAGTGACTCCTATTTCTTCTGACACAGCGCCTAAGAGGATTACAGGTATGGACACCTTCTTTGTTAACCAGGAGGCTGAGACTGGGACTGCTGAGCCTTAAAGCCTGCCTCAGGCAGGCTGGTATGCTGAACCGCAATACCTAAGTAAACAGTGTATCCCACAGCAGAGATACTGTGCACAGTACAGCCATATCTAGAGAACCCAACAGTGTCTGGTGACCAAGGGTGCCAGTGCCCCTCCCTCCTGTTCTCTGTGCTGTGCCCTAGATTCTGCCGACTCACTGTAATAGAGGCAGTTTAGGCCAGACTCCATCTTGGTCAGCTAAGAGGCTGAATCAGCCATGCCTGAGGGTTCAGCTGAGGCTAATCCTCATGCTGAGAAACAGTGCCTGTCTGGACAGTGCTTCTCACAGCAGAAAAACTGTTTTTAACACAATCATACATACAGAATGTAGTGGCAGCTGATGCCTGGTTGCAGTGGGCCCTAGCCCCTCCCTTCTTTGAGCCACGTCATAGCATCTGCAGATGGCCAATGAGGTGCCATCTTTATCAGCCAGGAGGAGGGGCCTGCCACCCCTGAGGGCCTGGCTGCTATCAGCTGTAGCTGATCAATGCCTCTCAGTAGAAAAGCAGCATTTAAATTAAGAGCAGCTTGAGAATGCAGCGGTGACTGGTGGCTGACTGTGGTGGCGCCATTTCTAACCACCATTCACGGAGCTGCATCTCAAGATCAGCTGTTTCCAGAAAGAAACAGTTTACTTTTTCCCTTACTGTCCTATTTAAAACAAAAAACAAAACTCAAGACTCAATTTGATTCTGAATATTTAAACTGAACAATTAAAATTTCTAGAAAGCTGCTTTTTAGCAGAGGGAGATGTTATTAAAATGGATTTCTATCTCAAGTGATTCCTTCTGAGATGTAGGGTTCCACATCCTTTCTCACGGATACGCTCTGCTCCCAGCACTGCTTCTTGGTGGTGTGAAGTCGCCAACTCTTTGCCTCCTTCCCTTTCCTTTATACCCCAAGAGATTGAAGAGATTGCCTCAAGGCACAATACACTCTTATAACTGAGACATGCCTCAGAAACACAACTGCCTCTTGGTCTCCGTCATTAACATCACAGAGGCAGGATTTACAACATACAGGGACATCATATAGTACAGGGAATCATGGCCTAGACAAATTGCTACACACATTTTTTGGGAAGGACACAGTTCAATCCATGACAAATGGGTGGCTCATAACTATCATGACTGAAATGTAATTCTTGGTTTCTATCCCAGCATCCCAAACACATTCTTCTTCAAGTCTTCCCCAAATCCAGTAAATGGCATCACATCCACTAATTTTCTCAGGTCAAGAATCCTGAAGTCACTTCAAATTCTTCTCATTCTGTCATCCCTTAATCCAGCCCGTTAGCAAGTCCTGTTGGTACAATAACCAAACTATATTCTGAATCTAACCACTTCTTGACACTTCCACTACTACTATGCTACCAAGAAAACACATAAAGGAAAAATACTCAAGGGGGTGGGACCAAGAAGACAAACCATACTCAAGTCTCCCTAATTCCCTCTGAGAACAAAGGCCTAGACTGATAACTGAACAGAGCACTCTGGACACCCAGGGAGCCATAGGATACAGCATAGGATTGTCAGATTGGACTATGTACCACTAAATGGTACACAGCACATGCTGAGCCCTGCTCCTGTTGACTCATCTCTTGGGTGGACTGCAGGTAGTGACGCCTTCTTTGTTACCCAGGAGGCAGGAGATGGGCATGAGCTGGCAAATACACTGAACTGCAGTGCTAATGTAAGCAGGGTACAACACAGCAGAGAGACAGTGCATGGGATAGCCACATTTGTGAGCCCAGCTGTTGACTGAGGTCACTACTGCCGCTGTCTTGGTTGGCTGGGAGATGGAGTCACCCAACTAGAAGACTCAGCAGGGGCCAATTCCAAAGCTGTGAAGCAGTGCCAGTCCAAAAAGTGCTCTTCCAGTGGAAAGACCATGTTCAGGACAGTGTTACCTTATGGGTGGGGCCTGGCTGAGGATGACAGCAAGGCCATAACCCTTGCCTGCTTTCACCTGCATCATAAAATCTGAGGAAAGCTGAAGAAGTGCTTCTGTTGTCAGCTGTAAGGCAGGGCCTGCCACATCTGACAGCCTGGCTGATTTGGGCAGCTGTCAGACAGCTCCCAGCTTTTTAAAATAAGACTGCCCAGAGAAATAAGTGCTATGCAGCCCAGTGGTATCTCTTGCAGCCTTTACTGACCCACATCATAGGGCTGACTGACAGTCCCCTAGTGACTCCCTAAGTAAAACACTGTCTTTGCCAGCCAGAAGCACAGCCTGCCACCCCAAAAGTCCACTGGGACCAATCAGTAGAGCACACAGAGACAGCTGGTGACCAACTCCTGTCTTAGAACTATGCCTCAGCTCCTGTTCAGGTAACACCAGAGAAACTGAACAGCCTCTAGATGGTGCGAAGGCAACAAGCTGTTGCTAACCATTTCAAGAAATAGTCTACCATGGCTCTCCAAAACTCCCCAAATAAAGAGTAAAAAAACTTCCCAATTGAAGAAGTCTTTCTGAAACTAATGGAGGCCGAGTACAAAAGAATTATATAGAGGGCCCTCCTAGAGATTAAACAAAATGCAGCAGAGCAAAATGAAAAATTAAGAAAGCTCATTTGAACCGATGGAACATCAACGGTCTGAAATCCAGCAGATCAGTAATAAAATTACAGAATTAGACCATTCAATCCAAAGCCAAAAGAGCAGAATTGAGGAGACGGAAGTCACTCTTAGTGACCTTGAGGATAGAGCAATTGACACCAGCATTTATGAGGAGAAATCAGAAAAAAGAAATAAGAATAATCTATGATTAACTGGAGTTCCTGAACAAGGAGAAATAGATGACAATATAGAGAGCATTGCTGTAGAGTTGCTGACAGAAAACTTCCCTGAAAGTATGAAAGAAGAGAACGTAGATATCCAAGATGTATATCAAACACCACAAAAAGCAGACCCCAAAAGAAAGACACCAAGACACATGATCAAGCTCAGTAAAATGAAATGTAAACAGAGGCTCTTAAAGGTGGCAGGGCTCAAAACAGAGCCAACTTTCAGAGAGAAGCCCTGTAGGCTTTTGTCTGACTTCTCAGCAATGTTGGCAAGGAGGCAGTGGGATGACACAATCAAAGCCTTGAAGGAGACAAAATTCCAAGCAAGAATTATGTATCCTGCAAAACTGGCTCTCAAACATAAAGATGAAGTTAACATTTGCAGATAAACAGAAGTTTAGAGACTTTGTAAAAACCAAACCAAAAGTATAAGAAATACTGAAAGAAGCTCTTTGCTTAGAAAAACAAAACCATTAAGTGTATATTTAAGGAGACAATGCAGGACACAGATCCAGAATCCTACTCAGTTACAGAACTCAATCAAAACTACAGTATTAAAAGAAGGGAACCAGTGAGTATATCATGGAAACTATGACACCATCACCCTAAACTGTGGGATATACTAGAGTAGTTATAGTCCTTTCAGATGGAGAGGAACTTACAAAGATATGCAGAAGTTAGAATTGGGCCTAAGCTTAGAATACTAAGGGGGATCACAAGGGTAGCCACAAAGCACAATAACAGTGTAACATATCAAAACAAGAAACATAATACAGGAGTCTCCACAACCACAAAACCAACACTGAAAAAGATGAAAGTTCAATGCATAAAGAAGAATGACCCAGAACAGAATATTAACAGCAACATAGAAAACATCAACATAAAAATAAATACATCAAAATGACATCACTAAACACATACCTATCAATAATTACACTGAATGCAAATGGACTGAAAGCAAGTTACATCCTGGATCAGAAGACGCATTCTGTCAATATGTTGCTTACAAGAAACGCACTTCAGACTCAGAGACGTGAACCAACTGAAAGTTAAAGGATGGAAAAATATATACCAAGCTAACAACATGCAAAGAAGAGCAGGAATGACAATACTAATCTCAGATAAAATAGATTTTAATGTAAAATCTACCATCATGGACAAGTATGGTCACTATTTATTGCTGAAAAGTTCAATACACGAGCAGGTCATAACATTATGAAGTATTTATGCACCCCATACCACAGCATCTAAATGTATCAAACAAACACTGACTACATTGAAAAATGAGGAAGATCATAGTACAATAATAGCTGGAGACTTCAACACTCCACTTTCAGCAATGGACAGATCATCCAGATAAAAGCTAAGGAAAGACACAGAAGGTTTTATTGTGACAGTTAACCAACTATACCTCATCGACATATACAGAACTGTTTATCCATCAACAGATAAGTACACCTTCTTCTCCAGTGCACGTGGAAGATTTTCTAGAATAGACCCTATGTTAGGACATGAAGCAAGCTGCAGCAGAATCCAAACCACTGAATTATTGCATAGCATCTTCTTGGACCATAAAGACATAAAAGTCAAAATCAATAGCAGAAGAAACATAGGTAGAAATTTGAACTCATGGAAACTGAACAATACCTTGCTCAAAAAGCCTTGAGTTATAGAAGAAATCAAGAACAAAATAAAGAAATTTATGGAATCAAATGAAAATGAAAACACATCATACTAGAACCTATAGGATACAGCTAAAGTGGTACTCAGAGGTCAGTTTATCTGTATTACAGCACACATCCAGAAGGAAGAAAAGACCCAAACCAAATAATTAACCCTACAGCTTGAATAAGTAGAAAGAGAGCAACAGAAGAACCCCTTAGGTACCAGAAGAAAATAGGTAATAAAAATTAGGGTAGAGCTAAATGAATCAGAGAATAGAAGAAGAACTGAAAAAATTAACAAAACCAAAAAGCTGGTTCTTTGAAAAGATCAACAAAACTGGTAAGCCATTTGCTAAACGTAGGAAACAACAGCACAGGAAACAACCTAAATAAGAAATGAGATGGGAGATATTACAACAGACCCAACTGAAATCAAAAGGATCATAACAGAATACTATGAAAGACTGTACTCTAACAGATTTGAAAACCTAGAGGAAATGGACAAATTTCTAGATTCATATCACCTATCAAAATTATCACAAGATGTAGAACAACTTAATAAACCCATCACAAAGGAAGATATTGAAAAAGTCATCAAAAAATTACCCACCAAAAAACATCCCGGCCCCAAGGGCTTCACCAGAGAATTCTACCAAACTTTTAGAGGAGAGCTAACTGCAATACTGCTGAGACTATTTTGCAGCATAGAAAAGGATGGAATACTCTCAGATTCATTCTATGAAACCAGCATAACCCTGATACGAAAGCTAGGGAAAGATCCTACAAAAAAAGAAAATTACAGACCAATATCACTCATGAACCTAGATGCAAAAGTCATCAACAAAATCCTTGCCTGTAGAACTCAACAATATATCAAAAAAATAATCCATCGTGACCAAGCTGGATTCATACCAGGTATGCAAGGCTGGGTCAACATCAGAAAAACAATTAATGTGATTAACCACACAAATATAGAAGAATCACGTGATTTTGTCAATTGATGCAGAAAAGGCATTTGACAAAATCCAACACCAATTCATGCTAAAAACTCTCAGCAAAATAAGAATAGAAGGGAAATAACTCAACACAATAAGGGACATCTACACAAAGCCAACACCTACATCATCCTAAATGGAGACAATTCCCCTTGAGAATGGGAACTAGACAAGGATGCCAACTCTTACCACTTCTATTCAGCATTGTACTAGAGGCTAGAGCAATTAGACAAGAGAAAGAAATAAAGGGCATCCACACTGGAAAGAAGAAGTAAAAATCTCCCTAGTTGCAGATGATATGATTGTCTATGCAGAGAATCCTAAAGAATTCATAAGTACTTCAACTTGTAGAAGAGTTCAGCAAAGTACTAGGATATAGGATAAACATAAGTAAATCAGTAGGATTCCTTTACACCCAAAAAGATCATCAGAGAAGAAATGACCAAATCAATACCATTTACTGTAGCCCTCAAGAAGATAAAATACCTAGGAATAACTCTAACTAGAGAAATACAAGAGCTATACAAATAGAGCTACAAGACCTTACTGCAGCAAACCAAGATAGAACTAGAATGGAGATACCTACCTGGCTCATAGATAGGAAGACTCCACATTGTGAAAATGTCTATTTTGCTCCAAAAGATCTACATATACAAAGCAATCCCAATACAAATTCCAGTGTCACTATTTAATGAGATGGAGAAACAAATCACTAACTTTGTTTGGAAAGGGAAGAAACCCTGGATAAGTAAAGCACTATTGAAGAAGAGGAACACAGTGGGAGGCCTCACACTACCTGACCTTAGAACATAGTAGTCAAAATAGCCTGGTACTGGTACAAAAACAGTCATACAGACCAATGGAACAGAGTTGAGACCCCAGAGATACCACATCTTAAGAAAGTTGATATTCGACAAAGGCCCTAAGATTGTAAACTGGGGTAAAAAAATATATCTTTAACAACAACAACAACAAAAATCAACAAAAAACCCACTGCTGTCAAGTTGGATTCAACTCATAGTGACCCTAGCTGTCAGAGTAGAACTACTCCATAGAGTTTCCAAGGAGCATCTGGCAGATTTGAACTGCCGACCTTTTGGTTAGCAGGCGTAACACTTAACCCATTATGCCATCAGGGTTTCCCTTTTACAAATATTGCTGGCAAAATTGGCTATCCATCTAGAAAAAAACTGAAACGACCCGTATCTCGCACTTGACACAAAAACTAACTCAAATTTGATAAAAGATCTAAATATCAAACCTAAAACAGTAAAGATCATCCAAGGAAAAATAAGGTCAACAATGGAAGTTTTAATATGCAGCTTAGACAGACTTCACAATCTGACAAAGCATGAGCAACAGAAGATGGGTAAATGGGAACTACTGACAACCAAACACTTTTGCTCATCCAATGGCTTTATCAAAAGACTTAGAAGACCACCTACAGAATGAGAAAAAATATTGGACAACTATACGTCAGATGTAAGTCTGATCTCCATGATCTGCAAGGTACTGCAATATATCAACCAGAAAAAGGTAAATAACCCAATTAAGCAATGGGCAAAGGAGATGGACAGACATTTTATCAAAGAGGACATCAAAGACATGAGGAGAAGAGCCCAGCAGACAGCAGGTGCCATATAATCCACAGACTACTTCAGCAGGAGACCAGAAGAACTAGATGGGGCCAGGCCACCACCAATGATTCCCCTGACAAGGAACACAGTATAAAAATCCCTGTTTTAGCAAGAGAAAAGTGGATGTGCATAACTAGAACTCTGTTAAATAAAGACCACACTTGATAGTCCATCAGACTGAAGGGTTCCCTGAGGACATGGCCCCTGGACTGTTAGCCCAGAGATGAAACCAGTACCAAAGCCAACTCTTCAGACAAAGATTGGACTATAAGACCCAGAGTGATGCTGGTGAGGAATAGTGGCTTAAATATATCCATGAGACTATTTTAGCAGCTTTCTTGTCCAGAAGTGAGATGAGAGGGTGCAGGTGACAGGTGTTGATTGAATGGACACAGGAAATACAGGAGTGTGCTGTCTTGAGGTGGAGGTGGGGAGAGCAATTAGAGTTGCAGAGATGTGTGGGTGCAGGTTCAGTATGGCAAATGTGGGCTTTCACTTAAAGCACAATAAAATAAAATAATTGTAAATATATTCAAGTTCACTGCTGAAGTCCCTAGCTCAATCCTTGTTGAGGGGCTGCTTTTCTGCCTGCCTTCTGCCTTACCAAGCATGATTTTCTTCCCGCATCGCTTCTAAGGAGCATTTTGGTTGCAGTTATTCCAAGACCAATTTGTTTATTCTTCTGGAAGTAATTGCTATATTCTTTGCTAGTACATGAATTCTGAAGTACAGTCCATTCTCCTGTGCGTTCCGATACATGAATTCTGCTGTTGCATGCGTATGAGGCAATGGAAAAGACCACAGCTTGAGTTCTAGACACACCTTAGTGATCAAAGTGACATCTTAGCCATCATTTCCATGGGTGTTGATTGTGGATCCAAGTAAAACGAAATCCCTGATGATGTCAGTGTTTTCTCCATTAATCATGATGTTGCTGACTGGACCAGTTGTGAGGGTTTTTGTTCTTTTTATGTTTAATTGTAATCATATTGAAAGCTGTAGTCTTTGATCTTCATCAGTAAGTGCTTCAAGTCCTCTCTGTTTTTAGCGAGCAATTTTGTGTTACCTGCATAATGCTGGTCGTTGATGAGTCTACCTCCAATCCTGATGTCTATTCCTCGTCACATAATCCAGCTTCTTGGGTTATTTTCTCAGCATACAGATTGAATAATTACAGTGAAAGGATATAACACTGATGCATGCCTTTTCTCATTTTAAGTCACTGACTATCCCTTTGTTCTGTAAAACTGACTAGCCTCTCATTTTACAGAACAAGGGGATAATTTGTGTCGTTATCTTACAAACTTATTATTTCCGTGTTTGCTGTCTACATTTTTCTTGTCTTCATTGCTCGACTTACAGTTCACTGCTGTCCTAGCACCTCACTGGCCCACTCCATTTGTTGAATGCATGCATTTAATCCAGATTCTTTCTTCACACAATACCATGGTTGAGAATTTGAAAGAAACTGTTTTGACAGTTTTCCATGACCTAAAATGTCAATGATCAGACTCAGCTCTGGGCTGTTACTAAAATGCATGTCAGCATTTGCTTTTCTTGGTTGTGTGAAAGTTCTTCCTTAAGTTTGATCATCGTATTCTCTGTTGAGACACCCTCATTATACTGGTTGGCTGTTTCTATAGTCTCTTCACTTGGCCTTCCACTAATCTAGCCTCAAGTCTAAGTTATAATATGGTCATAGCAGTTTACATCACTGAGAATCTTCGGATACAAGTTATCCCCAGAATTTCCTTTAAGGTACTTCTTGATCTTGTTTTCCGATTTATAAATTAGGTGTATTTGGGGAATTTTTGGTCATATTTTAATCCCCCAAGTAGCAATGGAAATATGTTAAATTAGAGATCATGGATATTAAAAGATTCTTCCTTATTTTTTTTCAGCTTGGCATCATCAGCCAGGCTTACAGAGGTAGTTGTATATATTATGTCCTGAATTTAGTATAAGCACCGAGTACAGTATAGTTCACTAGGAAATGTAAAAATAGAACAGAATACAACACTTTGCTTGCAGATTTGAGGTGAGGTGATTGGTATGTTAATTAAAGGTGACCTCAGCACTCTTAATATTAACCTCCTGATTTTCTCCAGTGTTTCAGGTGGGAAAAAAATTATTCTTTAATATGCCTAAGAATGAGATTGGATCAAGGACACAAATGAAGTCCAGACCAAGTACAAAAACATGAGCTCCTTCTCCTGGCTGCTCAACGAATGCAGACTCAGTCTGAGGATAAGATAACTATCTCAGCAGCCATTCCATGGCGCAGACTTCAAATTATAGTAATTATGACAATTTGTGCCAATAGCCATGAGGTAGAATTTTTGATGTGGTTAAAAATAACATCTGTAAAACCCCATAAAAATTACATTTTGCTAATTTTCTGATAAGACACTGTTTTAACTATACTGTGTCTTCTGCTGCCAGTTTTCAATTAGAGTCTTTCTTTCTTTCTTTTTCTTTTTTAATGTTTTTAACCCATTTTGTCTCCTGAATCATACTCCACCCTCTGCAGTGCATTTGTTTTAATGCCCTTAATTAATTGTTTTGTGCAAATTTTGCCTTTAAACTGATACTAATCTTTGAGACTTTATTAATTTGCTGATTGCTAAGGCCTGATACAAAGGCACTAGCAGGACTACTCAGCTTGTGTTTTCTGGCTACAGGACGGAGTGGCCCTGGCAGGCTGCTACGCCGAGTCAGGGCAGACAAGGCCAACGACACAGTGAACAATGAGACCACTGAAATGGTGGCTCTGCACTTCTGTCCAGTGTGGAAATTGCTGGCTCACCCTGGGGTCACTGATACTGGTGATGGGGTGTGAATGGTTTCCATCTGATGCATTTCAAAAGGGCTTCTGGTGCCTGCCTACCTGGTGTGCCTTTAAACCCCTTTCCTCTTTATCAATTTTTGATGGAAGAAGGAAAAACAATCACAATGCTTCCTTTTTTTTCTTTTAATTGTGTTTTAAGAGGAAAATGAGCCCAAGAAACAGAAGGGTCCATACGACTGGGAGACTGTATCATCGTGAGACCAGAAGAACCAGATGGTGCCTGGCCTCCACTAAGGACATCCCTGACAGGGAACACAGTGTAGGGTTCCGACGTAGCACAAGAAAAAGGGGAGTACAGGTCAAGAACTCTGTTAAAAGACCAGAATTGATGGTCTGACAACCAAGAGGGTCCCCTGAGAACATGGCCCCTAGACCTGCTGCTAGCCTAGCCCAGAAACCAGCACCAAAATCCACACTTCAGACAAAGAATGGACTGAACTCAGGGACACGGAGTGATGCAGGTTATGTGTGTACTTCCGGGTTTTATATATATATAATCCTAAAGTACACATATGACCTACATATACATATGTGTGTGTGTGTGTGTGTGTGTGTGTATGAAGCTGTCCTAGTTTCTCTCTATAAGGGAGAGGAGAGAGTGGAGAGGAGGTGACAAATATTGATTGAATGGATACTAGAAGTAAAGACTGAAAAAGAAGAGTGTGCTGTCACAGGATGGGGAGAACAGATAGAGTTGCATAGAGGTGGGTATGGAAAATTGACTTGGATTGTAAACTTTCACTTAATCACAATAAAAAATGTTTAAAAAATTGTGCTTTAAGTGAAAGTTTACACAGCAAATCAGTTTCTCATTCAACAATTTACACATGATTTGCTCCATGAGTCGGATCCGACTCGATGGCTCTTGGCTTGGCTTGGCTTGTTCCATGGCACAGGTTGCTGTCTCCAGTGTGTCAGCACTCTCCCCAGTTCCACTCTACTTCCCCACCTCTGTTCCTCCGGTTTCTTTGCACCTTCCTTGCCTTCTCATCTTTGCCTTTGGGTGAATATCGCCCTGTTTGGTCCCCTGTAGCTGACGGTACTGAGATGTGCCTTGCTCACGGGTGCCGTGGTGTATCTGGTACACTGATCGATGGCTTGGCTGACAGGGGACCTCTGGTAGTGGCTTCAGTTACAGCCTAAATGGTATTCTCAGACGGAGGGTTCGGGTGCTCCTCTAGTCTGTATCAGTCTAGTAAATTAGGTCTTTTTTGTGAATTTTCATTTTCTTCTACACTTCTACCCATTGTAACAGGGGCCATCTGTTGTGTCCCTGGTCATTGTTAGTGTAGCAGGGCACCATCTAGTTCTTCTGGTCTTAATGCTACAAAAAGTTGTGGTTTGTGTGGACCACTAATTCTGTGGACTAACTGCTTCCTTGAACTTTTTGGTTCCTTCACTCTCCTTTGCTGGAAAGAGACTTACAAGAGTTCTACCTTAGATGGCCACTCACGAGCTTTTAATTCCTCAGATGTTACTTGCTTAGCTAGGATACAGAACATTATCTTTACAAACTCTCTTATGCCAATTGACCTAGATGTCCCCAGAGACTATGGTCCTTAACTTTCAAGCCCAGCAGCTCAATCCTACAAGGTGTTTGGATATGTCTAAGGAGTTTTTGTAACTGTTCCTCCTATGTGAGTTCTACATACCTCTCTGCTAAATATCACTATGGTCACCTTCTAAGTACTCTCCTTGGGAAGCTATGAACTGATACCAGTGACTAGTCCACATTTCATAGCAATTTGAGAACTCTCCCTGGAATGGCCATTGTGCATGGTAGCATGGTAGCAAGTCTGTAAACTTAATTGTATAGTTGTCTGTCAGGGAATTTTTAGCCAGTAAACAAATTACTGACTAACAACTCTAACAAATAACTCACCTGATATGGTCCCCAGTGACTTTTTTTTTACCTGAAGATAAGGAAATATTAAAAGGAAGACATTTTAGAGACCCCAGAATGATCACCATCCTCTTATGAACAGCTGATACTGGACAAAGGCCCAAAGGTTGTAAGCTGGGATAAAAATAGTCTCTTTAATAGTTAGTGTTGGCAAAATTGGTTATACATCTGCAAAAAACTAAAGCAAGACCCATATCTCACATCCTACACAAAAACTAACTCAAAGTGGATCAAAGACCTGAACACTAAACCTAAAACAATGAAGATTGTGCAAGAAAAATTAGGAATGACAATGAAAGTTCTAATACATGGCTTACACAGACTACAAGATCTGACCAACAGTGCACAGTGGAAGAGAAAATAGATAAATGGAAACTACTAAGAACCAAACACTTATGCTCATCCAAAGAGTTTATCAAGAGTGTTCAAAGACTACCTACAGAATGGGAAAAAATATTTGGCAACTACATATCAGACCAATGTCAGATCTCCATAATGTACAAGGTACTGCAAAATATCAACAAGAAAAGGTAAATAACCCAGTTAAACAATGGTCAAAGGAGACTGACAGACACTTCACCAAAGAAGACATCCACACAGCCAACAGACACATGAGGAAATGCTCACGGTTGTTAGCTATCAGAGAAATCCGAATCAGAACTACAGTGAGATGCCATCTCACCTCAGCGTGGTTGGCAACAATCCAAACACACAAAACAATGAATGCCGAGGAGGCCATGTAGAGATTGGAATTCTCCTACACTGCTGGTGGGAATGCTAAATGGTACAACCTCTTTGGAAAGCAATTTGGCACTTCCTTAAAAAGCTAGAAATAGAAATAATTTATGATCCAGCCATCCCACTGCTCAGACTATATCCTACAGAAATAAAGGCAGTCACACAAACAGATACGTGCACGTGAATGTTTATTGTAGCACTGTCCACAATAGCAAAAAGATGGATTCAACCTAGGTGCCTATCAACAGATGAATGGATAAAGAAACTATGGTACGTATACATAGTGGAACACTATGCAATGATAAAGAACAATGATGATTTTAGGAAGTGTCTCATAACTGGGTTATAATAATGCTGAGTGAAATCAGTCAGCTGCAAAAGGACAAGTATGGTAAGGACTTAAAAATAGACTTATGTACAGAAGAAAAGACTCTGATGGCTACAAGGATTGGGAGGGCAGGAGAGGGATGTTCATAGATTAGATAGTTGAGAAGAATTTGGTTAGGTGAAGGGAGTGACAGCACGCAGTAGAGAGCAGATCAGCATAACTGGGCTACACTGTGAACTGAAAGGTTTTCTAAACTCAACCCAAAATTTCAAAGGATAGAGTGGCAGACATAGGGGCCTGAGGACCATGTTTTCAGCAGATGTTGAGGTCAGTTGGCATAGCTAGTCTTTAGCTAAGTGAGTCTTCTGCACCCTACAGTGGTGAGTGGCATCTGGGGTCTTAAAAGCTAGCAAGCTGCCACCTGAGGTGCACCCGATAGTCCTGACCCGTCTGGGATAGTTGATGATGGAGAACATGATAGACATGAGGAAAAATGAGCCAGGAGACAGAAGGACCCACATGAATGGGAGACTGCATCAGCACGAGACCAGAAGAATCAGATGATGCCCGGCCACCACCAAAGGCAGCCGTGATAGGGGACACAATGTAGAGTCCCTGAGAAAACATGAGAAAAAGAGGGGTGCAGTTCAAAAACTCTCTAGAAGACAAGGATTGAAGGTCTGACAGCCTGGAGGGTCCCCTAGGAACATGGCCCATAGGCTGTCTGCTGGCCTTGATCTGAAACCAGTACTGAGGTCATCTCTTGAGACAAGAATGATCTGGACTGAGGGACACAGTGTGAGCATATGATGTGTATACTTTATGGTTTTATACATTTATAGGAGGCTGTCCTACTGTTTCTTTCTAGATGGGAGAGAAGAGCATGGAGAGGAGGGGACAGCTGCTCATTGAGAGGATACTAGAAGTGCAGAGTGAAGAGGAGGAATGTGCTGTCACTAGGTGAGGAGAGCAGATGGAGCTGCAGATAAGTGGCCATGTGAAATTGATTTGGATTGTATACTTTCACTTAGTCATAATTCAATACTTTTAGGAAAGGAAGACATTTTGATGACATTCAAGACATCAAATGTAATCCAGTGACAGCTCTGATGGCCATTCCAGAAAAAGAGTTCCAAAATTGCTCTGAAGGGTGGATTAGGTACTGGCCTTGGTGCATAGCTTCCCAAGGGGAGGACTTTGAAGGTGACTGTAGTGACATTCAGCAATGAGGTATGTAGCACTTTTTCCAGGATGAGTTCGCAAACACGGTTGTCAGAACTCGTATGAATATATACGCAGACACACAAATTATGCACATAAAAATGCCCACCACTATACCTACATATGCACGTACCTGTACTCCCACACGTCCTCCCGTACCTGTATAGCATACGTATTTACCTATGTAACCACCCACAGTTTTTCTTTAGATAGAATTTATCCTTTAAAAGAAAAGAGAAACTTTTTTTTTTTTTTTTTTGCTTTTCCTATTTTAACATTGTCTGTGGTATTTTTTCTAATAGAGATGTTTCAATTTTTATTGTATTTTAGATGAAGGTTTACATAACAAACTAGACTCTCATTAAATAATTAGTACACATACTGTTTTATGACATGGTTATCAATTCCACAACAAGCCAGTACTCTCCGTTCTCAAACCTGAATTCCCTGTTACCAGCTTTCCTGTCCCATCTGCATTCTCGTTCTTGACGGTGTGCCCCTTTAGTCTTGTTTTATCGGTCTGTCTAGTCTTTGGCTGAAGGGTGAACTCCAGGGGGGACTTCATTACTGAGTTTAGGGGTTTCTCCAGTATCTGTCAGGCCAGTGAGTTTGGTCTTTTCTTGGGAGTTAGTAGTTTGCTCTATGTTTTTATCCAGTTCTGTCTGGGACTCTCTGTTGTGGTCCTTGTCAGAGCAGTCAGTAGTGGTATCTGGGCACCATCTAGTTTTTCTGATCTCAGTCTAGTTGAGGTTGTGTTAGTTCTGGTGTCCGTTATTCCTTTCAACTAGCCTTTCTTTTGTGGCTTTGGTTTTCTTCATCCTCTCTTGCTCCAGCCAGGGTGACACCTGAACCACGTGGGGATTTTTGGTTGTTATCACTGTTGTTACGGAATTGTATTTGTTATAGCACCTACCATGAACTAAATCAAACTCATTGCTGTTGTGTTGATTCTTACAGCTAGGAACCCTATAGAAAAGAGCAGAACCGTCCAACTGAGTTTCCACAGAGTACCTGGTAGATTTGAACTGCTGATCTTTTGGTTAGCAAATCACAGCACTTAGTTGCTATGCCACCAGAGTTTCCAGCATTTACCATAGGTGTACTTTATTCTTGCCTACCTCTCAGTATCTTCATTTACCTTGATCACTCTGTGCTGACTTCTCCCATATCATGTATAGACTTTCCCTTCATCAGAATTAACAGAAAAGACCAAACTTACTGGCCTGACAGATACTGGAGAAACCCCTAAACTCAGTAATGAAGTCCCCCCTGGAGTTCTACTGCTAATAAGTGTCATGCATTGAATTGTGTTCCTCCAAAAATGTGTGTGGCTGTTTGGTTGGGCCATGATTCCCCGGTTTTGTGTGATGTCCTCTTGTGTTGTAAACCCTGTCCCTATGATGTTAACTAGGGAGGATGGGTGGCAGTTGTGTTGGTGGGGCAGGATTCAGTGCGTACGACTGTTTTGTGCCTTGAGGTTGTCTCCTGAGATGTAAAGGACAGAATCTAGCAGAGAGATTTGGGAACCTCATACCATCAAGAAAGCTTCATGGAGAGCAGAGTGCATCCTCTGGACCTGAGGTTCCTGCATGAAGGTGCTCTCAGACCACAGACAGACTGATGCAACACAAGGATCCTCCTTCAGAGCTGACATAGAAAGGATGCGTTTCCCTGGAGCTGAAACCCTGAATTTGGACTTGCAGCCAACTGGACCGTGTAAGAACAAACTTATCTCTGTTAAAGCCATCCACTTGTGGTGTTTCTGTTAGAGCAGTACCAGTTGACCAAGACTGTAAGTACTCCTGCCAGTTTCTTCCATTCCTGGTAAACATCAAAGTATGTTTCCTGTGTATAAATCTATTCTTGGCTTTTAAAGTGGTATCATAGAATATTTGTCTTTTCAAGATTGTTATGTTTCAGAGACTCATCATCATTCTTTATCATTTTGCAGTATTCCATTGTGTGTATGTGACATATTTTGTGTACCTGTCCACAAGGTGTGGACACTTAAGTTGTTGCCATCTTTTTGCTATTGAAAATAGTGCTACAATGAACACGGGTGTGTATGTTTGTGTCACTTATTCTTACTTCTTGAGGACGTAGTCCTATGAAGGCGATTGCGATCACAAGCTATTTCTGTTTCTGTTTTTGAGGAAGTGCTGTACTGTTTTCATAGTGATTGTACCGTTTTATAAGCCAATGGTGTATAAGAATTTCAGTCTCTGCTAATGAAGAAATCATCAAATCAATACCACTTACTATAGCCCCCAAGAAGATAAAGTACCTAGGAATTAATCTAACCGGAGAAATAGCAGCCCTTTACAAAGTGAACTACAAGCCCTTACTACAAGAAACTAAGAGAGACTTTGATAAATGGAGAATCCTACCCTGCTCATGGATAGGAAGAATTAACATTGTGAAAATGTCTATTTTACCCAAAGCAATCTACTTACATAATGCGATCCCAACACAAGTTCCAGCGTCATTTTTTAATGAGATGGAGAAACAAGTCACCAATTTTGTATGGAAAGGGAAGAAACCTTGGATAAGTAAAGTACTACTAAAGAAGAAGAACATACTGGGAGACCTCTCATTACCTGACTTCAGAACCTATTACACTGCCACAGTGGTCAAAACAGCCTGGTACTGGTACAAGAACACATAGATTGATCAATGGAACAGAATTGAGACCCCAGAGACTACACCATCCACCTGTGAACAGCTGATATTTGACAAAGGCCCTAAGACATTAAACTGGGGTAAAAACAATCTCTTCAACAAATGGTGCTGGCAAAATTGGATATCCATCTGCAATAAACTGACACAAGATCCATATCTTACACCTTATACAAAAACCAACTCAAATTGGATAAAAGATCTAAGTATCACGATAAAGCTCATCCAAGAAGAAGTAGGAGCAACAATGGAAGTTTTAATACACAACATAGATAGACTTCAAAATCTGTCAAACAAACCACAATCAACAGAAGAGAAAATAGATAAATGGGAACTATTAAGAATCAAACACTTTTGCTCATCCAAAGACTTTATCACAAGAGTTAAGGTCACCTATAGAATTTGAAAAAATATTTGGCAACTCTGTGTCAGATCGATGTCTGATCTCCATAATCTATAAGGTACTACAAAATATCAATAAGAAGATAAATCATCTGATTAAGCGATGGGCAAAGGAGATGGACAGACATTTCTCTAAAGAGAATATCCAGGCAGCCAAAATCACAGGAGGACATGTTCACGATCTTTAGTTATTAAAGAAATTCAAATCAAAACTACAATGAGATATCATTTCACCCCAACAAGGTTGGCCATGATCCAGAAAACACAAAACATATGCTGGAGAAGCTGTGGTGTGGTGGTCGGGATTATGTCAACTTGGCTACTCCATATTTGGCTGCTGTATGAAGTGGCAGAGCGGGGTTTGTGGTGGCTTCCGTCCCCTCGGCTCTCATCTCTTGACCTTCCACTACTGCTGCTGGTCTGCTCAAGTACGCAGGAGCTCCTGTTCTCTTCTTCTGGCATCTGGTTCCTGGACTTGAACTAGCAGCTGTTGGATTCATCAATCCTTACAGTTGGCACTTGAAAGTCCTGCTCTCTGACCTGCCGATCCTGGGTTCACCAGCCTCTGCCGCTCCATCTCGCTACCAGCTTGGGATCCACCGATCTACACAACTGGTGATCTAGAACTCTGGTCTCTGACCTGCTGACTTTGGGTTCCTCAGCTTCCGTGGCCACATGAGGCTTGTGCCAGAACTTGGGACATTCAGCTTCTGTGATTGAGTGAGCTGTTTCCTATATCTCTATCTATCTATCTATCTATATTATAAATCTTTCCTTGTACCTAAAAGTGTTACTGGTTTTGCTTCCCTAGAAAACCCAGCCTAAGACATGTGGAGAAAGTGGAACTCTTCTACACTGTTGGTGGGGTTGCAAAATGGTCCAGCCTCTTTGGAAGCAATCTGGCCCTTCCTTAAAAAAATGAATATAGATATGCCATTTGACCCAGTAGTTCCACTACTTGGAATATATCCTGCAGAATCAAGGCCATTCACACCAATGGATACATGTACAAGAATGTTTATTGCAGCACAGTCCACGATAGCATGGAATCAACCCAGATGCCCAACAACAGAGGAATGGATAGGTAAACTATGGTATACATACTCAGTGGAGCACTATGCAATGATAAAGAACAGTGATGATTCCAGGAAACATCTCATAACCTGGTTTCAACTGGAAGACATTATGTTGAGTCAAAGTAGTCAGAGACAAAAGGACAAATATGGTATGAGACCCCTATGACAAGAACTCAAAAACAGAGTTATGTATAGAAGAAAAGACTCTTTGATGGCTGCAAGGGAGGGGAGAGAGGGAGTGGTGGGTGGGGATGGTTTTAGATTAGATAGTTGGTAGAAATTTGGTTGGGTGAAATTGGTGACAGCACACATTAGAAACAAGAACAATATTAAGTGGACTTCAAAATAACTTGAGTACTCGTCCCATCTTAACTCAGTAATGCAAGGACAGAGTAGCTGGGGTGGGGGCAGGGGACCATGCTCTTAGGTGAAATCGAGGCCAGTTGGCACAACCAGTGTTTTGCTAAGGGGGCTCTCTGCACCCCACATTGGTGAGTGGCACCTGGGGTCTTAAAAGCTGCCAAGCTGCCATCTGAGGGCACAGCAAATGGTCCCAACTCAGCAGGAGCAGATGCTCACCGAGGACCAAAATGACAACCCGGAAGACAGAGAGACTCACATGAGTGGGTGCCTACATCGACTTGGGACGGGAAGTACCAGATGGTGTCCAGCCACCACCAGTGATAGCCACGACGGAGCTCACAAAGTTGAGTCTCACTGGGAACACCAGAATAAAAAGGGGTGTACCCTGAGATCTCCACCATAAATGATGGTCCAGTGGCTTCGGGGTTCCTCTGGGAGCATGGCCCCTGGCCCTGATGCTGCCCTTGCCAATGGATCATAATGAAGGTCCACTCTTCGGACAGCAAGAGATTGGATTTGGCAATGCAGGGTGACTATATATTGGGTGTACTTTATGGTTCTGAGCATCTATAGGATATCATCCTGCTGAGCTCTGACTGGAGGAAGGGGAGTGGGTGGAGAGGAGGGGAAAGGAGGCTGTTGGGAGGATGAGACATATATGGAGCAGAGAGGAGTAGTGGGCTGTCGCCCGGCAGGGAGAGCAGTGGAAGCTGTATATAGGTAGGCATGCAAATTTATGTGGGAGTATATATTTTCACTCAGTCATAATAAAAAATAATAAAAAAAAAAAAAAAAAAGAATTCCAGTCTCTCTACAACCTTGTCAGTATTTGTTGTTGTCTGTATTTTTGGTCAGTACCATTTTTGCAGAGGCGAAATGGCATTTACTGGTAGTTTTAATTTACGTCTGTTAACCCTGGTGGTGTAGTGGTTGCATGCTACATCTGCTTACGAGAACGTTGACGGTTCAGACTCATTGGGTGCTCTTTGGAAACCCTGTGGGGCAGTGTTCCTCTGTCCTGTAGGTGGGTATGAGTTGGAATCAACAGCAGTGGGTTTGGAGTGGTTTTGGCAGCTAATGACTGCAAGCATTTCTTGATGTGTTTGTTACCTACCTCGATGTCTTCTTTGGTAAACTGTGTGTTCTTGTCCTTCACTCATGTTTTGATTGGATGGTTTGTCTTTCTGTTGTTGTTAGAGTGCTGAGGTTTTCTATGTATTTAGAGATTAGGCCCTTATCAGATACGTCATTGTCAAAACTTTTTTTTCAGTCTGTTGTTTCTGTTTTTATTTATTTTTTTTGGAAACAATTTTGATGAATGTAAGTATTTAATTTTTATAAAGTCCCAGTTATAAAGTTTATCTTCTGTTGTTTGTGCATTTATAGTCACATTTGATAATATATTTATGCCATAGATTATGATCCTTAGCTTTGTCTTTATGTTATCTCCCAGGAACTTTATAGTTTTAGGTACAACATTTAGACTTTTGGATGCATTTTGAGTTAGTTTTTGTGTAAGATGTGATATATGGATCCCGCTTCATTTTTCTGCAAATGAATAACCAGTTTTGCCAGCACCAGTTGTTAAAGAGACTATCTCTTCCCCCTTGAATAGACCCCAATACTTTGTCAAAGATCAACTGTCCATAGATGGATGGATTTACTTCTGGATTCTCAATTCTGTTCCTTTGGTCTATGTATCTGTCCTTGAACTAGCACCAAACTGTGTTGACCCCTGTGGTTGAATGATAGATTCTGAGATCTGGAAGTGTGAGGCTTCATATTTTGTTCTTCTTCAATAATGCTGTCACTACTCAGGGCCTCTGTTCTTTCCATATAAAGTTGGGGATTAGTTTTTCTACTTTGCTGAAGAATGCTGTTGGAATTTGGATCAGGATTGCATTATATGTGTCTTAGGCTGAGTTCTCTACAGAATAAAACCACTGCAGCATGTCGGTATATATGACCCACCCACTGGCACTGAGTCAATTCCAAATCACAGTGACCACATAGGATAGAATAGAACTACTCCACAGGGTTTCCAAGGAACACCTGGTGGATTGAAAATGCCTACCTTCTGGTCAGCAGCCAAAATCTTGACCATTCTTCCACTAGGGTTTCCATAAGTATATATATAAACCAAAAAGACCCATTTCCATGGAGTCAACACTGACTCATAGCGACCCTATAGGACAGAGTAAAACTGCCACATAGAGTTTCCAAGGAATACCAAGCAGAGCTGAACTGCTGACCTTTTGGTTAGCAGCCATAGCACTTAACCACTGTGCAACCAGGGTTTCCAAGTGTATCTGAAGATTTGCTTAAAGGAAATGGCTCATTTGGTTGTACAGGCTGGAAACCCCTAAGTCCATGGGTGCACCCGGAGGCCTCTCCTGAGTCACACAGCTGCAGGTGCTGGCAAATCCAAGATCAGAACGTGAGACGGCAGGCCTCTGACTCAGAGATTTTGGCAGCCAATATCGGCAAGTGACACAGTAACTCAGGCCCCAAGAATTGGAAGTTTGATGGCTAAGAGCAGGCGGCCGGATCAAAGCGTCCCAAAATCCAGCAGCCTTGCCAGAAAAGCCACTAATACTGGGCGCAGGCCACACCCCCACAGATAAGATGTTTCAAGTGATTGGCTCCTCATAACGGAGCTCATCAATGGGGTGATCTTATTATATCAGATCTCACCGTGGAGGTGGTCACGTCTTTAAGAACTTGCCAGATTACATCACAACTGCCAAACCACTGAGGATCATGACCCAGGCAAGTTGACACACAACCTTGATCATCAAGACATCTATGGAAGGTTTTCAGTAGTACTGACATTTTCAAAATGCTAAGTCTTCCAGTTCCTTAGCGGGTTATGTTTTTCCATTTATGTAGGTTTCTTTTGGTTTCTTGCAGTAGTGTTTTTATAGTTTTCTTCATATCAGTCTTTTATATCCCTGGTTGAATTTATTTCCGGGTATTTTGGGGGAAGCTATTAATAAATGATATTATTTCATTGATTTCCTTTTTGGAGTTCTCCTTGTTGGTGTAGAGAAATACAACTGACTTTTGTATGCTGATCTCATACTCTGCCACTTTGCAGATCCCCCCTTTCTTGTGGAATCTCTGGGATTTTGTAGGTATAGGATCTTATCATCTTTGAATAAGGAGTTTTATTTCTTTTTATTAACAATTTGGATGCTCTGTATTTCCCTTTCTTACCTTATTTCTCCAGCTAGGACTTCCAGTATAATACTGAATAAGAATGGTGATAAGGGGCAATCTCATCTGGTGTCTGTTCTCAAGGTAAAGGCTTTCTCAGACTCTCTGTTTTAGATGGTGTTGCATATTGGCTTTGCATAAATGCTCTTTATTATGCTGAGGAATTTACCCCCATGCCTATTTTGCTGAGGATTTTCATCAGGAAGTGGTGTTGGATTTTATCAAGTGTCTTTTCTGCATTGATTGAGATGAACATGTGATTCTTTTAATTAATGTGGTGAATTGATTGATTTTCTAATGTTAAACTGTATCACTGGTGTGGGATACAAAGTTGGTCTAACATTGTCTTGTGTTGCTTTTTGTTATGCTGTTGAATTCTGTTGGCTACAGTTTTGTTGAGGATATTTGCATCTCTATTGGTCTGTAATTTTGTTTTCTTTTTGTGGTAGTTTTGTCTGGCTTTGGAAATCCTGGTGGCATAGTGGTTAAGAGCTACGGATGTTAAGCAAAAGTTTGCCAGTTCAAATACCTATCAGGTGCTTCTTGGAAACTCTGGGTGGGGCAGGGGTGGCAGTTCTACTTGTCCTATAGGGGTCGCTGAGAGTTGGAATTGGTTTGATGGCAGTGGATTTGATTTTGTCTGACTTTGTTACTGGGGTTATGCTGGCTTCACAGAATGAATTAGGGACTGTTCTTTGTTTTTCTGTGTTCTGGAATAGTTTGAATAGAAGTGATGTCAGCTCTTTTTGAATGTATGGTACAATTCTTCACTGCAGACCTCTCGCTGTTCTTTTGTTTTGTTAGAAATTCTTTCGTGTCTTCAATTTCTTCCTTTGTTATGAGTCTACTTAGGTCACCCCCTCCTCTGTTATATTAGTTGAGGGAGTTAGTGTGTTTCTAGAAATTTGTTCATTTTTTGTAAGTTTCCTCATTTGTTACAGTACAATGTTTCATGATATTCTATTTTGATCCTTTTTATCTTAGTTGGTTCTGTTGTAATATTACCCATTTCATTTCTTATTTTGGTTATTTGAATCTTTTCATTTTTTCCTTTGTCACTTTGGCTGATGGTTGTCAATCTTATTAATCCTCTCAAAAAACTGACTTCTAGTCTTGTTTGATTCTATTGTCCATTTTCTATTTCATTTATTTCTGTTCTGATCTTTATTATTTTCTTTCTTTAGGTGACCATGGACTTGTTTTCTGGGTCCTTTAGTATTTGTTACAATTGTAAGGGGTAAATTATTAATTTTGACCCTTTAAAATTAATTTTTTTGTTAATTACAGTAAAAGAATAAAATTTGTAATATCTGTCAATTATCTCATCTATGATAAACCCTCAGTCCCCCACCCACCCATGTAGCCAACACAGTCATTTTGTTCTGTGAATAACTCTCTTTTTAAGTCCTTATAACAGGGGTCTCATACAAAATTTGTCCTTTGACACTGACTGATTTCACTCAGCATGAGCTCTTCCAACTGAGACCAAGTTGTGAGATGTTTTCTAAAACTGTCATTGTTTTTTTTTTTTTTTAATCATAGTATAGTGTTCCATTGAGTCTGTGTACCATAAATTGTTTATCCATCCATCTGTTGATGGTCATTGGGGTTGATTCCATCTTTTTGCTATCGTGGACTGAGCTGCAACAAACATTCGTGTACATGTGTCTGTTCGTGTGACAACCTTTGTTTCTGAAGGATAAATTCCAAGCAGTGGAATTATAGGATCAAATGGTATGTCTATCTCCAGCTTTTTAAGGAAGTGCCAAATTGTTTTCCAAAGAGGTTGTACCATTTTGTGATCCTACCAGTAGCATAGGAGAATTCCAGTTTCTCCACAGCCTCTCCAGCACTTGTTGTTTTGTGTTTTTTGGATCATGGCCAACACTGTTGGGGTGAGATGGTATCTCATTGTAGTTTTGACTTGAATTTCTTTAATAACTAAAGATCATGAACATGTCCTCATGTGCCTTTTGGATGCCTGAATATCCGTTTTAGAGAAATGTCTGTCCATCTCCTTTGCCCATTGCTTAATTGGATTATTTATCCTTCCCTTGTTGATATTTTGTAATACCTTGTAGATTGTGAAGATGAGACGATGGTCTGACATACAGTTGCCAAATATTTTTTTCGAATTCTGTAGGTGGTCTTTTAATTCTTTCGATGAAGTCTTTGGAGAAACAAAATTGTTTGATTCTCAGTAGTTCCTGTTTATCTATTTTCTGCTGATTGTGCTTTGTTTGTCAGATTTTGAAGTCTGTCTACATTGTGTATTAAAACTTCCATTGTTGATCCTATTTTTTCTTGGATGAATTTTATTGTTTTAGATTTTATATTTAGGTCTTTTATCCAATTTGAGTTGGTTTTTATATAAGGTGTGAGATATGGGTCTTGTTTCAAATTTTGGTGGATGGATATCCAATTTTGCCAGCACCGTTTGTTAAAGAGACCGTTTTTACTCCAGTTTACAATCTTAGGGCTTCTGTTGAATCTCAACTGCTCATAGGAGGATGGTGGCATCTCTGGGTCCTCAACTCTGTTCCACTGGTCTATGTGTCTCTTTTTACCAGTACCAGGCTGTTTTGACAACTGTGGCAGTGTAATAGGTTCTAAAGTTGGGTAGTGAGAGGCCTCCTAGTGTGTTCTTCTTTTTCAGTACTGCTTCATTTATCCGAGGTTTCTTCTCTTTCCAGACAAAGTTGGTGATTTGTTTCTCCATCTCATTAAAAAAAGTCACTGGGATTTGTACTGGGATTGCATTACATAAGTAGATTGCTTTGGGTAAAATAGACATTTTCAACAATGTTGAGTCTTCCTATCCATGAGCAGGGTAGATTACTCCATTTATGTAAGTCTCTCTTAGTTTCTTGCAGTAAGTTCTTGTAGTTCTCTTTGTAAAGGTCTGTTATTTCTCTGGTTAGATTTATTCCTCAGTATTTTATCTTCTTGAGGGCTATAGTAAATGGAATTGACTTGGTGATTTCTTCTTTAATAATCTCATTGTTGGCATAAAGGAAACTTACTCATTTACTTATGAATTAGAGAGTAAAAAAGCAATCTAAAAAAATAACAAAACCAAAAGCTGGTTCTTTGAAAAGATAACAAAAATGATAAACCATTGGCTAAACTTACAAATGAAAAGCAGCAGAATATACAAATCACCTAATTAAGAAATGAGATGGGAGATGTTACAACAGACTCAACTGAAATAAAAAATATCATAACAGAATACTATGAAAGGCTGTACTCTAAAGGTTTGAAAGCCTAGAGGAAATGGACAAACTTCTAGATTCATATCACCCACAAAGATTATCACAAGGAGAAGTACATCAACTTAATATATCTATCACAAGGGAAGAGATTGAAAAAGTCATCAAATTTTACCAACCAGAAAAAGTCCTGGCCCAGATGACTTCACCAGAGAATTATACCAAACTTTTAGAGAAGAGTTAACTCTGATACCATTGAGGCTATTTCACACCACAGGAAGAGATGGAATGCTTCCAAATTCATTCCATGAAGCCAGTATAATCCTAATACCAAAGCCAGGAAAAGATCCCACAGCACAAGAAAGTTACAGACAAATATCACTCATAAACATAGATGCTAAAATCTTCAACAAAATTCTAGCCAGTAGAATTCAACAGCATATAAAAAAAATAATTCATCATGATCAAGTTGGTTTCATTTCAGGGATGCAAGGCTGGTTCAACATCAGAAACAATTAATATAATCAACCACATTAATAACACAAAAGATAAGAATCATCTGATTTTGTTAACTGATGCAGAAAAGGCATCTGACAAAGTTCAACACCCGTACATGCTAAAAACTCTCAGAAAAACAGGAACAGAAGGGAAGTTCCTCAACATAACCAGTAGCATCTATGCAAAGCCAACTGCCTTCATCTTCCTGAATGGTGAAAGACTGAAAGAATTCCCTTTGAGGACAGGAATTAGACAAGGATATCCACTCTCATCACTTTGATTCAACATTGTGCTAGAAGTTCTAACCAGAGCAATTAGACAAGACAAAGAAATAAGGGCATCTGTATCAGCAATGAAGAAGTAAAAATCTCCCTATTTACAGATGACATGATTGTGTACACCGAGAATCCACAGGAATCCATAACTAAACTATCGGAACTAATAGAGGAGTTTAGCAAAGTATCGGGATATGAGATAAGCAAAAGTATATCAGTAGGATTCCTTCAGTTTTTTGATGTGAGCATTTATTGCTCTAAATACTCCGGTAAGCACTGTTTTTGTGGTGTGCTAATGGTTTTGGTGTGTTGTTTTCATTCTTGTTTGATGATAAGAATTTATTAATCTTTTAAAAAATTTCTATTATCCAGTAGTTTTTAAATAAGGTGTTATTCAGTTTCCATGTATTTAATTTTTTCCTTGATCATTCTGTTACTGATTTCTAGTTTTATAGTGTTATGATCAAATAAAATGCTATGCATTATTTTGAATTTATTGACCCTTTTTTGTGGACTAAAATATAGCCTGTTCTACAGAATGATCTGTGTGTGTTGGAGAAGAATGTGTACTATGTTGCTGTTGGGTGATGTGTTTCATATGTCTATGAAGTCACATTTCTGATTGTGTTATTTAGATCTTTGGTATCTTTGATGAGTTTCTTTTTAGTTATTCAGTTCATCTTTGAAGGTGGTATGTTAAAGTCTCCTATTACCATTGTAGAACTGTTTCTTTCTCTTTTCAATTCTGATTGAGTTTGTTTTATGTATTTTGTAGCTCTGTCATTGGGTGTGTAAATATTTATTAAGGCTATGTCTTTTTGGTTGATTTGACCCTTTAATTATTATGTAATGCCTTTCTTTGTCTATTATTGGAAACTCGAGTGGCATAGTGGCTAAGAGCTACAACTGCTAACTGAAAGGTTGGCGGTTTGAATCTACCAGGTGTTCCTTGGAAACCCTATGGGGCAGTTCTACTTTGTCCTACAAGGTCACTGTGAGTCGGAATCAACTCAGTGGCAGTTATTTTTTCTATCTTATGATGGATTTCCTCATCTTTTTATTGCACAAATGATAAAGTATGCTCAGCTGTTAAATGAACAACAAAAGCAGAGCTGGCATATGGGCCTTTGGATCTTCCTTCCTCTGGTCTTCAAACCACTTGGTTCTAAGCTGATATGATCGAGCGTGTGTGTGCCCGTGCACACAGGCCCCACCATAGTTCCTCAGGAGTCATTCTCTTTTCCTTATCTTTATCCTTCTTTCTATTCCTTCTTTTCTATAAACAAGCAATAAAACTCTCCCCTGGTCCATTAGTCTCCCCCAGCCACCACCTCGTCTCTTTCCTCATATCTGCACTTTTTGAAAGAATAGGTCACTTGTGTTTATTACACATTCTTACTTTCACTCAGCAACATGATATTCTAGCTCCAACCTACCACTCAGCAGAAACTTCCTTCATTGGTGACAGTATTTCTCAAATCCAGTCTTTCCTTTCCATTTCCATGCTCAGCATTCCATTTCAGGCCTTTATAATCTCTTCTTGAACCTAATGGGTGTTGGGTGAGAAGGAAATAATCGTTTAGTCATTTGTCCATTTACTGCTGGCTAAGGACATATTGGTGAGACAGATGTGTGTGTGACCCTTACTGAGCTGACAGATTTTTTGGGCATGTTTTGTCTGAAAGATCAAGTCCCACTTCCCCTCATTTCCTTAGTCTCTCCTCCTCAAGTACGTACTCTTACTCATAAAGAAAATCTTATTTTGCTATAAAGACTTTGCGAAGCCAGCCAAGTGCCAGGTCAACAATTATATCCTTTTCTGCATACTACAAAAATGCAACAGCTGAAACAATAGCCTAGTTATTAAATATCAAGCTACAAGTCACATGCTCTACCGGTATTTGCTAACCTTCAAGACTGATGTGACTGCATGGGTGTGTGTGTGTGTGAGTCTACATAGAGTGGGGCCAGAGTTGACTATGCTGCACATGATATTTTCTCTGATTGACATTGTTTATCTGTCAAGACATTTCCTTACTTTGTCATTACTGGCTAGTTCAAGAAAAGCATCATTCAGAGATTTACCTCTCTGGCCATTTTCTCCCACTTGCAGAAAACCATCTTTTGCTGACTGAACAATAATTTTAACATGGTGGTTTTCATTCAGTTTCTCAGCAAACCTTTTCTAATAACTAATCCTTTCCCTTTGTTATTTTTAGCTTTCTCACTAGAAATGGACTAGATCTTTCTAGTTCGTTTTAGTTTAAGGACAGAAAAGAAAGAGACGTACATGTCCTTTCAAGCGGCTCAGCATTTTGTTGTTTTATTTCATTTTTTTCCTCATTCTTCTTAGACCCCAAGGAGCTAAACATGCTAAGAAATCAGCCCTTCACAAACATTTAAACCGCCTGTTAAGGAACGCAGGCTGTGTGCCTGGTGAGGGAATCAATGGGGCTGAATAGCACTTGTAACTATAAGGACCTCTGCCAGGTTCTAAAGGGTGGCTTACATGTGGGCCTCAAAGATGACTGGGAAGAGACAGGCATCTTGGTTATCACCTGGCTGAACTGTCACGTGGCAACCTTGTGTGTGTCAGAGTAGAACTGTGCTTCATAGGGTTTTCTATGGCTGATTTTTTGTAAGGAGACTGCCAGGTTCCTCTGGGTGGACTTGAACCTCTAATCTTTTGATTAGTAGTCGAGCATGTTACATGGATTTCGTTTTAGCAGGACAGTGAATGAGGTCTTTGTGTTCCAACCTAATTCAAGCCACGCAACCTTTCAGGAGAGTGCTTCAGTGGGTGAAAGGGGACAGAAGAGCAGGGACATGTGCTTCCCTCCCACATCCACATGGACGGCACAGGCCACAGAGCCGTGACAGCAGGGACCAGGGTGGGTTTGCTCCCTGTCGCCATCCCTGCACTGAGTGATCACGTGTAGGAGACAGCCATTTCCACGTAAACGTTGCTAGTCGATTGCTATGGGTTGGAAAGTCAATTCAAAATGAAATGTGAAGACAGCAAATGCAGTCTTCTTTAAGAAGATTGAGAAGAGAAGAAAATAATGAGGTGATGGCCAGAGGAACTGAAGAATCAGGTAATTTTTTTTTCAGCAGGGCTGGTGGGAAGCAGCTGACACATGTTTATCAAACAAGAATGAGATAAAGAAGCCAGAGAGGAGGAGAGGAGTCATGGCCCCGGGGGGCAAGCGCGTGGAATGAACACATGGGCTCTTCACGTGCACACCAAGAGACGTAGGGCTCCCTTCCCCTTAGGGTGTAAAGCCATAAGATGTTTGAACCCTAGATTCTCATCAGAAATTACTTTCTCTGGCTGTTACTTCTTAACCCTTTCTGCTCTGAAATCCCCAGCACACATACCAGTTGCCGTCTCGTGGACTCTGACTCCCGATAACCCATGGACGTCAAGGTAGATCCTGCGATACAGGGCTATCTGGGGCTGACTTTTCAGAGGTAGATTGCCAGGCCTTTCTTCATAGGTGCCTCAGAGTGGACTTGACTCTCCAGTGTTTTGGTTAACAGTCGAATGTTAACTGCTTGCCTCAGAAACACCACAAGTGGACAGCTTTAACAGGCAAAGAGTCCTTGTAATGGACTGATTTGTGTCTAACAAAAAAATCTATTGGGGGAGAAAAGATGCCCAGAAACATGAGGATTTCCCAGGAGCAGAAGCTTACAAGGCACAAGGATCTTCCTCCAGAGCTGACAGGGAAAACCTTCCCCTAGAGCCAGAACCTTGAATTTGGAACCCTAGCCTCCTAAACTAGAAAATAAAATTCTGTCTGTTTAAGCAACCCACTTGTGATATGCTTGTTATGGCAGTACTGGATCACTAACCAAATAAATAAATAAAAATAAAAATGCCATTGAGTTGATTCGCATCTGTAACAACGCTGTGGAATAGAGTAGAATTGCCCATAAGATTTCCCGCTAGTGAATTTGAACTGTTGATCTTTTGGTTAGCAGTGGAGCTCTTAATCACGGTGCCATCTGGGCTCCAGATGACTAAAACAGTCCTTGTAGAGTCTCACCCCGTTTTCCTAGGGTGATTAAGGTGTTTTGTTTCTAAAAAATTTAGTTCACGATTTTAGGTGCTAGTAAGAGTGGAAATAATGTTTTATTTTTAAAACAAGACATGTTTAAAAACGATCTTTTCCTTTGTTGTTATTTAAAATGAGTTCTATGTTACCTATCTCCCACTTTTCCAACATGAAGAGGGAGAAGAAGATCCTTATCTGACTAACAAACAAATTTGATCTGTACAAGTAAAGTTCCCTTTATTAATATTGGCCTTATAGTTCCTCAGGCCACCATCAGCTTCAAAATTCAAATTTTCTCAGTGGCTTTAGGCCGATTACTCAGACTGTTTACCTCTGCTACTCAATTGGTAAAATGGGAACTGTTACAGAGTGATTAATTGATCTCCTGAGGGGGTCGTTTATACTAATTAACTGCTGTTAAGGGCCTTGGAGACGGGAAGGGCTGGCTGCTTATAGCTCGATGAGCTAGAGCCTGAGGAGTGGGAAGACCCGGTACCTACCAGATGTGAAATGTGTGGGTGGGGTAGGACCTAGGGCAATAAGGTGACCAGGAGCTACTGTCTCAAGGAGTTAGTTAGTTGCACTTGAGCCTGAAATTCAGCAGCTTAAACAACCTTGTGAAATACTGGCTTAAAATGGCACAGTCCTGGCCTCACACCGCGCTTTGCCTTTGGCCCGTACTGACTTTTCTTTCCTGGCCTCTCTCCTTCACAAGCCCTACCAAATCTATCTTGACTTGTGTTCTAAAAAGCAACAATTATTTCCAATAATTCTTTGTGCCTGCAGTTTTACCCACCCACCCACAGACAGCACACAAATTGCTATTGTTGACGGGGTGGAACAGTCTGCTTTTTATTAGTATCGCTTGAACCAAACCAAAGGCATTGGGGAAACACAAACGGTCGTTGCTTTGAGCCAATGACTATTTAAGGATATTAACTTACTTCCTCTAATGGTTCTTTAAGAAATTAAGAAAATAAACACATGGAACAAAGGAATAAAATGTCAAACGTGAAGCTTGAGCTGTCACTGAGGGTGGTGCTTTGCATTGACCGTATCACTACCGACCTACCTATGAGGTTGTATTTCTGCACAGTTCATTAGGCTTCATCTCAAATTCACTGCAGAGCCAGCATGCCAGCGTTTATTGCACTGGCATGTTTATTTCAAGGGCATATATTGTTTTAAACAAAAGTAAAGTGGCAAAGTTTCTCCAACCTTTTGGATTCTTGGATGAGGATTCAGACTCTTAGATGAGAGTTAAACTCCCTGGACTTGGATTAGGGTTCTTGGATTGGAATTAAAATTGTTGAATGAGGTTTCCTGGATGAGGATTTGGACTTTTGGATGAGGATTAGGGTTCTTGGATGAGGATTCCTATATTGGGATCCTTGGATTAAGATTTTAGGATTCATGGTGATAGTTTAAAATTGTATTCAAGATTACCTTTCATTGGGAACCTTCTCTTGAATTCTAATGATTCACAGATAACATATAACTTCATTTTGTCTTGAGATAATTTATAAATTTCTCTTTAATTTTCCAGGTATTTCATTGCTTACTTATTTATATGCCACTTGTTTTTAAAAAGACAGTAAGGCAACCCCTTTAGTTAGAAAACACCAGTTTATATGGTAATTTAATCTTAAAACTGAAGAACATATCTGGGGTGGCATATGGCATTTCTGATGTCTGTTGGATCTGTTGTGACGTCTCCCATCTCATTTCTTATTTGAATTATTTGTTTCCTTTCCTGTTTTTCTTTAGTAAATTTAGCCAGTGGTTTGTCAATTTTCTTGATCATTGCAAAAAAACAGCTTCTGATCTTACCAATTTTTTCAATTGTTCTTTTATTCTTTTAGTTCTGCTCTAGTCTGTATGATCTGTTTTCTTCTGGTACCTGAGGGGTTCCTCTGTTGCTCTCTTTCTACTGGTTCAAGCTGTAGGGTTAATTCTTTGTTTGAGTTCTTTCTTCCTTCTGGATGTGTGCATTTATAGAAATAAACTGACCCCTGAGCACTGCTTTGGCTGATCCCATAGGATCAGAATGTTTTCATTCTCTTTGGAACCCATAAATTTCTTTATTTCATTGTTGGTTTCTTCTATAACCAGTGGCCTTTTAAGCAAGATGTTGTTCAGTTTCCGTCGGTTCCAATTTCTAACTATGTTTTCTCTTCTATTGATTTTGACTTTTATAGCTTTATGGTCTGAGAAGATGCTTTGCAATAATTCAATGGTATGGATTTTGTTGAGATTTGCCTTATGTCCTAACAAGTGATCTATTCTGGAAAATGTTCCGTGTGCACTGGAGAAGAAGGTGTAGTTATCTGCTGATGGAATGAAAGTTGTGTATATGTCAACGAGATCTAGTGGGTTACTTGTTGCAATAAGATCTTCTGTGTCTTTACTGAGCTTTTTACTAGAAGATCTGTCTAATACTCAAAGTGGAGTGTTGAAGTTTCCCACTATTACTGTGGAGTGATCTATCTCGTTTTTGAATATAGTCAGTGTTTCTTCAATGTGTTTAGATGCTCTAGTGTTGGATGCCTAACTATTTAATATTGTGAAGTCCTGCTGTGTAGTGGAACTTTCAGCAACAGTGTCCATCCTTGTCCACGATGGTGGATTTTACATTAAAATCTATTTTATCTGAGATTAGAATTGCCGCACCTGCTCATCTTTGTACATTGTTAGCTTGGTATATATTATTCCATCCTTTAATTTTTAGTTTGCTCATATCTTTAAGTCTAAGGTGAGTTTCTTGTAAGCAACATATAGATAGGTTGTGTCTTTGGATCCAAGCTGTCACTTGTCTCTTTACTGGAACATTCAGTCCATTTACATTCAACATAATTATTGATAGGTATGTGTTTAGTGCTGTTGTTTTGGTGTATTTATTTTTGTGTTGATGTTTTCTCTGTTGCTCTTAATATTCTGTTTGGGGACATTCTTCTTTATGAGTTGATTTTTCACCCTTTTCAGTGTTGGTTTTGTGCTTGTTTAGACTCCTATATTATGTTTCTTGTTTTGATATATTGCATCTTTATTGTGCTTTGTGGCTACCCCTATAATCCCCCTTAATAATCTATTTTTAAACTCAATTTTAACTTCTACTCTCCATTTGGAAGGACTATACCTACTGTAGTATATCCTTCTTTTTAATGTGATGGTATCATAGTTTTCATGATATGATCCCTGGATCACTTCTTTTAATGTTATAGCTTTGGTTGAGTCTTGTGCCTTCCTTAACTGAGTAGGTTTCTGGATGATGTGTCCTGTATTGCCTCCTAAAATATAGAGTTAATGGTTTTATTTTTCTAAGCCAAGAGCGTCTTTCAGTGTTTCTTGTAGCTTTGGTTTGTTTTTCAAAGTCTCTGATTTTCTGTTTATCTGTGAATGTCTTAATTTCATTTTCATATTTGAAAGACGATTTTGCAGGGTATGTCATTTTTGCTTAGAAGTTTTTCTCCTTCAAGGCTTTGAATGTGTCATCCTGCTGCCCCTTTGCCAGCATTGTTTCTGATGATAAGTCAGATGAAACCCTACAGGGCTTCCCACTAAGTGTTAGCTTTGCTTTGAATCTCACTGCCTTTAAAAGTTTCTGCTTATGTTTCATTTTGTTAAGCTTGATTATACTATATCTTGGTGACTTCCTTTTTGGGTCTAGATTGTGTGGCATTTGATACATATTTTGGATATCTACGTTGTCTTCTTTCATTATGTCAGGGAAGCTTCTGTCAACAACTCAACAACAATGCTCTCTGTGTTTTCAGGTGTTCCCCTCTCTCTGTTCAGGAACTCCAATTAATCACAGATTGTTCCTCTTGATAAAGTCCCACATGTTTCTTAATACTTCTTCATTTTTCTTGATTTTTTTCTCTGGTTTCTCCTCATAAATGCTGGTATCAGTAGCTCTGTCTTCCAAGTCAGAAAGTCTATTTTCCAGCTGTTCATTTCTGTTTTCTTGGCTTTGAATCGAATTTTCTAATTCTTTAATTTTTGTTACTGATCTGTCAGATTTCAGAATGCTGGTATTCCATCAGTTTGAACAGCTCGCTTAATTTTTCATTTTGCTGTGCTACATTTTGTATAATGTCAAGGAGGGCTCTTTATATAATCCTTTTGTATTTGACCTCCAGTAGTTTCAGAAAGGCTCCTTCATCTGGTAAGTTCTTTGATTCTTTCTTGTGGGAGCATTCTGGAGCCATGGGTGGATTCTTCTTTAAGCATCTGGCCAGGGTTTGTTACTTTGGGAGCATCTAGAGGTTGGTTAGTTTCTCTGGTGTTGTCTTAACAGGATCTGAGGTCTGAGAAGGATGGTGATCACCCATCACTTCTAGGTACTCCAGTGACTAGGCCCAGTGGAATCTGTGGGGTAGCAGGCTCCACCTCCTGGTTGGCAAAGACATGGCCCTACTTATGGAGTCACTGGGCGGGGGGAGCATCAGCCGACCCTATGATGTGGGTCTGTAAAGGCTGGAAGAGATGCCATCAGGCTGCACCACAGTTATTTTTCTATGTAGTCCTATTTTGAAAGGTAAAAGCTGACAGCTTCCTAAATCAATTAGGCTGTCAGCTGTGCAAGCCCCTCTTTCCAGCTGGCAGTGGAGGCACCTCTATATCTGTCCCCAGATGCTGTAATCTAGTTCAAAGTATGGACTGCTGCCATGCTGTCATCCACTGCCAGGTCCCACCTATAAGGCTATAAGTGCTAAACACAGCTTTTCTGCTGGGAAAGCACTCTCCGGGCTAGCACTGCCTCCCAGCCTGGGAATTAGCCCTTGCTGATGCCCCCATTTGGGTAACTCTGCCTCCCAGTCAAACAAGATTGTATCACATACAAGCTCTCCCACCTGCTGCAAAATAGCAGAATCAATGCTGAAAGCTTGGAAAGAAACGGTGGAGGGGCCATGGTGCTCTAAGTCCAGAGCCAGGCTCTCAAAATATGGTTATCCCGACTGCTCATCATGTCAGCAGTGTGGCTGAGCTTTGCTGCCAGCTAAGCCCAAACGCTGCCTGCTGACTAAGAGAAAGAAATAAAAGTTAAAAAAGTCACTTACCTTCTGTCCGTGTGAGCCAGCCATTCAACAAGTGTGGGATCAGTGAAAGAGAAGAAGTTTCATGTTCAGTGGCATGTAGTTCAAATTGACAGCCCTATGCCGTGTCCTAGGGCTCACTGGGTGTCCAGAAGTCTTCATTTAACTATCAAGCCATGTCATAGTTTTCAGAGGGAATTAAGGAGATGTGTGTCTAGTCTGCCATCTCTGCTCCATCCTCTGGGGCGGCATATGTCAAAACACAGATTTACATTAATTCTCAATTCAAAAGCAGCCGTTAGAGTACATAGTATTCATCGCAAAAACCAAACCCTTTGCTGAACAGTCCACTCCAACTCATAGCGAGGATACAGTAGAAGTGTCCCGTATGGTTTCTAAGGAGTAGCTCTTGGATTTGAGTTGCCAATCTTTTGGTTAGCAGCTGAGCTCTTAACTACTGTGCTACCAGGGCTTCCTTCATACCTTAAAAAAAAAAAAAAAAAAAGACACTGTCACAGAGTCAACTCTGAATCTCAATGACCCTACAGGACACAGTAGAACTGCGCCAAAGTTATTCTTGCCTAAGGGGTACTAAGCAAACCCTGGGGCATAATGTTTAAGTGTAATGGCTGCTAGCTAAAAGGATGGCCGTTTGATTCCGCCAGGTGCTCCTCAGAAACTCTGTGGGGCAGTTCTACTGGGGCCTGTGTGTTCACTACAAGTTGGAATCAACTTGACAGCAGTGAGTTTTTAAGAAGCTCTGACACAAGTGCAAAGAGTGTCAACTTTCAAATCAGAAGAATGGACTTAAGTCTTGAATCACCTGGTGTTTTCTTGGCTCTGCAATTTTGCCAGATCGTTTGACTTCACATTCCCTTATGAACTGGGAACAATAGCACCTTCATTGCAGATTAACTACAAGAATTAAATGACCAATGTTTTGGAACCCTCCAAAACACTGAATATTTTGTCTTTTGTTTTCTTTTTTGGCCAGAAGCTTCCAGAAGTCCCTGTGTAAGGACTACCTTAGGGTCTTACCAAAAAGTTTATACTTGCATGTTATCTGCATTTCTGAGCTAGTTCCTGAATCTCTTCTGCAATCTGTCCTGCAGTGGGGTTCTAGTGACACGGCGGTTAAGCTCTGGACTGCAAACTAACAAGGTGGCAGGTGCAACCCCCAGCGGCTCTTTGGGAGAAAGATGGGTCAGGCTGCTTCTGCAAAAGCTACAGCCTTGGAAGCCCTAGGAGACCCTTCTACTCTGTCCTGTAGAGTCACTGGGAGTTGAAATCAAATCCAAGGCGACAGGTTGGGGTTTGGTTTGGGTTTATCATGCGGTGTGAAGGTCCTAAGTGGAGCAAACTCTTCATGCTGGTCTACAACAAAAGGCTGACAGAACCCACTCAGTGGTGCCAAGGAAACTCCATGGAGCATTTCTGCTCTGTCACATACCAGGTGGCAATGAATCAAAATGCACTCTGGTTGTGAGAGTTTTTATTTGTATGTTTTTGGTCTCATGTAGCTGTAGCTGTTTTATACCTTTAGTCGTAATTCAAATTAAAAGCTAATTTTCTTTTAAAGAATTTAAGGGGAAAAAAGTTTATCCCAAATGATTTTTCTAGTAGGAAATTATCTGTGTAAAGTCTTACACAGTATTATACTATTACTACAAAAAAGAAATGAGAAAAGAGATAACTTGCAGAATGGTGAGTTGAGACTCTCACTAGTTGCTTGGGTGTGTTTTACAACCTTTAATTTATAAGTCCCTCAATTCACTGCCTGCAGGCTCCAACTACCAAGTCAATGACTCAGGCATCAGCCCCTTAGGACAAGTGACAAGGAAATCCTCCGACAACCTTAAAAAGAGAGAAAGGAATGGGGAAGTGCCTAAACCTAATAGAAGGATAAGTCTTTCTGGAATCCAAGCCCACATAAATATTTGAACAGGAATGGTATCTTCATGTGTGTGGTAAAAAATAGGTCCTGTCTCAGGCTGCTCATTTTGGCGGGCTAACATATTGACTCTCTCACCTTGGGATTGTGGGACTTTTGAAAACTACCGCAGGCTGCCTGCATGCATGCCTATGTCCCCATCCCTGGTGTTGGGAGTAGGCCGCAGGCCCAGGCAGGTGAGAAGCAACCTGGACTGTCCCTTGAGACAGCTCTTCCTGTGTGGAGACTTCTGCACTGCTGTTGGCCAAATGCCCTTTTAGTAATATCCATTCAACACCACTGGAAGTCAGAATTCTCAACACGATGGAGTGAATTGCCACTATTTCTATCTGGGATGAGTCCTGTCTTCCTCATTGCAAATTTAGGGTATAATTCCATTCATTTGGACTGGTGACAGGAAATAGAAGTGGCCAATTAAAATGTCATTTAAAGTTGGGATGGTAACCAACCTATCTGCCAGAGGGTCAGTCACAACTCATGGGGACCTCACGTGTGTCAGGGAAGAGCTATGCTCCACAGAGTTTTCAGTGGCTGACTGTTCAGAGCTGGGTCACCAGGCCTTTCTTTCAAGGTGCCCCTGGACGTATTTGAATCTCCAGACTTTTTGGTTAGTAGCAGAGTTCTTAACCGGCTGTACCACCAGGGGACCGTAGAGTATCCTAAAGGGAAGGACAGACCATCACCGTATGAAAGCACAGTTCCTGAATACTTTCCATTTGCTCACCCAGTGTAACGGCTGGGTCAGAACATCTGAGACACTCTCTCCATCGTAAATGGGAACACTGCCCGTGGTGTCCTCTTTATTGACTGACATTTAAACAAAAGGTAGTTTGAAGGTGTTCTTCCCAAGTACAAGGACTCTGCTAATACCCATTGTTGAACTGTCACAATGGTCCTGACACCAACACCTTGTGAAAAGTGTCACCTACATGTCTACATAGAATTAAAAGGCAATGAACACACATTATCACCCAAATGAGGACCCATTGTAGGTGTTTGCAAAGTTTTTGGAAAATAACTATATTTCCTTGCTGTCTGAGAGTCACTCCATGATGAAAACAGTTAAGACACATTTCTTCTTATCTCAAGCTCTGTCTTGTAGAGATTAACAATTCTAATTAACATGATTTATTATTTTAAAATAAAGTAACAAATTATTTTGTATCATCAGAACTTTTGAAAACCTTTTTCTTGTGTTTTAGGTGAGACTTCTGAGCACAAATTAGTTTTTCATCCAAAAGTCTATACACAAATTGTTTGAGGTCACCACTTGCAATTTCCACAATGTATGAACACTTTTCCAACTTCTATTTCGACCTGGGTTCTCAGTGTCCATTTTTGCAGTTTTCCTGTCCCTTCCTGCCTTCTTGTTGTCTGCTATTGGGCAGGTGTTACCCATTTGGCCTCATATACTTGAGTGAACTAAGAAGCATGTTCCTCACAGATGTTAGTGTTTGTTATATACAAAAAAAAAAAAGTCCCACTGCCACAGAGTTGATTCCAACTCATAGTGATCCTATAGATCATGATAGAGCTGGCCCATAGAGTTTCCAAGGGGCGCCTGGCAGATTGGAACTGCTGACCTTTTGATCAGCAGACCTAGCACTTAACTACTACCCTACCAGGGTTTCTTTTGTTTTGTAGTCCGGTCTGATCTTTGCCTGAAAGGTGAGCTTTGGGAGTAGCTTCACTTCTGAGTTAATGGGGTGTCAGGGGCTGCAGTCTCAGGGATTCCTCCAGTCTCTATCAGACCAGTAAGTCAGGTCTTTTTTTTTTTTTTGTGAATTAGAATTTTGTTCTACACTTTTCTTCCACTCTCTCTGGTGGTGCCCTCCATTGTGACTCCTGTCACAGTGGCTGGTGGAAGTTGCTGGGCACCATCCAGTTCTTCTGGGCTTCATTAGAACTTTTGATCTCTTTGCCTTCTTGAACTAGGTTCCTTCCTTCACCACATACTTCATTCTTCCAGGCAGGCTTCAGGAGAATGGGCAAGGCTGAGGTTTTCAACAGACAAACAACTGTGAAGAGAGTGACTATGTGTGCACAAACACTCAGCCTCAGATCAGAGCCTGAGATAAATAACCAGTTTTAAAATAAGAATAGTTGGAAGCTTGCAAAGCATTCGCCCAGGTCCCCAAAACCCAGGACAAATGAACTTGCCGTTGACTTTATGGACAAACTGGGGCCTTTTTACTGAGGTTGATAGGATCAAACCTAGTATCACATTTGTGGAGTGCTGGCTATAGAACTGGACACACTGAAGGAAGCACTCCAGCAGTACAAGCAGCTACAAGATGACTAAAACAAACCTGTAGATTTTGTTCAAATCCGGAAGAGGGAGAAGCAATAAAGCCTAGCATCGGGGGAGATCTTTCCACGGCAGTCCAGTCTCCAGAGGACATCACACATCACATGGTGAAGACAGCAGTTCATACAGCTATTTTGCTCTCCAGTGTGTCAGGTACAGGACGGACTGAGGCACTTGGATGGCCACGGAAGGATTTCTCCTGAGAGACAAGCCAGTGCAGCCCTTGTCTGGGCCGTTGGCTTGCCCTACTCTGGTACCACCTACACACCAGGAAGAAGAGAGAAGTTTTACCCGGACTTGGTCCTGGGGACTTTGGTTCTGGGTGGCCAAAGAGCCCACATGAGTCTCAAAGTAAGGCTCCCCTCTAGGTTCGCGGACGCATTCTGAGTATGTCTTCACTTCATAGCTTCTTCGCTGCCCTGACTGGCCCCGAACAGCTTGGTATAAAGGAACTAAGTGTTCTGTGGTTGGCCAAGGTGTGGCAGAAAGGCTGACCTCCAAAGCAGTATTTCACAGGGGGGCAAGTCAAATCCAGATCTGTGTGCTGCAAGGAAGGTGTGTGTAGGTGGGGTTGCCGGGCGTGAGGGGTATGCCAGCCCGCTCTGAGACTGACTGCCAGTAACTTTTCTAAAAGTCAGCTGCAGCTCGAAGACCTGCAGCCCCAGGGTCACCAGGAGGGGTTGTCAGCTCTGTCCTGAGTCGGCCCCACCAGGACCTGCAGCGTTTGGCCTACAGATTCACCTGTCGGTTGTGCCCCAGACTCTCGTGACCGCCTGATTTGGGGGAACACCAAACCCCAAGACTCCAAGGCCACTGCGTCAAGGCCTTAGCTTGAGCTAAGAAAGCTGGCTTCCCCTAACCTCCTCTTTTCAAAACAGTGTAAGAGAGCCAGGCTCTGTCACTTGTCGCCTTCTGCTTTCTGTGCCTGTGGGTTGCAGTGAGGTAGTAGGGGAGTGTGGGTCCAGACAGAGGGGTCCAGTAGGGGTCCAGACGGAGAAGAGATGGAGAGAAAGTGGGCTCCCATGTGGAAGACGGATTTCACAAGTCCTGGAGCTACAGTGGTTAAGTTTTGGGCTGCTAACCAAAAGGTTGGCAATTCCAGTTGGCCAGCTGCTCCTTGGCAGCCCCATGGGGTCAGTTCCACCCTGCCTTATAAGATTGCTCTGAGCAGGAAGTTACTCAATGGTAACGTGTCTTTTGGGTTTAAACCAGGACAAGTGGGCCACTCAGGGTAGACTAAGGAAAACGCAATTGCAGCCCTCCCAGCTGGCCCCAAGCCACATCTGAACATGGGACTCTGCCTCCTGCTGCTTTCCCACCTTCATCCATTTTCTTTCTGCTTCTTCATCCTTTTTTGTCATTCTCTCCATATTCCCTGTGTAGAAATTTGAAAGTCCCCTAAGATGCAGGGGAATGGCCATGAAGGGAGAGGATTATCACTCACTAACAATTCTCTGCATCTTTGACTCTTCCTTGTTGCATTAAACGTATGTGACCTTTGAAGTTAAGGAAAGTTGATATATACAACTTCCTGACCTGACAGCCCCACATCTATCTGCCTTCTGGCTTCTTTTACCCCAGCACGATCAAAATTTCAGTTTCCCAAATACTGCCCTCTCAGCTAGACAGTGATCTGATTATTTGGCTGAGGTAATTCCACTAATGTGGGTGATGTTGACATTGACAATTTTCTAAAGAGTGGCTGGAGGCTGTCCTGAGCTGCCCTGGGCCTGGTGGTAATCCCAACCCGGTGTCACTGTTAGCCGCCACGGTCAGCATGGAGCACAGAGGCCTGTCATTGTGCCCCAATTTTTCCTCTTATGTGCAAAACTAAGAAAATAGTATTTCTACACTCAGTAACCCCACAGGACTGAAATGCTTTTAAAAAAAACTTTTTTTTTTCCCACTTTATCTTCTACCTTTGTCTGCTAGGTCTGGTGGTCACAGTGAGAGTGGGGAGGCACAGCAAAGTGCACCGAGAGAAACACTACATTTCTTTCCAAGGAAAGACATCATGTCCCTGTTGATGTTATATTTTTCTTTTCCTCAGAAAAGACCGACAGCAGCAGGAGGTGACTTGTAGTTGGTAGCCACCAAAATCCAGAACACAAGTGACTTTGCCTTGTCCTCTTTGTAGACTGAAGCAACCGAAGAGTGGCTTACCGGCTGCCATTCCCTTCTCCACAAAGTGACGTGTTGGAGAATTGGCCTCCTCAAGGACAGATCTCACCTTTGCCATGCCCGGTACATACCTTATCCTTCCACTGTGTTCTTGTATGGGGCCCTATGTACGAACTGGAATTTCTTAAAATGAAAAAAATCAAGAAATAAACACTCATTCAAGAAATGAAATGAAAAGAAAACTGCAGTCCCAACAAAACCTATCATAGTATTAAAAAAAAAAAAAGTGACTAAAACAAGGGAAATTAAATCATAACCTTTATCTGAACCAGTTTCTCCTTTTTCTTTCTCTTTAAAAAAAAAGGTTTATCTCTCTAGCAAGAAGATAACTCATCCCGCCTGTCTGGGCCCATTGTCACGCAGCAGGCACGGCCACCCCAAGCCGACACTGGGAAGACGCGAAGGTGAATCCACAGAGCCCCGTGCGTCGGCTCAGCCAGGTAGAAACCAGCCACTGGAAAACCAAGTTGAAAACACGGGACAAATACATGAGAGAGACAAGCCAGAGCTTGCAGGAAAGAAAATGTTTGCAGAAAACTCCAGCATTACAGGTTTATCTAAGGTGTGGTCTCCCTAAGCTGCAGTAATTACCCAGGATGCCAGAGCCAGTGGCTGAAAAATGAGGCGCTTCATAGACTTAACCCTTTCACCCCACCCTGAGACCATTTCTCAGAGGAAATGACACGACAGCCAGCTTGGATCCAAGTGAAGGGGCTGCTTTTGTTGCAACTGAAGTTGTTTTTAGGCAGTGTGAGTACAGCTTCACAAACACACTGGTTGGCTGCGGCTTTACACTTCGTAGGAGTCAGGTTTACGAACCGACGGACACGCTGTAGTCGGAGATCTTACAGCTCTCGAAGGCTTTGCGCTCAGGGGTGATACGGTTTGGAATCAAAAAGAACTGACTTATTTGGGTTTGACGGCACTTGGCTTGGCTTGGCAAAGTAAAATAAGCTTTTGGAATAGTTTCAGGTTGCAGAGAAGTTGCAAAGCCAGCACAGAAAGCTCCCTGTGCCCTGTGCTCAGCCTCCCTGCCCTGAGTGTCCAATGTTCAGGACTCACCATGGCCCATGGGCCACAATGGAGGAATCAACGGGACACTTTCTGGTTTGGTGCCATGGAGTCCATTCCAGCTGTTGCCAGGCTCTGTGGCCCAAGAGAACTGCCCTAGGTGTCTCTGCGGCTGTCATTGGCAGGGGGGGCTGCTGGGTGAATCCCCCAGAAAGCAGGTGAGCGCTGGCTCACTTGCACCACTGTTAACTCCATATTGCAGATTGAGTTTGACTAGTTGCTAACAGAATCTCCCTTTTCTGTTCCTGGATCTCCTCTAAGACCATTTCTCAGACTTTCTGTGGTTTTTGATAGGTTGGACAGTTTTGAGAAGGAACGGTGGAGTGTTTTGTAAAAAGCCCTCAACTTGATGGTTTTTAAAATGTTTTCTCACAGTTAGACTGCAGTTACAGGTCTTTGGTGGGCGGACCTCAGAGGAAAAGTGTGTTTCTCTGTGCGTCTTATCAGGCGTACACGGCTGCCAACGTGACTTATCACTAATAAGTCACAGCGTCACCTGATGATGCCACGCGCTGGACGGATGGACAGACAGACTTATATATTTATCAGAACTTGTAGTTGGGATGTGCCAGGGCATCAGCATCTATTGATATTTGTGTGTGTGTGTGTGTGCGTGTGTATTAAACTGTCGCCATCAGCTTGATTCTGACTCGCAGACCCTCTCTGTCCCACAGGGCTTCCAAGTAACTCCTGGTGGATTTGAACGGCTGAACTTTTGGCTAGTAGTCAAGCTCTTAACCCCGGCACCACCACGGCTCCCTTTATTGCTATAAAGTCTGCCATTTATTCAGTAACATTTCTTGCTCAGAGTTCTATGGAAACACTCACCTGCTGCAGTATATCCTGTAGCCACCTCTTGTTTAAAAAAATTCCTTCATAAACTAGAATCACATGTAATCCTTCCAAGATCCTGGGAGGTAAGCCAGTCAAATGCCTGTAGATGAGAAAACTGAGGTTCGGGTCGCCTAAATGCTGTGTCTGAGATCCTGTGGTTTATAGCTCGTCGAGTTGGAATGCTTTTCCTATGTACCTCTTCTTCCTGGAGCATGACCAAGAGGTGTCTGGAATTTGTGGGGACAAGGGTGGGATGGCACTGACCAAGTGGTGTTAGGCGTGTCTACCTGGCCCTGAGACACCCTCCAACACATGCAGACACTTACTGGACACAGTTTCTGCTATGCGGATAGAAGAAACATAACTTTGTAAAGAATAAAGTCATGCCTTCAATACAATGTGCTTCCCATTAGTGACAAGAGTGCTTGTTTAAAGGGGGGGGGAATGAGGGTAAAAACTCCCCTGCCTCTGAGCCATGAGTCCGGGCGGCCTCGTGGGTGAGAACTCGGCGGCTCACTGAAAGATCAGCAGTCCACAGCTGCCAGGCTCTCCTCGGCAAGCCCAGAGGGCAGTTCTTCCTGCCTGGCAGTGTCGCTGTGAGCCAGGACTGACTTCACAGCCACTGGGGTTGGCAGCTGGCTTTAACTGCTCCCATTGGAGACGGGCGGGGCAGTTCCTGACAAGCCCACACGTCGGGCAGACAGATGAGTCCCAGCCAGGATGGCCAGTCTCCGGCGCTGGGGCCACGCGTGGTGGGAACAGGAGATCCTGGAGAGGCTTTTCTTTGCAAGTCTGTTGTGTGTGCTGTCGGTGGACAGTGAGGGCGTGGAGTTCCCTGCGGATGACTTGACGGCCAGGCTGGATTCACACATGCAGAATATGATAGATTCTCGAATTTAGATTTGGTGTTGTAAAACACATTAGTTAATAAGAAGATATGATTTTGCTTAGAATTGCATTATGTAAACCTTCTTCTTGTATTTGAGTCAGCCCAAATGAGAATACACTCTCCCTAAATTCCCAGAGTGCCAATTAAAATTGTCTTTCCAACTTCCACAGCACCCCTCCCCATCCCGCCAGCAGTATCTTTAAATAGGCTCTCTAACTATTTTATTGAAAACATTTTGTAGGGTTCCCTGGTACTTCTGGGCTTGGCTCAGAAGTTACTGTGGTTTTGACAGCGATTTGGCAGCTGGTTTTGACAGCAGTTAGCTGCCTGGTTTCTTGACTGGTTTCTGTTAGTTGTCTTCTCTTCGAGAAGACATGTATGGTAATGTATCCGCTAGGTGAAGCTGGAATGAGAGGGAACTGGGGTGTTAAGGGGAAATATACCCCACCATAAATTCTGGTCTACCCCTGAGTTTCTACAGTAGGAGGCAGGAAGGTTGGGGTGGACGGTAAACAGAAGGGAAGATGGGAGAGAAGATTAAGGATTGGTATTCCTCTCCTAGACTTAGAGTATTACTCATCTGTTGTTGTGTAACAAGCTACCCTAAAACTTAGGAACTTAAAACCATAAACATCTGTTGTCTAATTTTCTGTAACTCAGGAATGCAGGAACTGCTTAGCTGAGTGGTTCTGGCCCGGGTTCCCTTGGGAGGTTCAATCAGGATCATCTGAAGATCAGGGCTGGCAACTCTGCCTCCAAGCCTCTAAGCCAGCTCACTCCTGTCCGAGGCTTATAAATGAGTGCAGGCTGTTGGCAGGCAGCCTCAGTTCCTCATCACGTGGACCCCTTCCATAGTGCTGCTGAGGGTCCTTGTGACATGGCAGCTAGCTTGTTCCCGTGCGAGTGACCCGAGGAAGTGAAGTCAGAGCCTCACTGTCTTTGATGTCTGAGCCTTGGAAGTCACTCTCATCATTTCCGTGCCACACTGTTGGACACACACATCCATCCTATTCAGTGTGGGAGGAGATCACAGTGTGAATATCAGGCACCCAAGGGCCCCACGTAGATCTGTGTTGGTGAAATTGAGACAGTGTTTGCCCAGCCAGTTTTCATGGTGCTGTTGTGAGAATCCAACACATAAAGCATGTGAAAGTTAGACATGAAAAACCGCAGAAGTGGGGTTCATCATTATGACTGTTGCTTAAAACTTGTTATGGATGAAGTATTTACTGAGTACCTACCACGTCCCAGGCCTTGGTGAACACACTGAGCAAGACAGACGCGGCCCTGCCTTCAGAGAGCTTCCTATCTAGCAGAAAAGAGAGACCACAAGCAAGCAAAAGGACCAACAGTGAAGAATTGTTAAATGGTGTTGTTTGTCTGCACATCCAAGGTGTCAGTTATGGCTGAAGGATAGTGACTTCTATTGTTAGTTGGGTTGCTATTGTTTCTAAGAAGCTTCTGGTAGGTTCAAAGGTCTGACCTTTTGTTAGCAGCCAAGCTTTTAAGCACCGCAGCACCAGGACTGCTGTGAAATACTCTCCAGATTTGACTCTTCCCCTGAGATCTGAAGCATACGATGAGATAGCCATCTGACAAGAGCTCAGATACCGCTGGAACAGGGCTCCCCACTAAACAGATTTGAATTCCACACCACACCAAACTATTTACTGTGAGAGGTCAGAAGAGCCCAGCAGCCTGTCAGGCAGGTTGTGGCACATCGCCTCAAACACCAGCTTCGGGAAGGGTGCCCAGTGCAGTTCCCACCCAGGGAGACTGCCCACGCAACTGCCACTTAAGGTGGCATCTAGACGAATCACCTGTACGATGGGGGTACTTGTCTTCAGAAACACCTGGATATCAGACTCCACTGGGTGTATCTTCCCTCCGTGTTGCCAGTCTTAGAGTTTGCCAAAACAGGATAAAGCCTAGGGTAGCCAGAGGGGAAAAAGAAATCATTGAGCTTTCCTACTCCTTCCTGTTCTTCTTCAGATCTGCACCGAGTTGGTTGAGGACTGGGTGGTACTGTAGAAAATTACCAGTACCTACCACTGCTGAGCAACCCAGTGACACAGTGGTTAAGATCTTTGGCTGCTAGCCAAAAGGTCAGCTGTTCAAATCCACCAGGTGCTCCTTGGGAACCCTATGGGGTAGTTCTACTCTGTCCTATAGGGTTGCTCTGAGTCAGATTTGATTCAGCATCAGTAGGTTTGGTCTGGTTTTATTGAGTTGATTGCAACTCCTGAGCATGGGAGATGGAAATTAAGTTCTGTGCATGTTCAGGGCCAAGCGTATGTCCATATTCACATGGGGTCCACAGAAATACAGTTTAAAGAAAATCTCTTAGTGCGTTACTCGTCAGATGGCTGAAGGGATCGTTAGATGCAGGGTGGGCTTATCATAGCTGTGCTGGTTTCTGGGATGTGTACTTAATTTTTTTTAAAAAAACATGCTGTTCTTTTAATTATTTCCTCATTATTAGATCAGAGCAACAGGCACAGTGGTTAAAAGCTTGACTGATAACCAAAAGGTTGGCAGTTCAAGTTCACCAACTACTCCCTGGAAAGTCTATGGGGCCATCTGCTCTGTTCTACAGGGTGGCTATGGCAGAATTGTCTTGATGACAACGAGTTTGTTGTTTGTTTTTTAGTATGTAAGCATAGACTTGCATGGAGAGAAAAGACCATTTTACCTTTGAGGAAAATGAAAGATAAGTCCTGGATACATCAGGGCCTAGCTCTGACTTCTTTAATCTGACATCTGGCAAAAGTGTCCTCTGCGTGAGACAGTTTTACCAGAGAATCGTTGTAAGCACAAGACATTTTAGGGTCCCTGTGAGTGTTCCCCTTTTTATCTCCCCTCCCTGAATCAGAACAAGCCAAATTCTAACACAACACTAGAATAGCTGGTGAACAGGCTGTGGGCCCATAGAGGCTTTCAAAAAGAAACTCAAAAGCCCCAAACTCCCTGATACAACCATATTTTAAATACATTCTTTGTGTTAATCTCAGCCACAGTTGCTGATCCCTATTAAAGGAACCCATCACAGAAGAATCACGGTGAAGCACTGAACAACAACTGCTTCTTGGCCAAGAGGCAAACATAGCTGACGAGCTGCTTCCGGGTCACGCTGGATGAAACTGTACTACAGTCGTGAGGTGTACGACTTAGGGCCACGGAGCACCTCTGATCGAGGCTGCTGCTGTCGCTGTCTGCAGGCGGAAGCAGAGTGGTGAACACCAAGGTGGCAGAGTTCACGCCCGTGGAAGACTGGCTGTCTGGCACTGAGGGTCCAGCACGGCTGCCGACGTTCAGCAGACCTGGGTCTCAGCTCTGCTCCGACCTGTATTTGGAATGTTAGTCAGCTCAGCTGTCTCTGAAGGTCACTTTCCATCGGCATAAAAGCAGCGTGCATTTCCTATTCACACTGAGGGTAAGATGTTGTTGTGTTGTTGTTAGGTGCCACCGAGTTGGTTCCAACTCACAGCCACCCTATGCACAGCACAATGAAACACTGTCTGATCTTGCACCGTGCCCACATGGTTTTTACGCTTACTAAGCCCACGGTTGCAGCCCACATGTCAATCCATCTTCTCGAGGGCCACCTTCTCTTTCTCTGACCCTCCACTCTACCAAGCATGATGCCCTTCTCCAGGGACTCATCCTTCCTGACAACATGTCCAAAGTATGTAAGACGCAGTCTTGTCATCTTTGCTTCTAAGGAGCACTCTGGCCGTACCTCTTCTAGAACTTACTTATTCGTTCTTTGGCGGTCCATGGCACATTCAGCGTTCTTCTCCAACACCACAGTTCAAAAGCATCCATTCTACTTCTGGCTTCTTTGTTCATCGTCCAGTTTTGGCATGCATGTGATGTGACTGAAAATGCCATGGCTTGGGTCAGGCGTACTTTAGTCTTCAAGGTGACATGTTTGCTTTTCAATACTTTAAAGAGATCCTTTGCAGCAGATTTTCCTAATCCAATGGTGCTGTTACCTTCCTTACCTGATGCTCCAAGGTAAGATAGTGTTGATAAAACATACAAATTGCTTAGTGAATTTGACTCCCAGAACCAAACCCATTGCTGTGGGTTGATTCTGACTCAGAGAGACCCTACAGGACTGAGTAGAAGTGCTCAGTGGGGCTTCCAAGGAGCAGCTGGTGGATTTGACTGGCCAGCCTTTTGGTTAGCAGCCTGGGCTCTTGTTTTATTATTAGCATGATGGCGCTTTTCTGCTGACCCTCCCACGTTCCTGTAAAGGATTATGGGCAGGCAGACACCACATCTACAGCTAGCTATGCTGCTGTCCCTCCTTTTCCGTGGGGTCTCGTTGTTTTCTCCGTTGGGTTGACAATTACAGATCTAGATCCTTGGGTGGTGCAAACACCTCAGAAGAAAGGCCTATTGGTCTGTTTTCTTTTTTTTAAATCAGTCATTAAAAGTCCCTGGCAAGCACAGCTCTGCTCTGACAAACATGTGGCCACTGTGAGTCAGAGTTGACTTGACTCACTGGCAACTGATTTTGGTTTCCTGACAGATTTATGCAGCAAGAAAGTGTAGGATTGCACCAAACCTGCCCTCGTGAGCTGGAGTTCTTGGATTACCCCATTTCTGTGCATTTGGTCAACAGCAGTACTGCTAACGGGTGACTATGGATCCAGACATCAGCCGTAGTTAAATTCTAACAGGCTTGGTCAGGTAGAACATTCTTCAGGTAATCAGCATACAATTTTGGAAAACTACTTTAGCCGTGTGACAGTCTTCCTGTGAGCCATTGTGTCAGTCTGGACATCTTCTTCAGAGACATTCACTAAAGAATTTGCATTATTTAAAACCCACTTTAGATTTGGGAATCGTCTCGCTGATTGGAAGTGGGCACTCGAAGTTCAGTGCAAATCACCAAGGTGGTTTAGATAAGTTAAAGACCTCTTTACCTCTCCAGTGCTTGACGTGAACAGCAACCAGGCTCACACAATAGGTCACACTTAGGTGACTCTCTCCTCCAGAACTAAACTGTCTGTGTGCCATGCATTGTTGGCAGAGGATGATAAGATACGGCCCCCTACCTGAATCCTTCTTAAAGGAGCTGACCAGGTGAAAGAATGGAGCTGCAGTGCATGAAAAAAGGAAAATACAAAAATAATTTGACCTGCTAAAAGAATCAATTTTTCTGTGTACTGGAGCAAGACGGTAACAAGCCTGACAGTGAACCTGCCGCTCCTGAAACTCTCTGTAAAGGCTTTGCGTCAGCCCAGAAGGCATCTGCAGACCAGGCTTCTGCCCAGCTCTAAATTCTTGCAGAATGTAGGATCGTCTATGTCTGTAGCTTCCAGAGGTTGGGGTTAGTTACCAGAATATATGTTTGTGGGGTTGTATTAGGATATTGAGAATTGAACCCTCAGAGTAAGGAGACCTGGGGGGGCAGTGGTTAGCTGCTCCGCTGCTAGCTGAAAGGTCAGCCATTTGAGTGTACCCCTCGCTCCTTGGGGAAAGATGTGGCAGTCTGCTTCTGTATAGGTTATGGCCTTGTAAACCCCGTGCCAGTGCTGTACTACTCTGTCCTCTGGGGTCACGGTGGGTGGGAATCACCTGGAGGGCAATGTGTTTGGGTTTTGTTTTTTTTTAAAGAGTAACAGACTATTGCTTTCACCTTAGGCTGCCACCTGCCACTGAACGCCTCCCTGCTGCACACTTCTTCACAGTTTTGAAAACCAGGCAGCTCCGTTGTGTCGGCACAGGCAGGGCTGGAGTCTGTACCGGCTTCAAACGTGTTCTTTCTCCTCATCCAACAAATCACGGTGGGGCAGACGTAGGGAGGGGCACCATTTTTGTGGGGAGGTTGCCTAAAGCTGCCCGAAAATTGCTGTCTGATTCTCTGGTGTGCAAGCCTTTTAAGTTCTCCCTCAATTTGAAATGATTTCCCTGTACAGAAGTAATGATCGCTTTAATTTCCAGTGATTCTGTGAGAGGCACTGCAGTTCACATCTATTATCTCATTTAATGCTCACAACAACAGTCAAAGGCAGAGGCGTGCTTTCCCAGTAAGAAGACCAATAACCTAACTCTCAGAGAAGGAGAAACAAGGCCAAGTCCACGCAACTGTAGGTGAACAGTGAGAACTTAAACCCAAGCCTGTCTGATCCCAAGATGCTTTCATGACTCTCCAGTTCACTATGTGGTGATCTGGATGTGTTTGGCCTTCTCTGCTCCTTGTGAAGCCGCAGGATTCCTACCAAGGGACTAGAAGTAAGCTTGTCTGTGGGTTGTTTTTTTTTTTTCCCAAGAGAAAGAACTGCTTCATGTTTATGATGTGATTCAAGTTGAAGCATGGTCGTTGGTTGTGTGGAAACCCTGGTGGCAGAGTGGTTAAGTGCTACAGGCTGCTCACAAAAAGGTTGGCAGTTCTAACCTGCTGGGTGCTCCTTGGAAACTCTATGAGCAATTTTACTCTGTCCCATAGGGTTGCCAAGAGTTGTAATCAAGTCAGTGGCAATGGGTCAATGGGTAATTGCTGTGTGTTTTGAAATTTTGATCACATGAGTTCTAACAATTAAGTCCGTGGACTTAGTGGTTCCAAGTGCTGCATACGTCATTGCCGAGTATCACTGTGGTCACCTTTGATGTACCCCCCTTGGGAAGCGGTGCACCAACGGTGGTGCCTAGTCCACCCTTCAAAGCAGTTTTTAAACTCTTTCTGGAATGGCCATTGCTCATGGTGGCAGGTGGCAAGACTGTGAACTTAACTGTCTAGTTGTCTGTGAGGGAGTTTTTAGGCAGTAAACAAGTAACTGCATTGGAACACCCTCCCTGCTCACCTGATCTGGACCCCAGCGACTTTTTTGTCTTTACACTAAGATAAAGGAAACATTGAAAGGAAGACATTTGGAGGACATCAAGCATAATACTATGGCGGCTCTGACAGCTGTTCCAGAGAGTTCCAAACTTTCTGTGCAGGGGGGACTGGGTGCTGGCATTGGTGCCTGACTTCTCAAGGGGAGTACTTCAAAGGTGGCCATAGTGATATTCAGCAATGAGGTGTGCAGCCCTTTTTCTAGGATGAGTTTGCTAACTTAATTGTCAGACTACGTAATACAGTTACAGAGACAGGAGACAGTACTGTGATTGGAACTCTCAGATGACACTGAGTGCCTGGTCACCATAACTACATGAGATAAAACCCAGTTGCTTCACAGTTCCCAGGAGCTGACACAGCAGCCTCGGCGGGATGGGCAGGCCCCAACACACTGTCTCCTGTTGCAGTCAAGTAGGTTTGGACTCACGGTATTCCTACAGAATGGACTAGATCTCCCAGAGAGCTTCCAAGGAGTCCGGAGGACCTGGCCTGCTGGCCTTTTGGTTGGCAGCCAGAGCACGTAACCACTGCACCACCAGGGCTCCTCTGGATGTCTAGATGTCTGTTTGGTTTTGTATGGTGTAAGCATCTAAACCAACCAAAATCAAACCCACCGCTGTCGAGCTGATTCTGACTCATAGTGACTGAATCGGACAGAGTAGAACTGTCCGTGAGGTTTCTAAGGAGCGGCTGGTGAGTTTGAACTACTGCCATAAGTGTGGCTACGAGTCTGATTAAACTCCGCAGCAGTGGGTTTTGGGTTATGGGAATGTGTGCTCTGAGTCGCATATGCCCTCTAAAACCTTTCACTCGGTTTGTCCATCTCCCTGGCTTTTAGACCGGGCAGAATGGCAGCATCCGAAACCTGATGATGTGAAAATGCTGACTGATAAAATTAACAATGTGAGAAAAACTGAGAGAAACTGCTGCAACAGCAAAAGGATTGAGGCAAGAGAATGCGCCACTGTGCGGACCACCGGTTCAGCCTTCTCCACGACGTTACCTGTTGGGTTCCTGCTTCCTGGGCAATGCCTGTCTCAAACATCCTCTCATTTTGAAAGGGCAGTTTAATCTTATTTCCCTCCATCTACTTAGCTAAACTCCTGAAAAAATAAGTTCACAGTTTCATACCAAGGGCATTTTTAATTCAACAGGTTAAAATACACCTAGCACTGGAAACAAAGCATTGCAAACAGAAAATGCAGCCTCTCATGTAAGAACGGAGTGCCAGGAAATACATAAAGTGAGGACCGAAGTGGGCACCGCTGGGTGATGGCCATCATGACAAAAAGCCGAGTGTGATAAGGGTCTTTTACTCCACTGCAGCACAAACAAATGCAGGAGGAAAGGAGAATACAACACCCATGTGATGGCTGACACTGTACTTTCAGCCAGTTAGTGAAGAACCTACAATGAGTTTAATCTCAGTTGGCAGCTAGAAACGTCGTATCACACTGCACGTAAATGCCTTCCAAATTTGTCAGCTTCCTGGCAGAATTCTGGGGGGAGGGAAATTAACCAAAGTTGTTATTGCCACTTATAATAAGTCAGATGGGAGAGACTGGCAGAAGTCTCTGGAAACAGACTGGATTTACTTAAAAGCAAGTGTTTTTTGTTAGGGGGTTTATTTTCCTTGTGTCAAAAATATGAAATTACACAGTAAAAGGAAGTGGTAAACCCCCATCACTCAGAGCCCTGGGGACGCACCCACGTGTTCCCACATGCTCAGCAGCGACTGAAACGGGGGTTCTCCTTCTAACAGCTAATCCAGCGCTTGGAGGTGTTCAGCAGGGGCTTAGCTTCCTCCTCAGCTGTGATTTCTGGGCAACTTCAGAGGCCGCACACTGCTGCAAAGAGAACACAAACACTGCCAGTTCCAGTGTTCGTGTCATGGACCGCAGGACTCTACGTGGCTTGTCTGTCGCGAGGAAGTGGCCACGGTTTCCGACGGTAATCGATGTTATCTGACTGAAGTGTGCTGAAGGGAATGAGAGTTACCTATGGAATTTACCCTCTTCATTTGCACACACTTTGTAAGACGCGCTGTGATACCACAATGACAAAGCAGGTTTTCTCACAAATGAAGTGTGTAAATAGTGGGAAAAGCTCCGAAAATTGAGAGAAGGACAACTTTGGCCTCGGCTTCTCCAGCTGAGGATTCCGTTCTGTCGCTCTCCTTGGACCTGTCTTCTCAAATTGTCTTAAATTTGAACTCTTTAATGGAAAACAGGAAGACACAGCGTGCAAATGTTCACAATAGCATAAATTATTTCAAAGCAAAAGCTGATCTTTGATTTTGAAAAATATTTATTGTACTTTGGGTAAAGGTTAATGAAGCAGATTAGTTTCTCATTAAACAATTAATCCAGAAATTGTTTTGTGGCATTGGTCACCAACACTGCAATGTGTCAACACTTCCCCTTCTGGAATTTGGGTACACCTTTTCTGTTCATCACCCCATTTTCCTATCTCTCTTGACATCCTGTCTGGAGGGCTAATATGCCCATTCAAACTCGTTTACATGGTTGAACTACGTGTATTCCTGGACCTGCCTAATCTGAGGTGAACCTCAGGAATGACTTCAGTACTGAGTTAAAATGAGGCCCAGGGTCCATATTTTTGGGGTTCTGCAATCTCTCTTTTTATGATACCCTACAAAAAGTTTCAGTGTATTCTCCACCACTGTCAAGTTGATTGCAACACATAGCAACCCTGTAGGACAGACTAGAACTGTCCCATGGAGTTTCCAAGGGGCACCTGGTGGATTTGAACTGCCACCCTCTTGGTTAGCAGATGTAGCACTTAACCCACTACACCACCTGGGTATTTTAAATTGTGAAATATAAACTATGCTATTACTTCTGGTGTATGAGTAGAACTCTTACATTACTTTTAACCTCACATTAAGCTGTTGCTGTTAAGCCAATTCGAATTCCTGGTTATGCCACAGAGTAGAACTGGTCCAGGGCATGTTTGGGGCTGCAGTCTTTACAGAAGCGCGTTGCCACGGTTTTCTTCCATGGCGCTGCTGATGCTTTGAACGGTGAATCTTTAGGTGAGTAGATGACTACAAAGTGTTGTTAACATCTAGGGACCTTACCATTATATACATAGAGAGAGAAAGACAGACACACAGACAGATAGAATATATGTTGCTGTTGAGCCAACTCCAACTCATAATGACCCTATAGGACAGAGTAGACCTACCCTATAGAGCTTCCAAGGAATGGCTGGTGGGTTCGAAACACTGACATTTTGGTTAGCTATAGCTGCTAACTACTGTACCACCAGGGCTCTGCTGATACTTCATATATGCCACCAAACACTTACGATGATGGACTTACAGGAAGGGACAAGGAAAAAAAAATCCATGCTGTTTACCAAAAATTCAGACACACTTGATGATTACTTGTGCTTCTGTTAACGCAAACACATGATATTAGCAAAAAGTCAAAGCAGAAAACAACTGGTTCATGAAGAGTTAACAGACAAATAAAGGTGGTCTTTTCTGATTGTTTGAGGGCCTTGTCATGGAAACGTGCTACAAAAATAGGTCATAGCCGATCTTCTCCGATGGCTGTACCGCACACACTGTCGACTCAGGCATTCCCTCAGCTCAGTGATTATCTAGTATTATCTCAGTGGATAATGATTGTAATACTTCATAACACTCATTATGGCATTAGTGGTTTCATATTAATAAGATATTAGTTTTGTTATTCAGGGAATCTAATACACGAAAGTAAAGGAGGATAAAAAAGTCTTGAAGTCTTTGTTAGCCAAAGGGACTTCTGTTTGTAATATCAAAAGACCTTTCTTTATGGAGACAATAATTTGAATTTTCCATAATTCTGGCTCGTTATAGTTAGTACTGATTTATGTTGTTTGTTTTGACAGTTCAACCTTGTAAACTGCCATAGCTTGCAACTGGCTGGAGTGGATTCCACGAAGGATGTTAGATTGTCTAATCTTAGCTTCTTTGTTTATGTAAGAGAGACTCAATTTGAATGTTTATCTTTTTATTCTGTGCCGATTAATTACAAAATACATTGTAGGTCAGAAAGCAGAATTCTAGGGACTGTGTCGCTGTGTCGGAGGACCAGCAGCTCCAAAGGTTGCCATGGACAGAACCTCTGTCTGCAGTGTCAGCCGCCCTGTCCCCTCTCACAAGGAGGCTTGTGAGTGAACACAAGAGATGCCAGAGGCCACATCAGGCCAACTGAAGGCTTGGTGACGCCCCGGAAAACGTCCGCTGTCAATACCTGGGAAAATTGCCTAGCGCAAATTTTCCTGGAAAACCACAAGGTTTCCTAAAAGGTTTTACATTTTTGAATTTAACCCCAAACAAGAGAATGTTTAAATTTGTTTAAAATCTTAGAGGAATAATACAAATATACACCATTCAAGTTTTGGACACTTCATTTTAGTTATTTTGTTTTTTCAAACAGTTTGGGTTAGGATGTTATAAATAAAACCAGGACTGATTTATTCACTCAAGAAATATTGATTGAGGACTTACTACGCACCAGGCACCAGGCAAGGTGCTAAGGATGGCATTATAATCATGAATAAAACAGTTCCTGCCCCAAGGAGCTGTCTGTTCAGAGTTATTTGGAGCTCACAAATATAGACCCACTTTTTTTTTTTTGGTAGAAGTGATAGCAGCGGAATTCTACTTTTTCATGATCCAACATCATCCTACAGTGAGGATATAATAATGAATTTTGATGCCAGAAGGTCTGACATACAAGGTAATACTGTCCATAACATCTTCAAATTATGAAGACATACAAAGACTGTATCACATCTATTCTTCGTTTTAAAACTGGGAAGTTAGAAACTACTGCGACCTCCAAAATTTGTGGAAATTAATTTTAAAAACGTATGGTTTTAGACACCTAATTTTGGTTGTTTTGTTTTTTCATCCTATTTCTTATTTTACCCAATTTGTTCCAAAAACACTGAAAAAATACAGCCTCAGGGAAATTTGTGTTTTCAAGTGACTTGTGATTGAGTCACAGGTCACTTACAAAAAGAGTTTATTTTTTTAACACATTTTTTTTTTTTTTTTGCAACGGAATCAAAAGCTTTGAAAATGTAGAATAAGCAATAAATTCTGAACTGCAGGATTTGAAAGAGATACCACCAACTCAGAAATTACACTTTTCAATTTCTCCCACTTTGGAAAATCCTGATTTTTAGGATACTCTGAGGTGTATAAATGAAAAACTTTGGTTGATGGTGCTTTTATTGAAGAACATGAAATAGACTTTCTTAACTTGAGCTTTGTGGAAAACTGTGACTTGAAATTTAGATTTTGGGATGTATGGGAATGAGAAGGAGAGCCTGGGAGAATCTGGAAAGGAGACCCTGTGTCATGAAGTCTTAAAAAACAAGGGAAGGGTTTGAAGATATCAAGACCTCTTGGTGTGCTATTAAACGCACTTCGCAGCTGACGCCACGGCCCACACCAAGTGAAGCCGCGGAGCAGACGTTACCTACTCCCTGCAGTGTTTCTGCTGCTTCTCTCAGTCTAGTCCCTGAAAACGTCACAAAGATCACCACGAGTCAGGAAGACATCAGAGCGTCCACACACTTGACACATGCCCCAGAATGAATACAATTCATTTCTTTTGCAAGTTTGAAGTCACATATATTAGATGTTGACTTTTAGACCTCTTGCCACTGGACATAAGCAGTCTTTGAGATGAACTGATGCCACTCAGTACTTCACACAGTGTTGGACAGTTCTTCAGAATCCTCCAAAAGAAGCCAGCCTGGCCACACCAACAAACACACACCAAGTCCTTCAGTGTGTAGTGGACCAGACACAGGATTTTCCACATATGTCTGACTGGTAGAGATTGCTACTCACGTTCATTTCTATTGGCAACTTCAAGCTCTAATTTCTTCCCCCATTTTTATAAGTATCAACCTGCCAGCCAAGAAAGAAGCATATATTTCAGCAATTTTGACTCATTTAGTCACCTCCAAACTTAAACACACACACACCCACATCCCCACAATTATTCCTGCCAACTTGAAGTCTCCCCAAAGTGTCTCTCCCGTAACCAAAGTGTACAGCAAGTTTAAACAACACCCTTTTCCTACAAGTGTGACAAAGTCATCTTCATAAATCTAAGAGGCCTTCATCTATATAACATGTAGCACCAAAGCTTTGTGCCTGTCGCAGGGTGATGTAATGCTATTTGTACTCTCTGTGAGTGCCAGATCACACCTTTGCAGAAAACGACAGCATTGGAGCTTTGGAAACAAGTGCGTGTGGATTCCTGTAGCTTTCCATGTTGGGAAGAAGCACGAACATCCCGAGGGACAACGCCGGTGATACATGCATCAACCATCATTCCTGGGCTTCCTTATGGTCGCTTTGCAAACAGCTCTTGTTCTTTTGGCAGAATCACTGTATGAAGGGAGTTCTGAGATCAAAAAATTCAGTTACCCTTTGCCCTTGGAAATCAGTGATGCTGATGCGCAGATTAGGCCGCAGGAAGACGCAGTGCCAGGGTGCGACTCTGGCTGTCCCATTCTGGTCTAGCTGCAACCTGAGCTCAATAGCTCGGAAAATGGCAAACCGGTAATTGTGTGAATCCAATCAGGGAACAAAATCACAGAATATTTCAGTAAGTAAGAAAATGGAATTGTAAATCTCAGACTTGTTTATGCTCCATTACCGCAGCTGGAGGCAAGAAATGAACGAGGTTTAATATAATACCATCTGCTCGCAGTGATCACATACAATGAGGCTGAGAACACCTTCGTGGTGGGTAGTTGGGTGTGGCTGCCCTGTCCCATGACCCGATTTAAAAATCACACCTGGCTTAAGCCGAAATTACTTGGATATTTATAGTAGTAGCAAGCCTACCTGTTTCTGTTTTTTCTTTTTTTAATTCAAAAGGAAATCGTAATAACACCTTTGTGAACCAGTATTATTGTGAACCAATAATTGTTTGGTGCACTGTATGCCTTGCGATGAATTTCTGCAGAACACTCTCGTGGCTGGGTTACTATTAACACGCAATGATGGCTGATGCCGAGGAGTACTTTTATTCCACAAGAATGTGGGGAGCCAACGTATGGTGTTCACAGCGGTCACATGCTTAGCCTGCACCGGCGCTGTTCGTGCAGCCATCTGTGAGAATCGTAGCTGGGACTGCAGGGCTTAAGGCCTTTCAGCGTTGTGTACAGAGCTGGAGGGTAAGTTGCTTGCCCTCAAGCCACTGAAAAAAGTCTGCGTTTCTCTTTCTCCTTCCTGTCTAATTTCTCCCACTGAATTCCTTTTTGGCTCCCACACCACTGATATACTTCTCAGGACAGAATCAACCTTCTGTCGCCCTACAAAAGATGGCAGTTAGAAGTCTACTCTTCAGCTGCTTTAAAATCTTCATCTACTTATCTGCACCAAGTGTTAATTTTCACCTAAGATAAAGTGGTGAGAATAAGAGTCAGAGAAATGAGAGAGTCGTGTGAAGATGCTACTAGAATATTTGGTACAGACACTCCACATTTGTCTTATAAAAAGCTTAGGAAAAAAGGTCCCACAGATTGGCCACGTATGTGCCAAGGTTTCTGGTAGCATCTATTCATAGAGGTGAAGATCAGAATCCTGAGGAAAAAAGTGATAAAGTTGTAGGGTTGGTTTGTTCATGGTTTGATTACAGCCTCCCTTATTCTGCAGGGTGGCTAGCTCACACAGCTATACAGAATGCAGTAGGTTAAATCACATTAAATATAAGTGAGAAAGAATAAAACAAAGAAAAATAAAACAGGGATCAGGTCAGAATAAATGTATGTCCTATAAAGATCAGTGAAAAAGAGGAAGACCCTCAACTCAGCGGACTGACAGAGCGGCTACAACACAGGGCTCAGGCATAACAACAGGTGTGGGTACGGCATGGCACTGCACAGGGTTTGGTTCCACGGTGCGGGAGATTGCTGTGAGTCAGAATCGTCTCCATGGCACCTAACAACAATAGCATAAATATTTCTACACTTGCTAAGGGGGAGAACTGGGAAAAAATTTGGTTCTAAGTTTTCTTGCTACTAACATGAGCAAGTACAGCTGACCAACTGCACAACCCATGCAGCCAAGAGTAAAAAACAGAGGGTTTCCTGAGAGGAGCACAGCCTTCCCTGGTTTTGAGACTGGACAGGGCTTTGCCTTGTGACAAGTGATCTGAGCAGCGGCCTTCAGTGGGCAGAAGACATGTTCAAACCGGGGCACTGTTACTAAGGGTATTTGCAGCAAACTTGACACAGACTGCTGAGGTGTGGATGTATCTGGGGAAACTTGAGGCACAGCAATCTCCTGCACCATAGAACCAAACCCTGTCCGGGTTGTGATTAGAAGCAGACGTGCTACTGTTAGAGACTATGTTCTCTAGGAAGAAATAATGGACCAGAGACTTAGGCAAGGAAACAGATCTCAGGTGACAAGGGGCGGGGAGGGGGCACAGGGAACCTATACAAGGAACAGAACCTCTGTGTCACCTAGGAGAGGGGTCAGGTTTTAGGGACATGCGGGCTTTTTAAGATGCCAAGAGAGAAGTGCAGAAGGTGCTGATTGGACCAGAGGCTCAGCACAGAGGGCTCCGACGTCCAGATGCAGCATTTCTGCAGGTGGTTTCTGAGGCCAGCCTGGGGCCAGCCTGGGGTCAGTGGTTTGGGAGACTGGAGGGAGAGGCAATGTCATCTGGAGAGAGGAAGTTCCTTTAGTGAAGTCAGTGAAAATGAACCTTCTTTTTATAGGGGAGCAGTGTGCATGTGTGTGTCTCTGCTCACACCTACCTGAAAGCCTGACACAGACAGACACTGGTCTGACCTCGAATCACCCTTCAAATAGCAAAGACCACATTACCACATGGCAGATCCTTGGATATTGATTAACACTTCCATTTAGAATTCCTGAAAAACAAATAAATAAAACCTCTGCTGCAACAATACTGGTACCCTGGGTTTAGCAATTCCAGGCATGCAGAATGCATGTTAGTCCATTGGACTGTCCCATGGTCTGTTGGGGTCTACTGGACAGAGACCATCCCTTTCACTTCACAACTGAGACCCCCAAGGTGCTAAGCAACTTGCTCGAGACCAGAAAGTCAATGGCAGGAAGGACGTCCATGCAGGCTAAGTCTTCCTGTCCATGCCTGCTGCTTCCCCTGGCTCTGCTGCTCTGGGAAGGACTGTTCACTGCATTGCAAATTGGCTGTATCACAGGAGTGTGCTAGAGAGAGAGTGGTTATTGCTGTTGGAAAAGAACCAGCTCTCTTACCATCTAACCACCTCTTTGGCTGCGGAAAAGAGTCCAAAGTGAGTGGCAGGGGGAGGAGAACTGTTCTGAGTGGCTTGCTGTATCACAGTGCTCATGCTGAGAAGCTTAAAGTTAGTTAAACAAATACACACACGTATATGAATCAGTGTGTGTGTGTGTATTTAAAACAAAACACTGCTGTCGAGTCAGGCTCGACTCACAGCGACCCTGTGGGACAGAGCAGAACTGTCCCATCAAATTTCCAAGGACTGCCTGGCAGATTTGAACTGCCAACCTTTTGGTTAGCTGGTGTAGCATTTGACCCACTATGCCACCGGGGTTTTTTCCTATGTAGATATAGATTATATCTATATCTATGTACATACATATGCAGATGGGAAACCCTGGTGATATAGTGAGTTAAATGGTACAGCTGCTAACCGAAAGGTCGGCAATTCAGATCTGCCAGGTGCTCGTTGAAAACTCTATGGGGCAGTTCTACTCTGCTCCGTAAACTTGCTATGAGTCGGAATAGGCTTGGTGGCAGCAGGTTTGGATCTGGTTTTATACATGAGTGTGAGTGTGTGTGTTGCCTGAAACACAAGGAAAAGCTGATTTGGCTGCCTAAAGGTGACTTACAGTAGACACAGGGGCCGGCAAGCACCCTCCTTGCCTCAGCAAGAACAATAATGAGGAAATGAATAGCCTTAGGCGTATTTTAAAATTAGTGTTCTGTTTCCACATGGAACTATTTTTCTTTCAGGGCCCAAGACCTGGTCATCATGACAAAAATCCAATGTCAAACAAAAAGAAGAGAGCATTAAAAACACAGGGTTTATTATTTTTTTAAATTAGAATTTATTTATTTAAGCCCACAGTTATAATTATCTTGTGTCTTTGGAAGAGAAAAGAAAAAATAAAAGGCTTTTAAATAATTAACTGAGTTAAGATGCATAAAGTTATTCTCCTTTAAAAGACACATAGGGATAAGGAATAGTTAAATTATTTAGGGTGTCTGACCTAGAGCACAGATTAGGTTAAACCCCAAACTAAACCATTGCCATTGAGTTGATTCTGACTCATGGAGACCCTATCGGACAGAGTAGAACTGCCTCATAGAATTTCCGAGGAGTGCCTGGTGGATTTGAACTGCCAACCTTTTGGTTAGTAGCTGTAGCACTTAACCACCATGCCCCCATGGTTTCCATAGATTAGATGTGGTTCCTGGAATTAATCCCAGGCTGGGCCAGTCCTCTCTCCCATAGCCGATGGACTTTTGATAAACTAGAACTCACACTGTGGATCTGGACGAGGGGAGTGCCTGACGCTCTCAGGTTGCTTTTTTTGTGTGTGTGGATGCAGACTACTGATTATGAGCAGAACTCCTATGACACTGAAGGAAACGGCAGTGTGTGTGCTGCAGCTGTGTCATGGTGCCACACACAGTTTGTACAGACTATGGCAGGTTCAGGCACTAAGCGAGAAGCTGGAGCCCCCACATCCAAGCTGGGTTTCTAGTACTTCTGTTCTCCAGAGTTCTTTTGTCTGTTTATCAACCAGGGCCCTGAATGAAAACAGATGTCTCACTCAAAAAGGCTAGAGTGGGAAAAGGAAGGAGGCCTTGCCCGTGCAGACGGCTCAGTGGCTCACCTGCTAGCCAAAAGGTTAGGGGTTCATGTCCACCCAGAAGCCCCTTGGAAGAAAGGCCTGCTGATGTGCTCCCAGAACATCAGCCAAAGAGAAGTCTACAGAGCACAGCTCCACTCTGACACAGATGAAGTTGTCTTGGGTCCAAGTGGCCTCGACAGTGGCTGGGAGAAATGAAGCCAGTATTCACCAGGGTGAGGCCAGGATATAAAGAACGTGAAGAACTGTGTAGACCAGCAACAGCAGGTGGCTTGTACATCTCCCAAGCTGAAGGAGCAAGAAGAGGGAGCAATGTCTGGATACTCTCTATCCTGGTTGTGGCTGACGTCTGCACATAAAACTCAGGCAGATGTGCCATTGGAAGTACTTGCTTTTGTACTTCACGTGCTCCTAAGAATATGCAAGCAACGACTTAACTGTCAGAAGGTTCATGTTCTCAGATGACAGAAAAACAAACATGGACACTAGCTTGAGCAATGTGATTTTCAGCATTTCATGCTGTTAGTTGCTGTTGTTTGTGATTCATAGTGACCCTAGGGACAGAGAAGGAAACACCGCCCAGCCCTGCACCACGGCCACTGGGCTGTAACTGTGTTTGTTTCTGTCACAGTTGAGTGTCTGTACTCTTTCAGATGCTCAGCTGAAGGCAAAGGTTCCTTCTCTCCAACACGCCTAACAGTTCCCATCCTTTCACCATTTGGGTGGCCCTCAGGAGAGTCACACCTACTACAACCAGTGTCGGCACTTTTGCTCTTCCATTTTCAGATTTCTAAGTGAAATTGTAAGGGCAAAATACAATAAAATGTAAATAATGGCATCCATCCGACCACATTCTCATTTCTTGTTATTGCCACTGCTGTCAAACTGATCCCAACTCCTGGTGACCTCCTGTGTCCCAGAGGAGCTGCTCCATAGAGTTTCCTTGGATCCAACTCCCGTGTCACAGAGCAGAGCTGCTCCATGGCGTTTCCTTGGCCAGTCGTCTTGATGGGAGCCATTTGCCAGAGAGGAGCAGAACCACTGGGTAAGTTTGAATGACAGCATTTAGCTGAGCACTTGACTACACACTGCTTGAGCTGAGCAGGCTCCTGAACTCTGGCTTCCAAAACCTTTTACCATCGAATGGTAGTTTAGTTTGTACATCGGGTCACCGGTGTTCTGGCAATTCCACAGCAGCTAACAAACGGAATGAGCTCAGAAAATCGGCAGTCCCTGGGTAGTGCAAATGGAAGACGATCCTGGAGATCTGTTTCTCAAAAACTAGCCTTTGAAAAACCCTAGAAAGCACTAGAACTAGAAACCCTAGTTCTACCACGATACACAGGGGGTCACCGTGAGTCAGAAACTACTCCATGTCTGCTGATTAAGAACATGCAGAAAGGTAAATGGTGGCAGAGTGTCACTGTCATTGTTGTTAGCTGCTGTGGAGTGGGAACCTGACCCGGGCTGACCCCATGCACAACAAAGCAGGACAGCATCCAGTCCCGCACGGTCCCCACGATCAGATCAGGGGCAAACTGGTTGCAGAGGATTAGTCTGTTGGGATCTGCATGGTTTGCACTGCTGATTTTCACTGCAGATTTCTGGGCCTTCTTTTTCCCATTTGGCCTCGGCTGGTAGCTCCACTGAAGCCCATTTGGTGCCTGGCTACACATGTGAGCCTCCACTGACAGACAGTAGGCAGCTGTTTGTGAGACACATTGGCAGGAATTGAACCCGAGCCTTGTAGATGGAAGGCAAGAGTTTTGCCTCTGAACCACCAATGCCTGATGCATTAAACCCAAGAATAGTCTCATACTCCCCATGACGAAGCGTGCCTTACAGGGCATCCAAAACTATCTGATTATTAAAACTCCCTCCACCGCTACCCCACCCCCAACTTCTCATGCAAAATGCTTTTTCAATTTTTTTCACTCCCATATGGAATTCTCCTAAGTGTTCCACATCATAAAACCCAAAAAGGTTGTTTAAAGGCCTGCTGTCATTATTAACAGAAACCCTGGAGACGTAGTTGTTAAGTACTGTGGCTGCAAATCAAGCTGTTGGAACCCAGGCATTTCTTGGAAACCCTATGAGGCAGTTCTACTCTGACCTATAGGGTCACCATGAGTCAGAATCAACTGGATGCCCTGGGTTTGGTTGGGGTTTCGGTCGTTATTAATACTGTCCTTTCTGTAAGTTGCCATGACTGAGATCAGGCTGATGGGATGTGACCCCAGGGAAACGTAACAGCCGGTAGAGCCCAGAACATCACCACCACTGACTGTTTGTAGAGTATATGCTGGGTTTGTAAAGCTGCTCCAGCCTGACTAGGAGATCACTGGAATTCTGAATATGAGCAAAGGCAAGAAGGGGTACTTGGGAGGAGAACAACACAGAAGAGGGACTCCAAGGACCCAAAGAAGAAATTGCCTTTCCTGTGGATGTCTCCTGTGTCCCTCCACTGTCTGTCGTCACCAGGGCAGCTTGTCTTCCTCACCAACGTGTCGTCCACGGAGCATGTGTTTCAGGAGCAACCGACCTCAGTGGTTAAGAGCTACAGCTGCTAACCAAGAAGCCAACAGTTCAAATCCCACAGCTGCTCCTTGGAAACCCTGTGGGACAGTTCTACTGTGTCCTACAGGGTGGCTCTGAGGAGGAATCGACTAGATGGCAGGCAGCATTAACCCAGAGCAGCGTGTGTCTTCATGTGGGCCTTTCCTCCTGCACCCTTTCTTCTCTCCTTCTCTCCAGCTTTTGGAATGGCCATCTCTCCCTTACACTCCAACAAATATCCAGAAAATCTCCCACTGGGGCGCTCTGACCTAGGACCCCTGTACGCGAGCTGAGATCGGGCATACCTGAGTGGGTCCTCATTAAGATGAAACAAAAATGTCCTCATTACTTCACTATGCAAGCGTTTCAGTGTACTTGAAGCCTTTTGAGTTTGGGTGACCTGTAATACCCTGTCATTTAACAGTTGCCCCCACTAACCCCCCTCACCCCCACCGTATCCCAAGTGCGCACTGTAGGTCACCAGGCCTCTTCAGGTGCAAATAGCCCCACCGTTACTGAAGAGAGAAGGGCCGTAATAACAGGGTACAGAAGTCCTGGCTGCCTGTGGGATCATTTAGACTGAACTACTTTGTCCCATTGTTCCAAGCTAAGAAGGAAGCAGTTTAAGGTAGTCAGAGACAAGCAAACAAAGGACAGGCAAGCAGAGCTCTGTCACTTCTGCTTCACTTCCGGCCTCCTCCATTACTTCTAGCATTATGGGAGAAAGAACATGATTGGAATGACCTGAAGGTCACGGGGTCAGTGAGCTTCACCTGGTAGAAAGTAGATTGAACACTGTTGGCTGAACCTTTCTGAAAGTGAAAAGAAGCACCATTTAACAAAACACCAAGCAGACAGTAGGGGTGGAAAAGGACTCAGATCGCATTTGGTCATTGATTTGTTTCTTTTTCTATCCTAAGGGTCTATCTTTTATTAAAAGAAAAATATAGATTTATGATCGAGGCAGGTGAGGGGTGAGCAAGAACTGTGGACAAGGAAGAGACAGAAGAACTGTTTCCTTGAAGTTCCAGTGTCTGTTACTGTGCTTCTGCAGCTGCGGCCGCTCCAGATGTTGCGTTGAGAAATCAATACAATTCTAAACTGCGTTCAGTCAATGAGTATTTCTCAGGAATTTATGCTGTGTGACTTTATAAAGATTAAATAGCTTTCCTTTAAGCACACAGAATTTCTCCACTGGAGGGCTATGGATCTTTAAAAAGTTTATATAGGTGCATTTATGTAAATGTTATCTGGTCTCCCTAAACTTAAAAACTCTGACACTAGGTGGAATTTAAAAAAAAAGTCACACACGGAAACACCAGAAACTGTATATTGACAAATAACAAAAACACTCTCTTTAAACATTTGCTGGGTACTTTAACATTGATTAAGCTACCTTTAACATGAAATATGCCTTTTACTGAAATACAGAATCTGAGAGAATATTATCATGCTTTGTAATTAAAGTTGATGCTTAGAGTTAATCAACTCATGAGCTTCAAATTCAAGGGCACTGTTTCCTGGCCATGAGCATAAACAGAATCAGCACTGAGAACAAGGAAGGACCTCAAGGATCAAGTCAGTCACCTTACAAACCTTGAAAACAGGGAAACGTTGAAGGGCTTGAAGCAAAAACAAGAGCCGCTTCTCCCAAAAGCTAAGCTGTTCCTATAGCCCAGCCACAGACTAGAACAAAATGCCAGTTCAAACAAAACTGCCCTCGTGTTTCATGCCAATAATGAATTTTAGGGGAATATTTCTACTTACAAAGATTTTTTTTTAAGAGATCTAAGTTGATATACTAGATTCTTGCTATATTTAAAATCCACCGACCAATACATAGGTCACAAAATATGTCAAATCAATTCAGACTTCTCTCTGTTCTCATGGGCCTTCTGCTTATTTTTCCCAAGCAAATAGCTTGGCTGAGACAAGCAATCTATCTTCGGGGTGCTCCCTGAAGCCACAACCATTCTTTTTACACACTTACTACCTGATACCTATTAAAATTTAGCACGTGCATCTAATCAAAAGAGTTGGTAAGTATCTTGAAGAATGATAGGCAGAGAGGAAACGTTTATGGGACAATTTTTTTTTTTAAAGAATACCAGGAACAAAACAAGCTTCACACCTTTGATCTGAACGAGTGAACCTGAAGGCCAGCAGCTTACTCAGTATAACAAGCAGCATGTGAGAACCTAGTTTGGGTACAATCCTTCCTTTTCTAAACAAATTGCACCGCTGAGGAAGCACACGAGGACAAATTTCTCCGTCAAGAGTATTTCAGCTAATAGACTGAGAAGCACTGAGAGAATTAGACCACGCTTTCACAGCCTCTAATTTATTAACAAATCTAGGCAGTGACCAGCCATTCCCGCTAACACAGAGAGACAACCAAACATCCGGGACCTCTTTATGGGAGCACACACTATTCTCTCTGAAGTATCCTTGCTACAAAAATCTAAACGGAACCTTTTCAAGCCTCTGGATCCAACTACCAATTTAGAGCAAATGCAGAGAATACAGAGGCATAAGAACCCCGGGAATACAATCAGCCAAATCCCAACTGTGGGAAACGCGCCAGGACAAACAACTGGTTTCTTCAACAAATAAACTGCAAGGGCAGTGAAAAAGAAGAGACAGGGGACCAGTAGATTAAAAGAGACTTGAAAGAGATCAACCCACCATCGTTTGTTGACATTATTTTTAATTCCTGATTATATGGAAACCTGTTTTTTTCTTTAAAATTATGAAAGTTATGAGACAGTTGGGAATTGGAACGGATAGTCAATCACATTTTTTAAAAACATAGTTTTTTAAAAAATTCCATTTCATTAGCTAGGATTTGCTTTTTGTTTTGGAATTCCTTGTCTTTTACAGATACATACTGATATATTTACAGACCAAGTGATATGATGTCTGGGATTTGTTTCAAAGCAATTTGAGGGGAGGGAATAGATGGGGTTAAATTGAAATAACATTGATCTTGAGATAAGGGGTGGGGGAATCTGATTTTCAGCCTTTGCTGATTTCTAAAGTGTGAATGGAAACCTTGGTGGTAGAGTGGGTGAGCACCACCTTCGCTCACCAAAAAGTCAGCAGTTTGAATCTACCAGCTACTCCTTGGAAACTATGGAGCGGTCAACAGCAGTGGCTTTGGTTTTTCTGATTTATGGCGTAAATATTCCTCCCAGCCAACTTCAACAACGGAAATAAACGATGGATGAAATCAGCTCTCACGCGCTCTCACCTGATGTTTTCCTGTGGGTTTGTGATATTTGAGGTACAGGAAGCCCACTGGTTGGTGAAACGAGCCTAGAGGCAGAAAGTATGTCTAGCATTTCCGTGCAGTTATAATCCTGAAAATAAAACATCATCTGGAAAATGAAGACTCATCCAGGTGACCCCAAATCAAGCTACATTCCTTAAATAAATATTTATTAAATGACTTAATTATGGAGATTTTCTTCACATTGTAAAATATTAAATTCTGTGAATACATGGAATTTTCCATCCTTCAAAAGCAGCACTGTGACCATCTGGACCAAAGTAGTTCTTAGCTTTTTAGAAACTTCTTAACTTTCTCATTTTATTTACATGAATTTTCTTTATAACTGAAGCTTACCTTTTCAGATAACCAAACTTCTCATTAGCTTATTTTTTGGCACAGATCTTTCTAAAATGCACTAGACACTTATCCATATATTCTTACACAGGAGATACTGAAGAGAAACTTCTTCAAAAATCTTCTCTATTTCAGACTAAGTAAAAAGAATTAACGCTGCCTTCACGTAGTGGGATAATTCTTATAAACGGGGATTATTATAGCTGCCCTCAGGGGTGATTCAAGCCTATAAGGGAATTTGTCTCCATAAAATGCTTCTGAACTGGTAGAATTTTCTTTTTTGTGTTTGATTTTTGTAGCTTATCTCCTTCAGCCCTAATAGTAGGCAGTTACTTCTTACTTCTAATCTGCTGTGAACTTGAGAAGCAAATACTGGGCACTGTGCAGGTCTGTGATGTTTGACGGTTGTACACAGGCTACTTTCATCAAAAGACAGTGGCAAAGCTAACTATATGTTTAACATGGACTTTTGTACCTCAGGTAATAAGTGACTGTTTCTACGTGGTAATATTACCTGCTAAGCAAGAATGGGGCCCTGGTGGCCCAGTGGTTAAGAGGTCAGATGCTGACCAAAAGGTCAGCAGTTCAAATTCACCAGGTGCTCCTTGGAAAACCTATGGGGCTATTCTACTCTGTCCCATAGAGTCACTGAGTCAGAATCCATTCGATGGTAAAAGGTTTTGGTTTGGGTTTTGGAAGCCGGAGTTCAGGAGCCTGCTCAGCTCAAGCAGTGTGTAGTCAAGTGCTCAGCTAAATGCTGTCATTCAAACTTACCCAGTGGTTCTGCTCCTCTCTGGCAAATGGCTCCCATCAAGACGACTGGCCAAGGAAACGCCATGGAGCAGCTCTGCTCTGTGACATGGGAGTTGGATCCAAGGAAACTCTATGGAGCAGCTCCTCTGGGACACAGGAGGTCACCAGGAGTTGGGATCAGTTTGACAGCAGTGGCAATAACAAGAAATGAGAATGTGGTCGGATGGATGCCATTATTTACATTTTATTGTATTTTGCCCTTACAATTTCACTTAGAAATCTGAAAATGGAAGAGCAAAAGTGCCGACACTGGTTGTAGTAGGTGTGACTCTCCTGAGGGCCACCCAAATGGTGAAAGGATGGGAACTGTTAGGCGTGTTGGAGAGAAGGAACCTTTGTCCGTCTTGCACCAGACCTGTGATTCTAATAACTTCTATGAGTCAGCATTGACTCAACAGTGCCTCTCTTTTTTAAATAACTTCTGGCATCAAAACAGATTATCTTTCGTATGAAAAGAGATGTGTGCATTTCATCTCGTAAACCCTTGGTCTAGAAGATCAACATTGATATCAACTATATATTAGCTTGATAATAATTCTAAAGAGGGTGAAACTCAGGAAGCTGAGGTCTGCTCAAGTAGACAAAGTAAATCATTAAAAAAGATTTGAGCCTCGATTTGCAATGGTGAAAGATCCTTTGGGAAAAATATTAAATGACTCAGGGAGCATCAAAAGAAGGTGGAAGGAATACACAGAGTCATTATACTACAAAGAGTTGGCTAACCTTCAACCATTTTAAGAGGTAAGACATGATCAGGAACCAACGGTACTGAAGGGAGATGTGGAAGCTGTGTTGAAGGTGGTAGAGAAAAACCAGGCTCTAAGAATGTAAGGAATTTCAACTGAGATGTTTCAACAAACAGCTGCAGCACCAAAAGTACTTACTTGTCTACGCCAAGAGATTTGAAAGAGAAATACTTGGCCAAATGAGTAGAAAAGATCCCTATTTATGCCTGTTCCCAAGAAAGGTGATCCAACTTAATGCAGATGTTATTGAACAATATCATTAATATCACATGAAAGTAAAATTTTGCCAAAAGGTCTTTTAAAAGTGGCTGCAACAGTATACTGACAGGGAACTGCCAGAAATTCAAGCTGGAATCAGAAGAGGACATGGAACCAAGGATATCATTGTTGATGTCTGGTGGACCTTGGCTAAAAGCAGAGAATACCAGGAAGATGTTTACCTGTGTTTCATTGACTATGCAAAGGCGTTTGACTATGTGGATCATAACAAATTATGTGTAACATTGCAGAGAACGGGAATTCCAGAGCACTTGACGGTACTCATGAGGAATCTGTACATAGATCAAGAAGCAATCATGTGAACAAAACAAGGGGACACTGCATGGTTTAAAATCAGGAAGGGTGTGCATCACAGTTGTGTTATTTCACCATACCTTTTCAATCTGTATGCTGAGCAAATAGTCTGAAAAGTTGGACTATACAAAGGAGAACAAGGAATCAGGCTGGGAGGAAGACTCATTAACCACCTGTGTTAGGCAAATAACACAACCCTGCTTGCTGGAAGTGAAGTAGTTTTGAAACACTCATGAAAATCCAAGACTACAGCCTTCACTGTGGATTGTACCTCAACGTCAAGAAAACAAAAATCTTCACAAGCAAAGCGGTAAGCAATATGATGATAAACAGAGACAGCATTGAGATTATCAAGGATTTCATTTTACTTAGATCAAAGCCCATGTAGGCAGCAGTCAAGAAATCACAAGTTGCGTCGCCCTGGGAAAATCTACTGCAAAAGACCTCTTTGAAGTGTTGAAAAGTGAAACTGTCACCTTGAACACTAAGATATGTCTGACCCAAGCCAGTGTCTTTTCAATCACCAGTAAACAAGTAACTGTGTTGAAACAGCCTACTAACTTACCTGATGTGACCTCCAGTGACTATTTTCTTTACTTAAAGATAAAGGAAGTATTGAAAGGAAGACATTTTGATGACATTCAGGATATTAAGTGTAATACTATGATAGCTCTGATGGCCATTCCAGAAAGAGTCCCAAAATTGCTTGGAAGTATAGACTAGGCCCTGGCATCAGTGCACAGCTTCTCAAGGGGAGTACGTCAAAGGTGACCATAGTGATATTCAGCAATGAGGTAAGCTGAACTTTTTCTAGGATGAGTTCTTGAATTTAATTGTCAGACCTTGTATACACGCAAAAGCTGAAAGATGAATAAGAAAGAGGGAAGAACTGACACCTTTGTATTGTGGTGTTGGAGAAGCGTATTGAATATATCATGGACTGCCAAGAGAACAAACAGATCTGTTCTGGAAGAAGTATAACCAGAGTACTCCTTGGAAGTAAGGATGGCAAGACTGTGTCCCGCATACTTTGGACATGTTGTCAGGGGTGATCAATCCCTGGAGAAGGACATCATGCTAGGTAAAATAGGAGATAGTGAATAAGAAGTGAGTAGGAAGATCCTCGACAAGATGTTGACATAACGGGTGCAACAATGGGTTAAAGCTTAACAATAGTTGTGGGCACTGTACACTGGGTTACTATGAGTCAGAACCAACTCTGTGGCATCTGACAACAATACTGATGGGACAGCCACATTGATTACGGGTAGGGCTGCACAGCTGTAAGGGTTTCATACACCTATACACCTATAAAAAGTTGGATTGGCCGATGTTATGTGGTAGACATTTTTACAACAAAGACAAAAAAAAGAACAGTTGCTGAAGCTGCTTATGTACAACCAAACACTTTATGAAACTTATTTCCTTGGTTTAGGGTCATGGTCTCATGGGACATTTAATTAAAAAAGAATAACATCAGAAAACAAGCTAAAAATAGTGTCTGGCATGTTGAACATTTATGAAGAGGACACGACTTGGAAGACATCTAAAAGAAACACAATGGAGAAATATACCAAGTTTATGGATAGGCAGGCCCAAGGTTTTAAAGATATCTTTTCTTCCTAAAATGATTTGTAGAATCAATGAAATTCTGATAAAAATTCCAACATTTTTCTTGCAGAACTTGATAAGCTGATTTTAAAATGTATACAGTAGAACTAAGGTAAAAAACCTCCAAGGTACTTCTGAAGAAAAAACATAAGATGAGATGCTTTATGAGATCTTGCGATTTTAAGTGGTACAGTTAAGAAAGCATGATAATGTCATAAGCTCAGCACAGTTCAAGGGTCCAGAATAAAGACCCTGGAAAAAAGAATAGCACAGATAGGGAACCTGATTTGTAGAAAATGCTTGTATCCCAGGCCAGTGAAGAAATAGTGGGATTTTCAGTACTTGGTGCTGAACAGTCCACATGGAACAAAATTAAATTGGACACTTACTTAATTAACACAGAATAAGAAAGGATAGGAAGGGGTTTTAAAAATTAGACAAAGAACATTAACCAAAATAAAGACAGAATCAACCACATGAAAGTTAAGGTACTGTGTTTGTTAAAAGACACAATCAACAAAATGGTAAGACACACTATGAAGTGAAAGAAGATATTAGTAACATTATTGACAAACAGTTCATGATAGACAACACAAAAGAACTCCTACAAATCTGTAAGCAGGTGAAAAACATTACAGAAAAAATAGAAGATTTGAAGAGGCATCTCATGGAAGAGGAAACAGAATTGCCTTATGAATATTTGAAAAGATGCTCAAACTCATCAGTTATTAAGAAATCCCCACTAAATTCTGAAGATACCCTATACTACTTATTAGATTTGCCCAATGTGGAAAGTCTGATAGCATTAAGAGTCAGTAAGCATCCAGCCTTCGAGAACTCTTATGTCCTATTAGCCGGAGTATGGACCGGTACAATCATTTTGGAAAACAATTTTGCATTATCTAATAAAATTAACCATACACACACTCTGGAATATTTTCCCTGGGTATCTGCATGACTTGTCTCATCTCCTTCAGGCTTCTGGTCACAGGCCACTTCAGCATCACTTTGCTCACCCTGACCGCCACATTTAAAACCGGAAATTCCCGAAGCATTTTCCCATCTCTCCTCCTCACCTCATTTTAATCCATAATATGCATTACCTTCTGTTTGAGTCAGCTAGTGCTGCTCTAACAGAAATACCACAAAGTGGATGGCTTTGACAAAGGAAGGTTTATTCTTACACATTGTGGTAGGCTACAAGTCCGAATTCAGGTTGTCTGCTCCAGGGAAAGGCTTTCCCTCCGTCAGCTCTGGAGGAAGGTCCTGGTGTTGCATCAGTTCTTGGTCAGGGAGCATCTCGGTGCAGAAACCTCAGGTCTGCAGAATGTACTCTTCTTACAGTGCTGCTTTCTTCACAGTGTGAGGTTCCCAAATCTCTCTGCCAGATTTTTCCTTTTATAGCTCAAGAGGCCACCTCAAGGCACAAAACAAACTTGCACATTGGATCTTGCTCTACCAACACAAATGTTGTGCATCCATCGTCAGTCACATCGTAGTGGCAGGAATTCCCACATGGAGGGACATCACACAATACCAGGAATTATGGCACAGCCAAATTGTGAACAGAGTTTTTACGAAACCCGTTCAATCCACAACCCCACGTGTTTCGGTCATCTGGTAGTGCTCTGACAGAAATACCACAAGGTGAAGGGCTTTAGCAAAGAAAAGTTTATTCTCACACAGTCCGGTAGCAAATTGAGGACGTCCGCTCCAAAGGATGGCTGCCTCCCTTGTTGGCTCTGGAGGAAAGTCCCTTCGTGGTATCTGTCTTCGGTCAGGGAGCATCTTGGTGCAGGAACCTTAGGTCGGAAAGATGTGCTGTACTCCCAGCACTGCTTTCTTGATGGTCTGAGGTTCCCAGTTCTCTGCTTGCTTCTCTTTCCTTTTATCTCTTGTAGGAGGAAAGGATTAAGGGTGGGGCAAGACACACCCCAGGAAAATTCCCTTTACAGTGGAGGAGGGAGGTGGTCTTATGAAGCGATTCATACCTCCACTGTAATCCTCTGACATACAGCATAGGAAAATCACCAAATGGAGGACAATCATAAAATATTGGGAATCATAGCCCACCCACATGGCTACATGCATTTTTTAGGTGGGGAGTATAGTTCAATCTATGACATCTTTCAACCAAGACAATTTACATACTTATTTCATAAATTTTCTGTTAACCACAGCTGGAATATGAGCATAATCAAGGCAGATATTTTACCTTTTTATTTTTTCTTTTCATGGATATGAACGGCTTTACATGCATAGAGTCTAAAAGAGTGCCTCATACGGAGAAAAACTTGTTGAATTAAATATCTAATGACCTAGCAACCACACTGAAGTTTTATAGCCTAGAGAAACACTTGAAGCAGGAGACATTGACAGATGCTGACAGCCATATCAATCAATTTATAGTAGGAAGAAATAACAACACAACAAAGCAAACAAACAAAAGACTTTGCTGCATTTCAATGAAAAACTGGATAAAAACTGCTGAATATTTATACACTATTGTTATTAACTGCTGGTGAGTTGACTCCGACTCAGGGCCATCTCGTATGTGCAGAGCAGCACTGTGCCATGAGGTTTTCAGAGACGATGACCAGTATGTCTCAGAGGTCACATTGGTTGGATAAGAATCATCAACTTTTTGGTTAGCAGTCCAGTGCTCAGCGGTTTGCATCGCCCAGGGACTCCTGGGTATTCATATAGGGGAAGATGACAAAAGCCATCAAAATTGGTCACTTACAACATGCCTAACAAAACCTCAGTTGAGCCACAAAGCCAAGTCTCAGAAAGGTACATTGATTTTCAGTATGATCTACTTATACACACTATAAAACTTAGGAAACTACAAAACATTATTGAGGGCTACCAACGATGAGGTAGAAGTTTAAAGACTAATAGAAGTTGTAAACACATGATTCAGTAGGGTTTACCCCCGAGCAGGCAGGAAAGGGAAGTGTGTGTGGTTAGTGTTGGTGAGTACACAGGTGTATTGTAGACACATCCCTTTACTTCACACACTCCACGTGCACATAATAGAAGCAGCAGATGCATCGGAATCTAAGCTTCTATCAGGAGCTTAAGCTGGAGTTTTAAAAAAGTGGATTTCACTCATAGGTCCTATAATTTGTTTGCAAGTAGAGTTGCTTCAACCCAAAACCCCAAAACCGACAAACCCATTGCGGTTGAGTTGATTCTGACTCATAGCCACCCTATAGGACAGGGTAGAACTGTCCAATAGGGTTTCTGAGGAGCAGCTGGTGGATTCCAACCGCTAACTTTCTTGGTTAGCAGCCAAACGCATAACTGCTGTGCCAGCAGGACTCCAGAGTTGCTTAGGAACCCTGTAAATATTTGTTGTTGGACCAAGCAGCCTTTAAAAAGCAGGATTGGGGTCCCCACAATCTCCAGCTTTCTTGAATCCTCGGGGATGACTACAATTCAGAGTGACGTGGTGAAAGGAGCAATTACTCTGGGACAAGAACACCAGAAGAATTCAAGTCTCTGCTGCTGACTGGCTAGTGTCGTGCTGGCAGGAGCTGTCTCACGTCACGAATCTCTGTGAGATCGGACAGCGACCCTACTACCGCTTCTGTCTTACAGATGAGGAAACAGACACACTTCCTTGTCCTGCCACTGCCTCCAAGGAGCCCCCAAGCCCTTGTCAGTCAATGTCTTCCTCTATCCCTCTCAAAAGGAGCCTGGTGGTGGTGCCGTGGTTACAGTGCTTGGCTGCTAACCAGAGGGCTGATGGCTCAGACCAGCCAGCTGCTCTGTAGCAGAAAGGTGTGGCAGTCTGCCAAAGATTCCCAGCCTTAGAGACCCTGTGGGCAATTCTGCTGTGTCCTACAGGGTCCCTAAGAGTCAGAATGGCCCCAATAGCAATTTTTCTTTTTGGGGGCGGTTTACTTTCAGTAGCTTTCTACGTATGAGCTGTTTCCTGAGCAGGACCTAGAGAGAGAAACTAGAGGAGGAAGGCAGGACAGCAGGAGCTGGCACTGCACACCTGCCTGCTATCTGCTGCTGCTCAGGGCTGAGAAGGCTCAGCAGTTCCTGGCGCACAGGGCCTGCCTCCTGTGTTGGCCTTGGTGGAAGACGCTCCGGTTCCGGCCCTCACCACCCACTCGCTTCTGCCTGGTTCCTCTTTGCTGGCCTCCTTCCGGTGGCGGCTCACGTTTGTCTGGTGCTGCCAGGGCACTCATCCTTTCTTCCCGGGACGATGGGACCATTTGCATATCATGCAAACAGCCCAGCTGCTGGAGTCCCCGTGAGGGTAAATAACGGTCACTGTGTTGACACTGATGCCTCCCAGGCCTTCTGTGACCCGCTGTACAAATCCCCGGAGAAAATCACTGAGCTGGAATCTTTGCTGAGATCTTCTGACATCGTGGGGCAAAAATGCACGCCTGACCCTCTCCACGTAACTACGTGCATTTGAGTTTCTAACGACAGCGGGAGGCTTGCAGGCAGAGAGAAATGCTCACTGTTGTCTTTACATTGTCTGGTTTGACTTCTCCCTCTTTAGACTATGCGTATGTTTTCTAAATACATTCACTGCTCAAAAACAATACATGGTAAATGTAATAGTTTAGCAAATTTAATTTCCACAAACATTTAAAGATTGTTTTCAAATGCACTCAGTTACTCTCTCTATAAATCTAATACATCTGTTTTACAACATCTTAAAAGGTAGGAGAATAGAAATCACTGAAGTGTTGGTCAGTGAATTTACACTCAAACAGATGACAACAGGTTACATGGATTTATTTTTTATTTCTCTATCCGAATTGAAGGCACTTGGCTTGGCTATCCTCATACCTTTTTTTTTTTTTTTTTAATTGCCCTTATTTCTTCCCAGAAAGATAAATTACATGCCAAATTTAAAGTCAAAGTTATCTTTTCTTGACCAGCTGAAGCTGCAGACTGTCCGGGGCAAAAGAAATCAAAAACCAAACACGCTGTTGTAGAGTTGATTCTGACTCACAGCAGTCCCTCTAGGACAGAGTGGAACTGCCCTATAGAGTTTCCAGCAAATTTGAACCGCTGATATTTCTGTTAGTAGCTGTAGCACTTACCCACAATGCCACCAGCATTTCCTCCATCGCCATATCAACAACCAAACCAGATGTGTGGCCACTGAGTCGATTCTGATTCATAGCAACCTTACATAGCTATTCCATCTGTGGGCTCTGAACCAATCAAATAGCTTTTATTTATTGACCCTAATAAGTACTCCCCAGATAATGATTGAACCTCTTGTTTTCACAATACAGTCTGATATGTCTGTTTTGCACTGTTCTTGTTTTCATGGACCAGTTGAGATCCACAGTTTCTCCATGTCCACATCTGCCAGTCTGTGACTATGTCTATACCACTTCATGACAGCCATGATTGTTTCTTCTTTTTATGTTTTTTTTTTTTTTTTAATAATAAACTTCTAAAACTCTGATCATTAGTCACTTAGTGTCAGTGTAATGACTAGGTAAAACCCTAATAAATAAAATAGACAACGTTCACATTGCTGTGGCTGTTAGGCCCCCACAGAACCGAAAGTGTGTATCCAATGATTTCACATTTTATAATTCTAGTTTACATGAGAGACATTGTGTTTGAATGGTTTTCGCAACAACCGTTTCGAATTCTAACTCTTGGAATTTAAGAATTCTGGTTAGAGAAAAGGGAAGGGAATCCGTAAATCTAGGTGACGTTTATTTCAGCTCAGTCCAACCTAACAGCTGTTTATCCAGTGCTTACTAGGTTCATGTCTTTAGGTTTGGTGTCGCGGACGACACAGAGTGAGTCAGAGTCCCCTCCTGCACCGAGCACCCACCCCGGCTAATGCCTCTGAGAAATACATGAAAACGGGTGGCATGTCAGTCAATAAACACACATGCACGAGAAAATACCTTTCTTTGTTTTCTGCTTTAAAACTTAGCCTCTGTCTTCGCCCTGGTGCTAGTGTCTCCTCTGTTGGTCTCTCTCCTGTCTGTAATCACTCCCTTGGTGACCTTTTCAAGTGAAATCCTCCAAATAGCTACTTATGTGCCAGTGTGTCCTCATGTAGCCACTCAGACCTGACCCCTTTGAATTCCAGAACACCTGTGTCCCCTGGCCAGCTGGCACTGCCTCCTGGACTAACAGGCATCCGGACCAAGCGTGGACACAAGTCTTGGCTTCACTGCAAACCTCACACCATCTGGTTGTTTTGTACGTGTCCCTGTTGGTGTGTGTAATGTATACAACGCCACAGGCGTGATAGGCTGATGTCATCATTCTCAGATGTTCGCTCCTAATTGTTCAGTGTTACAATTTATAAGGATACTGATAATAAAAAGGCAACAATGATGAAAAATTTTAAAGAGAAAACCAAAAGAGGAATTCAACTTCTGTCAAAGTCGTATCATTGGAATGGAAAATCTCGTCATAAACTGGGATTATCTGTATGTAACCTCTCCTGCTCGTGGCTTCCAATCCAGCGCCCCTGCAGGCCTGTCTCACGGAGGGGCGACTGCTTCCTCCTAGCTGCTCAGGACGAAAACCTCTGTGGCACTCTTGACTCCCGTATCCTCCTTCCACGCCCATCTCATCCTTCAGCACGCTCTCCGGGTGTGGTTGTCAAAATAAATCTGGTCACCCACTCGTCTCTGCTGCCACCCCCTTGACCAGGTCATCATCATCCAGTTTCCTGAAAAGGGCCACCACCCAACCCACTACAATCTAGTGAATTCTGACTCTTGGTAGCCCTGCGGGACGGAGTAGAATTGGCCCCACAGGGCTTCCAAGGCTGTCACCTTTCCAGGGAAATGCTGGGGGTGTGGTGGTTAAGAGCTATGGCTGCTGACCAAAAGGCTGGCTGTTTGAATCATCCACGTGCTCCTTGGAAACTCAATGGGCGGTTCCAATCTGGCCTATAAGGTCGCCATGAGTCAGAATCAACTCCATGGCAGTAGATTTGTTTTTTTTTTAAATCATTAGGGGAGTAGACTGCCACATCTTTCTCCCATGGAGCAGCTGGTGGGTTGGAACCAGTGATCTTTTGGTTAGCCTGGTTAGCTACCTGGCCCCTGATGACTACACCACTTGCCCTCTTTGTTGCAAATCACCTTCTGACTAATCCCCCTGCTTGTGCTGTCCACTTCCCTCCTGCTCCCTCCCCTACAGTTGCAGGATGAGCCTGTCACACCACCGACAGCTCTCCCATACAACCCCAGATGTCTTCACAAAGGTCCGCTCCATGCTCCGTCCCTCTCCAGCCTAACGCCCAGCGCCTCAGCCTCCCAGCCGTCCTTCGAGCAGCCCAGGCCCGGCCCTGTTGAGGGACGTTCTCTCCAGCAACTCCTCCTGAAACGCTCCTCCTCCTGAGAGTCACACGGCTGGCTCCCTCGCAGCCTTCAGCTGTTTAATCAAAGGTCATTTTCTTGGTGGAATCTTCCCTGGAACCCCTACCTGGAATTCCAGCCCCCACCTCCCGCTTTTCATGTTCTCCTTCCCATTTTTTTTCCTTTTCCCTTTGCACTTATCAACAACACTTAAGATTTCATCTTTATTTTATTTTAGGAGCTCGCCTAATGGGTGCATAGTTGTTGCTCAGTAAATGTTTACTGCAGGAAAGCATGCTCTCATTCTTATTTTAACTGCAGCTACTTAAAGGCACATATTCTCACAGCAGGATGAAAGTGATTAATGCCTCTCACTTATACATCTAAAAATGTTGAAATGGTAATTTTTTGATTACATATGCGGTATGTAAATGGTCGGTCCAGTTGGCTGCTAACTAGAAGGTGACAAGTTCAGGTCTGTAGATCCACCTTTGAAAAGTCAGGCATTATAATTCCTATGAAGCACAGCTCTACTCTGACACACATGAGGTCACTGTGAGTCAGAGTGACAGCCGGTTCCCCTGCCTGTGTCGCGCCTCATCTGGACCTCTCTGTGATGACAGGGTCCCGTCTCCAGTGTGTCAGCCAGACAACCTGGAATGGCCAGTCTCCAGTGCAGCCAGGTCAGGGCAGACCCAGCCTCTCCTTTCTATTCCATCTGAAGAAGAAGAGAGAAGACCCTGGAGCTGTTAGGTTTGTTGGATGGCATCATGACTTACCTTCCTGTTGTGCTAAGGACAAGACCAATATTTCTGTGGCCCTGGATTTTTTTCTATCTCTGTTGGCTCTGGAAGAATGTCTGTCATCAGTCTTCCGCTGAACTAGAAGCTTCCCAGTACAGGAACGTCAGGTCCGGAGGACGTGCTCTGCTCTGGCGTTGCTTTCTTGATGGTATGAGGTTACCAAAAATACTCGTCAACTTGGCTAGTCCATGATTCACAGTGTTGTGTGACTATCCCTTTTGTCATCTGATGTGATTTTCCTGCACATTGTAAATCCTGCCTCTATGATGTTAATACAGTAGGATTAGCAGCAGTTACATTAATGAGGCAGGACTCAATCTACAAGTTTAGGTGGTGCCATAAATCAATCTCTTTTTAAAGAATTTTTAGTTGTGATCAAGTGAAAGTTTACAATCTGAGTTAATTTGTCATACAAAACCCTGAACACCTGCTTCTATACAACTCTATCTGCTCTCTTCACCCTGTGACAACACATTTATCCTCTCTACTCCTTGTTTCCCGGATCCACTCAACTGATGCCTGCCCCTTCCTCTCCAACTTCTCCTCTGATCTCTAAAAAGAGACTAGTTGGGCAGCTTCATATACATATTAAACCATAAAATGCATACATCACCTGCATCACTGTGTGACCCTTGGCCCAGTCCAATCTTTATGTGAAGTGTTGGCTTCAGTACTGGTTTCAGCTGTGGGCTGGCAGCAAGTCCAGAGGCCATGTTCTCAGGGGACCCTCCGGGCTGTCGGACCCTCAGTTCAGATCTTGTAATAGAGTTCTTGATCTGCCCTCCCGTTTCTGTCATGCCATGTCAGGGTCTCTACACTGTATTCCCGTCAGGGCAATCATTGCTGGGGGCCGGGCATCATGTAGTTCTTCTAGTCTCATTCTGATGTCGTCTCCCAATCATATGGACCCTTGTGTCTCCTGGGCTCATATTTTCCTCATGTCTTTGATATTCTTGTTTTCATCCGTTCCAGGTGTGTTGGGACCGTGTGATGCTCCTCAGATGACAGCTTCCTGGCATTAAGGCTCTAGGCACCACTCACCGATATAACACGCAAAACAATTACTTAGAAAAGAAACTATGTACGCCAATTGATCTTGAAGTCCCCTGGAAACATGGTTCCCAGATCCCTGTTCTTGCAACTCTATTCTTCAAAACACTGGATTGAATTTAGAAAATTTAGTTTGTAGCGTAGTCCAGTTGTGCTGACCTGCCTTCTACTGAGTGCTGTCACACCTTTCACTTAACTGAATTCCTATCGACTGTCTAATCGGTTAATAGCCCTCTCCCTCCTTCCCCACCTTTGTAACCATCACAGAGTCTTTTCTTCTGTGCATAAGTCTTTAAGTCCTTATAACAGTGGTCTCATACAGTACTTGTCCTTTGCAACTGACTGATTTTACTCAGCGTAAAGTCTTCTACTTGATACCAGCTTATGAGGCGCTTCCTAAAATCACTGTTGTTCTTTATCATTGCATAGTGTTGTGTTGTGTATATTTACCATAGTTTGTTTATCCATTCATCTGTTGATGGGCAGCCAGGTTGATTCCACCCTTTTGCTACTGTGGACAGTGCTGCAACAGCAGTCTCTGCATGTATCTGTTTGTGTGACAGCCCTTATTTCTGTAGGATATATTCCAAATAGTGGGATTGATGGATCATATGGTATTTCCCTTTCTAGCTTTTTAAGAAAGTGCCAAATTGTTTTCCAAAGAAGTTACACCATTTTGCATTCCTACCAGCAGCATATGAGAGTTCCAGTCTCTCCACAGACTCTCCAGCATTTGTTGTTTTGCGTATTTTGGGATTATTGCCAACCTCATTTGGGGTGAGATGGTATCTCACTGTAGCTTTGATTTGGATTTCTCTAATGGCTAATGATCATGAGCATTTCCTCATGTGTGTTTTGGCTGCTTGGATGTCTTCTTTGAAGAAGCGTCTGTGCATATCCTTTGCCCCTTGTTGAATTGGGTTGTTTGTCCTTTTCTGACTAAGTCAGTCTCTTTTGAGATATAAAAAAGACAAGTGAGCAGAAAGGCGTGGGGACCTCTTATCAGAAGACAGCAGCACTTGGAACAGAGTGCATCACTTGGACCCAGAATTCCTGCACTGAGAAGCCGTAGCTCAGGAGCAGGTTGATGACAAGGACCTTCCTCCAGAGCCTGCAGAGACAGAAGGCCTTTCCCTGGAGCCGGTGCCTTGAATTTGGGACTTTTAGAGCCTCCTAAACTGTGAGAGAATAAATCTCTCCTAAAACCACTCACTTGTAGTGTTTCTGTTAGAGCAGCACTAGCTAAGTGAGACAATAAGGGAGTGTAAATGCTTTCTGTCCTGTGGACTAAGTTTATTTCTCTGGAATTTCCACCCACTCAGGGCCCTTCACACAGCTGTGCAGGGTGGGTGCTGGGCAGCTCTGAGGGGGGATGCTTATACTGCATTCTGTGGAATGATCCCCCCAGAGTTGTGGTGTGTCCTCCTCTGCTCCATTGCCTGAAAGCTGTTTGCCTTGGTTTACCTTGGCTTTGCTCTTGGTTTTGTTTTTGTTTGCTAATTGTGGTAAAAAAATATTTGGCATGTTGATATTTTTTACATGTACAATGCAGTGACATTTATCACATTTATCAGATTCATTCTTCCACTTAGAGATTCTGTGTAGAAAATCAAGGTAATCTGCCAAGGTTTATGCTTACTTAACTACTTTTTGATGAGTAATTAACCAAGATATCACATTGATGTGAATGAATCTTAAAGACCACAAGCCAAAACTGAACCAAATCCATGGTGGTCAAGTTAATTCTGACTCATATTGACCCTATGGAGCAGAGTAGAAGTGCCCCATAGGGTTTTTAAGAAGTGCCTAGTAGATTTGAACTTCTGACCTTTTGGTTAGCAGCCATAGCTATTAATCACCGCACTGTCAGGGGTCCCTTAACGACCATGTAGATGAATCATTCTGTTAGAAGTGATTTCAACTTAAAGTATTCTGGCTATTTGGCAATAGCAGGGTTAATTAGAGTAAGCCAAGCCAAATGCCACACACATTGCTATAGACCATATTCTCAAGCTGCCTAGGAAAGAATGGTGTTAATGTTAAAGAAGTCATTTAAGTCCTACAGGTCAGACTACCACCATGCCTGCCACAACGCTTGTCTTCCCCTGGGTGTGTTGTGTAGTCTTCGTTGTATCCATTTAAGCATATGCAGTCTCAGTATCTGACGTGAAAGGGGTAGACGGATCCATTTATTAAGTCATTCAAGCAAACACCAAATACTCAGACTGAGTGCCTGCTACAAACTAAACTCTGCATGGAAAAAAACAAGTCTGGTCTGAATCCCACTATCAAGGAACTGACAGGACATGAAGAAAAACAGGTCTGCATATAAGAAATGGGAGAAAATTATAATGCTATAAGAAGGAGAATTCAGAAAAGGAAGAGGCTTACCCACAGCTCAGGGCGGGCATAGTGGGAGGGGCAGTTACTGTCGCAGGTTCATTGAAGGGTAGGTGGGATTTGATGACACTGGTCATCTGGAGCCATGACTGAACCAGTAGGTCAGGCTGAGGGCTGGCATAAAGGCCCACAGGTGGGAAGATCTAGAGGCAGAGTAAACAGCTGTGCTGACGGAGGTGACAAGCAGGTGCGTTAGTGGCAAAGGCTCTACTGACAGGGTCACATGACCCACGCACGGTGATGAAGAGACCCGGGATGAAACGCTCATTCCCAGGTGGAAAGGTCAACTTTGTTCCCCTCACACTTTCATAAAAGAGCCCCAGCTAATTCTAGAAAGCAGGTCTTGTGCTATCTCGCATGTCAGATGGGAGAGCTCTATCATAATACTGTTCATTGGAAGAGATGGTTAAATGTTTTTTTGTTAGCGAGGAGGTATGACACGAACAAGCGAACACAGCTCTGTTGTATCACATGACTTATTATTCATTCACACCCGGCAGTATTAGATTTAGGAAGAGTATATTGTTATTATACATCACTGGCTGTAGTTCTTGTTAGATGTTCTCAGTGATGTTCCAGTTCCTAGCAACCCTGTGTCCACAGAACAAAATATTGCCAGGTCACGTGTTCATTCCCACAACTGCTGCTGTGTTTGTGCCCACTGTTGCAGCCTCTGTGTCAGCGCATCCCATTGAGATTCTTCCTTTTTTGGTAAACCCATGCTCTACCAAGCATGATGTCCTCCAGGGAATGGTCCCTCCTGGCATGTCCAAAGTAGGTGAGACAAAGTCTTGTCTTCTTCTTTTCTAAGGGACGTCTGACTGTACTTCTTCCAAGACAGACTTGTTCATTCTCTGACAGTCCGTGCTATAGTTAATATTCTTCTCCAACGCCATAATTCAAAGACATCAGTTCTTCTTCAGTCTCCTTTATTCACTGTCTAGTTTTGCCACGCATATGAGGTGATTGAAAATTGTTGGCTCAGGTCGGTGCACACTAGTCTGCAGAGTGGTATTTTTGTCTTTTAGCACTTTAAAGAGATCTTTTGTGACAGAGTTGCCCAGTGCAATCCATCATTTGATTTCTTGATTGCTCCCTCCTTGGTGTTGACTGTGGGTCCAAATCAATGGATGTGGAAGTGCAGAAATGCTTTTTACTTGGAATGTTTTGTGGTGTATGTGCTATAAAAGTTTCTGGCCAGAACTGTCGGAAGTTTTTGTCTTTCTAGGATCATCAAAGAGCAAGAAGATTCAGGTCCAATGAGCATGCATCTTTGTGTTGTTCTTGGTGGTGGTGCTGCCTCAGTTTACCCATCTTTATGATGGGTGGAGGTCTATGGAAAGATCTATGAAATTTGTGTTGTTTGCTGTCATTGTTGGCTCCAAATGTGAGAAGCCAACGTCCCTTAGGACATCATATATTGGGTCCTAAATGGATGAAAAAGAAGAGTTTTTTTAGTCACCTGACAAAGAGAGAATGGGAAAAGCTGGCTCTCCCCAGAGATGGAAGGCAGCGGCCTAACCACAGCCCCTAGACTTGATGATGCCACCTCTGCTGGACTTCCATGTTGGCACTCTGGGCACACCATTTTTAGGTATATAAAATGCTCCTTATATTTCTCCTCACAGAATAAATAAAGGGATAAGGTGAGGTAATCCAGAAATCAAAGCACTCTGTAATACAAGGTAGTAATAAAAAGTCCTGCTATAATCGGTGGCATGTCTAGTATATGTAGGCATTGTGTTGAGTGCTTTAAATAAACTATCTTAAATCTTCAAAGTATCTTTTTAAGGGAGGTATTATAAACTCTTTTTCAGATAAAGAAGCAGGCTCAGAGAGGCTGAGTGACTTCCCCAGTGTCACAAAGTCTAGTCAATGTCAGAATAAGGACTTACACCCAGGCTTTTGTGGCTTCCGAATCATTGTGCTTTTGCATCTGAATGGTTCTGATTTATTTTCTTGCTTTGATTTATCATCAAGGACTGTCCTTGGAAATATGCCATCATTAGGAGCAGTAGTAATGAAACTATCATTTACTGACTGCTTACTGCGTGATGGACCAGGCCCTGTTCAAACTCTTTCTGTGTAACTAGCCATTTAAGCTTATGATCTGTGAGGAAGCTGTTGTTCTCATGTCTGTTTTATAGATCAGTTTACAGAGCAAATGGAGACACAGAGAGGTCTACTAAGTTGTTGAAGTGACTGAGCTAAAATTCAAACCCAGGCAGACAAGCGATTACATTACTCAGAACATAAGTAGAATTACTGGAAAGCAAAAAGGGACTCCCTAACTGTTCACTGATACAGGGTGTAATGTGAGGCCCCCCTAGTGCATACAATTTACACAGTGATTAATATTTAATAAGCATTTATGTTTGAAAACCTTGTCAAAACTGTTTCTACTGCAGGCCATTGGATCTTCTGTCTATCATGAAATGAAGTTCAAGAATAAGCTGTATTTGTGAGTGTGTATATTCATTTAACTCTGAAAAAAACAACTTTCCTGAAAATCAGTGTCAATCAGTAGTCACATAAAAGGTTAACGGACAAAATTCTTCCCTTCTTTCTTGCCTCAACTGAAAAAGCTACACACACACACACACACACACAGAATGATCTCAATAATTTCCCAAGAGACTTTAAGATTTGGTGGCTTGTTGAAACAAATCTTTTTAGCAAGATTAATTTTAAAGTTAGGCATTCTGGGTATCCAATGAAGCTGTCAGTGTGTGAAACGATACGGAGAAGGATGTGTTCCAACACCCCTACCCCCACACTCCGTAGAGGCTGCTGAGTCTGAGTGAGAGGACCAGAAGCCAGGAATCTCATTTTAGTAATTCTTTTCTAGTTATGTCAGATTTCTAGCATGCTATTAGAGACACATGTGTCATCCTTACCATCGACCAACATATCATTGCTGTTTCAAACTGTAACTAGAGCTGTTGACACAGAATATTGTCTCTGTCGACAGCTCCAATTAGCTGGCGTGTCTGGATGGTGACAGCACGGTCTACTTTTGTTTATGGGGATGGTGGGAGCCGTATCCCCCTCTCCCAATCTCCAGCAGCAGACGGACGGATAGAACTATATAACCGTCAACGAAAGCGTGTGATATTCTGTCTTCACAGGCCATCATGCAGGGCAGAACCAACGGCCTTTTGTCTGCTTACAGAGATGACTGCACGCTCCCTCCCACCTGTCAAGTTAGGAGAGAGAAAACGCATACGATGCATCCTATGTGTGTACATGGAGAACACATCAGATTGGGACATGAGAAGATGAGGCAAGCATGAAAAATAAAAGAAAGCCAATGCGATATTTAGCTTGTGTCAGGTCAGCATTGGAGATATCTTTGTGCTAAGTTTTTAAAATGTCTTTTATTGAAATAATTTAAAAAAATCAACCAATCACTGTTTTATTATTCCATAATAGATGAAATTCATGAGATCACATTAGGTAATGCTTCATCTCTTCCAGTAGGCATAGCCTCTCATTTGCTGTAGCGGTTCCATCACTGTCAGCACTGGCTTGTGGTTCCCCGTGGGGCATCCTTTACAGCAGCTGCCTTCCTCTGCTTGTCGGAGACACAGACGAGAGATGATGTTCACAGGCGAGATCCAGACCAAAACGAGCACATGGGAAAACACCAAACTTAATAAGTCTATTCAAGAATGTGCCCAATTCACTGTCCACCATCTCATAACTCCATCTCGTCGGAAAAGAAGGAAGTGATCGAGCACCATGCAGTCATAACAGTTGCCTGGGACCGACTCTATTTCATTTAAAATCATAAATAAGCAATTCTTGAATCTTATTAGTTGCTGTGGCAGGACACACACCTGTGCACACGTGGCTGGAAACTACTGAGCTGGTTCGTTGGTTTTCCTGTCCTGTGAACTGCCTCCGCTTGTCCCCTGGATTTCAGTGCAAATATCACTGCCTCAAAAACCTTCTTGAGAACTCTGGTGTACACACAGCCAATGCTCCGTTCTTTTCCTTTACGGCACACATTGAAGTTTGGGATATCTAGCTGTGTAATTATTTGGCTAACGCCACTTTCTCCCCTGTTGACTCTCCAGTGCCCAGCACAGTGCCTGGTGCCCTACAGGGGCTGAATGTAGATACGGGGGACGAACACTGCTCAGGTGGGCTCACACTGGAACTTCTCAGGTAAAATAAAAACTGCACTTCCATTTTTCTAAGACTCAGTCTTCTTGTAAGAAGACCATACCTCGCGTCCAATTTGTACCCTTCGATTCAGACTGGACACATGTGTCATCCTCACACTCAGGCAACACAAGTCAGAGTGAGTGATGTTAATGGCAGGAAGTGAGGGAAGCAACGTGCACGAGGCCACTGTCTAAGCTTTCAAGAGTTCAGTTCTGCACGTAGCTGGACTGAAGAAATCCCTATTGCCATGGAGATGGTTCTAATTCATAGTGATCCCTACAGAACAGAGCAGAACTACTCCCACGGGATTTCCAAGGAGCGGCTGGTGGAATCGAACAGCCAGTGTTTTGGTTAGGTTAGCAGCCAAACTCTTAACCATGGTGCTACCAAGATTCCAGATTGAAGAAAGAGAGGTCTGAAAACAGCCAGACAGAGAAGGGAGCTTTCAAATGATGAGACGCCTATTAGTTGATGTCTGCTTGAAACCCTGACTTGGAAGCCTTGAGAGAGATGCTCTTCTCTCACCTTCTAGTAATGAAGGGAAAATATATTAATATCAGTCCTGTCTACATGGAAAGGAGTCTCACTCAATTGAAACCCGGTTTGATAAAAATCCTCCTGCCTACCCTCTCCCTGAAATGTCTTTGAGAAAAATTTAGTCAGAAATAAGATTATTTAAGACTTCTGCTTTTGTTCACTTTTCATTTTAGCCCTTTGATTCTGAGTGCAGAAACAGGATGTAAGCTCAACCAAATGTTCATTCAGAGCATCTGCGGTGATATTACCGGGAGAACCAGGGTCTGCAGGAATGATTGCCAGTGCCACACCAAGGGGGGTCTGCAAACAGGATTTACAGGGCATACTAACAGAGAAACCAGTCACGTGTTTCTCCATTTTCCTCTTGATCGGGGCAGATCACGAAGAATGAGTGGCTGGCTCTTCGCTATGCATCTCTCGTGAGTCCTGTCTCCTGATACCCTCCTACTTTGAAGGTATCCCGCAGACCCATCCAGAGATTCTAAAACTTAGCTCTGAGAACTTTCTCTTAGTTCTACTATGTATATGGGTCTGACACTGTATTTTGTATGAATACTCACGGAGGAAATTTCTCCAATCTCAGCAGTAGGAATAGTTGACCTTTAACTGAGGTAATTATTTCTATCATATGAATCCTGTGAATTTTATTGCTGGTTATATTTCTTTCTTACTGATGGCCAGTAGGAAACTCAGAGGCAAGTGTTTCAGAACTAATGCCTTTAGGTCTCTGTTTTGTTTTGCTTCTTAATGTATTATGCCTCATTTTCCTCCACTGTGTTTGAATTTGCTTCGTATCACTCTATCACATGTGAGTAAGCACTTTCACTATGGGGGGGCAGCACTGAAGGCACGGTATCAGTAAATAGAGAATATTCTAAAACCTGTGGGAGCCACTGGTGTTGAGAGCTAAGTATTTCTGGCTCTCAGAGGGGCTTCTGGTGAGTTCTGCCTGATGGGTCTTATGTATAAATGCCAGTGTTAACACTTTGTGAACTCATTCTCTCTGCCGCAATAACTGGACACTCTGAGACTGCGATTATTTTGTTTGCCTGGGCCCTCGAGTAAAGTGACATAGATGTGAGCCAGGACCGAACTGCAGTGTATGGCTGGCATGAAGGAGAAACAAACTCTTGTTTCAAACAACTGAAATTTCAAGAGTTGTTTATTATGTTGTTCAAGAGTTGTTTATTATGGCAGCATAAGAACTTGGTTGCTAACTAGAAAGTCAACAGCTAGAATCCACTAACATCTTCTTGGAAACTCTGTAGGACAGTTCTGTTCATCCTATAGGACTCCTATGATTTGGAATCAACAAAATAGAAGTGTTTTTTTCTCTTCTTTTTCTCTCTTCTTATTTTTTACTTATAATACATACTACTCTGCACACATAGGACTATCATGAGTGAGAATTTACTCAACAGTAACAACAACATGTGATGGATTTTATTGTGTTCCCCCAAAACTCTGTTTAGCAATTTCACCAGGCCCTGATGGCTGGTCCTGTGTCGCATTTTCCTGTGTCGTGGACCCTGCCTCTATGATGTTAATGACCATGCAGTTGGGTTGAAGGGCAGGACTCAGTGCATAAGACTGTTTTGTGCCTGGAGGCAGTTGATTGAGATTTAAAAGAAAGAAGTTAGCAGAGAGATTTGGGGTTCTCATACCACCAAGAGAAGTGCCGGGAGCTGTGTGCATCTTTGGAAGGGACCAGGGTCCCTGTGCCTCAGAGACTCACAGTCCAGGGAAAGATTAATGACAAGGACCTTCCTCCAGAGCTAGAGAGAAAACCTTCCTCTGGAGCTGACACCCCGAATCTGGACTTGTAGCCTACTGGACTGTGATGGAATAAAATTCCTCTTATTAAAGCTATCCACTAGTGGTATCTCTGTTACAGTAGCAGTAGGTGACTAAGATGCAGGCTGCGCAGAAACCACCTTTTTTCTTTATTGTCCTTCTCCAGCAAGCTGGACGCCCTTTAACAGGGGCTTGAAATCATTTCTTGCATAAATTTCTAAAAAAAATTGTAATTGCTGGACCAACAGCTCATTGGGAGTATGTGTCATTTCTCGTACGTTTCGATCCATCCCGTCCTTGTGACCCAACTGCCAGCTAGATAGCCACTGTTGAGGGAGGGGATCATCTCTTAAACGTTTGTTTTCTTGACTGAAGTCTGTCAGTTGGTTTCCGTTTTCTGCATGGGTTTCCCTCCCTGGCACTTGAATCCCCTTCTCCAAGTTCTCTTACTCTCTCTGAATTGTTGATCTCACAACAGGCTGTGGGCGTGGACACCTGTGTGCTCTAACCCTCTGTTCCTGAGGTAGAGCTGGCACGCTCTAACCTCTGGGTCCAGTTCTGTCACTTTGCTCAGCCAGACAATCCTTGTCCAATATTTGCTCAATTCTTTCTTCAGGTACCTTGCTATTGGGAGAGTCACTTAAGAACTATTTATCTAGCTCTCACTTTTCAAGACATTTTCATATTTTTTTTCTCATTTCATATTCTCCAGAAATTTTAGGAAATATGTACAGTGTAGGTATTTACCCCCATTTGATAGGTAGGACAAAAGGCTCAGAGAAACCATCCAACTAGCAGACGGGACATGTAGCGCTGGGTCACCGGCAGGCAGTTCTTTTGTGCTAAAACCAGTGTGTGTGACAAATTCTTAGCTTGTTGTGTCTTCCTGCCGGTTGTATTTTCTAGAAGGTGGAGCCAACAGCCGCTCTGACTTAATTTTTATCAGCAAGGTGGCACACGTGGAGGTGGCGGGCTTGTGGCAGAAAATGGCCATGTCACTCAGAGTTGAGAAGAGCTCAAGGAGGGGAGCCTGAATGTAGTAGACAGGCATACACAGACACACACCACACTGTCACACCCACAGAGACACCGGCACACACACACACACATATGCACAGACCCCTGCAGACACACAGACACACACACACATACATGCACACAGAGACACACGTGTGCACATACACAGACACACACAGAAACACACAGTCTCATGCCCACAGAGAAAACAGTACTGGATTGGTGGGTGTGCTAGGCAGGATAATAGCCCCTCAGAGACATCTCTCTCAGTCCTAGTCTTGAACCTGTGAATGTGTCAGCTAGTACAGACAGGAGGAGTTAAAGTTGCAGCGGGAATCAAAATGGCTAATCTGCTGAATCCGAGATGCGGAGATTATCTCGGAATATCTGGGTGGGCCCAGTGTAATCAAGAAAACCAAACCACACGCATTGCCATTGAGTTGAGTCTGAGTCACCAACCCAGCAAGGATTCCAAGGAGCAGCTGGTGAATTCCATCTGCTGATCTTTTGGTTAGCAGACAAACTCTTAACCACTTCGTCACCAGGATTCCAAATGTAATCATGAAGTGATTACATCAGCAATCCAGTACTGCTTTGTTTCTCTGTGTGTGTGAGAGTGTGTGTATGTGTGTCTGTGTGCAGGTATGACTTTTGTGTATGTCGCTCTGTGTATATGCAGGGGAACTGTGTATATGTGTATGCGTGTGTGTATGTGGGTGGGTATGTATGCACGTGTGTTGGTGTCTGTGTGTGTGTGTGAGTGTGTGTGTGTGTGTGTGTGTCTGTCCTCAGTGTTCAGGCTTCACTGCTTGAGCTCGTCTCCACTCTGAGTAATTGCCTCTGTCAGTGGTGAGGATAACACAGGGGACAGGACAGCAAGCCTCCCACCCTCATGGAGCTTATATACCGATGGAACCAACAGACAAACAGGTAATTTCAAGTACTGCCATGCGCTTTGAAGAAAACTACAGTAGATTACAGGCAAAAAGGAACACTGAGGGAAGCTTTCTGGATAAAATGGTCAACTGCTAAGTCTTCAGGGTGACACCTACACAGACAACCCAAGGTGTGAGGGACAAGCTTTCTAGGAGAGACACACAGAAAAGGCAAAGATCTAGAGAAGCTAAAGAGCTCGTCATGCTCTCAGCCACGAGCTGAGAGGGACGAAGGCTGAACGAGCTAGGGCAGCCACGAGGCAGACAGGACACGAGGGCAGCAGGTCACACAGAGCTTGACGGAGACGGGGAGCTCACCTCTGGACACGCCTGGCTGCCACCTTTTTTCCCCAAACTTCAAGTGCTTGGAAGTACAGAGAGAAAAAGCTGTTGCCTTGAACCTGGCCCTGTCGCTGCCAGTGGCCGCTCCTGCTCTGCAGGCCCCCTTGCTCCCAAGGCGCTTGCTCTTCTCGACCCCCCGGGGACGGAGGAGACGCCAGACGTGCTTCTCTTCGCTGTGGTTTCATTCAGAATCACCGGCAGTACCTTAGGATTTCGGTTGTGTTGTCAGGTGCCACCGAGTCTGCCCCGCCTCCCAGTGACGCTGTACAGAGCAGGACGAAGCCCAGCCGCGTCCCCTCCATCCTCACCACTGTCGCTGCGCCCCAGCCCGCAGCTGCAGTCGCTGTGTCAGTCCATCTCGTTTAGGGCCTTTCTCTTTCTCAGCGACCCTCGACCAAGCATGACGTCCTTCTTCAAGGACTCTTTTCTCCTGATAACAGGACCTGATAGCAGCTCCAAAGTGTGTTAGGCATAGTTTTGCCATGGTCTCTCCAAAGGAGCATTCCGACTATATTTTTGAGACCTCCTTAACATCTAGGGCTGTATAGTTCCATAATCAGTATTCTGCAGGGCCGCATTGCTACTGTATAGCATTTCACAGACGGCCTTAGACCCTGGAGGAGCAGCGGCTAAGAGCTCAGCTGCTCACCAAAAAGGTTGGCAGTTTGAATCTCCCAGGTGCTCCTTGGAAACTCGCTGGGGGCAGTTCCACTCTGTCCTTCAGGGTCGCTGAGAAACAGAATTGACTCAACAGCAGTGAGGTTGGTTTTGGTTTTCTCCCTTTCTCAAAAGCTTCTGATGGGGACAGGCTGTGCTGCAAAGTTCAGATGTTGCTGGTTTTGGTTACTGTTGAGTCACTAGTCCTGGGGACTCCATGTGTACAGAGCAGAACTTCAGGGCTTTTCACCCTGAGACCTTTCAGAAGCAGGTCACCAGCTTTGTGTTCCAAGGCACCTCTGAGTGAATTCGAACCACCGATCTCTGGGCTAGTGGAGTGCTTCGCCATACCTCCCTGGGACCCTGCTGCAAAGTTCAGAGCTGGGCAAATGTGAGTTGCTATTTTTCATAAACAGTATAATTTAAAAAGTAGCAGTATTTTTGTTTTTTCACTTCTGTCTTTTACAGGGCCCCAACTGCACTGGCCTTCTTTTCTGTCTGTAACTCACCAAGCTTTTCTACCTCAGGGTCTTTGGGACACCATTCCTTTGCTCCTGTGAAGCCTTCCATCACGTGCTTCAAAGCCAGTGCCTTCTCTGTGCTCAGACACCAGCCCAAACATCTCAGAGACGCCTCTCCTGTGTTCCCAATCTCAAGTCCTCTTCTTGTCTTGCCACAGATCCATCACCATGGGAGGTCTCGGTCTCCACTGCACACCAAGTCCCTAGAAGGCTTGTTAAAACCCCAATGGTCCCATCAGAGGGTCTGACTCAGCAGGTCGAGGGTAGAGCCCAGGAATTTGTGTTTCCAATACGTTCCCAGCTGATACTGTCAGCTTCTGGCCCAAGGACGACACTCTGAGAACCAGGATTCTCTCACGTGATCCTGTTTTGATTATATCTATCACTTATTTATATCTTTATTAAAATTTAAGTCCTATGAATATCCTGTGTAACAAGTGACAAGACTGGTGTCCAGTTGGCCAGGATAGGGGTTTTTAAAAATATACTTTATTTATTTTTGGTGACAGTATGCATTCACGGGTTCTCCAGGACAAGTTTAGTGTCACTGGGTACGTGGTCTGCACTGTGTCACCATTCTCCGTTTCTACCTGTAATGTTTTATCACAATTAATTCAGGCTCTCTGCCCCTAAAGCTTCTCATCTGTGCTGTAGATTAATTGTTGTCGGTTTAAGCTCACATGCATAATTCTTGATAGGAGGGCAACGCTCTAGGTGGACACTCTTCATTAATTGGACTAGTCTTTCTATAGTTAATGGATAAGCTCACAGAATAGTTTCCATTGAAGATTTAAAGATTCTTTCCAGCCATTATATTCAAAGCTGGGATATCATTTTTATTGGATGGATGAAGAAATAATGAATATATTGAAATAAGCAAGGGAATTCTACTAGAATGCGTATTAGTGTTTGTAGCTAAACTGGGGCATCCATTTTCACTTGTGGTTTCACAAATGCATATACACATTACTTAGAAAACTTATATTTTAAGCTTTAAATTATAGTAGTTAGATACAAAGCTTTTCTGCTCCAACACTGGACAGCCACAATGGCCATACAAGGGATCAGGACAATCCAGACGGGCTCGTGCTGTGGCTAGTATGCAGTGTGAATGTAAGTCAGTGAAACATTAAGTTCAATGTATTTTAAGCTAAAAAGGGTAGGTTTAAATCTTATCTGGAAAATATCTTTTCTCACCCTCTCATTTTGCACTTTTTCCTTATCTCACAAGCATACCAATAATCCAACCATAAAGGGACTATATACTCATATTTATCCTTACATCCCTGGACTGCTTCTGGTATTTTCTTTCATTACTTTATGACTATGATACTTTCATTAACATATATTCATCCAGAATGACCTCTGACACCTGTGGATACCACATGCCGAATGGGAATCTTTTGAAACAAGCAGTCTGATGAAATAAAGCCAGTATATTGTTAATTAGGAGGCACACAAATCCCCAAAAGGAGAAGCCAGGAAAATTCAAACTAGAAAACACTGTTTCGACAGACCCAAAGTTACCAAAAATTGGTTCCCACAAAAGCACATCAAGGATTGTTATGTAGGTTGTATGCACACGTCACTGAATGAGCTTGCAATTTGGCATTTTCCCCACTGATTGTAACCTCTGCTATTCAGGCCCCAAGTCAGATCTTCAATGGCCTGAGCAGGCAGTAGCGACCAAATGCACCTGATGGCTTTGGGAGCTTACCTCCTCCCTGTGTTGAAGATGCCGGGTGGGTGATATGTAAATATTTACACTCAGGTCTAAGCAATTTCAGCACATAACCAGTGCTTATAGCCTCTGCATCTTTAACCATCGTTGATTGGTTAAACTGTAAGGCAAAGTCATAGATTCATAGAACGTTATATTTAGAAATGGTTCTGTAGATGATTCTATTTGAAATTTTCTCCTTTAAGAGACAAGAATCTTGATCCTCAGGTAAGTGAAAGGATTTTCCCAAGCTCACACAGGAAGAAGGTGGCATAATTGGGATCACAATTCATATTTTTAGTGGGCACTTTGCCTCTGGTACACTCTCGTCCCATCATTCCATACTTTGTTTACTATAAGCTGGTGTGGAGAAAATCTGGGTAACATTAAAAAACAGCAAAACCAAACCTGTTGCTGTCCAGTTGATCCCAATTCATAGTGACCTTACCAGACAGAACAGAATGGCTCCATCGAGTTTTTAAGGAATGCCTGACGGTTTCAAACTGTGGACCTTTTGGTTACCAAGGCATAGCACTTAATCACTAGGTCACTGGAGATTCCAGACGACATTAGCAACCTTGGATTTTTAATGGTGTTAGAAATCAGTTGTTTCGTATGTGTAGTGTTTCAATGATTTCGTATTTCAATTTCAATCATATTGGGACTGATTCAAGGGCCAATGCTTTGTCTGGAGAGAGCTTTAGAAATGAGCCCCATCTCATCCTTATTTCAGCCATTAAACCCTGTAAGTAAAGCTGTCACATTTTCCCCACAGAAGGACTCTCAAACACTCTTCTATAAGTGAGAAAAGGGGTTCTATTTGACTGGACTCATATTTCACCAGACCAGTGTTGCCACCACAGCGGGAAGGCAGAGCCAACAGTTCATCAGTGGATTAATCCCTGCTCCCTATTCTCTGCCCAGACTCCACTACATAGAATTTGTCCTGACAGTCACATTTCATTTTGAGAGAGAAATAACAAAGATGGGCAGATACAGAGGCCGAGTTCTGTGTCTGTCAAGAAAGAATGTAGTTGTGGGTAGAAACAAGGGAGCAGAACTCTACTCCAGCTCTGCTTTGGAAGATGCCACCACCTGCAGGGACGTGGTGTGTAGAATATTGGATTTGTAATATTATCCTCTTCACACCCACGTCATTATGAGCATAGCACATAGCTTAATTTCACAAGTGAATCACCGAAATAGATGTGGTGGGGAAAAGTTGTGTGATTGGAGACCAGTTGGCTGCAAACTTGCCTCTTGGCTGTGAGTGAAAAGAACAAACACAGTGATTGATACTGCTTTCAGTTACACTCCCCGTGTGATACCGGCTCCTGGTTTCTTACCCCATGATGTCTAAGTCCTTGACTCGGCTTTTGATGTCCCTCTGCTTGTCTTTTTCAACCAGCTCATCCAGGCTAATGTCATGGGCCTTCTCAGCACAAATTCCACCCATCAGGCTTACCCCAAGAAATACAGAAATTTCTAGAAATATACTATACGTTACTATACGTTTACTATAGTAAATTTACTATATGTTCTATCATTATGGCTACTTTCTTTTGTGGACTGACTTCAACATTCTCTATAAATGGGGATTACACTATGTTCCTTCATACTAGAACAACCTAAGGCATACAGGAGTTACTGTCCTAACTTAGTGTTTTAGTCAGCTAGTGCTGCTCTAACAGAAATACCAAAAAGTGGATGGCTTTAACAAAGAAACGCTTATTCTTACACAGTCCAATATGCTACAAGTCCAAATTCAGTGTGTCTGCTCCAGGAAAAAGCTTTCAGCCTATTGTCTCTGCAGGGAAGTCCTTGTGTTCAATCAGTCTTTGGTCAGGGAGCATCTTGGCACAGGAAGCTAAGGTCTGAAGGACGTGCTGTACTCCTGGTGCTGCTTTCCTGGTGGCGTGAGGGTCTCAGTGCTTTTCTTGCTTCCATTTCCTTTTCTCTCTTGTAGGATGAAAGGATAAAGGGTATACAGGCCACACTCCAGGGAAACTCCCTGTGCAGCGGAGCAGGGAGGTGATGTTATGACAGGATTTACAGTCCCAACCTAATCCTCTAACACACAGCATAGGAAAATCAGAATGAGGACAGTCATAAAATGCTGGGAATCACGGCCCAGCCACATGGCTACATACGTTTTTGGGGAGACACAGTTCAGTCCATGACACTTGAGTAGTTTCAAGCACAAGAAAGGCTGAGACGTCAACCTCTCACTATAGAAGTGAGAAAGGTACTAAACAGGAGTTGGGTAAGCTCAAGGACTGGAATGGTCCATGTGCGGGGTCTCAGTTTGTCTAACACCTAGCATGCACAGGGCTACCATCTGAGCAAGAGTCAGTACCCCAGCAGATCAGATCTGGTGGGTAAAAGTCAAAGTTAGAGTCTTAAGGACAGCTGACACTCAAAGTCAGTTGGTCCTTGTAACAGTTTCAGGAAATCAATCCACTTACAACAATGATCTAACTAAAAGGGAAGGCCCAGGAATGGGGTCCTATTTTCATGGGGAGAGACCCAGAAAATTTAGGAAGGGAATCTTCCAGTCAAGGGCTCTGGAATCTGGAGTACAGTCCCATTTCCAAAGGCAAGATTGAAGTATTGGAGAATATTGAATATGCCACAGACTGCCAGAAGAATGAACAGATGTGGCTTGGAAGAAGTGCAACCAGAGTGCTCCTTAAAAGCAAGGATGGCAAGACTACGTCTTACATACTTTGGACACATGATCAGGAGGGACTAGCCCCTGAAGAAGAATGTCATGCTTGATAAATTAGAGGATGATCGAAGAAGAGGTAGACCACTGACACGATGGACCGACACAGTGGCTGCAACAACAGGCTCAAGCCTGGCGACGATTGTGAGCACGGCGCAGGAAGAGGCGGTGTTTTGTTCTGGTGTAGACGGGGTCACCGGCAGCGAGGACCCACTCGGTGGCACCTAACAACAACAACAAGGCTGACGTGGGGGGATTCAAGACTCGGTCAAGGTAGCGAGGGCCAGATAGGGCCAGACCCCAAGGCCGGGCGGGTGCCCAGTTCCACAGGAAGCAAACCAGACAGGAAACCTGTGATATTCATTGCCTCTAAGTCCATTATGACTGGCAGTGACCCTCTAGGGTAGAGTAGAATTGCCTCACAGGGTTTCCAAGGAGCAGATGTTAGGTAGATTTGAATTGCTCACCTTTTGGTCAGCAGCTGTAACTCTTAACCACCCTGCTGCTGAGGGTAATAAGCTACATATCAGGTCCTGCCAGCTGGTTACCTGGACCCTGTCCTCTTCCTTCTCTCTACGTCCCTTTGAAAGCAGCAGACCAACTGGTAACTGCGGCTTAGGAACAGACCAGACTTCTCGCTCACTTACCCGTTTGTCCTTTCTGTCACCACCTACATCTCTGCATGCTGATGCTCTGTTTCTCCTCTCTTTGGATAGTTTCTCTCTCTCTCTCTCTTGCTCACTCTCTCCCTCTTTCTGTCTCTCTCTCTCTCTCTCTCACACATACACACACACACACACACACACACACATCAGTGCAATCCCTGGCCGAACACACGTGTACTCAATTTGAAGCCATGTCTGCTGCTTTTAGAGAAGATGTCTGCAGCACTTCCCTGCAGCCCTGGAGAAGGTGCCACCACCTTCTAACATGCAGCCAGCTGTCTGGACAGGCCCAGGCTTGCCCTGCTGTAGGTTGGCCCGGAGACCGGGCAGATAGTGGCACGGGAACTGGCGAGGCTGACTGTAGAGGATGTTAGTGCGCCAGCTGGGAGACACGGGGTAAGGTCACAACTGACAGACACATAAAAAGCTGCCTTGGTTCATTTGTTTGGAGACAGCCATCCCTGTAAGATACAGGAACAACTCTGCCCTTGAGAAGAGGGTTTCAGTTTTCAACTCTGAGGCTCTTGCCTTGGCTAGCTTCCTCAGTGGCTAATATAAGCCATCTGCTTAACCTCCTGCACCCACTTGCGTGCTAGAGGAACGGTCTACTGTCCCACCTGGCTGAATCTCACAGAAGAAAGAACTAAAGATGCCACAGGCCTTTCTCCAACTCTCCTTGAAGGACCAAAAGATTCCACTATCTGGAAATGTATTTCCTGTCTTATCCTTTAGTCACCTTTGGGTAGGTTTTCCAACATTTTCACTGACTTTACTGTATGGTCTCCAAAGTGGAGATTAAAAAGGTAGTATGTCGTCTTGAAGACTAAAGTGCACCTGACCCAAGCCATGGTATTTTCAATCACATCATATGCACGTGAAGGCTGGAGAATGAACAAAGGAGGCGGAAGAAGAATTGATGTCTTTGAATTGTGGTATTAGAGAAGAATGTTGCATGTACCATGTATGGCCAAAAGAACGAACAGATCTACTCTGAGAGAAGTACAACCAGAGTGCCCCTTGGGAGCAAAGACGGCAAGACTGGGTCTTACATACTTTGGACATGATGTTGGGAAAGATCAGTCCCTGAAGAAGGACATCATGCTTGGTAGAGTGGAGGGTCAGTGAAAAAGAGGAAGACCCTTGATGAGACGGATTGACACAGTGCCATAACAACAGGCTTACGCATTAAAGTGATTGTGGACATGCCGCAGACCAGGCAGTGTTTTGTTCCATTGTTCCTGGGGTCATTGTGAGTCAGAACTGTCCCGACAGCATCCACCAACAGCAGCACAGTGGAGATGGTTCCCACTGTATTGCACAGTATTTCCACAGTATTGCAATACAGTAAAAAAAGACTTTTACGGCCATCTTGACAGCAAGGTGGACTGACAAACAGAAGGTCAATACAAATGAAAGGTATATCCTGAGTGGTAACAAGAAGCTGATTTCAACGCAAGACCTCCATGCTGGAGCAGCTATACAGTTGCTCTCCTACTCTTCTGTATTGCCAGTAGCGACTCCTGTAAAGCCTGGTGGCATAGTAGTTAGGGGCTACGGCTCCTAACCAAAAGATCAGCGGTTCACATCCACCAGACGCTCCTGGAAACCCTATGGGTTGGTTCTACTCTGTCCTATAGGGTTGCTATGAACTGGAATTGACTATATTGCAATGAGTAACAGCTACTTCCTAGGGTTCCCCTGGTGGCTCAGATGGTGAGTGCTTGACTACTAACCTGAGTGCTGGTGGTTCGAACACTCCCCCTGCTGCCAAGGAGAAAGGTCTGGCAGTCTGCTCCATACAGACCACAGCCAGGGAGACACGAGCGAGTGGCTCTGCTCTGACACTCTTGGAGCTGCCGCGAGTTGGAGTGCCTTGTGGGAATCCCCGGGCGGTACAAATGGCTAGTGCACCAGCTCTTATCAAAAAAGTTGGGAGCTGGAGTCCATCCAGAAGCACAATGGAAGAAAGGCCTGGTGATCTACTTCTGAAAAAATCAGCCACGAAAAGTTTGTGGAGCACGGTCGGACTCCCACACACACAGGGCCTGGTGGGTCCTGGAAGGCTAATCACATTACCATTTCAAAGAGAGCATATTTGAACTGTGTCCCAAGTCTTCAGTTCCAAAAATTCTAAGCAAGTTTAAAACAACGCAGCCAGAGTAGGACGAGGAAAAGGGGGTACTCCCCAGCACAAACACTACCGAAGTTCCCTGTTCGCCTTGGTGTGAAATCAGCATTTCCTCAAAGAGCATGCAACGATCCTTCGCAGCTCTTTTCCTCTGGGGTAACTTTTCCGCCTAATTCCTGCTGCTCTCCTCGGAGTGATTTTGGCTCAATAGCCACTACTGAAATTTGAAAATAAAACAGCCCACAGAAAGGGGAGTGTCCGCCGGCCCGCAGTGCCCAAGTTCTGCATCAGCGGCTCATCGCTTGTTAACGTTCCCGCACAAACTCGACGGGCTTCGCACTGAAACCAGGACTGACTTCCTAGTGAGCACTTCCGGCCTGGGCACACTTTAAGGTGCTCCGTGTGGAGGAGGAGTCTTACCAGGAGCAGACGACGGTCGCGAAACCCTCCAAAACCACTTACAGTTTTCACAGGGAAAACTCTTCTGCCTTCTCTCCCTTCTGACCTCTCCTCCCACCAGTCTCCAAAAAGTATTTAATGAACTTTTCCAGTTCTCACAATATTCTGTTCTAGTAGTCTGATTCCCCCTTTGCTTAGGGTATAGTCAAGTGTGTGTGTGTCTGTATGGTGTATGTGTATGATCGGTGGGTACGTTTTCAAGCATTTGGTCAAACCCTCATGATCTCTGTATACCATATTGCCTGCTGTTACTGATCTTGGGACCCACCCTAATTCTTAGACTTCTTGCCCCATTTTTCACTGTAGGATAACAAGTATCTTGACTGTAATCTATTAATTGAATAATTGAATAAACTTATTTCCCTCTAGCGAGAGCATATTGTTTGCACACAGTGCCATCCTCGGCCCTCCAGCTATGGAAGGCCTGCCAGATATGTTTATTAAATCCCTTGTGCTTGGAAAGAACACAGAAAACCGTCATCTAGAGCCATACAAAAGTGCCTATCTCAGCTGGGGATCTCGCTGTTATGAATAAAGGAAGAGTTTGTGGTACAGTTTTGAGATGTAAAGAGAAATAGCTTCCCCACGGTGCAAATGTGTTGTAACCCTCAGGCGGGGAAAAAAATATTGAGTTGTTGCTGGCAGTAGAATGTAATTATTGAGTTAATGGCAGCTATGTTTCTAAGATTCTTAAGGTAAAAGTCACTTTAATTTGGCCTTCTTCAAAGGATATTCCAGGTTGTTAAACAGAGCTGTTGGAACATTCTCATTAACGAACCTAGCCATTGAGCAGCTTCTGCACATAAGTCAAATACTAGACAAAGAGGCAGGGAAAAGGGAGACTTACTGGCGTGGAGTCTGTCTTTGCTAGCTTGGGGTCACGATGCCTTTGGATGTAGTTCCCAAACTCCTGAGGTGCAGGCACTTGACTGAGTGCTACCTGGGTAGCTGGTACAATGGAAGCCATGACGCTGTGCTTGGAAAACCGAGGAAGGCAGACCTTGGCTTTGTCCTTTAGGAGGAACAACTCATGTCCTAGGGCAATGAGCTTCCCAGATGTTACCTTCTGGGCGAACACAATGCTTGGCTTTCGATAAGCGGTGGTTTTGGTGCTCCCCTCTGCCCTCTGATTGCTCAGACCGTGAGCTGTCTCTCCAGAGTCACTACAGTCCCTACAACGTCCGCTGGGCAGAGGAGACTCAGTGATGCCCTGTGACCTAAACTCAGATTTTGGGTTGTCCAACAGTAGTCAGATATCACTGTACGTAACACAGGAACCTATAGACCTACAGACGGCTCCTCCTTGAAATGGCAGTGAGAAAAGTATGTACTTCCTCTTGGTAACGTCTCTGTCCAGGTGTGGGGTCCTGTAGACATAGCTGGTGGTGCTTTGTCTCACGTATACTAACAGGATAGTTTTCTTGGCAACCAAGTCCATCTTCTCTGCTTCCTCCTCTTCTTTACTGGGTGGGGTCAGGACAATGTAGTCAGCAAGGAACTTTGTGGGTAAGGAAATATGGTTGAGGGTCTTTGATTTATTATATTGCATGAACTTCCTAATTGATGTAAGGGGAAACATCATGGAAAGAGCAGGATTTGAAGCTGCACTGAGTTGTATTCATATTCCTTACACTTGTGAACATGGACAATGCACTTTGATTCTCCTAACCTCAATTTCCAGCATAAAAACACACAAAAGTTCTCACAGCTGGACGAATAAGCAACATCACGATAAATGGAGAAAATATGGAAGTTGTCAAAGATTTCACCGTACTCAGATGTACAATCAACAACCATGGAAGCAGCAGTCAGGAAATCAGATGACTTATTTTGTTAGGCAAATCACTGCAAAAGATCTCTTTAAAGGGTTGAAAAGCAAGTATATCATTTTGTAAACTAAGGTTAAGCTGACCTAAGCTGTAGTATTTTCAATAGCCTCATAAGCATTTGAAAGCTGGACAATGAATAAGGAAGACCAAAGAGGAATCCATGTCTTTAAATTACAGTGTTGGCAAAAAATATTGAGTATGCCATGGATTGCCAGAAGAACAAACAAATCTGTCTTGGAAGAAGTACAGATGCAATGCTCCTTAGAAGCAGAGTTGGCAAGACTTCATCTCACTTGCTTTGGACATGTTGTCAGGAGGGACCATTCCCTGGAAAAGGACATCACGCTTGGTAAACTAGAAGGTCAATGAAAGAGAAAGACCCTCAATGCAATGGATTGACTTAGTGGCTGCAGCAGTGGGCTCAAGCACAGTGACAGTCATTAGAATGGCACAGGATTGGAGCAGTGTTTTGTTTCATTGTACGTAGGCCCTGTGAGTCAGGACAGATTACACAGCACGTAACAACAACAACTTTTTTTTCTTGTCTTTTTAATGACCTTGTTCTTCATGTGTGATGTCGTTGGTGTCATTTCATGACTCACCTGGTCTTTGTTCCTTAATGTTCAGTGCACCAAGTCTACTCTTGAGATCATCTCTAAATTCAAGTGGGGTATATTCAAGGTCATACTGTAACTCATGTGAATTTGTTTTAATTTTCTTCTGCTTGAGTTTGTGTATGTGTGATTGGTTGGTCTGCTTCAGTCGGTCCCTGGCCTTGCCCTAATGGATGATACTGAGCTTTTCCATCATCTCTTTCCACAGATGTAGCTGATTTGACTCCTGTGTGTGCCATCCAGTAAGGTCCACATGTATGGTTTATGTTGTTGAAAAAAGGCATTTGCAATGAAGCTGTTGTTGATCTTACAAAATTCTGCCATGCAATCTTTGGCCGTATCACTAAGGCCATATTTTCCGACTACCAACGCTTTGTTTCCACCTTTCACATTCCAATTGCCAATAATTATCACTGCATCTTAACTGCATCAAACTGCAGAAGTTGGTAAAAATCTTTAATTTCTTCATCTTTGGCCATAGTGATTAGTGCGTTAAATTTGAATAATAGTCACGCTAACTGGTCTTCCTGGTAGGCATGTGGGTACTGTTCTGTCACTGACAGTGTTGTCCTTCAGGCAAGATTTTGAAATGTGTTTTTGATGGTGAATGTGACACCACTCCTCAGTTATCATTCATGGCATTGCAGGACATGTGATTATCTGACTCCAAATGGCTGATACCAGTCCATTTCAGATCACTATGCCTAGGCTATGAATATTTATGCATTGCATTTCATTTTTGATGATTTCTGACTTTTCTAGATTCATTCTTTGTTTGACTCTACCTTCTAATTATAAATAGATGTTTGCAGCTGTTCTCTCTAATTTCGAGTCATGCCACATCAGCAAATGAAGGTCCTAAAAGCTTGGCTCCACCCACATCATTAAGGTAGAATCTACTTTGAAGAAGTAGTTTTTCCTAAGTCATAGTTTGAGTATCTTCCTGCCTAAGGGGCTCATCTTCTGGTACTAGATCATACAATTTTTTTTTTAATTGTAATTAAGTGAAAGTATGCAATCCAGATTAATTTTGCATGCCCGCTGGTCTACAGCTCCCTCTGCTCACCTTGCCCCATGACAGCTCACTCCTCCTTTACATTCTAAACTTGTCACATCCTCTTAAAAATCACCTGTCCCCTCCTCTCTTCTCTCGCCCATCTAGAAAGAGACCAGAAGGACAGCATCCGATAAATGCATAGAGCCATAAAGTACACACGTCATGTGTTCACACTGTGTCCCCAAGTCCAGTCCACTTTCGTCCAAGGAAATGACCTCAGAAGTGTTTTCCGGTCAGGGACAATAACAGCTCTGGGGCCATGCTCCCACGGGATGTCCCAGGCCATCGGACCATCATTTGTGGTCTCTTAGTAGAGTTCTTTAGCTGGACCTCTCTTTTTTCATGTTGCAACAGGGACTCAACACTGTATGCTCCATCATAGTTATTTTTGGTGGTGGCCGGGCACCATCTGGTTCTTCTGGTCACATGTTGATACAGTCTCCCATTCATCCAGTCCTTCTGTCTCTTGAGCTCTTTTTTTCCCAAGTCTTTCTTGTTCTTGGTGATAATCTCTTCTGGATAAGTTGGGACAATTTGGTGTATCTCAGATGGCAGCTTAAGGTTTTAAGACCCAGACACCACTAACCAATGTGGGGTGCAAAAAACTCTCTTAGCAACAGGCTCGTTATACCAACTGGCCTTGATGTTCCTGAAGAGCATGGTCCCCAGACCATGATCCTGCTACTCTATCCTTGCAATACTGGGTTGAGATTAGAAAAATTTCAGTTTATAGTGAAATCCAGTTAAGTTGATCCACTTTCTATACTGTATGCTGTTACTGTTCTCACCTAACCAAATTTCTATCAACTGTCTAATCTATGACCAGCTCCCTCCCTCTCTCCTCATGCTTGTAACCATCGAAGAGTCTTTCATCTGTCCATAAGTCTGTGTTTAAGTCCTTATAGCAGGGGTCTCATACAATATTTGTCTTTTTGCCGCTGACTGATTTCACTCAGCATAATGTCTTCTAGTAGAAAACAGGTTATGAGATGCTTCCTAAAATCATCATTGTTCTTTATCATTGTGTGGTGTTCCCTGAATATATGTACCGTAGTTTGTGTATCCACCCGTCCGTTGATGGGCATCTGGGTTGCTTCCATCCTTTTACCTTTGTGAGCTGCAATAACCATTTGTGTGCATGTATCTGTTTGTGTGGCTGCTTTTGCTTCTGTAGGGTAGATGCCGAGCAGTGGGATTACTGGGTCAAATGGTATATCTATTTCCAGCATTTTAAGGAAGTGCCAGACTGCTTTCCAAAGAGGTTGTCCCATTTTGCAATCCCACCTGCACTGTAGGAGAGTTCTGATCTCTCTGCAGCCTTTCCAGGATCTGTTGTTTTGTGTCTTTTGGATTATGAACAACCTTGCTGGGATGAGATGGTATTTCATTGTAGTTTTGATTTGGATTTCTCTAATAGCTAATGATCATGAGCATTTCCTCATTTGTCTTTTGGCTACCTGGATGTCTTCCTTGGTGAAGTGTCTGTTGATCTCCTTTACCTGTTGTTTAATTGAGTTATTTACCTTTTTCTTGTTGATGTTTTGCAGTGTCTTGTAGATGTCATTCTGACATGTAGTTGCCAAATATTTTTTTTCCCATTTGGCAGGTGGTCTCTTAACTCTTTTGATAAAATTTTTGTATGAGCAAATGTGATTTTTAGTAGTTTCCATCTCTTTGTACCAGTAACAGGCTGTTTTGACTACTGTGGCAGTATAATAGGCTCTAAGGTCAGGTGGCGTGAAGACTCTCACTGTGTTCCTCTTCTTCAGTAGTGCTTTACTTATCCAGAGTTTTTCGAAACAAAGTTGGTGATTTGTTTCTTTATCTTGTTAAAAAATGTCACTGGAATTTGTATTGGGATTGCATTGTATATTAGATCACTCTGGGTAAAATAGACATTTTCACAAAGTTATGAGCTGGGTAGGTTTCTCCATTTATGTAAGTCTCTTTTGGTTTCTTGCAGCAAGGTCTTGTAGTTCCTTCTGTATAAGTCTCTTATTTTTCTAGTTAGACTTATTCCTAGGTATTTTATCTTCTTGGGAGCTATAGTAAATAGTATTGATATGGTGATTTCTTCCTTGATGATCTCTTTGTATAAAGGAATCTTATTGATTTGCTTATGTTTGTCTTATATCCTGATACTTTGCTGAACTCTTCTGTTGGCTCCAGCAGCTTGCTTATGGATTCTTTAGGATTCTGTGCATATAGAATCATAACATCTGCAAATAGGGAGACTTTTACTTCTTATTTGCTGATGTGGATGTCCTTTATTTCTTTGTCTTGTCTAATTGTTCTGGCCAGAACCTCTAGTACAATGTTGAATAGAAGTGGTGAGAGTGGGCATCCTTGTCTAGTTCCCATTCTCAAAGGGAATTCTTTCAGTCTGTCTCCATTCAGGAAGATGTAGGTGATTGGTTTTGTGTGGGTGTCCCTTATCGCACTGAGGAATTTCCCCTCTGTCCCTGTTTTGCTGAGAGTTTTTAGCATGAATGGGTGTTGGACTTTGCTGAATGTCTTTTCTGCATCAGTTGACAAAATCAGGTGCTTCTTATCTTTTGTGTTATTTATGTGATTTATCACTTAACTGTTTTTCTGTTGTTGAACCAGCCTTGCATCCCTGGTATGAATCCAAATTGATCATGATGAATTATCTTTTTTGATACGTTGCTGAATTCTATTGGCTAGGACTTTGTTGAAGATATTTGCATCATAAGTAATATTGGTCTGTAATTTTTTGTGGACTGGCTTTAGTATCAGGGTTATGCTGGCTTCATAGAATGAATTTGGGAGTATTCCATCCCTTTCTTTGCTGTGAAATAGTAGTATTGGAGTTAACTCCTCTCTAAAAGTTTGGCAGAATTCCCCAGTGAAGCCATCTGGGCCAGGACTTTATTTGGTTGGCAGTTGTTTGATTACTGTTTCTTTGTCTTCCTTTGTGATGGGTTTATTAAGCTGTTCTACTTCTCCTTGTGATAATTCTGGTAGGTGATATGAATCTAGAAATCTGTCTGTTTTCTCTAGGTTTTCAAATCCGCTAGAGTACAATCTTTCATAGTATTCTGTTATAATACTTTTGATTTCAGTTGGGTCTTGTTGTGACATCTCCCATCTCATTTCTTGTTAGTGTTTTTCCTCTGTTGTTTTTCTTTTGTATGTTTAGTTAGTGTTTATCAATTTTGTTGATCTTTTCAAAGAACCAGCTTTGGTTTTGTTAATTTTTTCAATTGTTCTTCTGTTTTCTAAATCATCTAGTTGTGCTGTATTCTTTATTATCTGTTTTCTCCTGATGCCTGAGGGGTTCCTCTGTTGCTCTTTCTACTTATTCAAGCTCTAGGGTTAATTCTTTGGTTTGGGTCCTTCCTTCTGGATGTGTGCTGTAATAGAGATAAATTGACGTCTAAGCACTGCTTTAGCTGTATTCCATAGGTTCCAGTAGGATGTGTTTTCATTCTCATTTAATTCCATAAATTTCTTTACTTTGTTCTTGATTTCTTCTATAACCCATGGATTTTTGAGCAAGATGTTGTTCAGTTTGCATGAGCTCAAATTTCTACCTATGTTTTTCCTGGTATTGATTTCAACTTTTGCAGCTTTATAGTCTAAGAAGATGTTTTGCAATATTTGAATGGTTTGGATTTTTTTGAGACTTACTTTATGTTCTAACACATGGTCTGTTCTGGAAAATGTCCCATGTGCACTGGAGAAGACGGTGTACTTATCTGTTGATCAGTAAAATGTTTTGTGTGTGTCGATGAGATCCACTTGGTTAATTGTCACAATAAGGTCTTTTGTATCTTTACTAAGCTTTTTGCTGAATGATCTGTGCATTACTGAAAGTGGAGTGTTGAATTCTCTTACTATTTTTGTGGCGTGATTATCTCATTTTTCAGTGTTGTCAGTGTTTGCTCAATGTGATTAGATGCTCTGGAATTGGGTGCATAAATATTCAATATTATTATATCCTGCTTATGTATTGAAACTTTCAGCAGTAAATAGTGACCATCCTTGTCCACAATGGTGGATTTTACATTAAAGCCCATGTTATCTGAGCTTAGTATTGCCACTCCTGCTCTTTTTTGTATGTTGTTGGCTTGGTATGTATTTTTCTGTCCTTTGATGTTCAGTTTGTTTATATCTTTGAGTCTAAGATGTATTTCTTGTAAACAGCTTATAGACGGATTGTATCTTTTGATCCAGTATGTCACTCGTTGTGTCTTTATTGGAGCACTCAGTCCATCTACATTTGGTGTAATTATTGATAGGTATGTGCTTAGTGCTGTCATTTTGATGCATTTATTTCTGTGTTGTTGACGTTCTCTTTGTTTTTCTTAATATTCTGTTCTGGGTCATTCTTCTTTATGAGTTAACTTGTCATGTTTTTCAGTGTTGGTTTTGTGTTTGTTGAGACTCCTGTGTTTTATTGAGAGTCCTGTGTCATGTTTCTTGTTTTGATATGTCACTTTATTATTCTGTTTTGTAGCTGCCTCTGAGATCCCCATTTACTATTTTAAGTTTAAACCAAACTTTAACTTCTGCATATCTTTTTAAATTTCCTCTCCATCTGAAAGGACTATAACTACTATAATATATTCTCCTTTTTAGTGTGATGATGTCATAGTTTTCTGTTCAGGAATCTCAATTATTTGTAAATTATTCCTCTCAATAGAATTTCACATGTTTCTTAATACTTCTTCATTTTTCTTATTTCTTTTCTCTCATTTCTCCTTATAAATGTTGGTGCCAGTTGCTCTGTCCTCAAGATCCCTAACTCTGGCTTCTGTCTCTTTAATTTTCTTCTTTTGGCTTTGAATTGAATTGTTTAATTCTGTAATTTTATTACCAGACCACTGGTTTTCTTCTTTTAATATTGTAGCTTTAATTGAGCTTTGTGACTTCCCTAGCTGAGTAGGATGCTGGGTACTGTGTCCTGCATTGCCTTCTTATATATACACTTCAAGTTTTAGTTTTTCTAAGCAAAGAGCTTCTTTTAGTAGTTCTTGTAGTTTTGATTTGGCTCTTTCAAAGTCTCTGAGCTTCTGTTTATCTGTGAATGTCTTAATTTCACCTTCATATTTGAGGAACAGTTTTGAAGGATGAGTAATTCTTGGAAGTTTTTCTTCTTCAAGGATTTGAATGTGTCATCCCACTGCCTTCTTGCCAATGTTGTTTCTGCTGAGAAATCAGACAAAAGCCTACAGGGTTTCCCTCTGTATGTTAGCTTTGCTGTAAGCCTCACTGCCTTTAAGAGCCTCTATTTATGTTTCATTTTATTAAGCTTGATTACAATATACCTTGGTGTCTTTTGAGGTCTAGTTTTTGTGGCATTCAATAAGCATCTTGGACACCTATGTTCTCTTCTTTCACAGTTTCAGGGAAGTTTTCTGTCAGGAACTCTACAACAATACTCTCTGTATTTTCAGCTATCCCTCTCTGTTCAGGAATCTCAATTATTTGTAAATCATTCCTCTCAATAGAATTTCACATGTTTCTTAATACTTCTTCATTTTTCTTATTTCTTTTCTTTCATCTCTCCTTATAAATGTTGGTGCCAGTTGCTCTGTCCTCAAGATCCCTAACTCTGGCTTCTGTCTCTTTAATTTTCATATTTGGCTTTGAATTGAATTGTCTAATTCTGTAATTTTATTATTGACCCATTGAATTTCAGATCATTGATGTTCGATCAGTTCAAATGTCTTGCTTAATTTTTCATTTTGCTCTGCTGCATTTTGTTTAATCTCTAGAATAGCTCTCTATATAATTCTTTTGTACTCAATCTCCAATAGTTTCAGAAAGGCTTGTTCAGCTGGGAAGTTTTTGTTTCTTTGTTTTGAGAGTCTTCCAGAGCCATGGTGGACTGCTTCTTTAAATGGTTAGCTAATAATTGTTGCCTTCATGCCGTCTAGAAGTTGTTCATTTTCTCTGGTGTTACCTTTACAGAAGCTGAGGTGTAGTTCTAAGAGGGGAGTTGATCACCAGCCACCTCTGTGTACTCTAGTGACTGGTCCCAGGTGGGCTCACTGGGGTGACAGGCTCTGCTTCCTGGCTGACAAAGACAGTGCCCTACTTATGGAGACAGTAGGGGGCCATTAGCCATCCTTATGATGTAGATCAGTGAAGGGTGGAGGAGATGCTGCTGGGCTGCTCCACAGTCCTCCAGGTGATCTTATTTTCAAAAGATACTTCAGTGCTAAGGGTGGAGCTGTCCAACAGCTGCCAAAATCAGTCAGGGCCTCAGGTGTGGCAGGTATCACCTTCTATCTGACAACAGAAGTAACTGATACAGCATTCTGAGATGCTATGGTGTGGTTCAAAGTAAGGAAGGGTTATGGCCTTGCTGCCATCCTCTGCCAGGCCCCACCTATAACTCTAGGCACTACTGTCTTAAGCATAGCTTTTCTGCTGGAGAAGCCCTTTCCAGCCTCTCATGCTTCTCAGCATGAGAATTAGGCCCAGCTAAGCCCTTTGAGTAGGTTACTGTGCTTCCCAGCCAACCAAGATGACATCTACCCAAGCTGCTCTTTCTGCCACAAAACAGCAGAATCTATGGTACAGCTCAGAAATAAGAGGGTGGCTGGGCAGTGGTACCCTCAGCCAGCAGTCAGGCCTTCAAAATGTGGCTATCACAAGCACACTTTCTCTGTTGCACTATACACTTTTTACTTAAGTACTGCAGATTGTCCTATCTGCCAGTTCACATGGAGTCCCTACCTCCCAGAGAACAAAGTAGGCATCAGTACTTGCAGTCTTCCCAAACAGTGAGTCAGCAGAAGCAGGACCCAGCATGTGACAGGCCTGTGTTAGAGAGAGGTAGCTTCTCCTTTACTGGTACCCAGTTCAGTCTGACAACCCTATGCAAGACCCTAGCGCTCCCTGGCTGTCCATAGTTCTCTGGGGGAATCAAGGAGACGTGTGTCTAGTCTGCTGTCTTGGCTCCACCCCCTGATCAGACAGTGTTCTACTGCTGTTCTTAATATTTTCACTGAGCATTTTTTTCAGAGGTGGACTTGCAGGCCCTTGTTCCTAGTCTATCTTAGTCCGGGAGCTCCACTGAAACCTATCCACCAAGGGTGACCCTACTGGTATTTGAAAGGCCACTGGCAAGGCTTTTAGTACCATAGCAACATATAAGCCGCTACAGTATGACAGAGTGATAGACATGTGGTGGAAACTGTGTTTAGATATACCTCATTTGTAAGGATTTGGCTGTCTATAAAAGACCTTGAACTAGAATCTTATCTGACAAACAATAGATCTAATCAAGTTTAGTTGTTGTTATTTCTTTTAAAATAGTGTATGTAAATAAAAACTACTCTAAAGACCCACAAGAGTTAATCCAGTTTACAAGCATGTTTATATTGCAAGGAAATGCACAGCATGCATTTGGGGGAGGGGAAGGAATCTAACAGGCTGCACCTTGGTTTGGAGTAGCTAGATCCTTGTTGTGAAGTTCTTATTCCAGTCCAGTGTGCTTCTTACATATAATCCAAGTGTGCATCAGCAGGACAGCTATCAGTCAGGACATACGCTTCCCAGATGGGCATGAATCCCATGCTGAATACCGCATCTGTGGGATTTAGTACAAAACTGCTCTTTGTTCATATATGTATTTAACCCGGGGCGGAGGTGGGGTGAGGGGAAGAAACTTAGCCGTAGGTTTTCTAGAGTACTTTCAGAACACACAGGCTTTAATACCAGTACTAGACTAGATGGTTAGTGGTTTCATTGGGAGATCATAGGTTGGTCTTTGTTTTGTTCTGTATATTCCAAGATGGTCCTATTGGTAAGGAAGAAATGACAGTGTCAAGTTCTAGGAATGGTAGGAGGAAGAGAGCAAACATTCCAAAGGAGAAAAATCTCCCATTTGTGAAATCAGCTGAAGAACTTAAGAAAATTTAATTTTCACACTAAACTAATCTTCTTAAAAGGAGAGACAAACTCTCTAGAAGTTTTCTTGTGGCCTTGATGTATGAGTGCTGCAGGATACATTCTTAGAAGCCTGCACTCTAAAAGATAGTATCCAACTGTCCATTACAAGGCAGACAAGTCAGAGACATTGCTGGTGTCTTGATCTCTGTCATCCCACAGGGAGGTAGAGGGATCATCCCTATTTTAAGAATGGATAAACTGAGTTTCGGAAAGGTGAAAGAGCCTTTCTGTTACACAGTTTATGAGGTTTGACTCCAAATTATGGCCTTTCCCCTACACCACACTGTCTTTGTCAGAGCACAGAGGCAAGCATGTTTCCTCTTTGCATCTTGGTTGGAGCTTCCCAGCATGCTTTGTAACACAGAGTGTAACAATAGTCTGCCCTCAAGGGAACAAAAGCTGGGATAACCGTGTTATGTACCTTGGTATTATTTGCATGGCCAAATAAAGCTATCTTGCTACAGATGTAACCTTCGATAATTTATTGATGTTAAAGTGGCCTCAGGTACCAAGATTTGGGCAGCTGCTACACTGTCAGAGTACACTGTAGAACACGACATCCATGAATATTTTATGTGGAGAAGAAATGGAAAAATACGCCTTTCAATATATCAGTTCCAACCCCGGTCTTCATTACTGAAATATGAATCGGATCTTAGCTCTGAATTTGATCAACCAAAACTGTGCGGAGACAGAGCTCCCTAAATTGGGTTTCAGCAGTGAATTGATTTGAGCCCTAAGTTTCGCTGAGTGCATCAACTGCTGCGTCAGCTGGTACCGTAGTGGTGGGTTAGTGACCTCTGTGATGCGTTGGCAACTACAGACTCAACTGTCAATAGGATTGGCTTGGCCCTTTATCCTTCAGCGGCAGATAAATAGAGCCCCATTCAGTAGGGTCATTGTGTAGGGATTTGTTGGAGTTTAATTTATACGATTTGGAAGCAGTTGGAGATCATCAACATCCAATCCACCCTCCATCAAATATCTCTCTTCCATTGTGGGGTTATTAAAATATGGGTTGGGAAGCTAGGGGATTCTGTCCCTTTTAGAAGCAAATACCAAAAAAAGAAAAAAAAATCAAAAGACTATTTTTTAATTTTTTTTTTTTTGAATCCAGGGTACCTCTGAGCAGTAGACTTTTTGTCTCTAGCCCATCCTCCAAACTGCAAACCAGCCCTCCATTCCCCCAGGGATCACCTTTGCCTTGCTTAAAGACCAGTGGTTGCATGATTTGGACCCACTAGAATGATATCAGTTCAAAAGTACTGGCTGCCTAGAGAGCAGTATGCAAGATCCTGCAGGATTTTCTGGGCTGGCTACAGAACCACACAAAGTATTTCTGTGTACTTTGCAGCATGAATTCCTGTAACATGTAGAAATTGAAAACACTTTCCAGGTGATCATTCTAGGTAAGTGCTTCATTTTTATCTAATTGATTTGATTTTGTGCTTTCATTAGACATTATCGTATTTAGGTTCTGTGTATGTGGGAGTTCATATTTTCTCTTCACCTATCTTAGTCCCATCTCTGGTGAGCATCTGCTTCAGCCTATCTGTGTCTCTAATTGATGCTGTCTTCAGTGCTGTATTCTAAATTGAAATTCTATGATCTACCTAGAGAGAGAGTTTAATCACTATACATGTTACTCTATTTTAAATAAGTGCCTTTTGGATTTCATAAACATCATTAGAGAAAACATGGATGGTTTTTAAATAAGGTAAGTGATTTATTTTTCCCCAAATGAAGCCCCTAAAATATTTCACTAGGGAAATATGTTTACAGCCCCTAGAAAAATCTTTTCTGTGAAAGGTGTTGTGCTTTCAGAATCATGTGACTGAGAGAGATTCCTTTAAGAAAGATTGAAAGATATGCTATTGTTGGCGGCTGTAAAGTCTCCCAGGAATATTTAGGAGTTCTAAATTTAGGATACTAGGATAGCCTGCAATAATATTTACTATGCCTAAAATGTATTCCTTGAAAGAAAATAGTTTAATTAACATTATACTTTACATTTGAGAAGTAAAGCACTGTGGTTTTTTAAATACTAAGTACAAGTAAAGGAAGTAACCAATAATTACTGAGTTTCATGGGCAAGCCTAAAAGGTTTTAATTGAACTTCTACAGCTATATAGCTTCTAGCTGTGTAGACACTGGGAGAATTAGGTCCTTCATACCTCCTGGGGACTCCCCTGCACTGTTCCAAGGACAGAGTCATATGTTTTTATTTTGCTCTTCTGTGCCCAAGTTCTTATAGTTTGCTGGGCAGAGATAAGAACTCAAGTCTTAGGATTCCTAGCCCAGAGCTCTCTTCAGCAGACTGCCTTTCTTGAATGTTCCATTTTGACACTAACATATAACTGAATAACTTAAACACAAATATCTAATTTACTAAGTATTGGAAGAGTAAAACGGTACCCTCTTTCCTACCAACTGGCCAGCTTGGATTTAATCCTCGAGTGCTTGGTTCATCCAGAGGTAGAAAGCATGCAAAATGACTATTAATTTATGAGAGGTTCTTCTCCTAAATGAGCAACGGATAGAGACATGGAAACCATATATACAACATTCTTCCCGGGGGTGTGGTATGAGGTCTCGAATTAAAAGATTCTTTTTTCTTAGTCCCAAGAGTTCACCGATAACCGTAAGACAATAGGTTCACATTTATTGCTCAGAAAGATGTTTATTTAACTCTACCTGTAAAAGCCCCATTGCCATCAAGTTGATTTCAACTCATGGCAATAAGACAAGAATCTTTAGTGAATTTAAACTATTATATGATTCAGAAAATAATCAATATAAAAATATTTGTCTGTAGCAGCCCCAAATTCCCATCGTTAGTCAAAATTTGAGTCAAAGTGCTACCAAGCTCTCCTTTAAATGTCAGCATAATCGTCATAATAATGACCGTTTGTTGAATGCCTACTGAGGAGGAGGCTAGGCGCTTTACATATATTACAGCTATAATCCTCACTCCAGTCATTCAGTGCCTGCATCATTACCCTTGTTCTAAAGATATGGATAAGTAACTTGCCCGAGGCCACACAGCTCGCCAGTGGAAGGGCCAAGGCTTGAAGCCAGGTCCCCGTGTTTCCAAAGTCCTTTTATTTCTCCCTGTGAGAGGCAGTAATGAATGCAAGAAACCATGTTGACCAGTAACTCAGAATCGTTATTGAAAAGCTAATGCAGGCTCTGAAAAAATGGCTTTAGGAAAGGTGCCACAAGAAAGATACTTCTAGAAGAACTCAAAGAGTGATTTCATTTTCTTCATGGTTTTGCCCCAAGTCCCATGGTTTGCCTTCTGCTCTCATAGTCTGCACTCTCTGCGCAGCCAGGGCAGAGTTGGCTCTTGTTGGCTATTCAGTCTGTCCCCTCCTCATCCAAATGTGTTCTTTGATGGAGAACCACAGTCTGAGAATTCTAGTAGCATCTGGTGACCACAAAGGAAAGCCAATCACCACCTGTCATGCAGCCACAGATGGAAGAATGGCCCCAGCTGAGCCCGCACTGGCCGTTTGTCCACATGCACCCCTAGGCTGCAGTGCCCTGGTATGAGAAGGACTTCTGGCTTCCTTACAGCAAACCCGTATAACGGACAGGGTAGCCTCCCAAACTTAACTCAGATTCCACAAGTATAGTTAGCCCTGTTGTGTCCCCACTGTAGCATTCTAGCACAGGAGAGGTCATTCTGGGGAAAGTACTTAGTGTCTTGTGCCACATGGAGGCTGGATGGTTGTTGGTGATCACAGCGTCTGTACTGAGGGGTCTCCAGACCTGCCTCTGCACTTCGGCACACACTGTTTATCTCACACGCTGTGGACATGTGGTGGTCAGAAGCGACCAGTCTCTGGAGAAGGACATCGTGTTTGGTAGAGGGTCAGCAAAAAAGAAGTCCCTCAATGCGATGGACTGAAACAGTGGTCTCAACAACGGGCAGAAGTATAACGATGATTATGAGAGTGGAGCTGGACTGGTGACTGTTTTGTTCTGTTGTTCACAGGGTAGCTACAAGTCACAACCGACTTGATGGCCCCTGACAATAAACGGCATCCCTAGCATCTTGCACAGATCTGAGACACAATCCACACTCAAGAAATTCTTGCTGAATGAAGTGGCAAACATGTCTTAGAGACCTCAGTTAGGCCGATTTCCCTTAGGAATCCCTCAACTCCGTCATTCCCCATCTGTTCAATCTTTGAAAAACTTTGTATTTGCGTTAGCAATTCTGAAGTGATGCCGGGGGTGGTGGGTAACACTTCTTGCAGAGCCTCTGTTTGCCTCACTCAACCTCTGAGAGATGCCTCTTCTACTGTCTTCAGGATTTAGGGAACACGTTCTCATGCATGCCGGGCAAACGTGTGGCAGTCTGTGTTCCGAAGTGTGCAGCAGTTCTGCTCTGTCGCGTGGGGTCCCCGTGAGTTGGAATCAACTGGATGGCAATGAACACAGGCTCACATTAAGCATGCTGTTTGTGATTTACAGATTTAGTACATGTCCCTTTCTGTTTTGCCCTCTTGGACTAAAGAGGTCAAAGTGTTTAAGCCTGCCCGTGTGCAGCATCCCTGAACTCGTCTCACTGACATCAGCTCAGTCCTACGCTTTCAGACTGCCCCTGTGCCTCCAGCGCCAGGCACTGAGTGAGCTGCTCAGCACCCCGAGACCGCTCCCTGGTCCAGTCACTGTCTTCTCTGGTGTCAAGTGGGAGCCCAGACTTCTCCCCAGGTGGAGCACACTGTAGAAAAAGACCAGGGTTTGTTTTGGGTTTTGTTCTTGCAGGCGCCAGGTTTGTATTTACCTTGTGGATGCTTCTCCCCTGTTTGCTTGCTTGGGTGCCTTTTCCCACGTAGATGCTCGATGCTGATCCCGGGACTGTCACGTTACCCTCGTCCCAAAGCTACTGGTGACAAGGGGAGGCAGCAGTGTGTCAGGAGCTTCATGATGTTACTGTCTGGGTGGTTGTGTGGCCTTTGCTCTGCTCTCTTCGGGGTCCCAGGGCTCGGTCCCTGTCGTGTTCCTGCACAGGGCTACGGAGATCACTGGAGCTGGAGTCAAAAGACAGAAGTTCCAGACTCAATACTGCTATATTCTAGCTGTACAGCCTTTGGCAAGGCATTTAGAGACATGTGTTTCTTTACCTGAAAGATGAGGTTAAACCTACCTCGTAAGTTTGACCTGAGGGTTAAGAAATACCACACATGAAAATAGTCTCTGAACGGTAAAAACCCACTGCTGCTGAGCTGATTATAACCACTAATAACTGCAGAACAGAGAGTCGCTCCCTAGGACGGGTTAGCTCCTCAGCCAGTGGCTCCGTGGGAAAAAGATGTAGTGGCCGGCTTCTGTCCAGGTTTACAGCCTTGCAGATTCCGTGGGACGGTTCTGCTCTGTCCTACACGGTTGCTGTGAGGTGAGACAGACTTGATAGGTTTGTTGGGTTTTCATCTTTACGGAAGCCAACTGCCATGTGTTTCTCCCAAGGAGGGGCTGGTGGGTTGGCAGCTGAGCACTTGACCGCCATGCCACAAGTTGCTCCGTACAGAAGGTAAGATGTTTATAAGCGTAAGTTCTTGTTATTGTCTGCAGTGGCAATTAGAAGGTCTGTGTGGATACACTCTATGATCTTCTAGAAGCTCTGAGCTGCGCCACCGCAGCCTGAGTGTCTCAGTCTCTCAGCAGGAACACAGCTTACTGTTGTGTATTTGTTTAGACCAACAAACAATCTACACAAAAGAATGTCTGTTTCTTGAAGGCAAGAAATCACCTTTTTTTATGGGTTTACAGCTGGCAACTGAGAAATACGAAAGAAACAAAGGAAATAACTGTAATCAACCATTTTATTTGGTCTTCCCTAGTTTGTGCTTGGCTGGCTTGGCTAGTTTGTGCTATAGCTGAACTAGGAAAGAATAAAGAACATTCTCTCTCCACAATTCATTCTGTAAGTGAGAATGTAATTCATCCCACACTCCAGTTCAGTAAATGTTTTCTGACTGTGTGCTTTGTGCACGTGCATCTGTTGACATAGCTGTATGTTTTCAGTTGTTAAATTAGGGCTTTTGCATTTTATAGTTCAAAACCACTGTATTCTCAATCTTTAAAACCAGAAGTATAGAGTTAAAAATATAGCTCCAGATACAGAAAAACTACTAAGACATAATCCCTGTCTTCAAAGCAATTACAATCCGGTTGGAGACAGGTAAGTAACAGATGCATAATGGGAGCCAGATTAAAACAAGGTGATTTTTAAAACCCTTCAAAACTTACACCATGATATTGGAAACTAAGAAGTGACCGGTTGTGCTTGGACGTCTTGGGAGATGGAAACCGAGCTTAAACAGCAGATTGAAAAAGGATGCATCTTGTCGGAGAATTGAGCAATACCCCTTTTAATTGGCTTTCTTCAATGAATGTGAGTCTTGAGCTCATTTTAAGAAGGAATAGGTAGGATCCTTCTGTTTCTGAGAAATGTGAGGAAGAGCCTTCTTTGCTAAGACTGAGAGTCTGCCGGGTTGGTGCACAGGAAGTACGTGGTGGATGGGTGAGCAGTATATGGGACGAGTAGTGAGAAGGCTGTGTGAGGCACTTGGAAGCTCTTTTATGGGAGGGGTTCACACTGTGCAGAAAAGAGGTATGAATTTTATTGGTTGAATGGGAGCCCAATAAAGTTTGAAAGAATTAAAATATTGTCCATCTGCACATCATGGGTTGTTAGTCTCCCCCCAGTTCCGATGCGACATTCTTCTTCATATAGTCCGGCTTCTAGGATTGTTTGCTTAGCATCCAGACTGAGTAGGTATGGTGAAAGTACACAGCCCTGACACACACCTACCCTGATTTTAAGCCACATAGTACCCCTTGTTCTGTTCACAGGACTGCCTCTGGATCTGTGTGCAAGTTCCATACAAGCACCGTTAAGGGTTTTGAAATCCCCGTTCTCTGCAGTGTTAACTGTGATTTGTTACGTGATCCACACAGTTGAACGCCTTTGCATAGTCAATGAAACACAGGTAAATAGCTCTCTGGTATTCTCTGCCTTCAGCCAAGATGCATCTGACGTCTGCAACGATATCCCTTGTCCCACATCCTCTTCTGAATCCAGCTTGAATTTTTGGCTGTTCCCTGGCCATGGATTGCGGCAACTGTTTTTATGTGAGCTTCAGCAAAATTTTATTTGAGTGTAATATTAAGGGCGCTATTACATGATATCCACCTTTTGTTGGGTCATTGTTCTTTGGAATGGGCACAGACATGAATCTTTTCTAGTTGGCTGGCCAGGTAGCTGTCTTCCAAATTTCTTGGCATGGATGAGTGTGTGCTTCTAGCATAACACCTGTTTGCTGAAACATCTCCGTTGATACCCTGTCATTCCTGGATCCCTGTTTGACACCAACACCTTCAGTGCAGCTTGGATGCCTTCCTTCAGTACCACCAGCTCTCGATCACAGGCTGCTTTCTGAAATGGTTGAATATCAAGCAATTATTTTTGGTACAGTGACTCTGCGTATTCGTTCCGTCTTCTTTTGACAGTTCCCGAGTCATTCAAAATTTTGGTCTCTCAGTGCCCTGGTGATAGAGTGGCCAAGAGCTCGGCTACTACCCAAAGGTTGACACTCTGAATCTACCCGGCCCCCCAGGATATTCCACTGGGCAGTTCTGCTCTGCCCTCCAGGGCAGCTATGGTTGGAACTGACGAGACAGCAGCAGGTTTATTCGTTTTCACTGGATGTATTTCACTACACTGCAGAGGTTCAATTGTCTAAATTTTGAGTTTCTTTTTCTGTTAGGGGTTATATATATTTATTGTTTGCTTTAATTTTACTATGTTTTAGGTGAATGTTTATGGCACAAATTAGTTTCTCATTGAAAAATTTACATACTAGTTGCTTTGTGAGTTTCATTGCAATCCCACCTTTTCTTTTCCCCCCAGTGCCCAGTGTCTGTAGCCTGCCCTTCCCTGCCTTCTCCTCTCCGATTCTGAGCAGGTGTTGCCCTTTGGTACTGGTTGACTAGCGCAAACTAAGAAGCATGTTCCTCGTGTGTGTTGGGATTTGTTTTTTAGGCTTGGCTAGTCTTTGGCTGAAATGTATCTTCCAGAGGGTATTCAGCTCTGAGTTAGGGTGACTGGGGGCTGCAGGCTCTGTCTGACCAGTAAGTCTGGTCTTTCACTGGGATCCTGAATTTTGTCTACATTCTTCTCCCCTGCTGTCTGTTGTGATTCCTGTAGATATCACATATTTTAACTCCTTAAAAAATTATAAGATGTACAAACAGTTGCTTTTTAAAAATATCCCTCAAGTAGGAATTCTGTCCCCATAATAATGTGTCTTAGGCTTTTTTCTTTTTTGACATCAAATGACAGTACTGTTCTCCTCACTGTACTTTGACCCACCACTGGGCTGGTGAGACGTGCTTGTGGATCACCAGACTGGGCACCATACAGCTGCCCTGCCCTGCACTCTGCCTACCTGGCCGACCTGTGGGCATCCGTTTGTGCTGTGTCCTCTAACCCTCTAGGTAGTTTCTGCTCTCCTGGTTGGGTCAGCCTGGTGTGGCCTCCAGGCCAGGTGAGCTGGGCTCACTTTCAGGTTTTAAATTCTAACGTCATCTGAAAAATCTATGTCAGGGTGGCTGTGGGGTGGCTGGAGGTGGGCACAGTGGGAATCCTGGGGAATGTAAGAAGGGAGGGTAATAGGAGCCATCAGCAAAGGAACTGCCCTAAATTACCCAGTGTCTGCTAAGGGGTCAAGAGGAAGGGCTTCCTAAAACCTGAGTTTGGGGCAGCCGGGTTCCTAGGAGCAGGGAGGATGGGCAAAAGGAAAGAAACTCTGCTATTGTGTGTGTATTTTGGAGGGCCTGTGTGTTCAGGTCTTTGGGATACACAACAGAGTGGGAATGAACTTGACAAAACCTTAACTGAAGGAAAGCTGGTCCATTCTATGTATCCGTGAGATGTTGACACAAATCAATTTTTAGATAATCTGAACTTTATTCAATTATATTAAGTTTCCTTTTCATTGCATCTGCAAAATGAACAAAAGAAACTTGTTTTGCTCATGAAACATCTCTTCCTATTTTTGTTCTGAGACCAGGCTATCCACCACATCATGACTTTGTAGTCTGACAAAGGACAAATCTGGTTAGTCTCCACCTGGGTTAGTTCTGGGACGTCAGCTTCAGTTTTATGACCAAATGAAACCTCCTAATCCAAAGAAAACTTCAGATCAGAGAGAGAGTGAAATACTGCAAATGACAAGAACTGGAGACAGACAGTGCTGGATTTGAACGCATACTCTGCTGCCCGTGTCTGTGTGACCTTGTCTGGGCACTCAGCTACTGGGCCTTTAGAATGGAGATAACAGCAACATTCACTTTAAGGATTCGCACATGTGACGTCAAGAACGCCTTGTCTGGCACACAAGAAGCAGTCAGTAGGCAATCCCTGTTACTCTACTGCTGAGAACATGTTGAAGTTGGCACAAATTCATTTTGGAATAAATATGTTGCCAGTGTTAGAATTTAAAGTTGATGAAAATGCAGATATTAAAAAAATGTGGAAGTCCCATGCTGTGGTAGACTTAGGGAAGCTTTCAATCCACAGGTCATCTGTTTTAGCCACTCTTCACCTATTTCACTTGACATAATAGGGATTTCTTCGAATTTGAGTGATGGAGGGCTGTGCTTGAGCAAACTGAACCACATGGGAAATCTAGTCCTTTGTTTCAGCAACCCAGTTTAGATTTCTAAGGAGAGATTCCTAGTCAAAAATCTACTGAAAGCAGGGTGACAAAAATCTCTCAAGGGTGACAAGAAGGTGTGTCAGATGGCCCAGACACCCTGTGTCACACATTTACAACTCCTCGCTCTCCCTCCAGATGAGAGCACCATGATATGCAGAAGCCAAGGGCACCCAGCGGATGAGGGTCCTTTGAGGAAGGCATCGGCAGAGCCCGGGGAATGCCTTTCGTGAAATAATCCTCAAAGAAGGTGAGGAGAAGACAGCGTGGGACCGAGCGAGGGGCATGGAGAGGAGGAGGGCTCCTCAGACGAGGCTGCAGAGGGAGCAGGACCTCGGGGTAATTTAACCAAGCTCTAAGCCCGGAGTGGAGTGCCCAGTAACCCAGCCTCTTACCAAATGTCTCTGACAGTAGGCCCGCTTCACACTGCTTGAAACCCAGGAAGCCACGAACCTGCCTTCTGTCTGCCTTGGTTGGGAGCAGTGTGTCAGGAGCTTGCTGCCGACCTGGCTCTGATGTGGCTGTTTTTGCAGAAAGACCTACAGAGATGGGCTGGCTTCGCTCATTCAGGAAGAAAACTCTAGAAAGCCTGCAGCTGAATCCTCAGCAGCAGTGTTGCCAGCTACAAGTCAGACCCAAATCAAAAAAGGAAAACCCTAGCAGTTTCTTGTTCAACGAAAGAGCCTACTATTGACCAAGCACCTCTTGAACTACGTGTGATTTCAATTTTCATACCAGCTTTGTGAGGAAACATCTCTTCTTATTCTATTTCTATGGATGGAGAAACAGAGGCCCAGTGGCTCAGTTGCTTGGCCGTGATCACAGGTACTTAGGTGGTAAATGTGTGATTTGAACCTAATTTGCCTGGTGGCGAAGGCTTTGCTCACTCCATGGGTGTACAACTATGGAGAAAACAGAGAACCAGATAAAGCGCGTGGTCCCCCACCAATCTCAGGGTTTTCTTTTCATGTTAAGTTTCAGCGGGCCGAAGAGCGGCTCTTGACTGCTGTTAAAGAGGTGTCTAAGGGTCTTGCCCCTCCAACACAAGAGCTCTGGTGGTACAGTGGTTAAGAGTAGTTGACTGCTAACTGAAAGCTGGGCAGTTCAAACCCCCACTGCTCCTGGGGCCAAGGATGTGGTAGCCTGCTCCCATAAAGAGTTACAGCCTCAGAAACCCTCTGAGGGGTTCCACTTTGTCCCATAGGGCCACTAGGAGTCAGAATCAACTGGACAGCTTGAGTTTGGTTGTATTTTGTCACTTAACAATTTTTGTTCTGGCACTGCTGTATCTTCTGACACCTCAGTCACTGCTGTTTGAAAGACCGTGTAAACTACCTCCCCTTTACCTTCCTCCGTAAGTATGATTTTAAAAAGTATTTAACTTTCTTGCCATCTCCGAAAGCTGCTTTAGGAAGAGATTTAAAAAAAGAAAAGACAGCTATCTTTAAGAGCTGAGCTGCTAACCAAAAGGTCCTCAGCTAATCTGCTAGCCACTCCTCAGAAACCCTATGGGACACTTCTGTCCCGTAGGGTCACTAGGAGTCAGAATTGACTCCATGGCAAACTTGTCTTGTTTTAAGCTGTTTTTATTTTTCTGACTCCAGAACTAAGTGTGTGTTAGGGTTGAGATCAGCTGTTGTAGAGATCTCTCTGTGAAGAACAACAGCACAAGTAAGACAGGAGTTTATCTGTCTTTCTCCTAGTGGTTCAGAGGCTGTGGTCCGTGCGTGATGGGCAGCTTTGGTGGCCCCAATGCCTGTTTTCTAGGTTGTCCCAGGTGCTACCATTTCCCAGCAAGTAGGAATGAAACAGGAAGACTATAGGGCCGATGAGTTCGTCTTTAGGGAGCCGACCAGAGCTTGTACGTATCACTCCTGTCTCGTCCCATTAAATACACATACCTAACCGCAAGGGAGTCTGGGAGATGCGGACACTGGTTGGGCTGACACATGGCTCTCTACAGCACAGGGAGAAGCCAGAGGACCAGTCCTGAGGGACCAACCAATAGCTGAAGGACAACCAACCCTTCAGTCTGTTGCTTGTCCGGCCACTATACTGGTTTTGACTCCCCCAACGCCGTCTACCATTCACCCCTCAGAAGCCCTATGGGGCAGTTCTACTCCATCCTGTTACAGGGTTTCTATGAGTTGGAATCAACTCACTGGCAGTGGGTTTGGTATTTTTTGATTTGAGGCTATCGAATCATTAAGTCTTTCCGATTGCTGTCAGTCCTGCCTCGTGGTGCTGACCTCCTGAGTGTCAGAGCAGCACTGTGAGCCCCGGGATTTTTAATGACTGGTTTTCCCAAAGTAGATTTCCAGGCCTCTTTGCAGGGGCGTCTCTGGGTGGACTCAAGCCTCCAGCCTTCCAGTTACCAGTCGAACGTGTGAGTCTTTTGCACCATCCAGGACTTCAAGTGTTAAGTGACAGGTCTTAGTTGCTCTGTTTATAAATGGTGAGCTCAGTGCCGGGCATCTGAAAGCAATGCAGACAGCTGAAACTCAAAGAGTCTGTCAGTCTGGTTTACCACTGGGCTTCTGCGATGCTGGAATGCCTTCACTGGCAAATTCTTCCAGTCAGCCCTGCATCAGACTGTTTAGAAAGAGCTGCCCACACTATACGTGTGTCTCAACTTGGATGATTAATATATCGTCTATCAATACCCACACCATGAATTTAGGGCTTGTTTAGCAACTATGGAAACCTTGGTGGCATGGTGGGTAAACACTGTGCTTGCTAACCAGAAGGTCAGCTGTTCAAATCCACCATGTGCTCCTTGTATAGTCTATGGGGCAGGTCTACTTTGTTCTACAGGCTTGTTGTAAGTCAGTATTGACTTGATGGCAGTGGGTTTGGTTAGAAATTGTAGAATAATACTGTTGGAAGGAATTCTATCTGATAGCATATTTTAACAGAAGAAGAAACTGAAGCTGAGAGTGGCTAAGTGATTTTTCTGAGGTCATAGTGTAGGCTGGTGGACAAGCATTTTGTGAAAAAGTCCCATCTGCTGATTTTGACCAGGGCTAATTGAGTGCATGAACGAATATTTGGTGGAATATTGGATAAGTATGATGGGCAGGGCAAGAGGTCATGAAGACTGTAAGTAGGCCAAGAGGTTGTCATTGACAGGTAAACAGAGAGGACAGATCTAAAAGGTCACAAAGTAGTCACACTTAGATCTTATGAGATTTAACTTCTACACAGGTCACTCTGAGCTAGATGTTTCTACTGAATTTCCCCTGGAAGCTGTTTTGCTTGGCCCACAAGTGCATTACGATGGCAGCATATGCAGTCCCTTGCCTAAAACCCCGCTTCTTCCAGAATCGAATCAGGTCAGGTCAGACACCTTGAGAACCACCAGCAGAATCTTCAAAAGAAGCCTGGCACAAGTCTTTGAAAATGTATTTGTCTGTTATTGAGTCAGGGAGCTGTCGTGCCGAGCTGTTTTTCCTGCACCTCTGTGCACGTTTCATGAGTCACCTTTGCTCAGGCTGGCAGCAGGGTGGTTCACAAGGTCACAGCCTTCTTGCCGGCTCTAAAAACCTCCTGATTCCCAGAACACAGGGCATTGCTTCATGGGAAGAAAGCTCCTTAGGTTAAGAAGTGTGATAATGAGTCCTTTTAGAGGTCCAGACACAGTAAATAAAGACCAGAAAAGATAACAAGCAGGAGGAAGTCCAAACACACAATAAAAGCCTCAGAAAGCTGAGTTTTCACACATAAAACTAAGTGAAGGAAGCCAGAGGGAAAAATTAATTTGTTGCTTCAGCTACCAGAATACTGTTCTTTCACTCTGGTTTAGTGATACTCCAAGAGGTCCCCAATTATCTCAACAAATGTTGCAAAATGTTCCACAGGACACTCCAAGTGAAACAACCTTGATTTCAATCAAAGACAGACGGCCAGTAGCTCCTCCGAGCATGGGAGGCCTCAAGGGTACCCACTCACAGTGGCCGCGAAGCCGAGGGCGGCAGCACTGCCGTCGGGGGCCCTGGTGGCGCGGCCATTAAGACCTCAGCCAGCTGCTCACAACAACGTCTGCAATTCAAACCCCCCAGCCTCTCCTGGGACTCCCCATGTGCACCTCTACTCTGTCCTGTAGGGTCGCTGGGAGTCGGAACCAACTCAGCAGCACCTAAGAACAACAACAGTGCTGATCTAGAAGTTTTTACCCCAAGTTCTGTGAGATTTCCTTTTACAAGTAGAACGGTACTAACGAAAACATTTGAGATGTTTTACTTCACAAGTGGACCATGCAGGACACAGTAGGGTGGCTTGGAAAGGACCCCAAATCTGTGAGCTAACAGTCCTGCCTTGGAAATGGGGTTGGGCACCTAACTGTATAATTATCTTAATGTCTTCCTCTGAAAGACTGGGTCGATAGTGACGGTTGACTTTTCCAGAATTCTGTGACGTCTAAAGAGATACTGTATGAAAGCATTCTGCATAGTGGCTGCTGCGGAGTAGCTAATCCACAGCCATCAAGTCCATTCCAACTCACAGCTGCCCTGCAGGACAGAGCACAAATGCCCTACGGCACTTCTTAGGAGCCACCCGTGGATTGGGGGGTGTCGACCTGCTGGTTATCAGGCGAGCCTGTAACCACTGTGCTACCGGGACCCCGTACCCCCAAACCAACCAAACCCACTGCTGCTGTGTCGATTCTGACTCACAACCACCCTACAGGACAGAGTAGAACTTCTCCAGAGGGTTTCCAAAGAGTGTCTGGCACATTTGAACTGCTGATGTTACGGTTAGCAGATATATAGCACCTAACCACTGAGCCTCCAGAGCCCCTTTATAGGTCCTCCATAAAGGAGACACCCTGATTTCTTCAGGCTGTCTTAAAACACCCCAAGTCGGGGGACTTTTAAAGAAAGTTGTTTCTCCACAGTTCTGGAAACCAGAAGTGTGAATTTGGGGTACTGTCTTTCTGCTACTTTGAGGGAGTCTTCTGCCTTGCCCTTCAACTCCTTGGCTTGTACCCGATCCTCACACAATGCCCGTGTCCCTGTGAGCTTCCATGACCTCCTCTGTTACAACACCAATCACCGAGGATTAGGGTACACACTATTATGGCCATTAACGTTCTTTATAATGTCTATGAAGAAGATCTGTATTTCCCCAGTCAAGGTCACAGTCACAGGGATAGGTATACCATTCAATCCGTAACTTGACCTTCTGACTTCTGAGATGGCAAAGCAAGCTGGAACCAAGTCTCCTGGTGCCTGCAGTGGAGGGGGTGAGCTTGTGCAATGGTGCTGGCTCTGCAGGCAGGGACAGCTGTGGGTGTCACTCCTGGATACGAGCAGGGGCTCCACTTGGCCTCTCCAAGGAAGGACACCCTAATAGAGAGAGTCTGGGGGCAGGAGAGGTGCAGGCCTGGAACGGCTTGTTTCTGCTTATTTTTTGTTAGATTTCTCATCTGGTTCAGCAGCTTCCCCAGGCCTCTTCGTGGTTCCTCCTGCTTCTTTAAAAGGGGAGGAAAGTATCTGAAGCCCGTGATCTCCAAGTTCATGTCAAGATATAGGTGGCAACCTAGGAAGGACAGGAAACGCCTTCTCTCAGGTAGGTGATCTTCAGTGCAGGAAAGCACTGGACGGTGTCTTGGAGGTCAGTCTTTAAGGGATGAGGTTCCTAAATCCAGGAAGAGGAGGTGGCTTACTCTATGTTGCCCAGCAAGCTAGAGACCAAAGATCTCCCACTCAGCTGTCTTGATCTCCTCTCTGGAAAGGAGGGGAAGAATTTAATCTTCCAATCCTTAGTGAGCTTCTCCATTTGATTTCCCAAGACAGGCAAGTCCAAATTTTCATCCCAGTTTTCAAATGAAAACGTTGAGTTCCAGGTGCTGAACCCCTCAGAATCTTTAAGAAAATGGACTTTGTCTTCGTGTAAGGCTGGAAGTCGTGGTCAGTGGAAGTTACAATGGGACAGGGACAGAAAGGAAAGTCACATAAACCAGCCCAAACTGAGGGGTGGCTGATCAGTTCCATGTAAGTGGGGCTTCACTGAGACTTCACCTGAAATCCCTCTGTGCTCAGAAGTGTCCGCGGTGGTCTTCTAACAGTGCACCGAAACACAGTAGTCTCCACGGCAAGAATGGAGGAAGCCTAAGGTGCCATTTAACACTATCAGTCAATAATTGGAAAGGCTGGTGGCAGAGTAGTTTAGTGCTACATCTGCTAAACAAAAGGTTGGCAGTTCAAATCCACCAGGTGCTCCTTGGAAACGCTGTGGGGCAGTACCACTCTGTCTTATGGGGTCTCTATGAGTCAGCATCATGTCAAAGTGGTGGTGGTCAACTTTTGGCTTAGAAAATAAGTTGTGTAGTTCTATTTCATGCCATTTTATAAACCTTTTATGAAGCAACTGTTTTAGAATTATTAAAGCATCATAAGAGGAGTCCTGGCAGTTCAGTGGTTAGGTGCTTGGTTGCTAACCTGGTTGACGGTTTGTACCTACCTGAGGGCTCCGTAGGAGAGCAGACCAGGTGATCTGCTCTCTGTAGAGATTATTCGTAGCCTCTGAGCAAGTTCTGACTCATAGCAACCTTACTGGACAGAGCAGAACTGCACCATAGGCTCATGAGGAGCGCCTGGTGTACTCCAGCGGCCAACCTCTTGGTTAGCAGCTGAATCTACCACTGCACCACTGGGCTTCCTTGTAAAGATGACAGCCTAGGAGCCTTACGGGGTGGTTCTTCCCTGTCACACAGGGCCTGAACTGACTCGTCAGCACACGACAACCACCACCCCATAGAATCACAGAATTTTAAGATTGAAAAGGACTATAAACTCAGCCTCCAACTCAAAACAGAAGTTCCTTGTCCAGCATCCCTGCTGGATGGCTTCTGCCTGACCACACTCAGCATCAAGGCCATTCCTCAGATGGGACCACCTCTCATGTGACAGAAGGCAGGCATGGACGCCTCGGTGTCTGCTTTGCAGAACCTCTCAGGACATCCACCCCCCCGGGTGCTGTTTACATGTCAGACAGCGGTCCCAGTCATGATGGGCTTTTAGCCATGCTCAGTGAAAATGCAGCCCGTGGTGTGTGCCCAACAAACAGAGGAACCACCGGGCTGAATGCAAACAAGCAGGATGGCTTTGCATCTCTGGGTCAAAGGCCCCCAGGTGCAGAAGTAGATAGAGGGCAAAAGGTCACACCTCAGCCACCCTTGTCCACTCTGCTTAAAAGCGTTGTTGAAGCAGGTGTTGGAATGAACTTATTTCTCACGGAAGAAGCTGCGGCCTTAATTAATGTCCATATGGTATTAGACGAGGCAGCCACAGTCTCTCCCCATCACTGAAGTGAAACAGCTGTTCAAATTCAACAGTCTACCTCGCAAATGCCATGCATTTGCCATCTATTCCTTCAGTGACACTGGAAAGCTTCTTGGCCACCTAACAGTTTAGCCATCGCACAGACAGTGGCTGAGCGAAGTACTAAGGACTGGTCACCAAAGAAGGTGCTCAGGTTTGTGCTCTGGACCTCCTGACCGCTGGGCAGTGAGGGAACGGAGACAAGGAATGAGGCTCCTCCTAGTAGATTTATCCCTCAGGATGCTAAGGAGTGTGTACTTTTCAGCCATACTTAAGGGAGCAGTGTAGTCACTTTAAAAAATTGTATTTAGAAGAGATCTACAATATTCCATACTGTGGCCCAGTTATGAGAATCAATGAAATTTGACATCCGTTTATTGATAATGTGCCAGGTGCCAGCCAATAAATAGATACCTCCAGATGCTTCTCTGTGTAAATAAAAACCATCTCTGTTCTCAGAGATGGTGGAAATCCAGACATGAAAATAAAATTGTATTCCTTCCTCTTTTCATTAAAAAAACCCATCTGTTGATAAGTGGGTTGTAAGTGTCTTTCCCTTAATACTTTGTGTTCCTTTGGACAAAATAATGCTAAATTGTTTTATGTATAGTATTAGCTGTTTTCATTCATATTTATAAGATAAAATAGACTTGGATGTAATCTGGCATTGCCGTTTCCTAGCTGCGATCCCCACATTATGTAATTTCTCTAAGTCTGTAAAATGGGGTTAATCACATAAGTCTTGGGGCATTTTTTAAAATTGTAATTTATGTGAAAGTTTACAGAGCAAATCAGTTTGTCATGCAACAGTTAACATACAGATTGTTGGGTTGCATTGGTTGCCAACCCTGCAATGTGCCAACACTCTCCCCTTCTCCGCCCCTGCTGCCTGCTTCCATTCATCAGAGTTTCCTGTCGTTTCCTGCGTTCTCATCTTTGCTTTGGGGCTGGTGTGCCCGTTAGTCTCTCCCACATGATTAAGCTGCGAAGCCTGGCCTTCATGTATGTTATTGTTTGCTCTCTGGACCTGTCTAATATTGGGCTAAAGGGTGAACCCAGGCGTGACTTCAACACTGAGATGAGAGGGCATCCAGGGCCATACTCTATGGGTTGCTCCCATCTCTGTGAGACCAGGAGGCCGGTCTTGTGTGTGTGTCTGAATTTGAATTTTGATGTGCTATTCTCCGTCTCTGTCCAGGAGCCCTAGGGTGACCCCTGTCCAAGCAGTGAGAGGTGGTGACTGGGCACCATCTAGTTGTTCTGGGCTCAGTCTGGTGGAGGTAGCGACAGTCGTGATCCATTGGTCTTTTGGACTCAGCTTTCCCTGTGTCTTTGGTTTTCTTTGCTCTCCTTTGCTCCAGTTGCTACGGAACCAGTAGATGCATCTTAGGTGGCCAGCTGCATGGTTTTAAGACTTCAGTGGCGGCTCACACCACTGGGGTTAGGACATTTTCTCTTAGACTTTGTTATGCCAGTTGAGCCAGACCAGATGCTCTCCCAGACTGGGTCCACCCCTGGGAGCAGGGAACGGGAACCATCTGTGGTGCAGAAGCACCTGGCACGGTGTTCTACACAAAGTAGGTGCTCAGCAAATAGTCACTGTTATCTGCAACATTTTGTGTTTTAACAGTTTTGAGACATGGTCAATCTCAAGTACAAAGCATTTGGACAATATTTCAGATAATTTTGGGCCATATAAATCCATCCAGTGAGAATTTTTCTAACACCTTTCGGGTTGCCACTTTAAAATCATAATCATGTGAACATGTGAAGGGAGAAAGGATAACACACATGTGCTGTGAAACCTATGACACACGTGCATGAACCCCGCAGTTGGGGGACTAGGGCATCACCATGGCACTGAATCTGTCTTGAAGGCCTTTAAGACTCGACGGCACTTGGCTTGGCTTGGCTATGTTTTTTATTTATTACGTTGCTAAGTTCACATTTCCCATTTAGCCCCCTGATGGCAGTTTCAGTGTGACATCTGTGAGAAGCGTGGCAGGAGGGGTGGCGCACTGGGTGTTGGGACTGAAGGGGTGTAAGCAGGGAGGCTGCTGCTTTTCCAAACATTGAGGGTCTAAATAGCTCAGAATATTGTGTATTGGGAGTTCTCGCTGAATCCCATTGTCTCTGTGGCAACCAGGCTTGCTGTATGGTTTCATAAAGTTGCATTTTATTAACATTTTGTAAATGTAAGTATACTGGGGACAATGGCCTGATTTACCACCGCGGAGTTAGCCTGAAAGCCCCAGCGTTAGAGACTGACGTTTTTACAGAAGACCGACGCTAATAGTTGGTGGTACTGCCCTTGAAAGCTTAATAGTCCTTGATGAATAAAAACTCTCTTCTGAAGAGGAAATAAGCAAACATTTTAGAAAGCACGCAACAATGGGCAGAGGACTTTTTCCTGTCTGGTAACCCGGAATGACCATCATAAATCACCAATTAACGTGTACAGGGGACTTCCAGGTAATGATACAGACTCGCTGTGTTCAGGGAAAACAAAAACAACCCAGCAGTGGTACCCCACTCAGCCTTCTTGTATAAAGTCAGCAGATGGTGAGGGAAAAAAAAAATTAAGTACATAGAATCAAATTAGGAAAGGAGGCTCCTGGGTGATGCCATTTTAACGCTTAAAAATGCAGAGAAACGTGAGTTCTGAGCAAAATACCACACATGCTCAAAGCTGATATGCACAAATATTTACTGCGTACAGCACCAATATTTAATGCATTTGTGTGTTTATTTTTTGGTCACATCTCATGGATGCTAATTATAATTTTTCTGTTTATAATCGTGGCTTTCTTCAAAGAGTCTTTTTTTTCTTTTTTAAAGAATCTAATAAAAATAGTGGTTATTTACTTTTATTTAGTGATACTTAAACCATAAGCCTCAGGGCAATGAAAAGACATGTCTGCCTAGTCAAGTAAACAATAAACAGTACCAAGCCAGGGGAGCTGTAAGGGTCAGACCTTCAAGCTGCAGGCTGGAGCGGACTGTAGCAAGAAGTGATCCCACTGGAAAGTGGGCAGGAGCTGGGTGCGGCAGCGGTCCCTGTTCTTTTCCTTCTCACAGTCATTGATTAACTGATCACTGTGGTAGGGAGGTGTAGGTATCCAATGGACACATACAGGGTGTCCAATAAAGTCTCAGCAGTGGAGAGAGAAATCTTTTCACATTTATTTTTCCTTAAAAAATCCCTGTACGTGCTGCTTCCACTGGTTAACCCTCCCGCCCTCCTCCCCCACTCCCCACCCAACATACCTCTGTCTCTCTGTCTGTCTCTGTCTCTCTCTCTCTCTCTCTCACACACACACACACACACTCATAGTCTTCAGTCTGTCCTGCATTCCCTGAGGGCTTCTGGGACAGCCCTGATATCCTAAAGGGTGTGTGAACTTGAAAACACACTTTTACTAGGAGTTTACAGCTTCAGCAAAGTAAACTGAAGGCCCTCCAGGTGTCCTTCATGGGTTGGAACAAAGGCTGAGGCCCACCAAAAAAGGAGCAAGGGATTTTGAATTAGAAGCTGCATTCCTGGTACAAGTTCAAGAGCTGAGTGAACTTTGGTGATCACTGGCTCTCTGTAAGTCCATGGATGTTTCGTCCAGGGTGGAACGGGGGCCTGACTAGATCATGTGAAAGTCTTTGTCCGTTTCAAGGAACCCACAAATCCCAATGCTTCTTTACCTTTGTTCTTGGTACTTTCTTCTGATCAAAAAAAAAAAAAAAGGATTTCTTAAATGTCTACAAACCAAAGTACAGAATTATATTTCAAAGACTGTCATAAGTATTTCTACCGGTATTTTCCCCTTTATTTTTAATAGCTACGTTTCCTTGAAAAAAATACAAAAACCTAGAACTACCTTTAGATTTTTCCGTTTCAAGAAGCTGAGAAAAGAATGGTGGTGTTTAGGCTCTTCCTCAGGGTATGGAAATGTTTGTTTATTTGCTTATTCCTCTGAGCTAATTCATTTTGAAGCATTAAGTTAAAATGTTCCCATGAGCCACAGAGGTTTGGTACACCAGTTGTTACTCATAGTGTGTTTGACCTTATAAATCACATTTACATACACTTCTCGTGCACTGTCCTCACTCCATCAAGAAGGTAAGGTAGCTGTTAGCCACGCCATCTGATGGATCAGGAAACTGAGCCCTGAAGCAGCTGTGACTTAGCCAAAGCTGCCTGGATTGACAGTCCTGAGGCTTGAACTCAGATGTCCCCTAGCCTCGGGTCCCTTGTGACTGAAATAATGTGACGTTTCCACTTGGACCAAGGCAAGAAGTTTATTTCGTGTCTGGTTTTCAGGATGCTGAAATTTCCTCGAATGTGTAAAATTATTCAGCAGTGGGCATGATTCAAGGGGAAAGATGGCAATACTCAAATTCAAAGGTCTAGAATGTTCTTAGACGAGTAGTAGAGAGGACAAACAATTCATCTAGAATGTGGAAAACAGAAAAGAAGAGCAGCACGTTTTCTTGTGATTTTAGGGTCATTGCCTCCTGAATGGCAACCCTGGGGGTTAAGAACTCAGCTGCCAAACAAAAAGCCGTCATCAGTGTGAATGCGCCAGGTGCTCCTGGGAAACCCTGGTGGGTAGGGGGACAGTTCTACTCTGTCCTCTGGGGTCACTGTGAGTCAGAATTAGCTGGAGGACAGTGTGTTTGGTTGGTTTCTGGCCTCCTAACTGAAGATCCCACATGCTGATGTGAGGAGGAAGCTAGACTTCAGAGGTCTGCATCGAACCCGGGCTCTGCCTCTCGCCGGTTATTCCACAGTCAGACACCCCTGGAAGGCTTGTTTATTCACACTCTAAAATGAAGTTACCATGAGCCTTTAATCAGCAGGGCTGTGTGTACGCATTAGAAATAATTATGTAGAGCACCAGAAAAGACCCAAAGATCTGCTCCCATCAAAATAGCATCCACTGCCATGGGATCAATGCTGCCTCATAGAGACCCTACAGGACAGAGTAGAACTACCCCACAGTTTCCAAGGAGCGCCTGGTAAATCTGAACTGCCAACCTTTTAGTTAGCAGCTATAGCACTTAACCACCATTCCACCAGGGTTTCCCCATAAAAATTACAACCTAGAAATGCTATGTGCAGTTCTACTCTGTCATATAGGGTTGCTATGAGTCAGAATCCACTCACCGCAAACAGCGACAAACACTTCATCAGCAGTGGCTGTTGTCAATAAGACTCTTTGCAAACTCCTGTTAGGTCTGTTTTGTGATTAGTGTAAGCACTTGAGCATCAGTGGGGGGAACCCACCCGGACGGAACAGCTATAGACACAGACCACCCGGGAAGGCATTGGCAGCTCTGAGCTCCCGTTACTGTCATAACTTACATTTTCCGAAGTGTGTCACCTGGGAGAGACCGTGATTGCGGTACTGAAACAGGGATTATCGACTTCTCACATGTTGTCTGCTATCTGAATACACACGTGCGGCACACAGCTTGCAAAAGCAAACCTGTTCACATACAGAAAGGAAAGTTCCAGTGCTCACAGAAGACGGCTCTGCAAGGGAGACCCACAGCAACGGTGCGGACAGCGAAGACAACACCAATCGTTTCTAAAGCATCTCTTGTGTTTCAGGCCCTGTCAGCCACAGAAGCTTGATGGTGTGTCCTCAGGCCGCTGGAGATCACAACACCACGATGGTGTCTGGGCTGGACGAGACACACGGTACACCGGGACATCGCGGCTGGCACTCCCTAGCAGACTGCAGGTCTGTGATAGAAAACACGCTGACTTTGTTCTCATAGGACCAGAATCTACTTTTCTGTAGAGCCTAACGCCTTTGGAAAAGTCACAGTCTTTCTGGGTGATTGCAACCCATAGGGACCCTATAGACAAAGTACAGCCTGGAGAATTTGAACGGCTGATCTTTTGGTTAGCAGAGCTGACATTTAACTCACTACCTCCACCACAGTTTCCTTCCGGGCTCCAACATCTTCAGTTGTTAAGAGAGAGACAGAGAGACAGACAGAGAGAGAGAGACAGAGAGAGCGAGACAGGAGAAAACTGGAGTGGTTTCCTTCCAAGTCTAGATTCTGTTCCCTGAGGTGGTGTTGTGTTATCTCGGACAATTTGCCTGAATCAGCTAGATTCTTAGAAGTCTGTATACAATTCATTTTAATTCTTTCTTATATTTTTTCTTGGTTCTTTCAAACAACATCAGTACATGTTGTTTAGCTGGATAAGTTGGAACTCCACAAATTTCTGCAAATACTTGAATTGACTCACAACGGTTTTCTGACCAAATTTTTTAATTATTAAAGTTTAATTGCTATCTTAGCTCAGTCTCCTTCTTATGTGTGAACAGTGTCAGAGATCAAAGCTTTCTACTCAAGACTAACACTAAAGCGGTGTATATATATATATATATATATATACATAGATACGTTAAATGCACATTAATTCATGAGAGAAAGACGTGGCAATCTGCTTCTAGAAAGATTTCCAGCCTTGGGAACCCTATGAAGCAGTTCTATCTCATCTTATAGGGTCATTATAAACTGGAATTACCTTGATGACCACGGGTTTGGTGTGGTGTATTAATCTCCTGTAAGCTAACACTGTAATCCTCACAAACTCCAGGGTGATCAGACCCACAGAAAGGAGAGTAGGGGGATGTCAGAGGTCCAGTTAATGTCCAGTTAAAACGTCTAGACAAGATTTTGAACTCTCAGCTCAGTTCTTTTCCTTCTACATAAACGGCTCCTAAGGAGAGTGACATGATAAGGAAAAATCCAGATACGCCATTGACACAAGAAAGGGGGGAGGGAACAGTGCCAGCCAACTGGGATAGAAGTGTCTCTAAAATAAAAGGGTCAGACATAAAAGAAAGTGAGGGAAAGTTAAAAATTACCCTAGGACAGGCAGGACACCTGCTAAAGAAGCTGCTGCTGCCAGTCACAGCTGGAAAGAAAAACGGGAGTCGAACACTGCCCTAAAAGCATGAAATCATCCTTTTGTCTTCCTTTTTTTAATGAACAATTACAGTACGCAGAAATTAGGGGGAATCTCGAAGTATGGGGATGAAAATTTCAGCAGTTTCTACATATAAATAGCAAACGCATGGAAGTGTGCCTCTTTGAAAACAAGCCTGAGTTTGGGAGCTCCCTGGGCCTTGGAGAAAGTGGTAATTAATGCAGAGTGAGTGACTTTGAATGAAGGATGAATGGGGCCACAACAATGGGTAGGCTTCTCCCTTTCTTTCCTTTTTTTCCTTCTTTTTCTATTTCTTCTCCCCCCCTCCCCTTTCTTTCCTTTTTTTTTTTAGGTTAAAGCAGTGAAGAAAGAAAAAGCTGTTCAAAGATGGACACTGTGAGGCTACCCCTTCAATGTCTGTCTTCTGTGGCAGTCCCTTCCAGGCTGTGGTGGGGTTTGTTTTGTACTGGTCCCCAACCACAATAGAGTTTAATTTACACCAATTTCACTTTTGCGTGCGCTCCTGGATGTTTTCCTTTTTGCTAGATTTTTTAAAAAATATTATTTTGGCAGGGCTTGGTCCTTTGATGATCCTTTTGAGCAAATGGTTTGCCCAAAGTTCAGATGGTGCTAGCTCCGTCTTCTTTTTCATTTACCACATCAAGAGGATTACAGAGAATAACTTTGTCGCCAACATCAATGATAGATCTTCAGGCCACTAGAAAGGTAGTTCTCAGAAAGTGTGTCTTCTAATAGTTTAGAACCTCCACAGGCTTCAGATAAAACAAGTATTAAATACAGAAAGCTCACAAGGATGCCAAGGGGGGTTAAACTCATGCAACCTCCTTCATCTCAAACACCTGAAATAGATCTTTTTTTTTTTTTTTGACTGTCGAAGTGTGATCATGGTGAAGACAGCAATAAAATCTTATATAACAGAAGACAGAAAAAGACAGAGGTGGAGTCACGTGGAGATGAGCATATTAGTGAAAGAATAAAACAGAATCTTCTCAAAAGGCAACACGATGTATGACCCCCAAACTAAATATAGATGCAAATTCAGAAGAAGATCTTATAAACAAGGTGCCTGCGGTTAGATCTCATTTGGAGTGAAACCATTGCGTTGAAGCTTTGGTTTTAGGGAAACTGTAGGCGTTCTCACAATGTTAGCTGTCAGGAACGTGTGCAGGGACTCCTGAACACGACGGACGGGTCGATCCTGTTCCCCTGGGCTCGGGTCACCGTTTCAGCTGTGGGCTGGACCCTGGATGGGATGGCCCACGAGCTGCGTCCTGGTGTGCCATTTCCTCTGTGCCTGTACCCTGAGGCAACTTCCCTGATCTTCTTCTGCTGGTGAGTTCTGTGACCCACTGCCAGCGTTGGAAAGAGAGACGGCTGTCAGGGTTGTGGTGACTGAACGTCACCAGAATTTGGTGGCTGTCCTGCTGTGACGTAGACTGCACCTTTTTTAAGAGCCCCTTTTGTTGACTGCATAAGTATGATTTTGACTTTACATCTTCTTGCTGTTGTTGTGAATTTAACAAACATCTATAGAGAGGAACCCTTGTATTACAGTGGCAAAGAGCTCCACTTTTAACTGGAAGATTGGTGGTTTGAATCCACCAGCTACTCCTCGGAAACCCTGTGGGGCGGTCCTGCTCTGTTCTGTAGGATCGCTGTGAGGTGGAAGACTCCACCACAGTGAGGTAGTTGTTGGTTGCCTTTAGGGACTGGGAAATCCAGACAGGGACGCTGAAGTCCATGCTTGGCTACTTAGCGGAAGCAAGCTGAGTGTGATGCTGAGTATAATAACCAGCCACCGTCGACTTTACACTTTTACAAGGCTTCTCCTACTAACAAATCCAAGCATGGAACCGTATCCTGATGATGGTGTGAGCACAGAAAGATTCTCAGGTGGCTTGAAAAAAATTCCTCTATATTTCAAATGTCACTAAAAGCCTTTGCCTGAAGATGCCTTCCCTGGCTTGTCACCTTGCCTGAAATTCTGGTGGGAAATAGATTCCTTCTGGTTTGGGTCCTTGAAGCTCACCTGTGAAAGCCAGCCCCCCGTGCTGGGCACTTCTGTCCATGGGGATGGGGCAGTGCCTGAGGGACAGAGTGGTACTCAAAAACCGGAGACACAGAGGAGCCGAGGGGCCACTGGACCACTGCCCAGCCTCCACCCCGCTTCACCCTGTGGTCTAGCCATCCCTCTTGTCGCCCCCTTAAAGCAATTGCCACCCCTTTCCTTGACAGTATCAGCATCTTTAAACAGGTTCTGGGGATTATTTAACATCCTATCCCAATTCATCTGCATGCTGCCACCAAGACAATGCTATAAGAGCACGGCTTTGTCAAGGTCACTACCCCTCCCACACAATTTGTGGGTTCCGTTTTGTCTACCAAAAATATCAACTCCTCTTAGCTGGGTATCCAAGGACCTCTACAACCTGGCTGTAATCTGCCTGTCAGAAACCCTGGTGGTATAGAAGTTAAGTGCTATGTCTGTGATCCGAAGTTAAGTCCTACGCCTGTGATCCGAAAGGTCAGCACTTCAAATCCGCCAGGCGTTCCTTGGAAACTCTGGGGCAGTTCTACCTTATTGCCTTTTTTGGTGCTATTTCCGTCATCCAGTGCCCTCCCTTTCCTCTGGCCTCAAAGCACCCACTAAGTGCATGCCACAAATCCTCCTGACTCAGACTTTGCCTGGCCTGGTGTTGGCAAAGTGCAGAGAAAGAGAGACAGGGGTAGACTTCCTAAAAGAGAGTCTGACCATCTCTGTGAAAACCCAAGGAGGTGGGCATAGTATGTGATACAGCCATTCCACTGTTAGGGCATGCATGGAACTAAAATATATGCAAGGAGGAAATTCATAGACAATCGTGTACAATAGCAGGCAATTTGCAACAACCTAGGAAACCCTAGTAGTGTAGTGGTTAAGTGCTACATTTCCTAACCAAAATGTTGGCAGTTTGAATCCTCCAGGTGCTCCTTGAAAGCTCTATGGAGCCGTTGTACTCGGTCCTATAAGATCACTATGAGTTGGATTCGACTGGATGGCAGTGGGTTTGGTTTGGTTTGGTTTGGTTTAATGTGCAGCAATGGAGACTTAGTTAAATAAACAATGATACAGCCAGAAATAGAATAATATTCAGCTATCAGAAGTAATTTTACAAAATGGTATTTAGAAATATGAGAGTTATGTTATTAAATAACCAGAAATATTTCTAAATATTGCAATATGTGCACATGATCATTTGATGTATAATTTATATTTACCTGTCTATGTATTCATCCATCCATCCATCCATCCATTCATCCCTCTACTCATTTAAAAGAAGAAATATGGAAGAGTACCAAACTGTTTACAGTGACTACCTCTAGAATTACGGCTGTTTTTTCTTTCTGTTTTTAAAATATAAAATGACGTGCTTTTTGGATAAGGAGAGTATTCTCAAAATAATTTCCAATATTCTTGCAGAGCTTAAGTCCAACTCCTCCACTAAGATTTCTCTTTCAAGCCCCATGCTCCCCCGACCCCTGACCACTTTCTGTGCTGCTACAGTGCACACGCTGTGTGTACTGGTTGGAGTGAGGGATGCAGCACCCACTGAGGCCAGTAACTGTGTCGTATTCCTGTTGCTTGTGCCCAACACAGTATCTGCCATGGAGGAGACAATCATGAAATGCTTAGGCACAGAGGTGGACACGCAGACACAGACACATGCACACACAAACCAAAGTATATACACAGGACATGACAGTTTATTAAGTTGTGAAAATGTGAATTCAGCCTTAGAAATAGCTACTAGCCTGCTTGTGTGGGATCCATAATCATCTAGCCCATTCGAGGGAAAATAAAAAGATCTTTGTCAGAATCACTCTATCGTGTAAAACTAGCAGAAGCGTCAGTGTTTGCAAGCTTGGATGACCACTGGCACCTCAGCGGGCACACTGTCTGATTGATTACTGGGGTCTTACTACACTCACCACCAAGAGTTCTTTCTCAGCTTCTGCCTGGATACACAACTCAGCGCTTTCAGCATGCATGAAAGTAGCTAGAAAAATCATTTAAGTCTTTAGGATTGTTTGAAATCTTACAATTTAAGAAATTAAAGTCTTATCTTTCCTCTTCATTTCCTTTTTGTATTCCATGTTGTTTTATAAACACTGTCTGACCGTCTCATATCACTTCTGTTAAGTTACACACGTAACAGACTCAGATTTTATAGGACGGAGTAGTAATGGGAGATAGAACAAAGATTGTACTAAAAAAGATAACATATAATCCATTTGCTTTCACTTATGAAGAAATAATATTGTTGAATAGATTATTTTGTTGGTTTCCTCCATCACAGTTAATGCACATACTCTCCAACATCAGTTTTATAGCACCGGCTGTGAGGTGGCCCAGGATTCTGGATTCTTTTCATTATTTTGCTTCTAGGAGCACGTGAAGTCTCTGGTGTCTTACCTCCACTGAGACCTGGTATTTCTTTGTGTTGGAGAAGCAATTTAATCCATTTTTACTGTCTGCAAACAGACTTTCAAACAAAACCTCAAACTCTTTGAACGTGCCCCAAGGATTCCACCAAACCCATAATCCTCCACTCTCTTCTGGGGCTGCAGAGGGTGGTGAGAGGAACAGAGTTGGTGCCAATGAGGGAGCCTCATTAGTGTTTGTGGTTGCAATTTTGTCACCAGTCTGCTCAGGGGCCATTTGGAAAACAGAACGGTGACTTTCTTCCCACTCCCCACACTCTCCCCCAGCCGCCGAGGATTCAGACGGCCTGGAGAAACATCTCCAGGTAACAGAAAGCCCCTCCTCTGGGGGGTTGGGGGGCCCTGATTTCTAATAGACAAGACTCAGCATCTGGGTGTTGACAACCTGAGTGGGCATCAGACGGCCAGCTCCAACATGACTGTCACCTGAAGTTCCAGGTGGTTATGGCCACCTCTGGGCAGGGGGAGGTGAGATGGGTGTGCCAGGTCAATAAGACAATGCTTGAAAAATGAGAAACTAGAGAGAGAAAAGGAAACCGATCCTGGTTGTCTTTGTCTGGGTGGGAAAATTCACTTAATGATTGGGAAAGAGTACATTCTGAAGGCAGTTTTTTGTTTTGACTTTAAAGGAAAGAGCTCAGTGGAGAGGAAGGAAAGCTGGTGACCAACATTTAACAAGTGTCTGCTATGCAGTGGGCAAGTTGTCTCATTTAACCCTCACAGCCACCTAGGTGTTATCATCCCATTTCATAGATGAGGAAACTGAGGCTCAGAAAGATGGACAGCTTCCCCAGCCTACATTCATACCAGGCCCATCTGAATCCACAGTGTTGGCCCTTCCAGGTTAGTTCCAGTGGGAGCTTGCAGGCATCGACTAGGATAAACACTACAGCGTCTCTCCCCGTCCCCTGAGATTCTGCACACCCTCCCCCTTGCCTGCTGAGTCTGTGATTATTCCCTGGAAGTGTAGGTAGAATTATAAAAGTTCCTAACACATGAAAGGAACCCCTGGTGGGGCAGTGGTTAAGGACAATGGTGTCAGGCCCTCAATTCAACCTACCAGGTGCTCCTCCGAAGCTCTGGAAGGCAGTTCTGCTCTGTCCCATAGATTTGCTGTGGGTCAGGATCGACTCAACAGCAGCAGGCTAGGTTTTTGGTTTTAATACGTAAGCAGTTGAGAGTTTCAGACATAGTTCAATCTTTGTGAAGCAGCCTCTGTAATGGGTGTTTGAATCTGTACATTAAAAGACTTGTCTTGGGGCAAACTTGTCTCTTCTTGTGGGGGGAAAAAAAGCATAAGCATTACTCAAATAAATCTTTCAGCCCAACTCATCATGTGGTAGACGCATCAGACTCTTGTTGGTCACCACTTAGGGGCCGCTGGCTGAGAGTGATCTTTTCTCCATCACCACCTCTAGCACGGGTGTTTTACCCAGAGCACCAAGTCAGTGGACATCACCAAAAAGAAACCGATCCACCACATCGCAGGAATGGCAGAGACCTCACGGCTTTGAATCCTTGTGCCTCTACAGCAAAGCGTACCAGCCACTTACAGCTCAGGTACTCACTCGGGCTTATTTACACGAGGGGGGACATGAGGACAGTTTTTACCTGCGCTTTTTCTTAATTTTATCTGTTTATCACTGGAGGGGTCGCCTGGCTGAGTCTACCTACTGGCGCAAAAGCGTGTTCTTCACAATTAAGACAAACACTTAGGACTTAGAGCAGACATGGCAGTGTCAATCTGGGCCAGCACCTTGCTTTGGAATGCCAATTGTCTGTAAAATAAGGACTAGGTATGTCATGGGCTGCTTTGAGGGTTAAAAGACATACAGATGTAAAGCTGCTTTGTCAGCCGCCGTTCACTATTCAAGCGCATCCTTAAAGATCCAGGTGAGTAGAAGTAACTAACCCCAGATCTTAAACCTTTGAAAAGATTGAGACTTTTTTGTTTGTTGTGTTGTTAGGTGTTGCTGAAGTGGTGCCGATCCATGGATAACAGCATTACGTGTGTAACTATAGGTTATGTGTGTAACTACGTGTTTAATAGAACTACATGTTTAACAGAACTACATGCATAACTACATGTTTAACAAAGCACATGCATAACTACATGTTCAGCAGAAGTACATGTGTAACCATGTGTTTAACAAAACTACGCATATTAACTGCACATTAACAGATCTACGTATATAACCACATGTTTAACAGAAGTACTTGTACAACTACACAGATAACAGAGCTGCTATACATACAACTACAGGTTTAGCAGAAGGAAACACTGCCTGAGACTGCGCCACCCTGGCGATCATCACTCTGTTCAACCCTATTCTTGATGTCCTTCGCCAGGGATTGTTGTTGTGGTTGTTAGGTGCTGTCGAGTCAGTTCCACCTCATAGCGACCCTGTGTGCAACAGAAGGAAACACTGCCTGGTCTTACCCCACGTCCACAACAGTTTTTTTTTGCTTAAGCCCACTGCTGTGGCCACTGTGTCAATCCATCTCCCTGAGGGTCTTCCTCTTTTTCTCTGACCCTCCACTCTACCAAGCATGATGTCCTTCTCCAGGGACTGATCCTTCCTGACAACATGTCTGAAGTATATAAGATGCAGCCTTGCCATCTTTGCTTCCAAGGAGCACTCTGGTTGCCCTTCTTCTAGAATAGATCTGTCTATTTCCTTGGTGGTCCATGGTACCTTCAACATTCTTCTCCAACATTGCAATTCAAAAGCATCAGTTCTTCTTTGTTCATTGTCCAGTTTTTGCATGCATGTGATGCGACTGAGTAGACTATGGCTTGAGTCAGGTGCGTTTTAGTCTTTAAGGTGACATCTTTACTGTTCAATACTTTAAAGAGATCTTTCGCATCAGAGTTCCCCAATGTAATCCATCTTTTGTTGTCTCTGCTGCTGCTTGTATGGGCATTGATTGTAGAACCAATTAAAATGAAATCCTTGACAACCTCTATCCTTTCTCCATTTATGATGATGTTGGTTACTAGTCCAGTTGTGGGGATTTTTGTTTTCTTGATGTTTCTTTCTGCCTCCCAGATGTGTGCATTTATGGAGATAAACACACCTCAGAGCACTGCTTTGGCTGTATCCCACAGCTTCTGGTAGGAAGTGTTTTCATTCTCATTGGAATCCATGAATTTCTTTATTTCATCCTTGATTTCTTCTACATGTTTTTTTGAGCAAGATGGTGTTCAGTTTCCAAGAGTTCCACTTTCTATGTTTTTTCTGCTATTGATTTCAACTTTCATGGCTTTATGATCTGAGAAGATGCTTTGCAGTAATTCAGTGGTATGGATTTTGTTGAGAATTGCATTATGTTCTAACACATGGTGAATTCCGGAGAATGTTCTATGGGCACTGGAGAAGAAGGTGTAGTTGTTCATTGCTGGGTAGAAAGTTCTATAAATATCTATGAGGTTTAGTTGGTTAATTGTGGCAGTAAGGTCTTCTGTATCTTTATTGAACTTTTTTCTAGATGATCTGTCCAGTATCGAGAGTGGCGTGTTGAAGTCTCCCACTATTATTGTGGAGTAATCTAATGCTTTTTTGAGTGTAGTTGGTGTTTCTTCTACATATCTATGTGTTCTGATACTAAGTGCATAAATATTCAATATAGTTAAGTCTTGCTTGTATACTGATCCTTTCAGTGATAAATAGTGTCCATCTTTGTCCACGATGGTGGATTTGACATTAAAATTGATTTTGTCTCAGATTAGAATTACCACACCTGCTCTTCTTTGTTCACTGTTAGCTTGATATATATTCTTCCATCCTTTAATTTTCAGTTTGTTCCTATCTTTAAGTCTTAAGTGAGTTTCTTGTAGACAACATATGCATGGGTCATGTCTTTTGATCCAAGATGACACTCGGTGTCTCTTTACTGAAGCATTCAGTCTATTCACATTCAATGTAATTTTTGATAGGTATGTGTTCACTGCTGCCATTGTGATATGTTTATTTTTGTGTTGATGTTTTCTCTGTTGTTCTTATTAGTTTATTCTGGGGCATTCGTTTTGGGAGTTGATTTTTCACCTTTTTCAGAGCTGGTTTTGTACTTGTTCAGACTTGTGTGTTACATTTCGTGATATGGTATGTTGCATCTTTGCTGTGCTTTATGGCTGCCCCTATGATCCCCCTTAATAAACTATATATAAACCCAATTTTAATTACTACCAGTCTTGTTGACTTCCTCTCCATCTGGAAGGACTATAACGACTATAGTACATCCCTCTTTTTAATATGATGGCACCATAGTTTTCATGATAATAACTGGATTGTTTCTTTCAGTATTAAAGCTGTGACTGAGTTTGGAGCCTTCCCTGAGTAGAGTTCTGGATGATGTGTTGTTCTAAAACATAAAGTTAGTGGTTTTGTTCTTCTAAGCCAAAGACAAGAACTTCTTTCAGTATTTCTTGTAGTTTTGGTTTGGTTTTTACAAAGTCTCTGAGTTTTTGTTTATCTGGGAATGTCTTAATTTCATTTTCATATTTGAAACAAGTTTTGCAGGACATATAATTCTTGGTTGGAAGTTCTTCTCCTTCAAGGCTTTGAATGTGTCATGCCACTGTCTCCATGTCAGCATGGTTTCCACTGAGAAATCTGACGAAAGCCTACAGGCTTTCCCTCTGAATGTTAGCTTTACTTTGAGTCTTGCTGCCTTTAAGAGTTGCTGCTTATGTTTTATTTTGTTAAACTTGATTATAATATGTCTTGGAGTCTTTCTTTTGAGACCTATATTGGGTGGCGTACGATATGCATCTGAAATATCTATATTATGTCCCTTCATGATTTCTGGGAAGTTTTCTGTCAGCAGCTCAGCAACGATACTCTCTGTATTCTCAGGTGTCTCATCCTGTTCAGGGACTCCAATTAATAGAAGTTGCTCATCTTAATAGAGTCCCACATGCTTCATAATGTTTCTTCATTTTTCTTGTTTCTTTTTTCTGATTTTTGCTTATAGACACTGGCATCAGTAGCTCTCTCTTCCAGGATGACTCATTAACAACCTGCATCACACAGATGACACCACCTTACTTGCTAGAAGTGAAGATTTGAAACACTTACTGATGAAATTCAAGGACCACAGGCTTCAGTATTGATTGCACATCAAGAAAACAGAGGGAGTCAAGATTGCAGACTAAGCACATGTCTCCTTATATCCCTCTGGAAACCAAAACCTGAACTGATAATCAGCCTTCTGGTCACCTAGTGAGCCCCGGGATACAGTACAGGGCTGTTAATTTGGACTTCATACCACTGAACAAAAAAACCACCTCTCTTTTGCTGACTCCTGCTCCTGGTTAGCCCTGGCTGTCACGGACTGAAGGTAATGCACCATTGTGACTTTTTTTCTCTGTCTTGGCCAGCGAGTGGAGCGGAGTCTTGCCTACTGTGGCTATAGGATTGCTATGGGTCTGAATCAGATTGTTGAGAATGAGTTTGGTTTTTTGTTTTAACTGGGATCGTGGAAGAACAACATGGGGAGATGGGGTTTTAACCCGAGATTTGGACCCAAGCCCACACTCTTAGGCTCTTCGTTGCAAAGCCTTCTTGGAAAGTGCTCAGTAAATATTTAGCAAATAAATCAATTAGAGACAGAACTCAGGCTATGAACAAAAACCATTCTTAAGTCTGTCTTGAAGTTGAATTTTAGGTAAGCTAGAACAGGTATGCATGGGCTTAATTTAGTGATGATTACTCAGATGTTTGCTTTAATATACATTTTATTTTTAATACACATAAAAAGGGAGATGGTTACAGCACTTGGCTGCTAACCTAAAGGCTGGCAGTTCCAACCCTCAGGTTGCTCCGTGGGACAGAGATGTGGCAATCTGTTTTTGTAAATATTTACAGCCTTTGAAACTCTATGGGGCATCTCAGCTCCATCTGGTAATCTGGTAGAGTGGCTATGAGTTACAGTTGACTTAAAGGCAACGTTCTTTTTCTTAGTCCCTGGGTCTTATATTCCATGACAATCTACATTTCAGACTAAAAAACATGAATGAAAATTATGCCTACCTCACTATTGGAAGAGAAAAGCAATATAAAAGACCAGTGGTCTATGCTGAACACTTGTTCTTTTTTAAAACATTGATGATAGCGGGCACTGCTGTTTTGCGATATTTCTCTGCTAAATCATTTTGGAATATTTAGCCTGTTCAGCAAGAAAAGTTAGACAGTTTCTGACCAGGTTCCAAGTGGAGGACTCTTTGTCAGGGCTGCTTTCACTGGTGATGTACTTTCATGAGTTGGCATCGAGAGAAGATGGTTAAAAGAACAAAGTCGGGTTTGTTGAGAAGCTGGTGATAACCCAGGAAGCCACTCCGCTCGGGACAGAGGCTGTGGAAAGGGTAATTGCTGGGAGGGCCAGTCACACGTAACATGTTCCACAGAAACAACATCCTTGATTGCCCCCACCAAAAGAGGGGCACAGAGGTAGGAAGGAGAGGAAACAGCAGGTACCTTGGAAATGACTTCTGTTTGCCTTTCGATTCCGCTATATGTATTCATCACTAAGCGACAAACAAGCAAGAAGATTGTCCCAGGGGCAAGGAAGACACTGTGGTCAGTGACTGTCAGTCCAGTCCTAATGCCCAGCCACCTTATGTGTGATAGCACAAAATGAAAGAAAGCTATAAAACCCACTGCTTTTAACCCAATTCTGACTCACAGTGACCCCACAGGACAGAGTAGAATAGCCCAGGAAAGTTGCCGAGGCTGTGAGCTTTCTAGAAGCAGACTGCCTCCCTGCTGGTGGGTTCCAACCAGTGATCTTTCATTAGCATCCGAGCACTTTAGCCGCTTCCCCACTAGGGCTTCTTAAGGAAATGCGGGAAGGGCGATTACATAGGACAGAATCATAAAATGCACCAGAAAAGGAGTGAACGAATCCTATCTCAATTGAGCCAACACAAGTCATAGAAACTTTCATTGGCCTGGATGTTCCTACTGGGAATATTTGAAGGTTTGTAAATTTAGGGAGGATGGTCTCTGATCCCTGAAAACCAGAGTGAGAGGGTGTCTGTTGACATGGAAGCAGAGTCTGGAGTCAGGGACGGATCACAGCTGTGCTCAGAAATGTATTCGGAACCATACAACTTAAACAGCCTCTGCAAGGTCGTGGAAATTACAGCCTCTGCTGCCATGCCCCTGGACCACTTTGGTTTCACTTTCTTCTGGAGGCCTAGGAAGGACTGTAATGGAATTCAAGAGTCATAGTGCATTACAAGAGAGATTAAGATGGAACCTGGGAGTCCCAGGAGCTAAAGGATGGACACACAGGTTTCCGGGACTGTCTTTCAGGCAGATGCCCTTAACATGTGTGATGCAAAGAGAGAATGGGAGGGGAGACCAGAGGAAAGGTTTTTAAACGCTGAGATTGGAAGCATTAAGGGACGACCGTCGTGGGGGGTGGGAGCCACCTTCCTTATCCAGCCACAGAGCAAGGAAAGTTAGCAGTGTTCTAGTGACAAGAAAACTCCAGAAATAGGATACAGTGGCAATACTTATTAGGGCTTAAATGGAGAGGAATAATTTTGATGAGCACAATCATACATGATTGATTTTTTTAAAAAAAAAAAACAAAATCTTCTGATCTTGATTACACACTTTGGTATAGAAACCACTTTCCTTTTTTAGAAAGCTTAACCCCTCTGAATAAATGTACCTCATGTTTCAAATTAAGTTATAATGCCAGAAGGAACTGAAATGAAGCATAAAGTACCATATTTCTGTTCTGGATACCAGCGAACTGAGATACTGCGATACGTTTTTTATAGTTTTCTCTCCACCGTGCTTGGCATACTGTCTCTTTCCTACAGCAGGTGGTCAATAAACCAAAAAAACAAAACCCAAGCCTACTGCTGTTGAGTCGATTCTGATTCATAGCCACCCTAAAGGACAGAGTAGAGCTGTCCCATAGGGTTTCCAGGGATCCCCAGGTAGATTTGATCTGAACTTTTGGCTAGTAGCTGTAGCTCTTTTCACTGCCCCACCAGGGTTTCCAAATAATCAGTAAATGTGCTGGTTTAGTTGCTGTAGTAACCAATTGTGACTCTTCAGTTCGCCATCCCGTTGTTGAAGCTATGGATTCTACATCTGTTCTGGTTTGACTGGTTTAACTCTGTTCCACCCGCAAGATATGTTGAAGCCCCATTCCTTGTTGGGAGTGAGACTTTGTTTGGAGAAGTCAGGCTTTCCTGAGCGGATATGATCAGTTGAATCAAAGAAGCCACAGGTGACTTCCAGAATAGGGTGGGTCTTAGTCCTTGTCTTTCTGAGTGGTGTTTTATAAAACAGAAGGACTGAGAAGGAGACGGAGTCACACAAGAGGAAGACAGCAGGTAGGAATCTGTCTATAAGCCACGGAATGCCAAGAAATACTGGGGCCCTAGTGGACAATGGTTGAGTCCTTGGTGGCTAACCAAAAGGTCAGCAGTTTGAATCTACCTGCCGCTTCTCGGAAACACTGTAGTACATTTCCACTGTGTCATCCAGGGTTGCTATGAGCTGAACGGGACAGCAGCAGAAGGAGACAATGAAGGATCTTTCCCTAGAGCTGGTCCAAGAAGAGCCCAGCCTTGCCAATGCTCTGAATCCACACCTCTAGACACCCACTTTGTGATACTAACAAACTAAGCCAGCGACCTTCTGGCTGCCATCACTCATGAACATTTTCAGTCCCTGGGTGGTACAAACAGGTGAATGCTAGGCTACTAACCTAGAGGTTGGAGGTTCAAATCCACCTGGTTCTGAGAGATCACAGCCACCAAAAACTCAGAGGAGGACAGCTCCACTCTGACACGTGGGGTTGCCAAAAATGGAAACTGACTCCACAGCAACTGGTTTGCTTCATTAACTTTTCTCATATCTTATTTTAATTGATTTCATTTCAGATCTGACACTCATATGCCTTCTCTGTCCTGGTTTCTGTGGCTGGGTTATCCCTGTGTCTTTTTGGCTGCCTTCTCTTCTTGTTTCCACTGCAGCTCTTTCTTCTGCTCTTTCCAAACCTTCAAATGCTGGTGTTCTTCAGTGGCCTCCGCTTGAAGAGCCTCAAATCTGTATTTCCAGCTCTGTGAGGTTTCCTGAGCTTGAGATGACTAAATCTAACCGCCTACTAAAAATGTACATTTGAATGTCCCAGGGATAATTTAAGCTCAAAAGCAAGTTCATCAAACTTCTCCCACTGACTCTCTTGTGTTTCTGTTTTGAGGGAGCGTACTTCTAGTCTGACTCACGTGGGGATCTCAAAGAGTCGGAAGTGACTCCGTAGCAACTGGCTAAGCTGTTTTATGCTCCAAAGGACTAGATACAAAGGAATTCCAATCGCTGGATGGTACTGTCCGTGGAGTAAACTGCCAGCTGCCTTTGTAGCAATCCCTCCTTACCTGTGAGGATGCATTCGGAGATCTCCACAGTGGCCTGAAACCACGGATAGTGCCAAACCCTGTAGGTACGGTGTTTTCTCCCATACATACATATGATAATAGTTCACTTATAAATTAGGCACAGTAAGAGATTAACAACAATACTAAAAAATGCAACTATAACAGACTATAATACAAGTTATGTGAATGATGGAATGAGATGGCATGAGATTTCATCACACTACCCACTCATGTCACGTTTTCGGACCATGGTTGACCTCGATTAAATGAAACTTTGGATGGTGACACTGCAGGTAACTGAGGGAGGGGTGTCCCTGTGTTAGCATTCAAGTCTGAGGTGCTGCCAGAATGAATTCAGGAGAAATGTTCCTGCTTGTTGGGAAGCCCGTAGCGTTCTCAGAACGTCAGTGTGCCTTCCAAGGAAGGAGCGAAAGGAGCAGTTTTTGAAGTAAGAAGACACTTGATACGCATCTGATCACATCTAACAGAGAGAAATTTGCACATCTCTGTCTCCACAGTGAGGGAGGCTGAGGAGGGGCGGTGGGCGCACATAGCAACAGTCCGTTTGTTTTGTTCTCATTGTTGACTTATGGACTGGATAATGATTCACTAAAGTTTTGGCTTTGGTTTTAAATCATGGCTGAGAAAAAGGATTCATTTTTTTTTATAAAGTTCAGTGAACCAGTGACTTTAGAATATCATCAGAGAGTGTTCATAAATGCAAAGAATACCACGTACTTTTCCTAAGCAATTTCTCTTCATCATATTCTGTAACCAAATTCCATACTCTTGATTGTATTCATTTCTTTGATTTCCTCACTGGCACTTTAGTAAAAAGTTATTTCAGGAAGGAGTATTAAAGACATCTATATATCTACAGTTACATATTTGTACAGAGAACACGTCACTTGGATTTCTCCCGGATTCACATATCTGGAACCAACTTTTCTCATGAGGACAAGCAGGATGGAGGTAGCAGCTGGTGTTAAGCACCAGCTCAGTGTGCCGGATCCTTTGCAGATATCATTTAATTTGATGCTCATAGTATTATTGTTATCTTATGTGAAGTTCTGGTTGAAGGTCCGGGGCCCATGCTCCCCCACTAAAGTAACTGCTTTGTTTTGTTTTGTTTTTTTCTAGAATGTCCACTACTGTGTTGGTCCTCAATGAGTTCCCAGCAGTTGAAGGGGTGAAACAGTGTCATGGTGAAGAGCTTTCTTTGAAATTGAACCAAAGGGTTTAAATGTTTAGATTCCAACTCCACGCTCCACCGGCTAGCTGTGTGACTGTGGACAAGTTGCGTCACCACTCTGAGCCTTGGTTTCTTCATCTGTAAAATGATGGTATTAGTAGCACCTACACCAGAGAGTTATTATGAGGATGAAAGGAACTAATCTTAAAATGTGCTAAGAAGAGAGTATGTCATATGATAAATGCTGTAAAGTTTTTTTTTTTTAACAAAATAAACTCAAACGTCATCCCTTACCTTTGCAAGTACAATAGAGAGGTGATGGTGTCAGTCAAATCAGCATTTAAATACAAGATTTCCAGAACAATCTTACAAAAATATTACCAAACCGATCAGGCTCTCTGAGTACTTGAATCTCTTTGCAAATTTTACCAAGAAAACCAGCACATGTCTAGGTTGGCTGGGAAGCTCTCCGAGAGTGCCGGCTATCGGTGTTCCCTTTATTCCTCCTAAAAAATGCAAACCCGGATAGCCTACAGAAATGTCTAGCTTGGAAGGAGTGATTAATAAGGAAAAAGTGTTCCCCAAAGTCATTTAATGATGTATCATCTACCTGAGTGTATTGAAGATGTTGAATTCAGGGTTCTGAAGCCATTTCCAGGCTCATCAGGAAAGAGTTCAGGGTTCAGTTAGTAATGTCTGTATGGATACAGGATGGGAAACGGCAGGAGCATGTCTCTGACAGTCCTGTAGGCTCACCTCACACAAGAGGAAACAGACCTAGAGAATTTAGGAGGGACTTGTTCAAGGTCATAGACTAGCTAGGTCAAGGGTCAAGGGTATGAACCAAGGACTAGTGGTGAAATATGTGGTCGGGGTGAAGGGATGGGTGTGACTCAGTGAAAAATTCAAAATACCAAATCCATTGCTGTTGAGTCGGGCCTAACTCATAGCGATCCTAGAGGTCAGAGTAGAACTGCAACATAGAGTTTCCAAGGACTGCCTGGTGGATTGGAATTGCTGACCTTTGATTAGCAGATGTAGCTCTTAACCCACTATGCCACCAGGATTTCTGTGACTTGGTGATCTCGTATAAATTCTGTCAACTATCTTCCTAAACTTAAGCCTTTCCTATAAGATATGTATTATGAAAAGGTAAACACAGCTGATACATTGATTTGTGGCTGATGTTACCAGGTATCTACAAACAAACAACAATAAAAGATAAAGAGACTCTTTCAATAGGATTGTCTAGAATGGCAAACAAAGAGGTCCAGAATTCCACCCCAGGAAGTCTCAGCAACCAGCATAGCTGTGACTCACCCAAGATGCAATGACGAACGTGAAGAACGATGAATAAGAAAGAAATCCCAGGCAAAATCATGCCAATGAGAAAAGACACGCGTAAGTGCCAAAGTGTCACGGAGCTACAGAAAATGAACCAGTTGTGCTGGTTCTGGTGCCTGGGTGATCCTCGGGTCACTGAAGGTGTCCTCCAAACACTGACAGGCTGAATCAAGACCCAAACACTACTCACTCCCTCTGGTGGGTCTCAAACAGTCCTGAAAATAAACAGATAAGTTTATGCCAATATTTAAATATTAGCAGGGCTGTTATCTGATTACTTATGTGTCACCTCATCTGGAAGAATTCAGGAGACTTTCTGCTTGAGTTGCTGAAGTGGCACACTTTTCAAAGGACATCAAGTATAAATAAGTTCTATTACTTACAACAGGATGCAGGCTTTGTGGAGCTACAAAGAAACATAGTAGAATTCTAATTTAAGTCAAATCTCCCGAAGAGGATTTGGCAGATGCAGCTGTCTTCAGGTTGTTGTTAACCCATTGTGACACTGGTTATAGAGCTTTCAGTAAGAACTCGATGATTTTGTTTTGCAATCCTACAGGGTTTGCTGCAAATGACGGTAAATGTAGGCGTTTGGCAGAGGTGGTGAGATGGTAGCAGACCAACACTATGTACCACAAAGCCTGTCTGCTGGATAAAGCTTGTTGTGTCCCAGCCCTCCCGGGACAACAGGGGTGAAACGGAACATCTTTAGGCAGTGATGTGGTGTTGAAGAGAGAGTGCAAATTCTTGAGTCAACAAACCAGGCTGAGTGCTCCGATTCGACTGCCATTAGCTGAACAACTCTGAGTAAGCCACACAGTCTCTCTACTAACCCTCAGTTTCCTCAGCTATACCAAAAATCAAACCAAACCCACTGCCATTGAGTCGGAACCATGGAAGAAAACCCCAGGGATCTACTTCTGAAAATTCAGCCACTGAAAATCCTACAGATCACAGTCCTACTCAGACACACGCAGGGTCACACGAGTTGGGATTAACTTGGTGGCAACTGGTCACAACTGGTTAAATGAGAATAAATCAGAGAGTTTCCAAGGAGTGGCTGGTGAATTCACGTTCCTGACCTTTTGGTTAGGAGCTGTAGCACTTAAGCACTGTGCCACCAGGGTTTCCTAAGTGAAGACAGCGTGATCTATTTCCCCAGACTGCTTTGAGACTCGATGAGAAAAATATGTTTCTTAAAAACAAACAGCCTCATATAAATTAAACCATAAGGTACACACACCACCTGCATCACTCTGTGTCCCCAGGTCTGGTCTAGTCTTGGTTTGAAGTGTTGGCTTCTTTTTAGACAGGAGAAGAGAGAGTGGAGAGAAGGGGACAAGTGGTGGTTGAATGGATACCGGAAGTAAAAGGGTGCAAAAGAATTGTGTGCTGTCACAGGGTGAGGGGAGCAGACAATTGTAGAGAGATGTGTGCTCAGGGTTTTGTACGGCAACTGGATTTGGATTGTCAAGTTTCACCTAAAAATTTAATAAAGCACAGCACCATGGGTCAGTGAGAGGAATACATCACAGGTGTTTTGAAAAGCTTAACTTAGTGGGAATTTTAAGATGCTTTATTTTCCATTTTGAACTTCATGCTTCCTCCAGGAACACCTCAAGTTGCCTTCACGTGGCACACTTTCTCATTGGTTCACTGTCTGACATTAAACTCAAAAGTGGTTCCGTGTGGCAGGAGGTCAGTTTTGTAAATTTTACAGTCGCTTCCAAATTTGATTGATGAATGAGCTCAGACTATGATACAGCAAACACTCCCAAAGCAGCCTTCTCTACTTGCACACGACTCATCCCACCCTACAGGGGAACAGAACTGCCCCGCTGGGCCTGAAGGGAGCAGCTGGTGGATTCAAACTGCCGACGTTTTGGTTCGCAGCTGAGCTTGTCACCGCCGTGCCACCAGGGCTCTGCTTTATCATTAGTAGGTGTTCCTGACAGACTAAGTCATTCTCGTCACCTGTGGAGGAAACATTCCTGACGGTGCTTTTACAATGAACATACGTTTCTTGCTTTGCAACACTTTTTACATTGTCTGTTGCTATATAAAGCCAAGTGCCGTGGGATCAGAGTATCATAGAAACAATTTAAAAAACTAAAATAACATAGCAACACAGTTAATTAAAAGCCAAAAATGTTCTGTGTATTTTCTATTTCCCAGTCCTACTCATCGAAAGTAAACACTGTTTGGCGTGTTCGTCATTCCAAAATTTTCTTGTGCCTATGCAAACAAATAGGTACTTTACCCAAACAAAACAAAATTACGTTGCACACATGATTTTGCAAGTTGTTTCCTTCGTGTGGTGTAGTATACTGTGGGTATTTGCATGTTTAACAGTGAGTGACTGCGGGCAAGTCATTAGAGGTGACTAATAAATAAATAAATAAATAAAAACCAACGGAAAATGAAATGAATCCAGCTTCCATATGGCATACTTGAATAAGTTCCTATAGAGTTCAAAAGTAAAGGTGTTCATCTAGGGAGGGGGAGAAATGGGCATTCAGTTGAAACAGGAGACCAGGTTTCCTGGGAAATGAGGGCCTTGAGGGCCCTCACTGGGGAGTCTGAGCCCGGACTGCGGATGGACGGGCGTCATTTGAAAGGGGAAGACAAAGGGAAGACAAACGCCTCCGAACAAGCGCGGCGTAGCAGGCGCATCCTGAGGGGCAAGAGCAAGTGTCCCCAGTCCATGAGGAACCTGGGGCCTGGGCCAGTCGGCTGCCAGCACAGCTGTCGTCGATGCCGGGATCTGAACCACGGTCTGCAAACCCAAGACCCCGTCCTCCGCAGGCCAGCTCTCAAGCGAGAGATTATAGTTAACACACGCAGAGATCCATCTCAGCGCGTACGGCAGTGGCTCCGGAAGACTGAGTTTCTCTTCCCCGGGTGCACACAGGTGTGTGTACTTGTGCATGTATTTCGATTTTCAGATCCTCATCTCTGACAGGCCATCAGGATTTCGCTAAGAGAGAAAAAATCTGAGAAAGGACAATAAACCTTTTGTTTAGAAAATGAGACACAAGTTGTTAGTTCACTTTTAAGAAGCAGGAAACGCCCACAGCAACCTATTTATCTTTTGCAAGTTACTGTAATTATTTCTCTTTTGAATATTGCTTAGAAAAATCATTTTTCCCAACTTAATGGAGAAGGAGGTAAATATATTGATATCATCTATACATTGGAGATTTTTTTGGAGACCGAAACTAGGTGCTGGCTAGAATGTGGTCTGCTTGCGTTTTGAAAAACAAAAAGAATCAAGTGTGATTCCACTTGTTTACTTACTAGTGGGATGCGCAGTTCCTTATCTCTTCACACAGACAAATGACAGAAGAATCTTTGATAGCAGCTGTTCCTGTCATTGCAACCCAGTAGGTACTGACTTCCAGTGAGTCAGAACCGTGTGAGCTGAAATTCTCCCGAAATCTACCGTGAGAAAGTGCTTATGTCAGCACCTGCTAAGCCCCCGGTGAGCACTCCCCTGATCACCACTAATCAGGGAAGATTGCTCACCAACGTGTGGCGCAGGTCAGTCGGGTTCTTGTGCAATGGCCTAGAGAACCACTCCTGATCCACAGCCGTGATGCCACTATCAGTGCACATCACACTTGGCTTTCTCTGTGACTGTGTCCTACAACTGCAGACTAGGCCCGGGACCCGGGAGAACAACAAAGAGCATCTGATGAATAAACGGTGAACAAACGCAAAGCCAGTAACAGAGATGGAGGGGCTGGTCTCACTTCTGCCCCGAGGGCCACGTGTCCCAGCGCCGGAGGGGCTGGTCTCACTTCTGCCCCGAGGGCCGCGTGTCCCAGCGCGGGAGCCCCCTCTCCTACCCTCAGGGTTGCTGTCAGTGAAATGTGAACGTCGGGCTTGCTGGTCTCCCGGGCTCTTTTCTGACCCTAGTCCTCCTGACTCTTCTGTTTCTTCCTGCTTGAAAAGTTGTCTTCCCTGAGGATCTTTGGACATATTTTTACACTCCATGCCTTAGCAACCTTTCCTGGGGAAGATTCTTAAATGTCAGGTTCTCTTTCAATTCTCTCATTCAACGGATTTACAGTGAGCCCATCAATTTTCTTGTTGTGGCTCCAGAGACCCAAGCCACGTGGCATTAGAGATGATGAGTCAAGCACTGTTGGACTTAATGGGAGAATGAGTCTTGGGAGGGCATTCTACCTGTAGAATTCTACCTGAAATTCTGTTACAAGGGGCAATAGATTTCATTCCACAAAAACTAGTAACAGCTGAAATGCAAATATCTTGGAAAAGAAAATATTATACCAAATCAAAACCAAACCCACTGCCATAAAGTCAATTGTGTCCTGTAACAACCCTATAGGACAGAGTAGAACTGTTCCACAGAGTATCTAAGGAGTGCCTGGCAGATTCATACCACTGACCTTCTGGTTAGCAGCCGTAGCACTTAACTACTATGCCACCAGGGTTTCCAACATCATAAATTCATACTAAAGTGTGAATGATGAATAGCAACTCTTTTATTTGGGTAGATTTTTACAATGGGCTAGCAGGAGGAGACAAGGGTAGGGAAAGGACTGGTAGAAAACTCCAAGTTCCCTGAGTAAGGGGAAAGGAAAGCAAAATAATTGAGGGACAAGAAAGGAAATGAGGTTTAATACTGACGGTCTGCCAAGAAGAAAGCTCTGTTGTTATGGGACAGTATCTGTCAAAGAATAGAGAACATTTTATGGAGATCTTTTTTGTTTCACATCTTCCTTTTCTTTCTAAGTTCCTTTTACTTGAAATTGTTGGTAAATTCACTAATACTACTCAGAGGTACATTTCTGCTTAAAAAAAAATACACCTTGGAAGCCCTAACCAAGACTGTCTCAAAAAACAGAAAAAACCGAGCCCCTTGCAGCCAGCCCCTGAAGCCCCCTTTTCCCCGACGCCTTCCATGGGGTTGGCCCTCTCCTTCTTCACCATCAGCTGCTGATCACAGGCTGCCTCCTGATACACTTGAGAAGTCGGCCAGTTCTTCCTGGTACAGAGCACAGCGACTGTGGATTCTTTCCATCTTCTTTTGATGCTTCTTGCGTTGTTCAAATATGTTCCCTATAGAATTCTTCACTTGAGGCTTGAATTTTTTCTTCAGTTCTTTCAGCTGGAGAAATGCTGAGTGCGTTCCCTTTTGGTTTTCTAACTCCAGGTCTTTGCACACATTCAGCTTTTACTTCATCATTTCTCCCTTTCACTTTAGCTATTCTACATTTGAGAGTAACTTTCAAAGTCTCTTCTGACTTTCATCTTGATCTTTTCTTTCTTTCTTGTGTTTTTTTTTTTATGATCTCTTGCTTTTTTCATGTATGACTCAATTGATGTTATTCCTGTGTAATTCATCCTGCAAGGTCCATGTGTACTGTAACTGTACATTGTTGAACAAAGGCATTTGCAGTGAGTCTGTCACTGGTCTTGCAAAACCCTATCCTTCGATCTCACCTATCGTTTGTATCACCAAGGCTGCATTTTCCAATTACTGATTCTTTTTTGTATTCCAATCACCAGTAATTATCAACACATCTTAACTGCATGTTTCATCAATTTCAGACTTCAGAAATCAGCAAAAATTTTCAACTGCTTTATCTTTCGTATTAGCAGTTTGTTTTAGTCAGCTAGTGCTGCTCTAACAGAAATACCACAGAGTGGATGGCTTTAACAAAGGAAGGTTTTTTTCTTTCACTGTCCAGTAGGCTATAAGTCCAAATTCAGGATGTCCACTCCAGGGAAACATTTTCCCTCTTGTCAGTTCTGGAGGAAAGGCTGGTGCTGCATTAGTCTTTGTCCAGGGAGCATCCTGGTGCAGGAACCTCAAGTCTGAAGGACACGCTCTTCTCCTGGTGATGCTTTCTTGATGGTGTGAGGTTCCCAATTCTCTGCCCGCTTTCCTTTCTTTTTATCTCTTCCAGGATAAAAGGATTAAGGGTGGGGCAAGCCATATTCCAGGGAAACTCCCTTTACAGTGGAGCAGGTAGGTGATCTTACAAAGGGATTTACAGTCCCACCTTAATCCTTTAACACACAGCACAACAAAATCACAAAATGGAAGATAATAGTAGAACACAGGGAATCATGGTCACATGGCTACACTTACCTTTGGGGGGACACAGTAGGATCCATGACATCCCACCCTTTGGAATCCCAAAAATCACATCTTTGATACATGCAACACATTCATCCCATACGCTAGAAGTCTTAAACTAGTTCCAAGTCCAAAATACAAAAATTCTTTTACATCTGTGAAGCCTGGAACGTAAGCTATCACCTTCTAAAGGTACAATGGCAGAATAGGCATTTCTCCCATTTCAAATGGGAGAAATTGCAGGGAAAGAAGACTTTAACAAGCAACAAATGAGTCAGCAGAACACATTATATTAGCCCTCGAATGTTTGGAAATAACCTTCCATTTTGTAAGACATTTTACACAGTAGCTTTCCCCTCCAGTCTCTAGGTATTGGCCAAACTCACTTGAATCTCAGTGGAGACCCTCAACCCTGTGCTACAACTCTGCCTTCAAGGCCCACTTGGACAGAAACTCTGCTTTAGGTGCAACCTAAGCCCAACTGAGTGGCAGTTGCACCCTTGCAAACACAGGATGCTGTGGTTCCACCCTTTCAAACCCTGAAGATCATGGCCATGCCTTTTAAGACTGAGGCATCTCAGCCTCTCATGTTCTTTGTCTCTTCAGCTTCTCCTTCCTACGGCCTCATGGCCCAGGCCTCAGGCCCGCATCTGCCCTACAGGAGCAAGTGTTCCAAAGCTCTGTAGCTCCACTGATTCAAGTGCCCAGAGGCACTCCACTCTTGCTAGAAAGCATCCTGCACAAAAGCACTCAGATCTCTCACCTTGTGGGTCAGCAAGGCTAGTTTCACCAATTCAAGTGCCCGGAGGCACCTTGTTCCACAAGGAAAACTCTGTGCACAGGCACTTAACTCTCTTGCTCCGTGGGTCGGCTCCAGTGCTGCCTCTGGTTCCGTCGCTGCCATTGCTGCTGCCAATCCTCTGCTGTTTGTTTCTCACCATCTGTACCTTCTTCGGTTCCTTCTGAATCTTCTATCCATTCACAGTTTTAAAATGGCTTCTACATTTTAGGTATTTGCTAGAGCAGCACCCCACTCCTGGTACCAAATTCTGTTTTAGTCAGCTAGTGCTGCTGTAACAGAACTATGACAGAGTGGATGGCTTTGACAAAGGAAGGTTTATTCTTATACAGTCTGGTAGGCTACAAGTCCAAATTTGGGATGTTGGCTCCAGGTGAAGGTTTTCCCTCTTGTCAACTCTTGGGGAAAGTCCCGTATTGCATCGGTCTTTGTCCAGGAAGTGTCTTGGTGCGGGGACCTCAGGTCTGAAGGACACTCTGTTCTCCTAGTGCTGCTTTCTTGATGGTGTGAGGTTCCCAATTCTCTGCCTGCTTTTCTTTCCTTTTATCTCTTCTAGGATAGAAAGTTTCAGGAAGGGGCAAACTATCCTCCAGGGAAACTCCCTTTACAGTGGAGCAGGTAGATAATCTTATAAAGAGATTTACAGTCCCACCCTAATCTTTTAACACACAGCACAGCAAAATCACAAAGTGGAGGACAATTGTTGAATACAGGGAATCATGGTTACATGGCTACACCTATTTTGGGGGGGACACAATAAGATCCATGACATGATTGATGTGTAAATTTCAGTAATAGTCATATTAAGTGGCTTTCCTTGTAGGCAAATGTATATTATGCTGTACTGATTATTATTACTGTTCACTATCCTGATAATATCCTGTATTTCAGAATAGATCTTGAAATGTTCTTTTTGATGTGAATGCAGTACCATTCCTTTTCAATTTGTCACTCCTGACATTGTGGGCCATATGACTAAGATCGGTCTCACTGGTCTCTTTGAATTTATCAGTTCATAGAGATTTTGGTGGAAAATAGAGTGGGTAAGAGGGTTGGCTTCAAACCTCATCAGGAAGGAGCCAGAGACACATAGACTGAAACATGGTGCAAAGTACCTGGCCAGCATTCCACTGGCTAACCAGATGGCCTCACACTTTATGTGAGTAAGCATATGGTTTCTCGTTTTGACAAAGTCACATTGGGAAACCTCACAGAGAGAAGAGTGAAACTGGCCATGTGACAATGGAGTTAGACTGAGGCTGCAAACCAAGAAAGGCTTGGGTCTACCAGAAGCTGGAAGAGGCTTTGGAGAGCTCGTGGCCCTGCTGACACCCTGATTTTAAATTTCTAGCCTCCAGAACTGCACAAGAACAAATCTTTGTCATCGTAAGCCACCTAATCTATTGTCCTTTGCCACAGCAATTCTAGGAAATAGGCACTGAGAGTGGAGACTTGTTCCAGTGGCGTTCCATCCAGACTGATCAACAGCTCTGTAATAGAGACTCAGTTTTTGAAATACACCTGTCACATTTCCAGACAAACAGAACAGGCCTGAATCAAGTTATTTGAGCAGAATTTAAATAACCATCTAGTGAAGACTAAGACTTTGGGGAAGGCACAAGAGATTCCCCTGAGACAAAATAGAGAGTGGCCAGAGGAATGGAAACATTGGCCACAAACTGTATTTTGCACTCACTGGACAATACCTGGGTTATTGTCCTTAATTCTAGATACAGTTTCTTTTCTTTTTTCCTTCATTATGATTAAGTGAACGCATCCAATCCAAGTCAATTTTGCAAATCTGTCTCTCGACAATTCTATCTGCTCTCCCCACCTTGTGACAGCGCACACCTCATTTTCGCTCTTTATTACTAGTATCCACCCAGCAAGCAACTGTCCCCTCCTCTCCACCTTCTCCTCTCCCCTCTGGAAAGAAATCAGTAGGACATCCTTCTATAAATGCATTAAACCACAAAGTACACACACGACATGCACATTCTGTGTCTTCTACTTCAATCCATTCTTAGTTTGAAGTGTTGACCTCAGTACTGGTTTCAGCTTCAGAGCAGCAGCAAGTCTAGGGGCCATGTTCCCAGGGGACCCTCCAGGCTGTCAGACCACCAGTTCTGGTCTTTTAGTAGAGTTCTTGATCTGCACATCTCTTTTTCTTGGGTTGTGTTAGGGACTCTAACTTGTGTCCCCCATCACAGCTGCCTTTGGTGGTGGCCGGGCACCATCTGGTTCTTCTAGTCTCGGGCTGATTCAGTCTCCTATTCACAAGGGTCCTTCTGCCACCTGGGCTCATTTTTCCTCCTGTCTTTGATGTTCTCTGTCGTCATCTGTCCCAGGTGGATTGGGACCAGTTGATGCTCCTCAGATGACAGATTTGCTGGCTTTTCAGACCTCAGACGCCACTCAAAAATATGGGGTGCAGAGGACTCTCTTAACAAAAGACTAGTTATGCCAATTGACCTCTATGTCCCTTGAAAACAGTCCCCAGGCCCGTGTTCCTGCTTCTCTATCCTTTGAAGTATAGAGCTGAATTCAGAAAACCTTTTAGTTTATGTTGTAGTCCATTTGTGCTGATCTGTCCTCTACTGAGTGCTGTCACATACTTCACCTAACCAAATTCCTATCAACTATCTAATCTATGATCAACCCTCTCCCTTCACCCCACACTTGTAGACATCAAAGACTCTACTGTGCATAATCCTTTTTGAAGTCCTTACAATAGTGGTCTGATAAATACTTGTCCTTTTGCAGCTGGCTGATTTCACTCAGCATAATGTCTTCTAGTCAATACCTGGTTATGAGATGCATCCTAAAAGCATCATTGTTCTTTATCACTGCATAGTGTTCCATTGTGTATATATACCATAGTTCGTTTACCCACTCATCTGTTGATGGGCATCTAAGTTGATTCCATCTTTTTGCTATTGTGGACAGTGCTGCAATAAACATTTGTGTGCATGTATCTGTTCATGTGACAGCCCTTATTTCTGTAGGGTATATTTCTAACAGTAGGATTGCTGGATCATGTGATATTTCTATTTACAGCTTTTAATGAAAGTGTCAAATTGCTTTCCGGAGAGGATGTACCATCTTGCATTACCACCAGCAGTGTAGGAGAGTTCCAGTCTCTACACAGCCTCTCCAGCATTTGTTGTTTTGTGTTTTTTGGATTATGGCCAATCTTGTTGCGGTGATATGGTATCTCATTGTAGTTTTAATTTGGATTTCTCTGATAGCTAATGATCATGAGTATTTCCTCATGTGACTTTTGGCTGCATGAATGTCTTTTTTGGTGAAGTGTCTGTGCATATCCTTTGCCCATTGCTTAATTGAGTTATTTATTTTTTTCTTGTTGATATTTTGCAGTACCTTGTAGATTATGGAAATCAGACTTCAATCCAACATGAAGTTGTCAAACATTTTTTCCAACTCTGTAGGTAGTCTTTTAACTTTCTTGATAAAGTCTTTGGATGAGGATTGGCGTTTGGTTTTTAGTAGTTCCCATTTATCTACTCTGTTGTTTGTGCACTGTTGGTCAGACTTTGTAGTTTGTCTAAGCCATGTGTTAGAACTTGCATTGTTGTCTCTATTTTTTCTTCCATAATCTTTATTGTTTTGGGTTTAACATTAAGATCTTTGATCCATTTTGATTTAGTTTTTGTGTAAGATGTGAGATACAGGTCTTGTTTCAGTTTTTTTTGCAAATGGGTATCCAATTTTGCCAACATCATTTGTTAAAGAGACTGTTTTTACCCCAGTCTACAACCTTTGGGCCTTTGTCGACTATCACCTGTTTATAGGAGGGTGGTGATATTTTGGGTTCTCTATTCTGTTCCACTGGTCTCTATTTCTGTTTTTGCACCCCAAACAAAATCTGGTGGCTCTTATCCTTTGTGTTATTGATATGGTTGATCACATTACTTGCTTTTCTGATGTTGAACCAGCCTTGCATCCCTGGTAAGAACCCAACTTGGTCATAATGAATTATTTTTTTTTTGATATGTTGTTAACTTCTATTGGCTAGGATTTTGAAGATTTTTACATCTAGGTTCACAAATGTTACTGATTCGTAATTTTCCTTTTTTGTTGGATCTTTCCCTAGCTTTGGTATTGGGGTTATGCTGGCTTCATAGAGTGAATTTGGGAGTATTCTGTCCTTTCCTATGCTGTGAAATAGCCTCAGTAGTATCGGAATTAACTCCTTTCTAAAAACCTGGCAGAATTCTCAGGTGAAGCCCTCTGGTTGGTCTGCTTCTTTAAATGGTTAGATATTGATTATTATTTTTGTGGCAGCAGAAAGCTATTCAGCTTCTCCAGAGTCACACCAGCAGAGGCTATAGTGTAGCTCTAAAAAGGGTGTAAGGGCACTACTAGACTTGGCCACTAGCTGCTGCTGATTTCTCTAGGTGCAGCTGTGGTAAGTACAACTTCCCTGGTGAGAGAGATGCTGTCTAGCCCAGCAGTGTTGCTCAGTTGGGCATCTGGCCTTAGCTAGGCCTTCAGAGGTGGCAGGCCCTGGCTCCTGGCTGACAAAGATGGTGATTTACTTGTGCTAAACCTCTGGAATCATGTCAGCAGACACTATGGTATAGCTCAGAGATGGGATGAAGGGAGGGCACCACCACACTTGGCCACCAGCCACCATTGTGTTCTCTAGATGTGATTGTCTTGAAAACTGCTTTCACACTGAGAGAAGTGTTATCCAGTGTCAGTCAGTCCAAGACAGGCCCTCAGCAGTGGAAGGTCCTCCATCCTGGCTGACAAAGATAGCAACCTACTTGTAGAGTCTCTCAGGATCCCCATCATCAGACGCTATGATATGGCTCAGAGAGGAGACAGGGAAAGGTGCTGCCACACTCATCTGCCAGCCACCACTGTTTTGTCTAGGTTGTTGTTGTTGTTGTTAGGTGCTGTCGAGCCAGTTCTGACTATAATGACCCTACGAACAATAGAACAAAACAATACCTGGTCTTGCACCATGTCCACAATTGCTTTTATGCTTAAGCCCACTGTTGTGGCCACTGTATCGATCCATCTTGCTGAGAGTCTTCCTCTTTTTCGCTGACCCCTCACTCTACCAAGCATGATGTTCTTCTCCAGGGACTGATCTTTCCTTACATGTCCAAAGTATGTAAGATGCAGTCTTACCATCTTTGCTTCCAAGGAGCACTCTGGTTGTACTTTTTCCAGGATGGATAAGTTTGTTCTTTTGGTAATCCATCACACATTCAACATTCTTCTCCAACACCACAGTTCAAAGGCATCAGTTCTTCATCTGTCTTCTTCATTTGTAGTCCAGCTTTCACATACATACGATGTGATTGAAAATACCATGGCTTGGGTCAGGCACATTTTAGTCTTCAAGGTGACGTCCTTACTTTTGAATACTTTGAAGAGGTCCTTTGCAGCAGATTTTCCCAGTGCAATGTATCTTTTGATTTCTTGATGGCTGCTTCCAAGGGCATTGATTGTGGATCCAGTAAAATGAACTCTTTGACAATCTAAATCCTTTCTCCATTTATGACAATGTTGCTTACTGCTCAAGTTGTGAGGATTTTTGTTTTCTTGATATTGAGTTGCAATCCATACTGAAGGCTGTGGTCTTTGATCTTCATCAGTAAATGCTTGAAATCTTCTTCATTTCCAGCAAGTAAGGTGGTGTCTTCTGCATAACACAGGTTGTCAATGAGTTGTCTTCCATTCCTGATGCCTCATTCTTCATACAATCCAGCTTCTCAGATTATTTGCTCAGCATACAGATTGAAAAGGTATGGTTAAAGGATACAACCCTGATGTATGCCTTTCCTGACATTAAACCATGCAGTGTCCCCTTGTTCTGTTTGCCCAGTTGCCTCTTGTTCCATATACAGATTCCTCAAGAGCACAATTAGATGTTCTGGAATTCCCATTCTCTGCAATTTTAGCCACAGTTTAGTATGATCCACACAGTCTAATGCTTTCGTGTAGTGGATGAAACACAAATAAACATCTTGCTGGTATTCTTTGATTTCAGCCAAGATCCACCTGACATCAGCGATGATATCCCTGGTTCCACATCCTCTTCTGAACCCACCTTGAATTTCTGGCAGTTCCTTGTCCGTATATTGTTGTAGTTGCCTTTGAATGATCTTGAGCAGACTTTTACTTGCACTTGCTAACAACAATGTTGTTCAGTGATTTCCAAGTTCAGTTGAATCACCTTTCTTCGGAATGGGCGTTAACACGGATCTCCTCCAGTCAGTTGGCCAGGTAGCTGTCTTCCAGATTTCTTGTCATAGACAAGTGAGTACTTTCAGCTCTACATCTGTTTGTTGAAATATCTCAGCTGATATTCCATCAATCCCAGGAGTGTTGTTTTTCATCAATGCCTTCCATGCAGCTTCACCTTCTTCCTTCAGTACCATTGGTTCCTGATCACATGCTACCTCTTCACATGGCTGACCATTGACCAGTTCTTCCTGGCATAATGACTCTGTGTATTCTTTCCATCTGGTTTCGATGCTCTCTGAGTCATTTAATAGTTTCCCTGTAGAATCCATCACCATGAGTCAGATCCAATTTGACAGCACTTGGCTGGTAGAATCCTTCACTATTGCACCTCGAGGCTTGAATTTTTTCTTCAGTTCTTTCAGCTTGACAAATGCAAAACGTGTTCTCCCCTTCTGGTTTTCCATTTCAGCTCTTTGCACACGTTATTATAATACTTTCTTTTGTCTTCTCGAGCTGCTCTCTGAAACCTTCTGTTTAAGTCTTTTACTTCACCACTCCTTCCTTTTGCTTTAGCTGCTTGACATTCAAGAGCAAGTTTCAGAGTCTTCTCTGACATCCAATGTGGTTTTTTTTTCTTTCCTGTCTTTTGAATGACTTCTTGCTCTCTTCATGGATCACGTCTTTGATGTCATTCCACAATTCACCCAGTCTTCTGTCATTAGTGATCAACACATCAAATCTGTCCTTGAGATGGTCTTTAAACTCAGGAAGGATATACTCAAGGTCTTGTGGCTCTTGTGGACTTGTTATAATTTTCTTCACTTTCAACTTGAATTTGCCTATGAGCAGTTGATGACCTGTGCCACAGTCAGCACCTGGTCTTGTTCTGACTGCTCCTAGGGAGCTTTTCCATAGTCTTTTTCCACAGATGTAGTCAATGTGGTCCCTGTGTATGTCATCTGGTGAGGTCCATGTGTACAGTCGCCATTTGTGTTGGTTGAAAAAGGTATTTGTAATGAAAAAGTCGTTAGTCTTGCAAAATTTTGTCATGCGATCTCTGGCATTATTTCTGTCACCAACGCTGTATTTTCCAACCACCGATCCTTCTTCTTTGTCTCTAACTTTTGCATTCCAGTCACCAGTAATTATCAATGCGTTCTGATTGCATGTTCAACTAATTTCAGACTGAAGAAGCTGGTAAAAATCTTCAATCTCTTCATCTTGGTCTTAGTGGTTAGTGTATAAATTTGAAAATAGTTGTATTAACTGGCCTTCCTTGTAGGAGTATGGATATTATCCTATCACTGACAGTACTGCACCTCAGGACAGATCTTGAAATGTTCTTTTTGATGATGAATGCAACACCATTCCTCTTCATGTTTTCCTTCCCAGCATAGACCTTATGATTGTTAGATTCAAAATGGCCAAAACTGGTCCATTTCAGCTCAGTAACGCCTAGAATGTCAATCTTTGTGCATTCCATTTGATTTTTGACAATTTCCAGTTTTCCTAGATTCATACTTCGTACATTATTAGTGGATGTTCATAGCTGTTTCTTCTTGTTTTGAGTCATGCCACATCAGCGAATGAAGATCCTAGATGCCTTACTCCATCCACATTGTTAAGATCGACTCTACTCTGAGGAGGCAGCTCTTCCCCAGTCGCCTTCTGAGTGTCTTCCAACCTGGGCAGCTCACTTTCTGGCACCATACCTGACAATGTTTGGCTGCTATTCATAGGGTTTTCCATGGCTAATTCCTTTCATAAGTAGATTGCCTGGTCCTTTTTCCTAGTCTGTCTTAGTCTGGAAGCTCAGCTGAAAGTTGCCTACCATGGTTGATCCTGCTGGTACCTAAATACCAGTGGCATTGCTTCCTGTATCACAGCAACAAGCAAGCCTCCACTGACAGACAAGTGAGGGCTGCTCACTCCCTCCTTACCTGATAGTGTTACCCCGCTTACCTGATGCTGTTATCCTCCTTGCCCGATACTGTTACCCTTCTTTCTGATGCTGTTGTCTGCCTTACCTGATGCTGTTACTCTCCTTACCTGGTATTATTACCTTCACCTGATGCTGTCACCCTCCTTACAATCATACCTAGTGGTGTGATTGTCTTAAAAACAGCTTTTCTGCTGAGAGAGGCACTGTCCACTCAGGCACCATTGCTCAGCATGGCAGCCAGCCCCATCTGGACCCTCAGGCATCCTGATTCTGCCTCTCAGCTGACTAAGGTGGTGTCCTATTTGTGTCACCTCTCCTGCATGATGCTAGCAGAACCTATGGCATAGCTCAGAGAAGAGGGGGGAAGGGCACTGGTACTTTCTACCAGCAGCTGCTGGGTTCTCTAGATGTGACTGTCTTAAGTACAGCCTCTCTGCTGGGTGAGATGCTGTCTTCTCAGGCACTGCAGCTCAACACGGCAGCTGGACCCTGCTAGGCTCTCAGGCTCAGTAGTCCCAGTCCCAGTCTCCTGGTTAACAAAGATGGTATCCATACCTGTAAGTGTTTCAGCTGCTGTGCCAGCAGAGGTGGGACCTTCCGCACTGCTGTCCGGCTTCTGATAAAGGTAGTTTTCCCCTTCCTGTTGCCCAGTCTGATCTCACAGCTGTCTGCCTGATCTCTTGGGGCTCCCAGAATGTCTACTCTGCTCCATTCAATTGTTTTTCTAGACCTTTGTTCTCAGCAGGAATCAGGGAGACATGTGACTAGTCCACCATCTTGGCCCTGTCCCCTAGATATGATTTTTTTTTAAGGTAACTAGTTTTCTTATTGAAGGAGCCCTGGTGGTGCAACAGTTAAGTACTCGGCTGCTAATGGGGAGGTCATCAGCTTGAACCCACCAACTGCTCCCTGGAAGAAAGATGTGGCACTCTGCCTCTATAAAGATTCACAGCCTTGGAAACCCTATGGGGGAGTCACGATGAGTCTGAATTGATTCTATGGCACAAAACCACAACAAGTTTTCTTATTACAGAAATAACCCATTCTCTTAGTAAGAAAATGTGTATGTATGTACTGACAGCACACAGTGAAGTATAAGCCTTTCCACTGTCATCTCAACACCTAATCTCGTTCTTCCCAGAAAACAGATGTTAATAAAACATTACACAGATGCCAGATTTTCTTCTGTGAAGACACTGACAAACACCAGCACACATGTGATCAAGGCTTTCGTGGTCTGACATTTTTTTGCGTGAAATGTCTTGATTATCTTTTCACATTATCCATATAGATTCTACCTCATGCTTGATAATAGTTGCACAATATTCTATTGTACCATAGTTCGATAATTGAATGTACCATAGTTTGATAATTCTCTAATGACTATCACAGTGAGATTTATGAATTTATGTATTTTACATAAACTTTGAAGTGGTTTCCAATTTATTTTATTACAAGTAATGTAGTAATAGGGATTATTGACCCTTTATTGTTCATCTACACAGGAGTACTCACAGTTTAAACTCCTACAAATGGTGAGTGACTTGTGTACATTTTGTTTTGTACTTGTTCCTGATAATGATCCCTGAATTGCCCCTTCTAATTGTCTGTTTCTCCACCTCTTCACAAAATTTAGGTGTTTTCAAAATTTAAGTACTTTATAGCTGAAGAATTGTATCTTATTATTGTTTAATTTGCATTTCCTGCTTATGAGGCAGATCACTTATTATTTCATGTTTATTGGCAGCTGGTGTTCTTTTTCTATGAATTCCCTATTCCTGCATTTCACCTCTTTTTCTGTTGGATTATTTATTTTTTTCTTTGTCTTATTGACCTCTAAGGCTTTTGGCATGTTAAGAAAATTAGTCCTTTGCCATAGATGTTGGAAATTTATTTTCTAGTTTGCAGTTTGTCTTATGATGTTTTTGTGATATATTTTCATATATGCATATTAAATTTTTCTTTAATCAAATTTAGTTCATTTCTTTCCTTTTGTGTTATGTCTTCACCATGCCAAGATGTTTAAGAAATTCTCCTTTTCTACAGTGTTTCTTAATGGCATATTCTATGTTTAAATGTTTGATCCACCTTGAATTTATTTTGCTTTAAAGAGTAGAACCTCTGAGATGAAGGCTAATCCTTCTCCAACCAAATGGACACTTTTCTAACATTGTTTGTTGATTAGTCTGTCTTTGCTGATTTGAAGGACCAATTTTATCACACACTAAAACTCTATTTTAGTGCTCTGTTTCCAGATCGTTTCTTCAGTTTTTGTACAGTACCAAACATTTTAGTTTCTGGTGGGTCTCAGGCCCCCATACTACCACTAATCTGTGTTGTAACATTTTCTTAGTTACTTTGATATATTTCTTTTTCCAGATAACAGTTATATTAGAAAATTGATGAGGACAGAACAAAACAAAGACATTTCTCCATGAAAAATACCAACTTCCATCTTATGCTTTACCTTTCTTCTCTTTATACCAGAAGAAGGGTCCCTGTTCTTAATGAAAACTCCGCACTCTGCCTGTGGTCCTGGTCTTAGCCACCGCTTACTCTGGCAATTACTCTCTTTCACTCAGCAGTAGTAACTAGCTAAGCATGCATCATTTTCCTAGGCATGAAAATAAACCTTAATGTCACCCACTAAAACACAAAAACAAACAAAGAAATAAGCAAATAAGAACCTTTGGCTCTATTTCCAGCTCCACCATTTGCCTGACTTCTTTGCTCACCTTTTGAGCTGAAATCCTTACAAGAGCTGTCCACCCTTGCTGCCTGCATCTTCTCACTTCCTCCTCTCCTCAGTCCATCCATAGGATCTCATCTCCACCACTGCCCTGAAAGGGCTGTCATCGCGGCCGCTAGTACCCTCGTTTGGTGAATCCAAGGTCACTTCTCTGTTCTCAGCCTGCTTGGTGCTTGCTGTCAGTTCACATAGGTGATTGAGGTCTATTTTCTTCCGAGGCTTTGTGCTCCGCACGCTTCCCGCACACTCCCCTGCTTCACCTCCGGGGTCACTGGTCCTTCCTTGTGTGTCCGTTTTGTTGGATCTTCTTAAGTCTAATCTCTAAGTATTCAAGCACCTCCGATCTCTTTTCCTCTCTTCTTCCTTGTCTCTTTCCAGTGTCTTCCATCTACCTTCTGTCCCCACTTGATCTTATCCAGTCTTCCAAGTTTAAACACTTGCATTTATCCAACTCCGATCTCTTCCCTCAGCTCCAGAATTCTTTCTCCAATGGTCTACACAAAATCTCTGTTTACACATGTGATAGACGTTACAAGCGTAGTGTGTTCATGACAGAACTCTAGTTTCTCACCCCTGTTTCCATTTGCTGCTCTCCCCTTATTAACTAGATGGCTAAGCGGCAATGCTAGTAGGCACCCTTCCGTCCCCTCTTCATAAAGTACCAACTGGCCTTGTCCCTGGCTCCTCTTTTCCCTTTGCACTGCGTGTCCAGTCCTCCTGTAGGGCCTGTCAGCACTACTGCTGAAACACAAGGCAAAGCTTTACTCATCTCCCCGCTGCTGCCGTCACGAGGCCTGCGATCTCTGTCCTGAGCTCCAGCTCCTTCACTATCTCCACTCTTGTCCCTTGTGCAGTCAATTCCTCATGCAACTTCTGTTCACTGTTGTCGAGGTGACTTGAACTCATGGCATACTGATCCTGTGGGGCAGTTCTCCTCTGTCTCATGCGTGCTGTGAGTTGGAACTGACTTGCCAGTACACAACAACAACAGCAAGGCAACTTCATATGCAGTGGGAGGAAGTGTGGCCCAGTTCGGCATCAGCCTCAGCAGCAGCAGCAGGTTCAAGTCCATCACTGTGGTGACTGTGATCTCATCAAGAGGGTCCCTTCACTCTTGCTGGTCCACTGCTTCACCAAACACAACGTCCTCTTCCCGTGATCCCCCAGACGACATGTCCAAGGCAAGTGAGCTGGACAGTGGTAAGTTGTGGTCCATCATCTTTTCAATGGCTACTTTTTAGAAGTTGAATGCCCAGTCATTCTTCTTAGTCTATCTTCCTCTGAAAGCACAACTAAAACTTGTCCACTACAGGTGACTCTGCTGGCATGTGAAATACTGGTGGCATATCTGCCAGAATCCCAGCAACAAGCAAGCCACCCCAGTAAGAGAAACTGACAAACAGGCAGCAGCTTTAGATAGTAGACAGCACGGCCTTCTGACCCTGTCACCGCCTAGCGTAAATCCTCTGAAGGAGCCAGCTGCTGCCAAGGAGCCCGAGGCCGTGCAGCACCTAACCCTGGGCGTCTTTCTGACCTTCATCACCCTCCCCATCACCTGCTCCGCTCTAGCCACCCGTGGTCTTCTTGCAGTCCCGTGAACACAGTGAGCTGCCCGAGGGCCTTTGCTCATGCTGGTGCCTCCGTAGCGGTGTGCAGGGCTGGCTTTTGTCATTAAGGTCTTTGCTCAAGTGTCCTTTACTCAAGAGACCTTCCCCATCGATCCCACCTACTGCAGCTTTTCTCCATGCCTACATACCCACAACCCCAGCTGCTTCATCCTACTGCATTAAGGCATCTTGTCTTTAATCTATTTAAAATTTTCTTAAATGACATATTTTTTAAAGAGTATTTTCTATCACTCTCTGCTGAAGTGTAAATGTCATAAATGAAAGATTCTGTCTGTCATAGTCATAGGTGCATACCCTTAGAACAGTACTTGGCACATAGTAATCCCATTGTAAAATGAGTGAGTTCTGACAGTTCTAGAAAAAAGGGCACCACTTGCAACACATAAAATTGATAGATCTATTGATTGGGATCCTATAGAACTTACAGATTACCATAGGGAGACGTTACACACTTAACAGTGAATCCTAACCATAAAGAACACACAACTTTTCCATTACTAAAGCAGATGCATATGCATGTGTGTATGTGTATTACATTAAAGTCTGGCAGCTCTATTCTAGGAGAAACTTTAAAGAGCATTACTTAGACTGGAGAAGCAGATACTCAGGATTATTATGACAGTTGTCTTCAAATTAAATGTGCAGTGGAAGAAGGAATTAATTTAGTCACCGTGTTCCAAAGACCAACACTGATTGGGAAGTAAAAGGAAGAAAATTCTAGGTCAAAGAAAAAGATTTTAGAACTGAAACCTGTTTCACATGGGGCTGAGCTGCCTGGTGAGGGACTGAGCTTCATGCAGAGAATTATAGACAAGATTTCCACAAATGAGACACTGGGCTGGGAATTATCTAGGACCCTCTTGACTTTCAGGGAGTATGATTCGTATTTCTAGTACAAGTCTTTACCAGTTTGATGGCTTCTGAGAAATTACATTGACCCAAATTGTCTCTACCCAAAGATATTTGAGGGCTTCTGAAACGGAGTGATTTCAAGCCAAAGTCCAGACTCCATTCTTGTGCTTCTAGTGCTGCCCAATTACTATTTCTCTTCTCACTGAATAAATCTGTGTCAGATTGGCTCCTTCTAGTATGCACTACTACGTTTGCTAAAGCACTGTGAGACAGAGGATGTTAAAATTTAAAAAAAGAAGAAAAATACTACTTGGTATTTTCCTTAAGAAATGAGATGACAAAGCTGAACGGTCAACAGGCTTGCAAGATGCTACTGATCCCCACAAGTGACGGCTTTTGGATGGGCTCAATCAACTTGTGTGAAGTTCTATTGATGATGTTTTCTCCAACACTGTCACTACTGACCTGCAAACCTAGATTTTTTTTCTGTTGCCTCCAAAATCTTTAAACATTCACAGAGAAAAAGAGAGTGCAAGAGGAAGCAGTAGTGATGGCAGCCTTGATTGCTATTATCTTTGTTTGAAAGCAATGATGTTGTTTGTAAAAGGTCCAAGCCTGTGGAGCTCAACCCCAATTCCAGACAGCTTGGCAAGGCTTACCAGAAAACAGAGAGCGCGCTTCTTTGTCCAAGGGTTTTATGGAGAGGAATCTTTTCGTAGCTTCTGTGGATTCTGCAAAGGCCTCAAGCTAGGAAGTGTCGGCTGACCTGTGGGAGGTGTGCAGGGGTCATCCAGATGGTATGAGAAGTCTCTGCAGGCTGCTGGGTTACATTCGTGAGCTCTTAAAACGTGTCTGTCACTCTGACCTTCTTGCCGTTCGAGTCCAGGGCTCTGACAAGGGAGGAAAGGGAACCTGGCAGGATTTCACTCACTTGTCAATCCAAAACTCAAGATGGAAAGAGACTAGTCTCAAAAAACTTCTGTCTAGATGTTTTGAAGTACGAAGTATGAAGTACGAAGTCTTCCCTTAGAAATTACATAGTAATTTTAGTCAGTGTCAGCACTCCAGAAAGCCTGCCCAGCTGGCTTCATGAAATTTCTAGATGCTCATTCAGAGCTTTGCATGGCACATCCACATGTATGTACTACAGACCGCACTTGTTAGGCACAGTCGGGATTATAAGAAATCCTCTTCAAAATACCATTCAGCAGAGAGGCCAAGTGCACCTGCCACCGCGCTGAATGCACAAACCATCCCAAACTCAAGGAACTTGCCTTCAGGGTTTATTTGATGCCTTTTCAAAACAAGGCTAACACTGGATCCCCCAGATTCTAATGCTGTGTTTCACAAGAATCACCATTTGATGGCCCGCCAGCTTTAGCATAGGGTCTCCCTATGTCCTAGAGGACCTGTCTCCTGTATCTTTTTTTTCTTTTTCTTTTTTTCTTTAACATAACTGAGTAAAAATGTACATTCACATGTAAATTTACATGCCCCCCTATATGCAGCTTCCACTGCTCTCCCTGTCTGGTGACTGCACACTATTCCTCTCTGCTCCATACATGTCTCATCCTCCCAACAGTCTCCTTTCCCCTCCTCTCCATCCACTCCCCTTCCTCCAGCCAGAGGTCAGCAAGATGATATCCTATAGATGTATAGAACCACAAAGTGCTTCCAACATATGGTTACTCTGCATTGCCAAGTCCATTCCATTCCTGTCCAAAGAGTGGACCTTTGTTATAATTTATGGGAATGGGCAGCATCAGGGCCAGGGGCTATGCTCTCAGAGGAACCCCAAAACCGCTGGACCATCAATTGAGGTCTTTTAGTGGAGATCTCATGATGTACCTCTTTTTATTCTTGTGTTGCCAGTGAGGCTCCTCTCTGTGAGCTCCGTCATGGCTATCACTGGTGGTGGCTGGGCACCATCCAGTTCTTCTGGTCCCAGGTCGATGTAGGCACCCACTCTTGTGGGTCTCTTTGTCTTCTCGGTTGTCTTTACCGCATGTCATTTTGGCCCTCGGTGAGCATCCGTTCCTGCTGAGTTGGGACCATTTGCTGTGTCCTCGGATGGCAGCTTGGCAGCTTTTAAGACCCCAGACGCCACTCACCAATGTGGGGTGCAGAGAGCTCTCTTAGCAAAACGCTAGTTGTGCCAGTTGGCCTGGAATTCGCCTAAGAGCATGGTCCCCCGCCCCCGCCCCAGCTACTCTATCCTTGCAGTATTGAGTTAAGATGGAAGGAGTACTCAAGTTATGCTGAAGTCCACTTAATGTTGTTCTTGTTCCTAATGTGTGCTGTCACCACTTTCTCCCAACTAGATTTCTAGTAACTACCTAAACTAAATCTCCTGTATCTTTTAAGTGTCAGCTCCCAGCTTGACTTTCTTTGCTTATGAGATAGAGATAATATTTCTACCCTCTGTACTTGACAAGGATGGTATAAGGGAGAAGCTAATAGAATAATTAAAAGCAAAATACTTGGTAGGACTTTAATGTGCCATTTAAATATGGAGTGATTTTATGCCTTAGCATCTGGATTTCACTGCAGGTGCTTTTTGTTTGCTTTTTACCTGCATCTTTTGGCAGACAACAAAGAGAGCAGGGGTGGCACAAGGAACCAGTGACCTCAGGTTCTAACCATCTTTCAAATACTACTTTTCTGTGGTGAGGAGGACATGATGTGTGGGACACTTTGGGTGTAACATTTAGAAACCAGTCTCACTACTTCTCAGATGTGCCTAGGTGTGACAAATATGTAATAGAGCCAGTGAGTGTCTCAAAATCTAATCATAAAGACTGTGAAATTTGTGGGGTTGTCTAGAATATTTCCTAAGAGATGCTTCCGATGGAAAAAAGAAAAAGTGTAGCTTTTCCATAAAAAATATTGAGTGAATTCCTGCTACCTGGCTAGCATTAGCAGCTGTTTGATATGGACTGACAAAATTAGAAATTATTTTAGAGAGTAAATCTCAATAAACATCACCAGACAAATGGCGTCACTGATTTTAAACTATTTTCAGTTGGTATTTAGAGTATTTTTTTTTCCATGATGACTTTGAGTATAACTTTACATCAAAAAAATCCAGAAATTTTATTCCCAGGAGGAGTCTCAGGAACAATTCAGCTTGATGCCTTATTTCTGTAGAAGAGAACACCAACACTCAGAGATGTGACACAATCGAACTGAAGTCACACTGTCACAGCCGTACCCGTGGGAGAGAAGTAAGGCCCACCTCTCTGGCTCGTGGCCCATGGTTTGTCCCACCCCACGCTACCTTAGCCCAGGTAAGAAATATTTAATCAAGCGCCAATGACAAAAGACAATGAAGACGCATTGTGTTTCTTCTTTGGATTTCTTCATGTACCACTGCAGTACCCAGGAGCTTGGATGATTACACTGTAAAGAGGCAAGTGGCAGAACAGCAAAACGACTCCTCTGATTCCTCACCCTCGATCAAATGCAGGGGACAGAGGACATCAGCTCTAGAGGTGAGCAGGAGAGGCGCCTCGCTTGTGCAAAGATGCAATCTTGGCATCTCCCTTTGAAAGATATTAATCTAAGATTTGGGTAGATTTCAGGGCTAGGGGTTTGTAGAGAGAAAGACCTTAGCCTCGGGACTTGGACTCCAACTCTTCTTTTCCCAGTCCCTATCAAATTAACCGGAGCCATAAAAATCGACGTCAACCGGGGAGCAGAGCCCGATGGGAAACACTGAGGTTGAGTCTCGATTACTTAAACTCTTCAGATCTTCTATTATCGAATTCAGCTTTCCTCTCTGTAATGAAGATCAAATTATATCCAGGATTCTGGTTTGTTGAAAAGAGAGAAAGAGAGCACAGGGACATATCGGTTTACAAAGGACAATACCAGCAATTTCTGAATGAATCTGGCGGCTAAGCCCAGCAATTACGGGACTCACAATCACTGGTTCTTTGGGGGTACACTAAGCATGCAGAACTTTTGAAGGGGGCAGGGCCACCATGCCATCTGATCTCCAGGTGACTGAGACCACTGGCCGTCATGGCTCAGATCTAGCACTTTCTGTTAAGTCACAATATTTCCCTGAATTCCCAGTGTGCTATTACAAAAACGAAAATGTCACTACATTCAAGAAAGTGTTGATTGTCTATGAAAAGCCGTTAGAAAGAAGACTGCCTCCCCAGAAAAGAGACTACAGAAACATTTTCTACGTTGTTTGGAAATTTCTGCTTAGAAGGTAAAAATCTGTTGTGTGGTTTTTTTTTGTTTTTTTTAATTATAAAGAAATTCAGTGCATTGAAGAAAAAATGATTTATGAAATCCCTTAAGCCAAGCCAGATACCTAGAGAATGGAACTCTCTGTCCTTTCCTCAGCAGGATTTCAGGACAACAAGTGTCTGTGTTGCTTCTGCACAGCAGAAGAATGGCAATGGACAGAAAATAAGAGAGGACTTGGGTCAATGTTGGGGAGAATTGCCTGAGGGTCTGTGGCACCAGAAGGTGCCCATGGCTGAACTGTTTAGACAAAAGAGAGAACAAAGCTCAGATGGTAAGTGCCCTGCAGGACCTCTGTATGGGGAATCCTGGTGGCACAGTGGTTGAGAGCTCAGCTGCTAACCCAGAGATCAGCAGTTCAAAGCCACCAGGCGCATCTTGGAGACCCTGTGGGCAGTTCTACTCGGTCCTGCTGGGCTGATTTGAGTCTGAGTCAACTCAAAGGCAATGGATTTGTTTGTTTTTTTTAATGACATTATGGAATTTGTTTTTTAACTTTCTGATTTTTCTGTAAGAAACGTTTTCCCATAACCATGGCTTTCATAATTTAAAAAGTCAAAGGTTCTTAGAAATACATGTTCAACATCTATCCAAAGGCAATGAGGGGAAAAAATGAGTCTATAAATGATGGATTTAGAAAAGGTGTTTGTATGAAAAACTCTTGCCCATGTATCTGTTTTTTCAAGGGAATCTTCTAAGATTATTCAAAGTTGTGGATAAGCACTGAGTGTTCGGCCCTGCCTTTGGCTGATATGGCCTTGAGGTAAGGCACAGCCCAAGAGCCAGCGTAATCACACTCTTCTGCAATGGGAATAGTTGCTGTCAGCAACCCACCTTCTGGCCATGCTTCTGCAACGTACTGTAAATGCTAGTAGGTCACAATGGGACAGACAAAGAGAATTTGACAAGCAATCTGTTTATTCTTCAGATTATAAACCTGCTTTCAGGGCCACATAAAAGTACCATGCACTCGACCAAGAGAAAGTAGCAATCTCCCGGTGCAAGCAGAATAGGGCTTCCAGACACAGGGAGAGGCGTGTGGTTGCCCCCTCTGTCCCCCGGATGACAACAGAACATAGCAGTTCTGTTTCAAAGAGCCATTGCTGCAGAATTTAACAAGAAAAAATACAAACTGGCATCCAAAAAAAAAAAAAAAAAAAAAAACAGAGACAAGCAAAGATGGGGAAAGTAACCTTCCGCACTGAGGCTGTTGAATGCAAAACAAAAGGAATCCAAAGCCCCGGCCTCTGAGTTCATTCCACCTCGCAGCCACGCTGCAGGGCAGAGTCTAGCTGCCCCGTAGGGTTTCCGAGACTGTCAGTCTCCACTGAAGCAGAGGTCACACATCTGTCTCCGGAGGAGTGGCTGCTGGGTTTGAACTACCAACCTTCTGGTTAGCAGTGGAGCACTTTAACCACTGCTCCACTAGGACCTCCCCCTCACTGAATATCTGTACGTTTTATAGATACAGAGAGGGTGGAAGTAAAAACAGACAGCGGGAAACTGTCAGATAATTTCAGAACCAAGGTTGTTGAAAAGATACCACCTATTAAACTTCATAGACACAAATAAAATTTGCAAATACAAAACATTCTGCCTTCATCCTTGAATTTAAGGACTCAGCTGGCATCTAATTCAGGTTTTTGTGAGAAGACACCAGTTCCTGACATTTCGGGTGCGTGTTTTCTCTCCACCTTTCCGCATCCCTCCCCCACCGCCCCGTCCCCTCTGCCTGGAACCCACGCTTCCCCCACCTCCTTTTTTTTTGTAACCTGCATGAACTTCATCTGATTCTTAACCTCTCAGCCCAAATGTTACTTCTTCCCCAGACAAGCAGTCCCTGGTTCCCACTTTGTTCATTCTCCGAGTATCTATCTCTCTGTTTCTTGGCACTTGCCGTGTTTTGCAATTATTTTTTCAATCACGTGTTGGTTTGGCATCTGGCTCCAATAAGCTTCTTGGAACCAGGCACCTCATCCTCATGTCCTTCTCGGCCTCCAGGGTCCAGCCCAAGGAGACACAGACAGAAGGGTCTCAGAAACGAAGGTGGACATCACGACTGCCACACCTCCTGGGGCTCAGCCACCGGGACACAGCATCAGTGGCAGCAACCTCCTTGGGCTGAGGTCGAGTGGGGGCCAGTGCTCACTGCCCAGACCATTATCCTGGGAACAAGGTCTCCAGGGAACAAGACAGGCAACTAAGTCATGAGCTAAACAGAGGGAAGAAAAGGCTCATGAGAAATCCAGCTAAGACACACTCCCTGGTAAAAACTCGAGTTCTGTAGGAGGCAGAGCGACAAAGCTGGGCTTTCCCCAGACTGCCTTCAGCTGTCCTCACAGCCAGGAGAATGGGAGAGCCCCAAGGGACGAGGCTGCCTCAAGGACTAACGCAGCCAGTGCAGTGGAATGCCGGGACCGGCTGACCCAAATCCGTGGGCTCTGAGAACGCAATTCTCAGGGGCGAGAACAGTGACCTTTCTGATCATTTATCTTTAATACTCACATAAAAGTCATACATGCTATTTCAGAAAGTTTGGAAAACGCAGAGAATCACAGAGAAGAAGGAAAAAAATCACCCATAGTTCTACCCGTAGTCATCACTGTTGCTGGGTTGACCTTTCGGTCCTCGAGTTTCCAAGCTTCCAGTGTGTGCCGACACACACGTAAGTCATTGCTCCCAGGCGTGATTTTTAACCTCAGCAGTAGATCAGGATCTGCTCTTCCTTTGTCAAAGATTATTTTATATGATTCTTTTTTAAGTAGCTGCCTAATAACTCAAATAAATCTGTTGTCAAGTGTAGCTGGTGTTTGTTAATGCTGACATAAACATGTTTTGCATGTGTGTTCATCTCTGTGTTACTTGTTCTTGGTATTGCTCAGAAAATGTTATCCATTGGTATGGCATTTCCTCAGTTTCCACTGCTAGGATACACTGTGAAAAAGAAGTGTTACTGATGGTGCCAGCTTATCGGGGCAGGTGCCTTCTCCTCTAGACCTTCACCTGCACATTTTTTAAAATAGCGTTTAACACCCTCCACCTTGTGGCTACTTATTTTGTAACCAGACAGTCCTCTAGGGAGAAGGCACTGGAGACTCACCTCTGTACTCCCAGGCCTGTCCACTTTGGTGCTCCATAAATGTTTATGCAGCAACTGAGCAAGGTCCCCAGTTCCAACCCCCTGCCTCTGTAATTGATGTGACATTTCCTTCATAGGTGAGGGACTGGAGTTTAGGGGTGTATCCTAAAGGGATCAATTAGTTCCTTTGATGAGTCCACCACCAGGTGAGCAGAGGTGGGAAGGGATTTTTGAGAAATTTAGCAGGAAAGGTGGTTTAGACTTCCCTAGGTGAATACGGAAGACCGAAGAAAGCAAAGTTTGCACTGCAGTCCACAGGCTCCAGAAAGACTTGCAGATTTGGTTAGCCCCGAACCGCGAAGACACCAGGGTTTCCTGGAGTTTTACACTCAGAATTAATCACTGTTTCTATGTCTGCAAAGCATTGCTAACTCTGCTTTAATAGACCTTTCATATAAGAAGAAGAAACAATCTTTAGCAGAAACAGCACACTGCCTCTCCTTCAATATGCTGGAGTCTTACATCTAAACACTCGCTCAGCTTCTTCTACTCCTCTCAGAAGGCTTCACTGGGCTTTTCCCTCCCGTAGGCTTGAATATTCTTAGCTGCTAAATGACATCGTATCTCTTGGGAGTGATAATCATTTCTTTTAGTCCACTCTCATGAGTGTTCTGTACTGACGCAATTTCAGTGACAACAGCAATCTACGCTGGCTTCTTACTTAGGGGTTGCAGAATGTGTTTTCTGCTATGTGCTGGGTTTATGTTAGGAGCCCGGTACAAATTAGAACAAAGCAAGCCCCCTGTTGCTCTCCTGGGACTTAAGAAAGAATGGGGGAGACAGGTGAGTGAGCCCACACCTTCCCAGATAGAGCAAACCCACTTCTACTCTGTGTGGGTGACTGAAAAGGCTTACTGAGTCTTTAATAAACTAACATTTAAAAGCTAGCCAAGTTTGCATCATCTATTAAAAAGAAGGAAAGAAAACATCACTTGGTATAGGACAATAAAGGGAATTAGGCCAGCAGTCAGCTTCCCGCATACACATACTTTCCCACTTAATGGACATGAGGAGTATGGGGAGCTGTAGTTCCTACACATGAAGACCCTCCCCTGCAGCCTCGCACCTCTCCAGCCCGACAAGAAAAGGATGGTTCAGAACAAGGGCCGGAACCTTTGAAGGAATCCCAAGGGGTAGGAAGTCAAAGACTCAGCCCGCATTCCTGAGTATCTACCACTTTTCTCCCCTTAAAAGCCCCTTCCTGAGACCTCTGACAATGCCATTTTTGAGAGTGGGCACGGTGACTTTTCTGTAATCACAGTGCCGGGAGATGCGGTGCAGAAGATCTAACTTGCATTTTGACTTGACCGTTTTTTAGCCTTGAGCCTTGATAAGTCACCTCACCTCTAAGCACCCTTCAATGGGCAAGTACCTGACAACAGGCAAGCACTTGGTATAGAGTGGCAGTGACAAAGCAAACGCGTTAGTGGTTCAGAGCAGGCAGCCTGTGGGCAGACTGTCTGAGGGACAGTATCTCCCCATCATGAGGTCTCTGTGTCAGTTCCATCAGTGGTATGAGGAGGGTGATAACAGTGCCGGCTTCAAAGGCTGTCCCTGAGTGGCACAAATGGTTTGTGCTCTGCTGCTAAATGGAAAGAAGTTCCAATCCACCCACCAGTGCCACAGAAGAAAGGTCTGGTAATCTACTCCATCAGATGACCGTCACTGCAAACCCTGCAGAGCACAGTCTATTCCATCAGATGACAGTCGCTGCAAACCCTACGGAGCACAGTCTACATCAGATGACAGTCACTGCAAACCCTACGGAGCACAGTTCTGCTTTGACAGATATAGGTTGCCATGAACCAGCATCATGTTGACTGCAAAGAGTTAGGTTTGCATTCATAGCGTGGTGACCGCAGGATGTGCTAAAATAGATAAAATGCTTGAAAAAATGTTAGCTCTTATTTGTACAATTGGAAAGTTGCTGCCAGGAGAAGTCAGAATGGTGGTGGTGGTGAGTGGCAGTTATGACAGTCTGTGCCCAATCATGGTTTGAGGTCTAGCTTGGTTACATTGAACTACCTCTGGTGACGTCTGTGAAGAGCCCGGTAGCACAGTGGTAAGTGCTCAGCTGCTAGCTGAAAGGATGGTGGTTGGAAGCTACCAGCTGTTCTGCAGGAGAAAGTTGTGGCAGTCTGTGCCCGTAAAGACCACAGCCTTGGAAATCCTATGGGATAATTCTCCTCTGTCCTAGAGAGTCCCCATAAGTCAGAATGTGCTTGACGAAAGTGGCTAATTCAAGTGGCAGTTGTGTGTAATTTCAGGATGCTGTTTTAAAAGCCAGAATCGTATAAGTAGATCTATAGGCAACATCATGAGAAACAAGAAAAAGAACGAAACTGTGAAACATTTTGTTTTACTTTGCAGTTGGAAACAGCAGTTAGGAAGTCAAAAGACATTGCATCGGGAAAATCTGCTGCAAACGACCTCTTTAAAGCGGAAAGAGCAAAGATGTCATCTTGAAGACAGGGGTGCACCTGACCCAATCCATAGCGTTTCCAGTAGCCTCACGCATGTGTGAAAGCTGTGAATAAGAAAGACTGACTTCGTGTCTCTGAATTGTGGTGTTGGTGAAGAATATTGGATATGCCACGGACTGCCAAAAGGACAAACAAATCTGTCTTGAAAGAAGTACAGCCAGAGTGCTCCCTGGAAGCAAGGATGGCAAGACTATGTCTTGGATACTTTGGAGGTGTTGTCAGGAGGGACCAGTCCCCAGAGGAAGACCCTCAGCAAGAGGGACTCACACCGAGGCCGCAGCCAGAGGTTCGGGCATAACAGTGACTCTGAGGGCGGCGTGGGCCCTGGCTAGTTTCCGTTCTGCTGTCCGTGGGGTCCCTACGAGTCAGAATGGAATGGACCGCGCTTAACGACCACAAAAGTCCCTCACAAAAAGGAGCAGAGTTTTTGCCACTGAATGACTGCCATGGGATTTTAGGAATTTGGCTGACCACTTTTCTCCAGCCCCCAGTGCTGGGGTAAGAGAGAGTGCTCCTGTTTGCGGCAGCCGGGGCGGCTCCGGGCCATCATCTGACCTTGTTATCCGAGCTGCCGGGCGACGAAGCTCCCTCCACTAGTGGTCGGACTGCTCTCCAGATAAAGGCCTCCCTCCATCCCCGCAGCACCAATTAATCAGCTGTTAAAACAGTAGTTGGAAAAGACCGGCTTACTTAAAGTTCGAATTGCCTGTAGTCCCAGATAAGCAGGGAGTCCCTTCGGGCTTATCAAAGAGAACCTGGCACTCAGGTGAAAAATGAAGGTCAAAAAATGCTTAGAGATACTTTCAGTTTGAGACAAAACAAAAGCAAAAAACAAAAACCCACTAACACATGATTGTTTGTTTTAACTTGCGTGGGCAATGTGGAAACGGCAGAAAACACACGTCCTCACGCACGGGTCGCTGTTAAAGCCTGTTTCTCCCTGCAGCTTCAGTGGGATCTGGGTGACTCAGGTTTCCTGAGTGTGGTTATGCCAGAGGGTGACATCTCACCACCTCTTATGTTGATGCCATCTGATTTGCTAACATTGATTATTTTTAAAGTTAATTAAAGAATTGATTTCCTAAAGAGCAAATGATGTGGTTTTCTCTCTTTTCTTCCTACCTACCTATTTATCTGAAATCATGTTTAAGAAAATGAGGACATGGTAGGCACATGGCAACAGACTTCCCTGAGGAAATGCGGCAGACAAAACGGGAAGGTAAAGCCCGAGCCACGGTGGAGCAGTGGTTAAAGGCTCAGCTACTAACCGAAAGCGTGGCAGCTGGGATCTAGCAGCGCCTCCTTGGCGACCCTAGGGGCGTAGCTCCACTCTGTCCTGTGGAGTCACGATCAATTGGAATCGACTCAATGGCAACCTTTTAGTGTCATCTAATTTTATAAAAATGAAAGAAGAATATGACAAGGATATCAATTAACTTCTTAATCAGCATTTTAAAATTGCATGTGGACGCAAACCAGAACCATAAATACAATGTGTATATACAATTTCGACAATAAATCACAGCATGCAGGTGGCCTTTCCTACGTGATGCTGTCATGCATGTCTTTGCTTACCTTGTCATTTTAAATTTACTTGGCTTTATAACCTTAGTGTAGTGATGTGGAAAGATCACTGACTGTGGAATCAACTTGGACATGATGGGATGTGACTAGAGAGCTTGCTTTCCGACTGAAAGGTCGGTGGTTCAAACCTGCCAGCTGCTCCGTGGGAGAGCGACATGGCAAACTACTACTGCAAAAGGTCTCTGCCTTGGCGCCTCTCTGGGCAGCTGTCCTCCGTCCTACAGCACTGCTTAGAGGCAGCTGACTCGATATACCGGGATTTGGTTTCTGGTTCCTTAATCAGACACTGGTTATAAAATAATAACTATTATAAACATGAACAGTCTATGCAGAGTTGAGTAGATAATCTCTCGGAGCCTCAGTTTCCTCACCTGTAATAATGGGTAAGCCGCATGGGAAGCTCAGCAGACTATATTACCTCTTTCAAGTCTAACCGTCTCTTGTTCCAGACTTCACCATGGATCCATTGTGTCTAAGTTCTACCCATTTTATTGTCTATTTCAAGACTCAAAAGTCTTCCATGCTTACATTCCAAGAACCTTTGTTAGCTAAAAGACACAACCACAAGTGGGCAGGCCTTTCCCACAACACCTCACAGCAATCTGGGCCTTTAAAATGCAATGGTAACTACTAACAATTAAGAAGTGTTTTGATGACATCCCACCTTACATATTTACATAACACGACACAAAGCGAATTAGAAATCCGTGTCGGTTAGCCCATTCTGCATGTGCTACATTGCCTCCTGCCCTCTGGAGGGCTTTTCTCAGTCCATCTGTTGTGTGTGTAATGCTGTCACCACGCTATCTAAGTCTTTAACAAAATAGGATGGGAATCAGTCATTATTGCTTTCAAATGTGACATTTCAGAACATGACAAATGTGGGTGGGTGACGCAGACGGTGTGCGGTGGGGTGGTGAGGCAAGCTGGGGACTGGGAGTTAGAACACCCCAGTGCCCTGTGCAGCCCTGGACATTCCATTCCACGTCTTCCCTGTGACTCACACTTGTCTCCCGTGGAGTGCGGGTGACAGCAGCCCAACCACCACCTCTGCACACTGCTGGATAGGTACACTTGCTCTAAAAAGCCACAGAGACACAGAGGAAGCAGGGCTGTCAATTCAGGGAACTATTTTTCTGTAGACTGCGTCTCTACCACCTGAGGAAGAAATAGCCATAGCAGGACCAATAAAGAAGAAAGGAAAAGGATTGCCCTTTGTTCCAGGCCGTAATCACCTAGTGCTGCCCTAACACATACAGACAAGCAAACAGCTTTAACAAAGAGAAATTTACTTTCTCAGTCCAGCAGACTAAAAGTCTGAACTCAGGGCATTGGCTCCAGGGAAGGCCTTCTCTCTCTCTCGGTTCTGGAGGAAGACCCTTGCCATCAATCTTCCCCTGGTTTAGGAGCTTCTCTGGCACAGGAATCCTGGGTTCAGACGACACACTGTGCTCCCAGTGCTTTGTTCCTGGTGGCACGAGGTCCCTCCTCTCTGATAGACTCCCTTTCGTTTCATCTCCTGTAAAATAAACGGTGGTGCAGGCCACACTCCAGGGACGCTTGCTTTATACTGGATCAGAGATGTGACGAGTTCACCCTAACCCTCTTTAATATCACAAAGTGGAGGATGACTACACAACACTGGGAAACCTGGCCCGACCAAGCTGACCCATATGTTTAAGGGACACAGTTACCAAGGAAGTAGCATTTAAGAAAAATTAATTGCTGGAGACTATTTTCTTGAGATTGATTATGGAAAACCTGCAAAGTAGTGGTTAATCTGCCTGAAAACAGCTAAAATGCACAGCATACTCCCTATACACTGGGTTTTGTACCACACGGTCCCACTCGGCGCCTCCCCCGGCCCCCACACGGTCACACTCGGCGCCTCACACGGTCACACTCGGCACCTGCCCTGGGCCCCCACACAGTCACACTCGGCATCTCACAGGGTCACACTCGGCGCCTCCTCTGGGCCCCCGCACGGTCACACTCGGCATCTCACATGGTCACACTCGGCACCTCCCCTGGGCCCCCACACGGTCACACTCAGCATCTCACACGGTCACAATCGGCGCCTCCCCCGGGCCCCCACACAGTCACACTCAGCATTTCACAGGGTCACACTCGGCGCCTCCCCTGGGCCCCCGCATGGTCACACTCGGCATCTCACGTGGTCACACTTGGCATCTCACATGGTCACACTCGGTGCCTCCCCCGGCCCCCACACAGTCACATTCAGCGTTTTACACGGTCACACTCGGTATCTCACAGGGTCACACTCGGCACCTCCCCCGGGCCCCCACACGGTCACACTCGGCATCTCACACGGTCACACTTGGTGCCTCCCCCGTCCCCACACGGCTACACTCAGGTCTGCATGGAAGGCGAGAAAGCTGCTCCAGAATCACCAAATGCCTGTCCTAGATGTAAACTTACCTATATTATAAAAGATTCAACCTATTCTAACTCACAGTGACCCTAAAGGAGAGAGTAGAACTGCCCCATAGGGTTCCCAAGAAGTAGCTGGTGGATTTGAACTATAGACCTTTTCATTAGTAGTCAAGCCTTTAACTACTGCCTACCAGGCCTCCATATATATTATAACTAACCAAATAACAACCAAAAAAAAAAAAAAATCCAAACCCATTGCTGTGGAATCACTTCCAACCCAGAACAACTCTATAAGATATGAATCATTTTCCCTAGATCCCATGGTCTGTAAGCGCCAACCCCAGAGGCAAAAGCAAGTCTTCCTCAAGCAAGAGCCCTCAAGTCGCTAGGGTTGTGTTTTTCACCTCGGCGTTGTTTCTCGTCCCTCAGCACTCATCTTCCAACATGACCTGGGTGTTTCCTCTCACGCAGGGTGGACAGGAAAGACGAAGCTGACCGCATCGCCGCACCCTCTTACTCTTCTGTCCACGGTAAGTCAAGGCAGGGCTGAGGACGGACGTGGCCAGCTCCCCCCAGGAGAACAGGAGAAGGAAAGCTGCTGAAGCTGAACGGGAGCGGTTGGAGGCCAAGGCAGGAGTCATAGGGAGCTGGCTTCCGTCAGACTGGGCCATCGTGTCAGGTCCCCGCGCCTCCCTCAGCGCTTCCCGGCCAGCGTCCTCATAGAACCCACTACCATGTCTGCGAGAGGGCAAACCAAGCCTGTTGCCACTGAGCTGGGTCCAGCCCCTGGGAACCACACAGGGTGGAGCTGGCTGCCCCCAGAGTTCCCCAGCAGCACCTGGTGGACTCACACCGCCAACTTTGTGGTCAGCAGTTGCAGCACTTAGCCACACCACCACCAGGGTTTCAGGTATCTAACAAGCGCTGCTCAGCTGGCCTTCCTTCCCTCTCTTTCTCCTGCTGCGTGCTTGTTGTGCTCACCAGGACTGACCACCCACAGGGCGATCACCTGGGTTTCCGATGTGACCATGGGGGGGGGCACCCTCTGCCAGCAAACTGAAAGCTAAATGGCCCCCCTTTGTTCTCTGCCAGGCACCTACTGGAAACCCTGGTAGTATAATGGTTAAGTGCCACATTTGCTGAGCAAAATGTTGGCAGCTCAGATCCACCAGGGGCTGTTTGGAAACCCTGTGGAGCAGTTCTCTGTCCTATAACAGGGCCGTTGTAAGTCGGATCAGTCCGACGGCAGAGGGTTAGGTACACACCTGCCCGTTGCCGTACCTCCCGCCAAAGCCCTGAAGGGACCACCTGTTCTCAGCCTATTTTTCATTCTCACGTTTTTTCACTCACTTTGGGTGTGCTGTGATGCCGGTAGCACTCAAGAGACGACCACCTGATCCTGCTAGATTGTGGTGGGCAAATCAACCGCTCCCCTGGACTGCGCATGACTTCTCAGGAACTGAATGGTGAAACGTGTTCTTCTTAAATTCTCTGTGCAGATCCTACCCATTCACTAATTAAATACCAAAGAAATCTGCACTGCTAACACTGGAGACACAAATCGTACTTGCCTGGATTAGCGTCTGGACCCAGAACTCTTAGGAGGATTTTCTTGGCATTATTTGCCACATTCTTGCCCCTGGTGCTCAACAACGGACAGTGAGTGAAGCCAGGTCTTCACACTGCTGCCCGAGTCTGGCTGATGGCTCCTTGCGACCAAGCACCTGCTTCCACAAAAGCCTGCCTGCTCTTCACGGCGGCCTGCTTCTCTGGTTGGTCTGGGGCTGGATGCCTGTGCTGGTCGGGCTTTCCTCAAGTTCACTGAAGTATCTGCTCTTCTTAACTTCCATCTAAATGCTTAACTCAAAAAGAAAAGAGAGCCAGGTACCTGTTTTATGTCAGGGCATGGGGGAAAAGAACTCAGGAAGGTCTAAATAAGAACAAAAGTCTTTTTGTTATGCAGGTGTCTTAATATTAATGTAATGACTTCAGAGGGCCGAGATAAGGGCAGGAAAGCTAAGATGGGGCGAGATAAGATAAGGCGGCTACCTCAGTAAGTACAACAGGGCTAGAGCCCGGAGGCGGACGGACAAGGAAGGCCTGAATCTGAAGAGAAACTGTAACTCTAACCCAGGCTCTAGGTGATCTCGGTGTTGCGGTAGTCTGTACCACAGAGATTCAGTAACTGACTCCACAATCCCCAGAAAGACCCGTTCTTTCCTCTGGTGGGAGTTACCCATTTTGAAGACACCTGGCAATCTGCTGCCGTGAAGATCGCAGTCTTGGAAATCCTACGGGCCGGTTCTACTGTGTCCTGTAGGGTCCCCGTGAGTCGGAATTGACTCAGTGGCACAGGACATCAGCATCCCCATCACAAAGGGGCTTTTCCCACTGGCAGGAAGGGCACCAGTTACCACTTTTAGATGCTGCACTAATTTTTCCAAAGGCCATGTGTCCCTTTAGAAAATGTGTTCTCCGGTTTAGGCTGACAGCTTGAGGACACGTTGCAGACGTAAGATCGGAGCACACTCTGGACAGGGAGTGGCATGCTCCCTTCATTTGGCTGGCATGCTCTTCTCCTCTTCCAGGGAAAGCAGGGCAGGTTACAGGATTAAAAGAAAAATTTTTAGAAGCTCACTGAAGTAGTTGTTCGCATCTTATTTATTATAATGCTGATCTTGGGCACCACAGTTGAGAGGTATGTTGTCTGGTCAGCCCCGTCATCGTACGGGGAAGGACACTGAAGTCTAGAGAGAGGTACGGTTTCCTCGAGGCTGTGCAATGCGGGAAGGATCCCCGGAGGAGCAGTGGTTAGACACTCGGCTGCTCACAGAAGGCTCAGTGGTTTGGACCCACCACAAGCGCCACCAAAGGAAAACCCCGGCCATCTCCCCCGCCCAGGTGAGTGAGCCCGGGGAGCAGTTCTGCCCCCCCACGTGCCATCAGAACTGACCCGATGACACAGGACAGCGTGCGACGGCAGATCAGAGCTGGAGAGCGGCCCTAGGCTGGTGACAGCTCTCTGAACCACACTGTACTCCTACACGGGTCCTGGCTGTGCCAGCGGTTAAGCCCTCTGCTTCTAACTAAAAGGTTGGTGGCTCAAGCCCACCCAGTGGCTCTGTGGGAGAAAGACTTGGAGATCTCCGTCTGTAAAGACAACAGCCAAGAAAAACCCACGGGCTGTTAGTCCAGCTCTGTCCTACGGGGTCGTTACGGGTCAGAACAGACTCAGTGGCTTCTAGCAACATACTGCCTGCCTGCCTTTGGACTGCTATCAGTAACAGTAGGTGGTTTGTCGTTTAAACATCCTCGGTAACAAAGTGCTGCCTGGCAAATGCATTTGAATAAAGCACTCACTTTGGGGGCATGAAAGAAGCAGATTTGCGTCAGACCTGAAGAGAGGAGCCTCTCATGTCGGTGCTTGGCTCAGTTCTTCAGTGCAGAGCCACAGCACTCTGGGAATCTTAGAAGCTTCATCCTGGACTCACAGCCGCCCTGCCTTAGGCTTCCAGTCTTCTAGTTAGGTCTAAACACTCAATGGGTAAGAGTTCTGGTACACTTTTTAAAAATCCATTAAGGTTTTTTTTTTGTATTAAAGCTTATTAAGCACTCAGTTTTGTGAGTGTACATTTATTTTTAGAAATAATGGACCGTGGACTTTGGCTGCGGGGCAGGAGGGACACCCTGGGAGCCCGCTCTGCAGCGCTTAGTGGACACGAGAGCGGGCAGGCCGCGTCACCCACGCTGCATTTTAATTGGCGCTTCAGGGAGCTCCAGCCGAAGAGTTTCTTGTTGGCTCCCAGACCTGAAACAATTACTGTGACCCCTGGTTCACTTCCAGCAGGCCTTTTCTTAAGACAAAGAGAGTCCTCAGAGGGGGTGGGAGGTAGGGGAGGAGGAAGCCAAGAAGCCTCCCTGGATGATTTTGTTTTGGTGTGAACAAGCTTACCTTAGTACAATTTGTCTTCTGCTCATACCCTCTTGTCCTGTTTTCCTGCCTGTAATGGGAGGACAAAGAGGCCCAGGGCAAGAAAAACAGAGCTTTTAAACAAAGGACAGTTTCTGGTATTTTTTTCTTTGCAATGAGGAGCATTTTGGATTCAAATTCAACAACTTTTATGTTGCCAAGTCCTCTTTAATTTTGCGGGATATTGGGCTTCAAAAAATGCATCAGTAGTTTTTGTTTTATGAATCTTAAAAAAAAAAAAAGAAACAAACAAAAGAAAGCAAAACTAATGCAGTTTCTAAGTCTGCATTTACCTGTAGAGGATCTAGTATTCATGTAGTTGCTTGATGTACAAAGAGTTTGGGAACAGAGTTACATGGGAAAAAACTGGATATAATTACACATAGCCAAAAGGAAAGCCAAGAGATTACAGGAGGCTAGGTTTTTAATTTGGAGGAGGGGACTTGGCAGTAAGCATGGGCCTTGATAACGTCAGCCACATTTAAAACAATCTATTAAATGGGAAGTGGGCAGTCCATGACTATCGTCAAGGCCAGAAGGTTTTGTACGAGACAAGCATGACTTTACCACTTAGGAGCTGTTATTTTGAAAACATTCTTTAAATACTTCACATTTTCTTCTCTAAAATGGAGATGAGTACACCAACGATAACACTTTGCAAACAGGTTATTACAAAGATCAAATTTTTAACTGTTTGGTCAGCCCTCTGTATCCGTGAGTTCTGCGTCCATGGGTTCAATCAACTGCGGATGGAAAACATTTGGGAAAAAGAAACTTCCTGAAAGCAGAAGTTGAGTCTGCCCTGCTCCAAGCACTAGACTAACTGCAGGCGGGTGGAGTGGCGTGGCAGCGCGCCCTGCCGCAGCCCCCAGCGCCTCACAGTCCTGGGTCTGGCCCCAGCTGCTGTCGTTGGGGGTGGCTCGTCCCGCCTTGTTGTTCACGCATTGTGTTGCGAGTACTCTCTGCTTCTGTGGAAAAAAATGGCTCCTAAAAGCAACGAAGCAGTCAAAACAATTCCCCCAAGGCTAAGAGGGAGGTAGAGTGCCTTTTACATAGCACTCTACAGCTATTCACGTAGTGTTTATGTGGTCCTCGTTATTAGACGTCAGAGGAGAATGTTGAATGTATCACGGACCACCAAAAGAACAAACACATTTGTTTTAGAATAAGTACAACGAGCATGCTCCTTGGAAGCAAAGATAGCAAGACTGAGTCTTAAATACTTTGGACATGTTGTCAGGAAGGATCAGTCCCTGGAGAAGGACGTCATTCTTGGTAGAGCGGAGGGTCAGCCCGAAAGAGGAAGACGCTAGACAAGATAGATTGACACAGTGGCGCCAACAAGGGGCTTAAGCATAAAAACGATTGTGGACATGGCACAAGACTGGGCAGCATTTCATCCTGTTGTGCACAGGGCCTCTATGAGGTGAAACTGACTGGATGACATCTAACAACAGCAACAACAGGTATTATAAGTAACCTAGAGGTGATTCAAAGTATCCAGGAGGGTATGTGTAGGTCACATACAAATCTCCTATTTTATAGAGGAGACTGTTCTTGGGTGGCGGGCAGTTCTAGAACAAATTCTTCTTGGATACTGAGGGACAACTGTGTATGTAAAAATACTCTGTAAACGTATCTTGTGGATTGAATTGTGTTCCCCCTAGAATGTGGTCATTTGTCTGGACCACAATTTCTGGCATTGTGCGATGTTCTTCCATGTTCTAAGTCCTACCTCTGTGATGTTAATGAGGGAGGATGGGTGGCAGCTGTCTTGCTGTGGCAGGATTCAATGTGAGATTGTTTTGTGCTGTGAGGCAGTTTCTTGAGACATAAAGGAAAGAAGTTAGCAGAGAGATTTTGGGACCTGATACCAAGAAGCAGTGTCGGGAGCTGTGAGTGTCCTTTTGTAAAGGACTCTAGGATCCCTGTGCCTCAGAACTTCAAGTCCAGGGGAAGATTGATGACAAGGAACTTTCACCAGAGGCAGCAGAGAAAGCCTTTGCTTGGAGCTGTTACCTTGAATTTGGACTTGTAGCCTGCTAGACTGTGACAGAATGAAATTTCTCTTTTTAAAGCTGTCAACTCTGGTATTTCTGTTGAAGCAGTTAACCACTGTAATATCACATGAAAATGTTTCCTGTTATCCTCACGAGCATTACAGGATACATGGGCCTTTCTGAAGGCTCACATTGCTCCTGTGTGCGCCCCAGATACACTGATGGCCGGAGGAGCATGGCAGCCAAAGCAATTTCTCAGACGGAAGTAGCTCAGGTGTGGCTGTACCCAAGCAGAGGGTCTGGAGTTTCTGGGTTCCGGAAAAGTACACGTACCAAGATCATGGGGTGCAATCAGCTATAGGGCAGGTGAACTAATACATATATGTGAAAAATCCAGATTCTACAAATAAGATTCACATACATTCTAAGGACTGGAGTTTGGATCTCATTCTTCAGCTAAAGCCCAGTGACCTTAGGCAAGTTCCTTGGGCTCCCTGTATCAGTATTTTCATAGAAAAATTCAGATGATATTAACAGGCCTTTAAAACCTTACAGATTTTTAAGATGGCAGAGTGTATTCCCAGCACTCATGACCGATGACTAATGCCATCGAGTTGACTCAGACTTATAGTGACCTTACAGGATAAAGCAGAAATGCCACATATGGTTTCAAAGAGTAGCTGGTGGATTTGAACTATCAGCCTTTGAGTTACCAGCAGAATGCGTAAGCACTGAGCCACCAGTGTCACTCAAACACTTGTTAAATGAAAACATAATGTGAGTTGTAACTGAACTCTGAACAATAGCAAAGGAACTGAGTGCTGCTAGGATGAATCCAACCCCTTTACCACCGCCAAGAGCCAAGTGCGTTGAGTTGGATTCGACCACTACGGAATTTTTTTTGTTGTTCTGGAATCTACTGATACTACAATAGACACTCCAGTTCTTTCTCTTTCTCTTTTTATTGTGCTTTGGATGAAGGCTTACTGAACAAACTAGTTTCTCATTAAACAACACACATATTGTTTTGTGACGTTGGTTATCAACTCCATAATGGGTTGACAGTCTCCCACTCTTGGTTTTGGGTTCCCCGTTGTCACCTTTCATGGTCACTTCTGACGTGTAGTTCTTGCGCCTGGGCCGGCATGCCTCTTTCATCTTGTTCTGTTTTGTGGGGCTGTCTAATCTTTGACTGAAGGTTCACCCTTCAGAGTGACTTCATTACTGAGCAGAAAGGGTGTCTGCAGACCACGCTTTCAGAGTTTCTGCAGTCTCTGTCAAGCCATTAAATCTGGTCCTTTTTTGTGAGCTAGAATTTCATTCTATAGTTTTCTCTAGCTCTGTGCTGGACCCTCTGTAGGGTCAGTGGTGGTAGCCAGGCACCACCTAGTTGTGCTCGATCTCCATTTTTTAATGAAAACTTTGTAGTTCTTGGTGAAATTTTAGTGACCAAACTAAGTTCGCACTGAATGATTTCTACAGAACTTGTTCAGTGACACTGTCTACACTTTCCACAGCGTGTCCGCTGTGTTGTCATTTTACTCTGGTTGTTCTCTCTTCAGTCATCTATTTCGCTGCCACTTTGCTTTCTTGTCTCTGCTTTAGGGTAAGTTTTGACCGAATAGTCTCATTTAGATGATTTTCTAAAGGAGCATAGCATTCACGTCTTTCAGAGTTTCTCCAGTCTTTGTCTAACCATTAAATCTAGTCCTTCGTGAGTTAGAATTTCATTGTATATATTTCTCTTGTTTTATAGCCTTTGTTGACTTATTAACTATGACTCTTCAAGTTATTATTTTCTTGATTGCTTTAGTGCACATCTTTAACTCATCACAGTCTGTCTTTCCTTTGACAGCCAATCTGTTGTTTAGTTTAAAGGTAACCTCAGAGAATAGTTTTGGATCAAGATCTACAAAGAACCTCAGGACAATAGCCTTGGGTGGTCCTCCAGTCTCAACAAGTCCAGTAAGTCTGGATTTTTTAAGGAATTGGAGTTCTGTCCACATTATTTTCCCCACTCTAGTGGGATCCGGCTGTGTGTTCCTGATCAGAAGGTTCAGTAGTGGTGGCTGGGCACCATCTCATTCTTACGGTCTCAGGACAAAGGAGGTCATGATTCCTATAGATTATTAGTCCTCTGGACTAGTTTCTCCCCTGAGTCTTTGGTTTCCTTCTTTCTCTTTTACTCTGGGCATGTAGACACCAATAGTTGTGTCTTTGAAGATTGCTCCGTTCTCTTTGGATTAGTGTTAGTGTGGTATGGCTTTGTTATCTTCATCCTTTAACGTGTTTGCCTCTTCATTTAAAGTGCATTTCCTGCAGGCAACATACAGGTGAGTTTCGCTTTTTGTGGCTGCATGTTCAATCTGACCATCTTTGCCTTTTATTTGGAGCACATAGGCCACTAAAGTACAATGTGATTATTGATATAAAAAACAAACAAACAAAAAAACCCACATGGCTGTCAAGTCAGTTTCAAGTCACAGGGATCATATAGCAACCCTATAGTACAGAACAGAGTTGCCCATAGCATTTGCAAGAAGCAGCTTGGATGGATTCAAACTGCTAACCTTGTGATTAGCAGCCTAGCTCTTTAACCACTGCAGCACCAGGGCTCTGAGTGTTAATATAATTAAGATTAAATCAATCATCTTGGTATTTGTCTTCTCCTTTTTCCATCGGTTCTTTGTTTATATTCTTTTCCTTGGATTAACTGAATATTTATTGTGATTCCACTTTATATCCTTTGTTGACTTCTTAACTATGAATTTCCAGGCTGTCACTTCAGTGAGTGCCTTAGTACATGTCTCTGACTTATCAGTCTGCCGTCCAGTGCCGTTTCACACATGCTCCAAGAGGCTCAGAGTGCTTCACTTCTCTTTCTCCCCTCCAAACTTTGTTCTCATTTGTCATACATTTTACGTGCTATGATCCTCATACTACAATGTTAGTGTTTTTGTTTAAATGATTACCTTTTAAACAATGTTGTTGTTATGTACTGTCTAGTAGATTGTAACTCACAGAAACCCTATAGGACAGAGTAGAACTGGCCCATATACTTTCCAAGGAGCAGCTGGTGGGTTAGAATGGCTGATGTTCTGGATAGCAGCCACGCTCTTAACCACTGAGCCATAGTAGAATCACCGTGAGTTGGAGCTGACTTGGCAGTGGTAGTTATAAACTTACTTCAATAATAAGACTAACATGTATACTTACAGTGACCTCACGAGGAGGTTTGGGACCGTGGACCAAACCAGGTGATGCTGTCAGAGGGGGTGACTTCAAAATGACTGCTCATAACATTTCAGTAGAGAGAGTTTCAACAGGTATGTTATTTTTTTAAAAAATAAAACACTTATAACAACAAAATCTGTTCGTAAGCCCGACTCATACATACTGATATGTATACACAGCTACAATTCTATGCTAATTTACTGTCCAAATCGTCTACGATGTCCTGACCAGAGCTGTCGCTGTTGCCCAATTGCAAAGATCCTTGGAGTCTCATGGTCTCATCTGTAGACACAACAAGCGCTTGTGGTTTTTCTTATGCTCTCAATGCTTTCACAGTCACTGATGGAGTCAGTTTTCTGGGGTTTTAGCTACAGTATTGGCTGGGAGGGGGCAAGACTCCAACCCTAAGGACACCACTGACATTTCCTGATGCGGTTATGGTTATTTAGGTTCTTCATTTCTTTTTATAGACACGTATTGCCACCTAATAACACTGTCTCCCTCTCTGAGGACCACCTGTCGTAGTATGGTGCTATGATTTTGCTGGTGATGAATTCTTTCAACTTTGGAATGTTTGAAAAAGTCTTTATTTTTGATAAGTATTTTACTTGGATGTATAATCTTAGTTATCACTTTTTCCTTTCAGAATATTGAAGTTACCGTGTCTCTATCTGCTCAGTCTCGTTACTTCCTAAGAGAACCCGCTGCCATCTCTACCTCTCTTCCTCTCTGTATATCGTGTCTTTTATTCCCTCTGATTACTTTAAAGATTTCTCTTTTTCAAGTTGTCCTGAGCAACTTGATTAGGATGTGGCTTCATGTTTGCTCTGTTTGGGTTTCACTGAGACTTTTGGATCCATGGCCTTATGGTTTTTACCAAATCTGGAAAAATTTCAGCTGTTAATTTTCAGACATTTTTTTCTGTTTCTGCCCTTTTCCTCACTTTGGGAAAACGCCATACTTTGTGCCCTTTGAAATTGTCCCAAAGTTCGCTGATGACCTCTTCATTTTTTAAAAATTCTGTTTCCTCTCTCTGTTTTTATTTTATTTTTATGATTACTCTCTTCAAGTTCATTCATTCATCTTCTGTCTTGTTTCATTTACCATTAATTTCACTCAAGTATATTTTCATCTCATATATTGTCATTTTTGTCTATAGGATTTTCATTTGGATCTTTTTTACTTTTTCTATTTTTCTCTATGAAATATTTTAAACATACAGAACATAACAAAATAGGTTGTAGTGTCTTTGTCGGCCAATTCCATCATCAGTGTCAGTTCTGGGCCTTCAATAAACTGATGTTTATTCTCATACCTTCTGCTTCCTTAAATGCTTGGTAAATTTTTTGGATACTAGTAATTGTGAATTTAGTTGGTTGTAGGCTGCATATTTTGTATTTCTAAATATATACTTGAAGCTTATTCTAAAATATAGTTAACGTATTTGAAAAAATAGCTTTTACCTTTTAGGTCTTGTATTCAATGATGGTAGGACCCAGGGTAGTAACTGGCCTAGGATTAATTATTATCTGTCTCAAACAAACACTTTCGGTGCACTCTGCCACATGCCCTGTGAGCCTTGAGATTTTTGAAGTCTGCCTGGTAGAAACAGGCATGTTTCCTGGACTGGTATGAGTACTGGACTCTGTGAACTCTAACACTTTCTCCAGGTTCCTTCCCAGTTCTCAGTCCACTCCCTAGCACGGAGGTGCTGATCACTAATCAGATGAATATTTAAAGATTAGCCTCCTTGATCCTTAGGATTCAATGTCTACACAGCTTTCTCCTCTCCAGTACTGGGTCCTTAAAACTCTAGCTGCCTCTGAGAGAAAGAGATGTGCAGATCAAGAACTCTACTAAAAGACCAGAACTGATGGTGTGACAACCTGGAAGGTCCCCTGGGAACATGGCCCCTAGATTCGCTGCTAGCCCAGAGCTGAAACCGATACGGAAGCCAACACTTTAGACAAAGAATGGGTTGGACTTGGGGACACAGAGTGATGCATGTGGTGTATGAGACTGTCCTACTGGTTTCTTTTTAGAGAGGAGAGGAGAGAAGAGGGTGGAGAGGAGGGAACAAGTGTTGGCTGAGAGGATACGGGAAGTCAGGAGCAGTAAAGAAAGCTGTGCTGTGTGGGAGTGAGGAGAGCAGATGGAGCGCCAGACAGGCAGGTACTTGGGTTTTATATGAAAAATTGACTGGGATTGTGCACTTTTACTTAATCACAATTAAAAAAAGGAAAAAGAAAGAAAAACTTCTAGCTTCCTTGGTACTGCTGGACTCTCAGCTCTGTCTGTCTCCTCAGCTGAAGGAGTCTTCCAGACTCCATCTGGGCTTCCTCACTTTCTGTACTGCAGTCTGTTTGTAAACCCTTTGAGGTCAGTAAGATGGAGAAATTTGTTTTCTGTCTCCCAGGGACCGCCATCTTTCAATGCCTGATGCCAGTATCCTGACAACTGCTGTTTCACATATTTTATCTTTTTGGGGGGGTGATGATTGTTTTAGGTAGGAGGGTAAATCTTATTTCCGTTACTGTCTCTTGGCCAGAAGCAGAAATACAAAGGAAGTTTTGAGGAATTGCCCTGTTGTAGACAATTCCATAAACCACAGGTAGGGATACATTACAGGTTCTTTTTTTCTTTCTTGATGGAAGAAATGACAACATCATTTGAGTTGGTAGCTATTAATGTTCTTTTTATGATACATCATATGACTTGGATACTAAGATTTATTTAGCTTTAACTTTGTTGGTGACAGGGTCTGTGATTTATGTAATTTATCTTTTAGAGCCCTAACACAACCCTCCATAGCAGACATATTGTTATTTCTAATTTACAGATGAGAAGATTGAGGCATAGAGAGGACAGATCAGTGTACCAAGATCACAGAACTGGGGTGCAGTGAAGATTTAAATCAGAAGTGGCTCTAAAGTACATATTCTCTTTTTTATTACAATTAAGTGAAAGTATTCAATCCAAGTCAATTCTGCATGCCTGCCTCTCTACACCTCTACATGCTCTCCCCACCCTGTGACAGCACATTCCTCCTTTTTACTTTATAGTTCTAGTATCCTCTTAACTAACACATGTCCCCTCCTCTCCATCCACTCCTCTCCCCTATAAAAAGAAACCAGTAGGACAGCCTTCTGTAAATGTCTAAAACCATAAATTATCCAACAACAGAAGAATGGATGAACAAACTATGATGAAGAACAACGATGATTTTAGGAAGCATCTCATTACCTAGTTTCAATTGCAAGACATTATGTTGAGTGAAATCAGTCAGAAGCACAAGGACAAACATTGCATGAAATCCCTACTATAAGGACTTAAAAAACAGACTCATGTATAGAAGAAAAGACTCTGATGGCTGTAAGGACAGGGAGGAGGGAGAGAGCTGGTTATAGATTAGATAGTTGATAGAAATTTGGTTGGGTGAAAGCAGTGACAGCACATGCAGAAAGACTTAATTGAACTTCAACATAAACTGAAAACTCTTCTAATCTTAACCCAATATTGCAAAGATAGAGTTTAGCAGGGGTGGGGGTCTGGGGACCACACTCTCAAAGGACATTGAGGCCAGTTGGCATAACTAGCTTCTTGCTAAGAGAGTCTTCTGCACTCCATGTTGGTCAGTGGCGTCTGGGGTCTTAAAAGCTAGCAAGCTGCCATCTGAGGTACACCAAATTGTCCCAGCTTAGCCAGAATGGATGGCCACCAAGGACAACAAAGGCATAAGGAAAAAAAAGGAGCCCAAGAGACAGAAGGACCCATGCGAATGGGTGACTGTGTCAATATATGACCAGAAAAAACAGATGGTGCCCACCCACCACCAAAGGTAGCCATGATGGGTCTCACAATGTCTACTCCCGGTGGCAACATGGGAAAAAGAGGGCTGGACCTCAAGAACTCCACGAAAAGACTGCAGTTGGTGGTCTAAAGACCCCTAGACCTGCTGCTGCCCCTTACCAGAAAACATTACTGGGGTCAATTCTTCAGACAGGAATGGATTCGACTTACGGATACAATGTGAACACATGGTGTGTGCACTTTATGGTTCTGTGCATCTACAGGACACTGTCCTACTGGTCTCTTACTAGATGAGAGAGGAGACAGTGGAGAGGAGGGGACAGAAGATCAGTAAGAAGATATGACATGTATAGAATGGAAAGGAGGAGTGTGCTGTCACTGAGCAAGGAGAACAAAAGGAGTTGCAGATAGGCGGGCATGAAAATTTAATTTAGATTGTACAGTTTCACTGAATCACAATAAAAAATAAAAAAATAATCAGAACATGAAATGTATGAAGTATGAATCTGGGAAAACTGGAAACTGTCAAAAATGAAATGGAACAGATAAACATCGATGTCTTAGGCATTAGTGAGCTGAAATGGACCGGTGTTGGCCATTTTGAACTGGATAGTCATATGGACTACTATGCTAGGAATGAAAACTTTAAGAGGATTTGTGATGTGTTCATCATCAAAAAGAACAGGTCAATGCTGTCAGATGTTGTACATCAACAAGGAAGAACAGTTCATGTGATTATTATTCAAATTAATGCACCAAACACTGAAGCCACAGATGAAGAAATGGAAGATTTTTACCAGCTTCAACAGTCCAAAACTGACCAGACATGCAGTCAGGATGCATTAATAATTAGTGGTGATTAGAATACAAAAGCTGGACACAAAGAAGAAGGATTGGTAGTAGGAAAATACAACCTTGGTGATAGAAATGGTGCTGGAGATTGCATGATGGAATTTTGCAAGACCAACAATTTCTTCACTGCAAGTAACTTTTTTCACCAACATAAACAGTGACCGCACATATGGACCTCACCAAATGAAATACACAGGAATCAAATTGACTACATCTGTGGAAAGAGATGACTAGGAAAGCTCAGGGTCATTAGAGCAAGACCAGGTGCTGACTTTGGCATAGACCATCAAGACCACCAACTGCTCACATACAAGTTCAAACTGAAACTGAAGAAAATTAGAACAAGTCATCTCCAGAACAGTTTGTATCCACTGAACACTAGTGATGAAAGACCAGACAACTTGCAGAATGACTTCTAAGATATCATCCATGAAGAAAGGAAGAGACCATTAAAAAAACAGGAAATAAAGAAAAGACCAAATTGGGTGTCAGAAGAGACTCTCAAACTTGCTCTTGCAGGTTGAGTGGCTAAAGCAAAAGGAAGAAACGATGAAGAAGGAGAACTCAACAGAAGATTTCAAAAGGCTACTTGAGAAGACCAAGTGTTATGATGACTTGTGTAAGGAGTACAAATAGAAAACCAGGAGGGAAGAATATACTCCATATTTCTCAAGCTAAAAGAACTGAAGAAAAAAATCAAGCTTCAAGTTGCAATTGTCAATGATTCTACTGGGGAAATATTAAACGATTCAGGAGTATCAAAAGAAGATGGAAAGAATACACAGAGTCATTATACCAGAAGGAACTGGTCAATGTTCCCCATTTCAAGAGACAGCACATGATCAGGAATCTGCGGTACTGAAGGAAGGAGTCAAAGCTGCACTGAAGGCATTGACAAAAAACAAGGTCCAGGGATTGACAGAACATCAACTGAGATGTTTCAACAAACAGATACAGTGCTACAGGTGATCACTCGTCTATGCTAAGAAATTTGGAGGACAACTATCTAGCCAAGCAATTGGAAGAGATCCACGTTTATGCCTGGTTCCCAGAAAGGTGACCCAAACAAAGGCAGAAATTATCCCAAATACCATTAGTCTCATACTCAAATAAGATTTTGCTGAAGATCATTCAAAAAAGCAACAGCAACTATATGTTGACAGGGAAATGTCAGAATTCAAGCCGGATTCAGAAGATGACATGAATTCAGGGATATGCTGTCATTTGTTGAGTGATATTTGCTACAAACAGAGTTTTGAATTAGAACTTTGTTACCTCTGCTTTACAGATTTAAGAATAAAACAGAAATCCTCGAATCTCAGAAAGATGAAGTATTTGGCTACAGAAGGCTCAACTATGACAGTCCCCGGGTCTGTCCCCACAGCCCACGCGCTGTCTAAGTCACTCCATTGTCCCTAGAGTGTTCTAAAGACTCAGAAATCTCCAGCTCTGGTTTAACATTCTCCCACCTCTAGGTCTTCTTTAAAGTGATTTTTGGATACAGTCTTTGTGGTTAAAGTTGCAAGGTGCATTACCAAGTGTGGTGACAAACGTGCCCCACTCGCCGTTACTAAGACCAGGAATCTACTGTCCTTTCTCTAGTTTTGTATGAGAGGATTGTTTTAGTTAGCTTTTGAACATGATTTCACAAATTTAAACATGTACGTAAGGAACTCTGCCCCCAGGCAAACTTCATGAATATCTATTTATGAAGTGTTTTTAACTATTCTTACAATATTCATAGCTATGTAGAAATTTAGTGAAATATATAGTAAGATTGTGGAAAAATGGTTCCTGGCTTTGTTCACAGGTTCCCCACCCCAAACTAAGAATTAGCAGTAAATTCTCTTTGTTTTTGAAAGGAATTTTTCCAAAGCAAAGAAATGTCTTTTTTGACATCATATTTTGTAAACTAATTTATAAGCTATAACAGCAATAGACATACTCCTGGCCCAAACAAAAATTTGAACAGGAGAGACTATGAAATGCAATGTGAATCACCCTCCTCTTTTTAACTCTTCCTATCATTGTCCAGGAATGATACCTCGTCATAGTTTCTTCTGTACACTTTCAGACATGTCTAGTGCATAAATCAAACAAACAAAAACTAAACTCAATGCTGTCAAATTAATTTTGACTCTTAGAAACGCTATAACACACAACAGAACTGCTCCATAGAGTTTCCAAAGAACACCTGGCAGATTCAAACTGCCAACCTTATCGTTAGCATATATAGCACTTTAACCACTGTGCTACCAGGGTTTCCAGTACATAAATAGACTTGTGTAAATAAATACAGATGCAGGCCTTATTTTTTACAGAAAGGAATTGTACTCAAACAAATATCTGTATCCTACATCTTTATAATTTCTCTTTTTGCTCAACGTATCATACCTTTTCATGTCAGCTATTGTGTTCATTTCATCCATTGTATCATATGATATCTTATATACCAAGGAAACCCTGGTAGCATAGTGGTTAAGTGCTACGTATGCTAACCAGCAGGTCGGCAGTTCAAATCTGACAGGTGCTCTTTGGAGGCTCTATGGGGCAGTTCTACTCTGACCCAGAGGGTCACTATGAGTTGGACTTGACCCCATGGCAGTGGCTTTGGTTTGGTTTTTTATAAGCCATGGCAATGGATTTACCATGATCCATTTAATTAATCTCCTAGTGGAGCACATTTCATTTTCTTGGTGTTGCTAGTACAAGCACGGCAGCAGTAAATCCGTCTCAAATGTACAGTCTTTGTAGATGTGTTGAATAGAATGCATGTACATTTAACAATTTGTGAGGTGCTTCTGAATTCTCATCCTAGAAGGCTGTACCGATTTACAGCCTGGCTGTCAGTGTTCCAGCACAGACCTTAAAAAAGAAAAGAAACCCACTGCCATCGAGTGGGGTCCGACTCATAGCTACCCTAGGGGTCAGAGTAGAACTGTCCCATAGAGTTTCCGAGGAGTGCCTGGCGTATTTGAACTGCTGATCTATAGGTAAACAGACATGGCATTTAATCACTACACCACCAGAGTTTCCAACCTCAGTAAATAATTGTGTTTAATGTGTATGTAGATGACTACCCATTTCTCCACGCTGTTGCCAACAACTGCTATTGTGAAATTTTACAAGTGTTTACGTGGTAGATGGAAAATGGTATATCACTTTAATTTGTCTTTCTCTAGGTGACGTTGAGCATTTTTCTGTCCTTGCTTATTGACCACTTATATATGTATATTTTTTGTAAACCGTGTATTTATGTCCTTTGTTCGTTTTCTGATGAGTGATTTGTCTTTTTCTTATTAATTTGCAAAAGCTGTCTTCATGTTAATTAAATGATTATTTGTCTGGCATGTATATGTGGGACCACTTTCTTCCCAATTTGTAGTTACATCATGACTTTATTATTTGTTTACTATGTATTTATTATTTTTATGCAATCAAAGTCAATAGATTTTTTCTTTAAAAGTCCTAACACCCTAATTTATTGTTTTCAATGGTCTTTTCATGGATGCATATTTCTATAGCCTTTCTTTTCAACTCTACAAAGGCCATGAAAATGTCCTATTAGCCCCTTCATCAGCCAAATTAGCAATAGAACTTCCTTAACACCTTTTATTTTCTTGGAACCATTGAGGCCACATAAGTAAGAAGTGCTGCTGTTATCATCATATAAACAGGGAAGGAGAAGCCCATGGAGTTGAGGATTAACTCCATGAAGGTGAGAGATAGAGGGAGCTGAACAGGTGACTCCCAGACTCACTTGCGAAGCACCTTAAACTGTAATGTGAAAGTGGAAGAGGTTTACAAACAGTCAAGAAATTGGGGGATAAATGAGGACAGGGAGAGGCAGGGAGAGAGGAAGAGCTGGTGGGTCAGAGATGGAGTTGCAAAGGCTGCAGAAGGTGCTCGGTGAAGCTTGAAGAGGGAGGTAGAAGGTCCTGAGAAGACTAGGAGGGGAGCCCCAGGGCACATGTCTCCCTTTCACGTCATTTCTAGGAAGCTGCTTCCTTCCTGTTCTCTCCACTCGTAGTTCCCTAAATGAATATCACCTCCAAGCCAGCATCATCTATCACCTGTTCTAGGAACAGAACTGTCTTCCTCTTTTTAAAAAAAACAGAGTCCTGGTCTTGCAGGCTCCCATGAAGCTGTCTTTAAGGAGCTAACACTCAAAGCACATGTTTATTTTGCAATTTTCACTTCTCCTGGCAAGAAAAATTGGAACACAGAAAGGTGGATGATTCAACAGAGGTTACCCAGAACTGGAAGAAAAAAAAAAATGACAGACTTCCTCTTGTCCATGTTCTTCTGCACCGTAGTGAGCTCAGTTCTTAATTTCTAAAATGAATCACCACAAGCCAGCATTTTCAGAGGAAAAAATTTTATAAAAGATTCTCAGAACTGACTCTGATAAAGAAAAATCAAGGGCTCGGAAATCGCCATGTGGATTGTTCCACTCTTTAAAGGTTACGACAAATTGAATAGTTTACTTATTTGGCGAAGGTTTTGCATTTCCCCAGGTGATCTACTCACATATTTAAAGCAAAGAGGAATGTCAATATTTCTGTGTTTCAAAATGGTCCTACATATCAGAGGTTTGGCTGGACCCAGCATTCACTTTGTTCTAAGGGCATGAGCTCTTTCTCTTAAGACAATGGATTCAGGGTCTCTTTCTCTAGTCTCTCCTCATCCTCTCCTATCTCTTCCTTCTCTGTCTTTTTTTTTTTTTTTTAACCCTGACACTGTACATATATCAATTTCTCCATTTCCCTGGGATTCAGGATTCGTACAGCTGAGTCTTTCAACTTGACATGATTTTTGAGATTCTTTTTCTTTCTTGTCTCTGTGTGTCGAATGTCTGTTTCTTAGCCAGTGACACCTAGAAAAAACGGCGAGTTTCAGCACTGCTTCTAACGTGTTTGTTTGGTCTTGTGTCCCTGTTGTGGCATTAAGTGCTAGCAATGTGATTAATGCTCTACCTACTGGTGGCTTCATTCCCTTTGTTCTTCTGATGATGCTAATTAAATCCAATTTTGAAAAGGGAAAAAAAGCTTTGGTTTTCCTTATATCCATCAAACCACAGGTGCTTTGGGGACGACTTTTCCCTTTTTCAGTTCGAAATTAAAGTGCAAAGTAAGATTAGACCAAAACTCTTTTATCAAAGTTGTCCATTGGAGAATGCCTAGGGCAGCAATGTTACAAATGTCCCAAAGTGAGAAAGTGTGGGTTCATAAAAAAGTGATTTTGCCCTCTGTTTCTGTCTCTGTTGTGGAATAGTGATGTCGCTTAGGGGTGGGTGCTGCAGACTTCAAAGCCTTTCCAAGTATAAGCATAGTTGGGATTGGCCACCGGCGATATGGGCACCACTCAACTTCCCCTGGAATCTATCTGCCACCTCCCACTGGCGTGCTCTCTCTGCCTTCCTGTGAGCCTCTCCTAGCAGGTACTCACAGGGTTCATGTTGGGAGACTCAGTAATGAACCTGTAGCTGACACTTGCTGTGCAGTTGGGTATAAATTTGTGGCATTCATTTCCTTGGACAGATCTGTAGTGCTCAGTGGTACGCTTCCATGAAATTTCGGCCCTCTCTCCAGACTCTGCTAAATGATGATGAACACTTAAATGATCCTCAATTCCCAAAGACGTAGTGACTTCTGCCCTAAGAAATGGGAAAAACAAATTCATCTGTTATTTTTTTTATTGTTAGGTGCCATCGAGTGGATTCCGACTCATAGCAACCCTATGTACAACAGAATGAAACACTGCCCAGGCTTGTGTTATGCCCAAAATTGTTTTATGCTTAAGCCCATTGTTGCAGTCACTGTGTCCGTCCATCTCATTGAGGGGCTTTCTCTCCTTCACTGACTCTCCACTCTACCAGGAATGATGTCCTTCTCCAGGGACTGATTCATCCTGACATCACTTACAAAGTGTATAAGATGCCATCACGCCATCCTTGCTTCCAAGAAACACTCTGGTTGCACTTCTTCCTAAACAGATGTGTTTGCTCTTTTGGCAGTCCATGGTACTTCCAGTATTCTTCTTCAGTAGCACGATTCAAAGGCATCGATTCTTCTTTCTGTCTTTCATATTCATTTGTCCCGCTTTCACATGTGTGTGATGTCACTGATAATACCATTGCTTGGATTAGGCACACTTTCGTCTTCAAGGTGACATCTTTACTTTGCAACATTTTAACGAGGTCTTTTGCAGAAAATTCTCCCAATGCAATGCATCTTTTGATTGTTTGCTGCTTCCATGGGTGTTGATTATGGAACTAAGTAAAATGAAATCTTTCACAACCACAGTCTTTTCTCTATTTGTCATGATGTTGCTTACTAGTCCATTTGTGAGGATTTTTGTTTTCTTCTTGCTGAGGTGCAATTCATACTGAAGGCCTTCTATTTAAAAAAAACAAAATATTTCTTTCAGAGCTAATTGTACTTACTTTTTCATGAATTAGGGGGGAGAGGGGCTACTCCCAGAACTTAAGAATCATTGCATAACCAACTACATTATTATTCATGGTCTTTGACTCAATTTGTAGAATTACATGTTCTATCTGGACATTCTGGTGGTGTAGGGTTAAGAGCAGTGGCTGCTGACCTAAAGGCTGGCAGCTCAAATCTACCAGATGCTCCCTGGAAACTCTACAAGGCAGTTCTACTGTCTATAGAGTTGCTATGAGTCAGAATAGACTTACTGGCGAGGTTTTTTTTTTGGTATAATTGACATATAATTTTAATTTTTGTACCCGAATTTAGAATTTTTAAGCCAAGTACAGAAGATTGAAAATGACTGCTGATTTCCTCTTGGAGCAGTCACCTTCGGCATGGCACACCTTATGTTGATCATACAGACATTCATCTTCAATTTGTCTTCTTACCAAAGGCCCAGGAGATATTTTTGAGAACCTTGTGAGATATTTACCTTATTGCATCTCCCCTTCTTCTTTTGTTTTCTTTCTTTTTGTGTCTAAATAAGGTGACAAAGGAAATCTGTATAAGGCTTCCCCTTTGAAAACTCAGCAGAGGAAGAAGAATTTAAAAAATAATGATTAAAAGAGGAAAACAAATAATTACACATGTCTCTTGAGGTTCAAGGTTGTGCATCTGATTTTTAAAATTAACTTTGAGGTAGCTTTTATTTCAACAAAAAACAAGAGACTAGGTGGACTCTCTGCTCCCTGCAAAATCAGTTTAAAGAGCTAATTATTTTATTTTAAATACTAGTTTGCACTAATTAATTCATTTTGCCCTTGAGTGGGTTGGTTGGAAACCCCAAAAGACCTTCAGGGAAAGAACGAGAGAGCTGGGGACCTTGACCTCCCCTGGCCTGCAAGCTGTCTCTACTCAATGAGAGCAGAGCAAATGGGGGGGATCACGTGGGGCCAGGACGTGGTTGCTCTCTTAGGAAAAGCAGACGAGCAAATTTTCTTTTTCAGTAAGATGAAGTCTGTGGTTTTGATGGCTCTGAAGGAACTAGGATCACTCTGATCTAGACTCGTGTTTACCAAGTGTGACGCCAACAGCTGTGTCTTCACCTCTGGTTCTCCTCTCACCCTGGGCTCTGATTCTGGTGGATTGTGTTGACAGACTCCAATAAGAAATCAATTGGACTGTTCATGGTATATGAGCTTGGTGTTATACAGTAGAAGTCTTTTGGCTGTTGTTGTGGGTAGTCAGGTCAAGAGAAAGGTGAATGAAATATCACCCTATTTCCAGCAAGCTTCCAGGACCCCTGGTGGTACAGTGGTTAAGAACTCAGTTGCTAGCTAAACGTTGGCAGGTGGAGTCCACCAGTCCCTCCTTGGAAGCCCTACGGGGCAGTTCCGTACCATCATATAGGGTTGTTGCTGGTTGGCATCTGCTCAATGGTGATGGGTTTCTTACTTTTCTTAGTAACTTATCTATTTTACATTATAGTCTAGGGCTGTTCCAATACTTGCTCCATGTTTTACATGAGACTCTTATAGTTAATTTACAAGTGGCTAAATACAGCAGTTGGGATTTTTTTTTAAGGGCATTAGTGAAATTTTGTTAAGTAAATAAGGTATTCTTCAAGCCCGGGCTTTGAATATTCAGCAGAGTGACTTGTGAGTGTCTGTGTTTCTTTGTCAGCGTTCACTTTAATTTTCATAATATTTTATCAGATCTTTGATTATTTTTTAGGCCTTGGCTGCATTTGACACGTAAAACGTGTTTTGCAATATCATTCTGTATTGTAATTTCTGGTATTTCCAGGTATATCTGCTTGTTTGCTGTTCTACACTCTATGTAATGACTCACCCCAACAAACATATCATCTGAGAATTAAATGAAACCCTACGTAGTTTGAATTCTGTAACAGTCCTTTGGACTGTTTAGAGCAGCGTAACTGAGCTGAGTGTAAGAGCTACCACTCCTCAGGACCTAAGGTCAGTTCTACTTGTACCCCCCACACAAGGAAATGACACACCAAACAAGAGAGCTACTGTTTGTTGAGCACTTGCTATATGCCAGGCATTCAGCCAGAAAGTTTCACAAATGCTGTCCTTTTCATTTTCATACCAACCTCTGAAAGCAGTATTACTAGCATCCTTATTTTACAGGTGAAGGACTCTAGTGATGCAATGGCTAAGTGTTCTTGAAAGAAAAGACCTGGCTATCTGCTGTCATAAAAATTTCAGCCTAGGAAACCCTCTGGGGCAGTTCTCCTCTGTGGGGCTGCTGTGAGTCAGAATCGACTTGTTAGGTGCCGTTGAGTTGGTTCCGATTCATAGAGACACCGTGTACAACAGAAGGAAACACTGCCCTGTCCGGCACTGCGCCCCCAGTAATTTTTATGCCTAAGCCCATTGTTGTAGCTACTGTGTCAGTCCATCTTGCTTGAGGGTCTTCCTCTTTTTCGCTGACCTTCCACTCGACCAAGAATGAGGTCCTTCTCCAGTGACTGATCTTTCCTGACAACATGTCTAGAGTATGTGAGACACAGACTCGCCATCTTTGCTTCCAAGGAGCCCTCTGGTTGTACTTCTTGCAGAACAGATCTGTTTGTTCTTTTGGCAGCCGTGGTACATTCAACATTCTTCTCCAACACCACAATTCAAAGGCATCAATTCTTCTTCTGTCTTCTTTATTCATTGTCCAGTTTTCACATTCTTATGATGCAACTGAAAATGTCATGGCTTGGGTCAGGCACAGCTTAGTCTTCAAGGTGATATCTTTTCAATACTTTAAAGAGGTATTTTGCAGCAGATTTTCCCAATGCAATGTGTCTTTAGACTTCCTGACTGCTGCTTCCATGGGCGTTGATTGTGGAGCCACATAAAATAATTAAAACCCTTGATGACTTCAATCCTTTCTCCATTGATCATGATGTTGTTTACTGGTCCAGTTACAAAGATTCTTGTTTTCTTGATGTTGAGGTGCAGTCCATACTGAAGGCTGTGGTCTTTGATCTTCATCAGTAAGGGTTTTGAATCCTCTTCACTTCCAGTGAGCAGGATTGTGTCACCTGCATAAGGCAGGTTGTTAATGAGTCTTCTTCCAATCCTGATGCCCTGTTCTTATGTAGTCCAGCTTCTTGGATGATTTGCTCTGCATACAGATTGAAAACGTACAGTGAAAGGACACAACACTGACACACAGCTTTCCTGATTTTAAACCATGCAGTGTCCCTTTGTTCTGTTCACATGACTGCCTCTTGATCCATAAACAGTTTCCTCATGAGCACAATTAAGTGTTGTGGAACTCTCATTCTCCACAATGTTAGCCATAATTTATTATGATCCGTACTGTTGAAAGCCTTAGCGTAGTCAATGAAACACAGGTAAACATCTCTGCTTTCAGCCAAGATCCATCTGACATCAGCAATGATATCCATGGTTCCACATCCTCTTCTGAATCTGGCTTGAATTTCTGGCAGTTTCCTGTCAATATACTGCTGCAGTCACTTTTCAGTGATCTTGAGCAAAATTTTACTTATATGTGACATCAGTAATACTGTTTGGTAGTTTCTGCATTTGGTTGGCTCACCTTTCTTGGAAATGTGCATACAGATGGATCTCTTCTAACTGGTTGGCCAGGTAGCTGTCCTACAGATTTCTTGGCATAGGTGAGTGAGCACTTGCAGCACTACATCTATTTGTTTCAACATCTCAGTTGATATTCCATCAATTCCTGGAGTCTTGTTTTTCACCAATGCCTTTTAAGTAGCTTCAGCTTCTTCCTTCAGTGCCATCAGTTCTTGGTCATATGTTACCTCTTGAAATGGTTGAACATCAGTCTATTCTTTCTGGTATAATGACTCCGTGTATTCTTTCTGTCTTTTTTTGATGCTTCCTGAGTCATTTAATATTTTCCCAGTAGAATCTTTCACTATTGAAGCTTGAGACTTGAATTTGTCTTCAGTTCTTTCAGCTTGAAAAATGCAGTGTTCTCTCCTTTGGGTTTCTAATTCCAACTCTTCGCACATGTCATTAGAATATTTCATCGTCTTCAGAAGTCCTTTGAAATCTTAGGTTTGGTTCTTTTGCTTTGTCATTCCTTCCTTTTGGTTTAGCTACTTGATGTTCAAGAGCTAGTTTCAGAGTCTCTTCTGACATCAAATTTGGGTTTTTCTTTCTTTCCTGTCTTTTTAATGACCTCTTGCTTTCTTCATGGATGATGTCTTTGATGTCATTTTGCAAGTCATCTGGTCGTCAGTCATTAGTGATCAAAGCATCAAATCTGTTCTTGAGATGGTCTCCAAATTCAAGGGAAATACAGTTAAGGTTGTACCTGAGCTCTCTTGGACTTGTTCTAATTTTCTTCAGTTTCAATTTGTCCTTGAATCGGAGCAACTGATGGTCTGTGCTGCAGTCAGCATTGACCAGAGGGCACAAAACAATAGAACAGCATTTTACAGATGGAGTAACTGAGACTCAGAGAGGTTGGTCCAAGATTATACATGCTTGTCAGATAACAAAGCACATGAAGATTGATTGGTTTTTCTTTCTTTAATTCTGTAACGAGACAGTCATCCTTTCAAGAGGTTATCAAAAAACATTTTGATGAGGAAGTGATTGCTCTATTACCATTCAGTGAAAAATTTTCAGAAGTCTTTTCTTGGAATCTCTTTTAGATATGCTCATAGAAATTTCCAGAAGATGAAGAGATGGACAACTTAGGTTCTCCATAGTTTGAATACTACAGACTGGAACTTTGAAGAAATTCTGTGAATGTAGGTAAAAATAAAAGACAGAAAGAGGAAGGAAAGAAGTAAGAGAAAAGAAAAAGACATCTATCAAACTAACACCATAAATTATTTTGCTTTTCTCAGCTGCTTGAAGTGGCTCACTCATTTCAGCTGCCACACAGAATCTTAGATCTCAGAATGTTCTCTTGTCAACTAGCGGAGGACTACTTTTTTTTTTAAGCCAGCATGTTTCAAAACTTCCTTTTCCCAGAAAGTTAAAAAAAAAGAAATGTTCCAAACATTTTTGTTTAAATAGAACTAAATATCCAGTTGATTACACTGTTAGCTTTTTTGTTTGTTTTAATTTTAAAAGTTTGTGTTTTCTGTGTGTGTGTATGTGTGTACAAAGGCTGTGAATCAGAAGGGACTGGATGGCAAAGCTTTTTTTTTTTTTTTGAACTAAGGAAACTAGTAGCTATGGTAATTAGTTTTAAACTGTTGAGTGATGCCTGGCAGCAGACAGCGGAAGCTGCAGTGGCAGACAGGAACAGCCGACTCGGCCCAGCCTCAATTGGTCCCCAGGGCACAGCCTGCCTGCCCTGCCCTAGCTCCCCTCTGTGTGCGTAACCAAGTATGGGTCCTCTCTTGCGTATCTGAACACATGACTTACCAACCAGATATATGGAGAAATAAATACATACAAAAGCACCTCAAATTTTGTCCTTATGTTTAGCTGGCAACAATTCTAATCTCACCACAAAGCCAGTGCCTTTATTAGAAATGGTGCCTCCGTGATCGGCAACGCTCTTTCCGTAGCTAATTATCACACTGCTTGATTACATAGTCTTTTTCCATTTAATAGCTTAGATTCAAGAACAGTTTCATGTTTCTTTTTTCATGATATGCAGTGAGTGCTAATTTGCACCGGCAAAGCCTGCTGTCTTTTGCTCCTTCTCTGGATCCTGCATCTGGATTGTCATAGTCTGACCTCTGGTTCTTGGGACTGGAGCCTGCGGCCCGCGGCACTGCCTGCGGATCTTGGGGCTCGTGGCCCTCTGCAGCTTGTGAAGCAGCAGCCTGCTGTCTGACCTGCCCATCTTGGGTTCAGCAGCCTCTGCAGCTCCTGAGTAGGGAGCCTCCAGCCTGGCATCTGGCCCACGGGCTTGGAACTTGCAGGCCTCCACAACCAGGTGAGCCATTTCCCGGAGACAAATCTTTCTCTAGGTGTATATGTGTTACTGGTTTTGCTTATCTAGAGAATCCATTCTAAGACACCCTCCTTTAATTTTTTCTTGAACGTACATATACCTTGAAATAAAACAAAAATACAGAAAAACATCTTGGAAAATGATTTTGACCTTGACTGCTCGAGTCAAACCACAGACAGGTGTGAAGGAGGAATTGGCAGATGTCTCCATCCTCTTGTTTTGCTTTCTGCCTTCCTTTTACTTGCCTCTCTGTCTACTGGAATGTCAAAGAGAGAAAGTTCCTTTTTCATCCATGGCTGGTTCATTCAAATTCCGTAGGCATTCAGCTCTGCCACTAGGAAGGGGCCCTCTGTTTCCTTGGTACTTTGGAGAAGCTGATATAATTTGATCTGGAAAACTATTGAAGGTGATATTTAAAACAAAGAGCTGAAGGGCTGAGACCTAGAACACAGCAGTGGCTCAGAAATTTGAAGGGATTTCTCTTGCCAAGACTTCGATGGTATACGTTTGCAATCGTAATTCATCCTCCATTCCGAAACACAGCCAAAGTTGGGGCCCGGTGGAGCAGCCGCTGCGTCACAGCCCAAGTGCCCGGCCGCTGCCTGGCTGCAGACTCAGCAGCACTCCTGCCGCTTTCCCAGCTCCGAGTTCCCAGCCCCGGGAGAACAGTCAGCCACTTCAGGGGGTGTCACTCAGGCTTATCCGTTTAATCAGAGCCCTTAGAAGAAATGCCAGTTTGTTTCTGGAGACAGTTAATCTGACGGAAGTGAATTCAAGTTTTGGCAAAGATCTGTGGTAAGATAGAGTGAAAAGCTGCCAAATGTATCATTATTAGACGAAGAAAAGACGCGACCTCCCCAGGTCAAATGCCAAGCACACCTACATCGGCTTCAACCCCGCCAGAGGAAAAGGAGATATTTTTAGAGGTATGAAGCTTTAGTGATTTTTTGTCCCAAGGGCAGTTTTATTACTGAACAAAAGAGCTTGTAATCGCTTTTCTGGGAGGTTCTTGCAATTTAGTACAAAATCAGCTTTTAAAAAAGATGATCCTTTAAAACAAACCCAAAGAGCTGTTCCTGGGACTGGCCCCACTGACCCTGAGTGCTTCTGTTTGCTCTCATTTGGCTCATCACAAGAACCTCTGCAGAGGCCCCCAGACATCTGCCCGGTTCTGCTGCCTTCAGATTAGCAGAGATGAGCAAAACTCATGGCCATTGAGTCCATTCTGACTTATGGTGACCCAGTAGGATGGAGCAGATCTGCCTCAGAGGGTACAAATCTTCACAGAAGCAGACTGCCGCATCATCCTTCGACGGAGCGGGTGATGGGCTCAAACCGCTGACCTTGCGGTGAACAGCAGAGAGCTGTAACCACTGCACCACTAGGGTGTGGTGACAACTCAGGGCTCGGTTTTCTCGGCCACGTTGTGTTTGGCTGACTTATTGTGGCATTTTAGTGGCAGAGTTGAGGAGCAAGCCAAAGTCTCCACTGATGAGGCTAGCTGTCAACGGGGTCTCGGTGATGTTCTCGGCCAGTGTCCCCTCTGACAGATGAGGAGACAGAGGTGCAGCATGGCCCCAAGTCATACAGCATTAAATACAGACAGAGCATGGGTTAGAGCTCAAGGTTCAGCATGGTGGGAGGGGCCCTGAATCACACAAGCATTAAACACAGTTAGCACGTGGGTTATAGCCCGGGTCCACTCACATCTTTTTCCAGTTCATCATTCTGTGATTTTTTTTGTTGTTGTTCCCACTCATACCTTAAAAATGGAAGTGCTGGTCCAAGGAGGATAAAATTCTCCTTTCTCTGGAGAAAAGACTGACGTTGTCAAGGGTTTCATTGTATTTGGATATAGAATCAACACCCTCAGAAGCACTGGTCAAGAAATCAAAAGATGCCTTGCCTTGGGAAAATGTTCTATCAAAGACTTCCTTCGAGTGCTGACAAGTAAAGACGTCACCTTGAAGACTCAGACGGGCCTCGCCAGTTCACAACACTGTCCCTTATCTTACAGGCCTGCGAAAGCTGAGTGACGGATACAGAAGACCGAAGAAGAACTGACGCCTTCAAATTGTGATGTTGGCCAAGAATTTCTAACGCCCTTTGGACTGCAAAAAGAATGAACAGATTGGTCTTGGAAGAAGTACAAGCAGAATGCCCCACAGAAGCAAAGATTTCTTTGGACATGGTATTAGGAGGGGTCAGTCCCTGGAGAAGGACATCACGCTTGGTAAAGCTGAGGGTCGCAAAAAGGAGGAAGATCCTCAGAGAGACGGCTTGACCCAGTGACAGCAACAGTGAACTCAAGCGTGGCAGTGGTCATGAGGACGGTACAGGAGCGGGCCGTGTTCCATTCCGTTGTATGTTGAGCTGCTATGAGTTGGAACTGACTCCATGGCACTAACAAAACCATAATTTGAACCATGCAAAATTCCCCATACTCTCTGCTTGCTTCCCTTTCCTTTATGTCCCAAGAGACTGCCTTAAGGCCCAGTACAACCTTATAGACTGAGTCCCGCCCCGCCAACACAGCTGCCACCCATCCACCCTTGTAAACATCATGGGGCAGGATTTATAGCATGTGGGAACATCACACAATACTGGGAATCACAGCCTTGCCAAATTGCTACACACATTTTTGGGGGGGAGGACACAATTCAATCCATGACAGCAGCCAAGTGATTAACTGTTTGCACCCCCAAGGACCCCTAAATCAGTTGTCATTGAGTTGATTCTGACTCATAGTGAGCCCCTGTGTTTCAGAAATGAACAATACACTGAAAGAGAACTGCCGAGTGCTACGTCAGTGTCTGCTGTGCGTACCTCTCACGTTCTGCCTCGGGGCCTTTGCACACGACTTCCGCTCTGCCAGGGATGCTTTTCCCGTCACGTTTCTAGGCTTGACTCAGTGGCACCTCCTTCATCAACCCTCCCAGTCGTAAGGTCTAGAACGATCTAACGGGGCCCCCGCCTCCTCTCCCGCCGCCCTCTGCACTGTGTCAGTTTGGAGGCTCTCGTCACTCCAGTTTACCGCAGCTTCTCGCCTTTCTCCCACACCAGGTGTCCTAGCAGTAACGCCACTGCATGACTGCACTCTGTAAGTTTGGCCTGTCCTGTCAGAGGTGCCTACCTAGAGAGACTAAAAACTTGTTTAAAAAAAGAAAATTTCAAAATGAAGACGTTTCCTGCTGTAGAGAAAGGTTAGTAAGGAGATGATAAATGAAAATATGAAATAGCTTAACTGCTAAAATGTTATTCAAGTACTCTAAACTCTGAAGAAAGACCACCAGATGGGCTTGGTGGGCTGTGGATGGAGAAGTGGGAACTCAGGGAAGACTTCCTGGAGGAGCTCAGTGTTACCCAGAGCTCAGCCAGTGCTGGAGAACCTGAAGGACAATGAAGACTGAGGAGCACTCAGCATGGTGAGTGTGAGGAAGAGAAAAACATCCACCTACTCCTCCTTCTAGTCTACCTGCAGACCTTTAGTGAAGACCTGCTCTGGGCCAGACCCCGTGATAGACAGTAGACAGCCCCTGGACGTGAGGAGTCACAGCAATGGACACACAGCAGTAACTGTTACTGATAGAAAACCAAGACCAAATCCACTGCTGTCACATCAATTCTGACTCCTAGTGACCCTATAGGATGGAGCAGAACTGCTCCACAGGCTTTCCAAGGAGTGACCAGCAGATTTGAACTGACCACCATCTGGTTAGCAGCCATACGTCTTAACCTCAAGAAGACACTGGGGGGGTGTGAGTGGTAGGATTCTTACCTTTCACCTGGGAGACCCGGGTCCGACCCCTAGCCAGTGCAGCTCACGAGCCCCCACCACTCATCCATCTATAGAGACTTGCTATGATGCTTGCAGGTTTCAGGGGAGCTCCAGACTAAGACGGACTGGAAAGAGGCCTAAGACTAGGGAGAAAGGCCTGGCAATCTACCCTGGAAGCCAACTAGTGACAACACAGTGGATCCCAACAGTCTGAGCCATACTGACCTTGAGGACAGTACACGTTCCGTGGTGCTTGGAGTTGCTGTGAGGCAGTGTTGGTTGGGTGGTAGCCCACAATGACAGGGTGTAACTGCATCTCTGACCCTCGCGCAGCACTCCCAGGAGTGGGAGGTCCGGCCTGTGAAAGCCTCACAAACGCCATCTCCCGGGGAAGACCCCCTTGAGGCGCCACGGGGGGTGTTTATGGGTGTTGCAGGTGGACCTCTGATTCCCTGGTGATTCACAGGGCCAGGGGACCCCTAATCATTCCTTGCAGCTGTTTCAGGCGTGTCCAGGAAAAGTAAAGTGCCTTCTCACAAACTTTGCGTTTGGTCTTTATTCACCTTTTTAGCCAAAAGCTCATATATGCCAGCTATATATCAGATAGCTTTTACTGTCTCGTTGAAACAACCATATGCAAGGTGGGTATTTTTCCTCTGTATTTACCAGCAAGATGAAGCAAAGTTCCTCAGGTCACACAGCTTGTCAGAGCTGAAGCCTGAACCACTTAGTCCTACCCCCACGCTGTGTCACACCACATTCCTTGGGAGAACTTTTGGGGACTAGAGGAGTGGGCTGGAGACCCAACCGAAGTGTGTGTCCTCATCAGGCTTGGAAAGGGTTCCAGGACTGAGGAGGCGCCAAGGCGACCAGACCTGCACTGGGAAACACACTGCGGGCCTGGGGCTTGAGAATCAGTTCTTTGGGACTCAAAAGGACTAATAATAAATACGATGTGGCCATTATTTGGGGTGGGCAATTAGAGCAGCGTTATCTCCACAGGTCTGGGTCCCCGCTAATGGGAGAAGGAAGAGCACTTCAGAACACGGCCCATCTCTGCTTTCATGTTTGAAGTAGGTGCTAGAAACAAGGTTTCCCTAAAAACTTCAAAAGCCCACTTAGTGCTGGAAATTGCTTCACGGATATGGGTAGCCATTCTTTGGCACTTTTTTGTAGGACGCTTTAATGTCCAATTTCAGAGGCTCTCTAGCACAATTGTGCCAATTCAGCGTCCATTCACTACATATTTTTAAAAAATGGTTTAAATTAATGCAGAGAACTGTTTGAAATTGACGGGGCTGGTGACTCAGCTCCCGGAGCCGCACACAGGCCGGGCGGGCTTTCCGTCAGGAGCAGCTTGTGGTGCCCGACGCCTGATGCGCGTGCGATGAGCCGTGGGTGCCCGTCTCCTTACGCACGCACGTGTGTCCACATGCAAAGTCACACCAGGTATCCTCCAGCTGGCTCCGGCTCACGGTGACCCCACCTGTGTCAGAATGGAGCTGTGCTCCGAGGTTTTCCTGTGTCCGGTTTTCTGGAAGCCAATTGCCAGGCCTTTCTTCTGAGGTGCCTCTGCACAGACTCTGCCCTACCAGGCACCCCTGCACACATATGTGTGTACCCCAATGCACTGTCGAGGGTTGAACTGTGTCTCCCCCAAACTGTGTGCGGCAATTTGGCTGGACTCTGATTTTCAGTATTGTGTGATGTTCCTACATGTTGTAAATCCTGCCTCCGTAACAGCACCGAGGGAGGACAGGCAGTAGTCGTGTTGGAGAGGCACGACATGGGGTGTAAGACGGTACTGGGCCTCGAGGCGGTCTCTGGAGACGTGAAAGTAAGAGGCTCACAGAGCGACGTGACGTCTTCAGAGCAACGCTGGGCGCAGGGCGTGTTCTTTAGAAAGGACCTGGGGTCCCAGCGCTTCAGAGGTTCCTAGTCAAGGGAAGACTGATGACAAGGACCTTCCTCCAGAGTCAGCAGAGAAACAGCCTTCCCCTGAAGCATGAATTTCGACTTGCAGTCTACTGGATTGTGACAGAATAAAATTCCTCTTTGTTAAAGCCATCCCTTGTGGCATTTTGGTTAAAGCAGCACTAGAGCACTAATACACCATCCACCTGTGGTATTCCTGTTACAGCAGCACCAGAGGACTAATACATCAGCTGTTTCGGTCAGCTAGGGCTGCTCTAGCAGAAATACCACAGAGTGGATGGCTTTAACAAAGGAAGGTTTATTCTTACACAGTCCGGTAGGCTACAAGTCCATATTCGGGGTGTCTGCTCCAAGGGAAGGCTTTCCCCTTTGTTGGCTCTGGAGGAAAGTCCAGTATAGTATCAGTCTTTGTCCAGGGAGCATCTTGGCACAGGAGCCCGAGGTCTGAAGGATGCACTCTTCTCCCATTGCTGCTTGCTTGGTGGTGCGAGGTTCCCAATTCTCAGCCTGATTCCCTTTCCTTTTATCTCTTCTAGGATGAAAGGATTAAGGGTGGTGCAAGCCACACTCCAGGGAAACTTCCTTTACAGTGGAGCAGGGGGTGATCTTATAAAGGGATTTACAGTCCCACCCTAATCTTTAACATACAGCACAGGAAAACCAAAAACTGGAGGACAGTTACAAGCTACTGGGAATCATGGCCCAGCCACGTGGCTACATGTATTTTGGGGGGACACAATTCAATCCATGACGCCATCCACCTGTGGCATTCCTGTTACAGCAGCACCAGAGGACTGATACATCGCCCACCTGTGGTATACCTGTTACAGCAGCACTGGGTGACTAAAGCGTGCATCCACGCACACGTGCTCACTGACTCACTCACTGAACAAGTATCGCCCACCATACTCCACGGACATCTCTTGTAGAAAATTGTATGGGCTTATAAAAGCCTAAGACTCAGTCTTGCAGGGGAAGAAGCCAGCAACAATTGAAAAGCAGTTGGGAAGGTACTGCTAGTCTCTCTGGGACAAGTGAACGGTTAGACTGACAGAAAGGAACAGGAGAGGGCACCTGCTTCAGGCCGTGACTCAGCTCAGTGAGGAGTGCCACCCCTGAACTCCCATCACACCCCAGGCGCCTTATGGGCATTCTCTCTGGTCCTCAATCCCTATTCTAGACGTGCAGAAACAGGCATTAGGAGATTCACCTGAGAATACACAACAGTCCAGGACAAAGTCAGAGCAACTCAAGCCCAGTTCTCCAGGCTGCAAAAGCATCACTCTTCCAACACGGTGCCACGGCGTCTCCTCGTCTCTTCACTCACTTTGGTTCTTAGGGGACAGAAGAGGACCGCCTGTAATAGGACAAATTTAGGCTCAGGGCTGGGCCTCCCCGTGTCCTCTTGGTGACATGTGCTGAAGGACGGTAGCTCCCAGCCTTAGTTTTCCAGGGCTGCTGTGACAGAAACCCCGCAAGTGGATGGCTACAAAGAATGGAAATGTATTTTCTTGTGGTTTAGGAGCCTGGAAGTCTGAATTTGGGACACCAGCTCCAGGGGGAGGCTCCATTCTTTACAGACTCCGAAGATCCTCGTCACCCTTTCTCTAGTGCACGTGTTGCTCCGTTTCTGGCGGGTTGGCACGTGATGCCTGTCTTCCCCGCATTCGTGTTTCTGTGTCTATGCTGCTTCTTATAACTTAAAACTTGGAACCCTGCTGTCATCGTGGTTAAAGAATTTGGCCGTTATCCAAAACGTCAGCAGCTTGAGTCCATCAGCCACTCCTTGGAAAGCCCATGGGGCTGTTCTACTCTGTCCCATAGGGTCACCAAGGGCCAGAATCAACTCAGTGGTAGTGTTTTTTTTTTTGTTGTTGTTGGTATAACTAGGTTTAAGACATCCCCTGCACTAATATGGCCTCATTAATACAGCCCCATTCCCAAATAAGGATGCATCCACAGGAATAAGGACTCAATTCCAACATATATTTGGGGGCACGTAATTCAATTCACAGCACAACATATGTTCTTTTCTGTGGTGTCCACAGGGCAGCCACCATCCAGCGTGAAAAGCAAGGACACAGTTGCCAAGAGATAGATCAGAGTGAACAGTCTGGAAGAGTGCTGATGAGAAGAAAAATTTCTGGCTGGAAATCAACTCAGTTTGGGGACTAGAAAGGCACTGGGCAGGCACTGGAAGAGAAACTTCCACCCACAGTCTCAACTGTGATCTGTGCCACCAAGCTTGATGGGAACCAGGCACTCCCTCTGCCTTAGACCCTCCAGATACAAGCCACTCAGGTCCCGGGGAAAACCTGCTCAGCATGAAGTGGAATTAAAACACAGGCCCCTTCATCAAACCTCTGCAGCCAGAAGGTGAATCTCCTATTTAACATGTGCACACACCTCGTGTGTAAGTATATGCTTCATGTTATGGCCCATGTTATTGCACATACTATAACATCATACTATAACATAATGTCATAACAACTTTCAGTATGGATTATGCTTCAGCATTAATGAACAAAAATCCTCCATGCTGGACCAATAAAATCAAGGAAAAACAAACCTGTTGTCACTGAGTCGATTCTGAATCACAGCGGCCCTGTGGAATCCTGTAGTGGGACAGCCCGACAGAGTCTCCCAGGAGCACCTGGTGGGTTTGAACCACTGACCACTTAGTTAGCAGTCACAGCACTTAACCACTACGGGTGGCTTTGTTGTTAGGAACTCAGCCGTTAACCAGAAGGTCGGCAGTGTGACTCTACCAGCTAGCCGTCCCTTGGAAATTCTGTGGGGTGACTCTACTCTGTCTGACAGGGTCACAGTGATGCAGAATCGCTTCAGTGGTGATGAGCCTGGTTTGGGTTTTAGATACGTTCTCTGAGGTGGGTCTCCAGGCCTTTCCTTCCAGCTGCCTCCATGTAGATCCCGGTGACCCACCTTCTAGGCAGCGCCTGAGAGCCTGACCACCCGCGACTTCCAGGAGGAGGGCTCTGCAGGAGGACAGTGGCCACAAAGAGAGCGTTGGGGGAGAGCCCTGAGCTCCTCCTCCTCCTCCTTATTCCTCCTCCTCCAATCAAAGTGCAGCATTCGAGTTTTTTCAAAATAAAATTTTTATTTTGAAATACTTCCTAATTTGCATAAAAATCAGAAAAACGGTACAGGAAATTCCTGTACACTCAGCTCCCACTTTCCTCTGTAATTAACATCTGATGTTAGTATTATACATTTGTCACAATAGATGAACCGAAATTGAGATGTTATTGCTAAGTAAACAACTTTATGTATAATTGCTCAGCTGTTACCTAAGAGCGTTTTTCTCCCCCGACTCCATCCAGGACACTGCTTACGTGTCACTACGTGTCCCCTTAGGCCCCTCTTGGCTGTGGCGGGCTTTGGTAGCACAGTGGTTAGGAGCTTGGCTGCCGACTGAAACATTGGTGGTTCAAATCCACCAGAAGGCCTTTGGAAACCCGATGGGGCAGTTCTACTCTGTCCTGTGTGGCTGCTAAGAGTTGGAATTGGCTCAGCAACAGTGAGTTTGGGTTTGGTTTTTGGCAGCAGTTTTGAAGAAAAGTGGTGAGGTATTGTAAAGTAGCCATCGCTAGGGATTCGTCTGATGTTCTTCTCACGATTAGGGGGGTTTGTGGTCCTTGGGAGGATGACCAGAGGAAAAGTGCCATTCCCTCCACAGCTCGAGTCTTCCTTTTTCAGGGTCAATAGATCACCTGGCACCTAGAAGTTGCTCAGCAAGTGACAGACCCTCCTCTTCCTCCATCTCCAGGTCCATTTAGTAACTAGAGCGCAGTTTGTATATGAGATGTTTCAACTGTGTTCCTGTCGTCTGGGACAGGTGGGAGCTAGATGGAGAGCACGTCTGATAAGGAAGTAGAGATTCAAGTGTTCACCAATCACACTCACTGGCAACACCATGGTTCCAGTACTGGACACCTGTGTCCCCACCCCCCAGCCCCCCATTCTCCCTCACCCTGCTGTGTTCTCAGAAAGGTAATCTGTAGTTATGGGTTTGCTCAGTGGGGTACCAGCAGGTGTCTGAAAGGCGGGGGAGAGTGATGAGGGGCTATCTACTCCACACGGCACCCCTCCCTGCCTGGCCGGGCTGAGCTGGCAGCCTCCTGGCTTTCTGTACTGCTCCTCGCCTGCCCTTCCAGGCTCAGGGACGAGGATGACGACCCTCTGTTTCTTGTCCAGGAATCGGCGCTTTCTCCTGGCTTCTACAAACCCTCCTCGTAACCTTGTAAACTCATGCTTTGCTCGCTGTTGTGAGGCGCCCTCAGTTTCGGCTCACGGTGGCCCTGCTGGCCCCGTGCGGTCCTCGGGACACTTGTCAGGCCGGAGCCCCTGCCCCAGCTGCTGTGTCTGTCCATCGAGTTGAGCATCTCCCTCTTTTTGGCTGACCTTTTATTTTACCAAGCGCGATGTCCTTCTCCAGGGACTTTTCTGTCTGAAAATTATCTTTAGATACACTTTAAAGCTCAGCAAACTTAGCAAACTTGATTTCTCCTCTTGCCATTCAACCCTCCAGTTACTGTCCAGACAGTTCCGATGCAGGGTGACCTTACATGTGACGGAGCAGAACGGTGCTCCACAGACCTTTCCAGGCTCTGAGCTCTCGGCAACGAACTGCCAGGCCTTCTGAGGTGCTTCTGGGTGGGTTCACATCATCCGCCTGCCAGTTAATAACTGGGCAAGTAACTGTTGGTGCCTCCCAGAAACCTCTCTTTGCCAGATTGGGTTCTAAATTACTTTAGTTTTTCTTGTTTTTAAAAAAATCAAACACTTACTCAAACTTTAAACCATTATATTTAAGACAAGAATTAATAGACTCTGAAGGAAATTACAAAAAGAAGAAGAAAGGAGAAGAAAATGAGATTCTTGGGAGTACTGAGCTGTGGCAATACTTAGGATTACTGCGTAGCACACAGACGTGACCCCTGTGGAGAGGGCAGACTTCTTCGTGACGTGCACAAGGTCCAAAAACTAGGTCCACAAATTTAACTGTTCTAAGAGCAGCACCCCCTCGCTGAGTATCATCATGGCCACCTTCAAAGTCCTCCCCTTGGGAAGGCTGGCACCGATGCCAGCTCCTAGTCCACCCTCCAAAGCCACTTTGGAACTGTTTCTGGAATGGCCATTGTGCACAGCGGTAAGGTGGCAAGTTCACAGACTTCATCGTCTGTCGTCTGTAAGGGGCTTGTAGCCAGTAAACAAACCACTGTACAGGAACGCTCTCCCTGCTCACCTGACCTCTTCCCCAGTGACTTTTTTCTTTACCTGAAGATGAAGGAAATATTGAAAGGAAGACATTTAGGTGACATTCAGGACATCAAGGGTAACAGGATGACAGCTCTGACGGCCATTCTAGAAAGACTTCCAAAATTTCTTTGAAGGGCAGACTGGCATCAGTACCTAGCTTCCCATGGGGAGTACTTCGAAGGCGACCATGTGATATTCAGCAATGAGGTGTGTAACACTTCTAGGATGATGAGTTTGTGAACTTAATTGTCAGTCATCAAATGATGTTCTGACCTTGGAGCGGCACACCTGGGATGTCATCTGGGCTGTGACTCACAGCAACCCTGTGTAGGACAGAGCAGAACTTCCCCCTCGTGACGGACGCAGCCCCGCGCGTCTTCCTCTTACGGAGCAGCTGGTGGGTTCAAACTGCCAGTCTTTCAGCCGGCACCTGAGCGCTTTACTCGTGTGCCACCACGACTCCTTCTCATAATGGCATAACCCCGGGTCTGGATAACCGGATGGAAACTCTAGCCCCTTCGTCTACTATCCGGGGGGAACCTCAGGCAAGTTACATATGCTCTCTGTTCCTAGAAGTTCTCCTTTGCAAAATGGAGCTAACAACAGTACCAACATAAATTATAGTGTTCTTCTGATCGTTAAAGAGTGTTGTGTGGCACTAGAGCACAGGAAGGTACAAGTGTTAACTGTCACTAGAGTCACAGCATGTCACTGGTGGCTTAATGACCAGCAGTTTTCAGCAACTGCGTGCACTGAGTTTGCATGACAATGTTCCTCAATATTGTTTATTTAATTGATGGCTATTATCTTCATTAGACACTGCTGCCGTGTAAAAGGAAGATTTCTTCAGATTTTGCCAAAGAAATATACTTGTGTTTAATATTTTGTTTCCATAGTCCAAAATCGAGTGTCTTTTAAAAGGTAAAGTCTCTACTACACGACAGTTCCAGAAGATGCTCGGTGCACACATCACAAGGCTGGCAAAGGACTCAGAGCTGTGAGTTCCCCACCCGGCGGCCGGGTCAGGCCGGCCTGGGCCCTGAGTCCTCGGCGGTCCGCTGAGGAGGTATGGAGTACTGTCACCAGGACGGCGTTTGTGTGTGCAGTGACATAAATCAACACAGCGTTTTCTCATCAGACAATGACAGGCTGACTTTTCACTTTATAAGCTGCAGTGCACTCTGTGAATACAATGTAATATGATACAAATATCTAGACACACACACACAACCTTTTCTTGGTTAAACTGCTGCAAGTCACTGAGTTGGCTGGGATATTGAGCAACCCTGTGAACTAAGGAAGCAAACATTTGCCCCCCTCGGGTGTGGAAGGTGTCCAAGACTCCTGAGCAGACACCTGCAGACTCTGGGTGAGTCACCCCTGAGTCACTCTGCAAATGTTCGCAGGGAGAAGTCTGCCAGGATGCGGAGGGCCCGTGTGGCTGCTGGTTTTCTCCTGCTTGCCCAGAGTAATGACAGCAGTGACATTTCCAAATGGCTCACCCAGTCTCAAAGCAGGAGATTTCAAAATCGATGTGGCAGCTGATTTCCTAATAGGATGCATTAGACAGGACATTGCATGTTTTACGGGCTGGGGTTGATTAGATTATAAGACTTAAAATATGTAGCTAAAGTGGTTGAAAAATAGGCTTTGGAAGTTGAGATCAAAGTGTCCCAGGAGGGTGATTAGGTAAATGAAAGCCTAAGCCTAACTGAGCAAATAACTGCCCGGCCCCTGAGAAGCGCCGCTCACGGGGCTAATCGATGTGCGTCGCGCCAGCTACAGATGTCTTCCTAAGAAAACTCTTTTTAATTTTTTAATATACTTCAAAAAAAAAAAAACCCAAAACACTCTACATACTGACCAACAAATACTCCTGTTTATGTAAGAAAGGCTTCTTTAAGATACAAGTGAAAGAAAAAAAAAAAAAACTTCATTGTTTAAAGAGGCCAGTTTTTATTCTTTATCTTCCTTCTCACTCAGCCTGTAAGGAAAGGTTTTTGCTCCTTTAACACAGAGTAATAGAGCTCACTTCCAAGAACACTTTTGGTGTCTTATCTTATCTGTTGCTACTCAGAAGCTGCTTTAGGTTCAAAGCATGTAATGGTACCTTTCCAAAGAAAACTGTGGCCAAGGAAGCTTTGTCTGTCAAAAAACAAAACAGAAGCAGAATTATTTGCGAAGACTATTTGTGCCTAGATCTGTGCCAGACGCGGGTTGTCTCACATCACCCTCGCGAAGATGCTTGAAGGCAGCTTTCCGTCTTCTCTCCCTGGATGAGGAAACTGAGGCATGCAGGCAGGTTAAGGGGTTGCTGGGTAGCGCTGAGTCTCATTTCTACCCCCTGTGACCCCCGTGACACAGCAGAGCAGTCCCCGCAGCATTTTGCAGGCTGCAGTCGTTACAGGAGCCAATCATCCGGTGAGCCGGTGCTGCTCACCTTCCAGCCAGCAGCCAAGTTTAACGTTTCGTCGCCAGGGCCCCCTGTAGACGAAGTGACGCGCCCGCGGTCACTTCACGGCAGAGGAGGTGGAAGTCCACGGCTGTTGAAGCCGGTTGGCGATGAGTCCGTTCTACCTCATCTTGACGCCATGTGCTGGGTTACAATTCTCCTCCCTGAGAGTTTCCAACAAGTAGTCACACTTCAGGGCCACCGGGAGCCCCCCGTGGTGTGGAGATTCCAGCTGTGTCTGTGAACGGATCCTGGCTGTTTTCTTGAAGTTGGGTCCCAGCATTATTTGTTATTTTGAAAAGAGGTGAGCCGAAGGGAGATAACAGCTTTTCCAAACCCACCATAAAACAGCGCAGGTGGGTGAATTTTCTCAGAGCCGCTAAGTTGCACATCTGTGATGTGGTCACTAGTTCCACGTGGCCAGACATAATATACTGATATTTGTAAGTTGGTGTGATACGCATGGTCCAATGTCTCCAATAGTTAATAAAACACATGTAAACATCTTTCTGGTGTCCTCTGCTTTCAGCCAAGATCCATCTAACACTAGTGATGAAATTTCTCCTTCCACGTGGTCTCTGAAATTCCTGTCAGTATACGGGTGCTAATATTTTTGCATTATCTTCAGCAATATTTTGCTTACATGTGATATTAATGATACTGTTCAATAATTTCTACATTCTGTTAGCTCACCTTTCTCTGTAATGGGTACAAATATGGATCTCTTCGTTTGGATGGCGAGGTAGCTGCCTTCCAAACTTCCTGGTCTAGACGAATGCGTGCTTCAAGTACTCCATCCACTTGCTGAAGTGTCTCAGTTGGCATTTTGTCACCTCCTGGGGACTTGGGTCTTGTCAGTGCCTCACTGAAGCTTGGAATTCTTCCTTCAGTACCACACTACCTCCTAGAATGGTTGAGCATCAGTCATTTCTTCTTGGCACAGTGACTGTAGGTATCCCTCCCATCTTCTCCGGACGCTTCCTTCACATTCAGTGTTTTGCCCATAGTGCCCTGCAATACTGCTACTTGAGTGTTAAATTGTTTCTTCAGTTCTTTTTGCTTGAGAAATACCTGGCGTGTTCTTCCTTTTTGGTTTTGTGCTCTAGGTCTTCGCACATTTTATTGTAACGTTTGTTTTCTCAAGCTGCCAGTTAGAGTCTTCTGTTCAGCTCTTGTACTTCATCTTTTCTTACATTCTCTTTCGCTGCTCCAAGTTCAAGAGCAGGTCTCAAAGTCTCTTCTGACGTCTGTTTTGGTCTATTCTTACTTTCATGCCCTTGTTATGATCTCCTGCTTTGTTGGTGTGGGATGGCTTTGGTGCCATCCCACAACTCGTCTGGTCTTTAGTCATTATACTTTGGTGTGTCAAATCTGTTTTCGAGATGGTCTCTGAAGTTGAGTAAGGTATGTTCAAGGTTACCCTTTGGTTTTGTGGAGTTGTTTTTATTTTCTTGGTTCAACTTGTACTTGTATTTGAGCAACTGGCAGTCTGTTCCACGGTCAGCCCCTGGTCTATTTAAGCTATCAGTACTGCTGCTCAAGCTAAGAAGCAGATGATACTTACTGTGAAATCTGTAAGAGCCAGAAGCTGATGGGACTGCCTTGTTCCCCCAGGCCTCACGTTTTTTTGTCTTTGACAGGGTGCAATCTTACCACTCTTCCATCTCTTATTTTAATGGAAATTTATGTTCATTTTCTGTCTCTGATGGGTTTCCAGCTTACACAGGTGAAAAGTGAGACAACTTGTTAGAGAGGGAAAACTCAAGTAGTTTCCACTAAAAGGAAAGATAGAAAAGTGGTAACACAGAACTCTCAAACATGGCAAACTTGTGAGACCTGGAAACCAAGGCAGACTCATGGAGTTCCAGCTGTCACAGGTTTCGCTGTGTTTATAAAATCAATTAGCCCTACTTATCACACACTTAAAACAAACAAAACATTGTCTCTCCTTGTTGGGAACACATGTGAGAAAGAACAGTACTATCTGAGTGGTTATCTGCAACAGCAGGCCAGAGCTCAATAAACACACTTTGGAAGTAGTGACAGGGAGCAAAACCAAACAAGCAAATCAGCTTGCAGAACGGCTGAGAGCTGTGAACTTTGGTCACTGTCCTCAGGAATCCCCTGGCCATCATGGGTCCTTAGAAGCCTCAGTGGGAAAATTTCATCTGCTCTGGCACCAAAGATGAAGCAGGTCATAACACATGAGACATTTTTCCACGGGGCTACTTAGATTTTCCCTGATTAGTTCAGAAATTATCCACCTGTTACAGACAAGACAAAGCAGAACACCACAGCTCTAAAGCGGGGTCACTTGCTTCTCCCCTAGAGCACGTCTCCACGTTCACTTTGTCTCGTGGAAATGTAGATCGAAAGGAAAGTTTTAACGGAATATACATACATGTTGGGTTTTTTTCCCCCTAAATTAAGGTTTCGACTTCAATGAATATTAGTGGAGAGGGTGAGCTCACCTAGAGCGGTGATCTTCAGAGCCGGTAGTCCAAATACCTCTGAGAGTCGGTCGAAGTCCTCGTTAAAAAGGCCGTTCTGGACCAGTTACCTGGAGGCTCTGTGGCTGAGGCCCTGGGATTCTCATGGTGAACAGGACGCAGTGATACACAATGACGGGAAAACTTCCCATAAGTGGGAGTACACTTCTTTGGATTTATTTTGCCTTCCAACAATACCTGCCAATTTTAAAGAGAAACTAACAAAGTAATAACAAGCTGATTTCAAATGCACAAACCTATCTTCTGATAAACTCCCCCCAAAACAAACCCACTGCCATCAAGTTGATTCTGACTCGTAGCAACCCTATAGACCAGAGTAGCACTGACCCACAGGGTTTCCAAGGAGCACCTGGTGGATGTGAACCGCCAGCCTTTTGGTGAGCACACATAGCTCTTAGCCACTACACCACTAGGGTTTCCAGCAGAATATCTAATAATGTTTCTGATGTCAGTAGTAGTAAACCCCCATGTCAAACACAGCGAATGAGCATTTTACCAGGTTCAAGGCCAAAGGCTTATTAGGAACCATCCAATAAGAAGAAGTGTGTGTGTGTGTGTGTGTGTGTGTGTGTGTGTGTGTGTGTGTGTGTGTGTGTGTGTATTGAAGTGTGTAGAACAAAGTATCACATTACCATGACCCAGTGGACTGTAGAATCAGTAATAACTCTGTTTGATGCATAACACTGCCAAAAAACAGAAAAACACTTCATCACTCAGAAAGGCCTCCTATGTCTCCACTGATGCCATGTGCCTGGCCTGCGCAGCAGACACAGGGAGGTGACCCAGCAGCCTCGCTCCTGGCTCCGCCGAGGTTCTCAGACAGTTTAGTTTCTGACAGGCTTTTGAGAATCTGATGATACCGTCCAACTTTCACCCCCCAAAAGGTAAGTATACACAAATGCCTTATTTTGTAAGGCTTCCGGGGGCTGGTGGGGACCTCATTTAAAGTTCTTCATCAAGTTGGACACACAAATTGTGAGCCAATGATCCTCGAAAGCCTGGAAAGTTGTGGTATTCCTTCTCTCATGGAATTCTAAAGACAATTTCAATCTTTTAAAGACATAAAAGTGAATGTATTACAAATTAAAACTGCTTGTTTCTAGTTGTTTTCATTGCCTGTTTCTGTTTTGTTGTTGGCATTTTTTAAAAAGTTTGTTTTGTTCAATGTGTGGACTTTGTCTGAGCCCTAAATATACATCATTTCCCTGCGGGTGCTACTCTGAACTTAAACTACAGGGGACACAGCCCCCAAATGCCGCTGTTACAATATAGGGTGCTCCGAACTGTGGGAAGTGTCTCAGAGCAAAGAGCAGGTGGCATGGAGAAGAGTGTGCCATCTCAACCTCTCAACACAGTCACCCAAACAGATTTTCTGAGCTCAGATAGACAATTCCGTCAGTGACACTCGGGAGAAGAAATGAGCTGCAGTGACCTATCGCTCACTCTGACCACAAGTTTGGAAACTGCGGGGCAGTTCTGCTCTGTCTTGTAAGGTCACTATGAGTTGGAACAGACTGGATGGCAATGGTTGTTCCTTTTTCATCTTGTCCTCTAGAGTCCGCTCCGCAATCCTTTCTAAGTGACCAGTGGAAACAACTTGTTGTCTTTGAGATGACCCCGTGTGGGTCAGAGCAGACCTGCGCTCTGTGGGGTGGATCACCAGACCCTTCTTCCAAGGTTCCTTTGGCTGGTCTTGAACCTTTCGGTTAGCAGCCAAGCACTTAACTGCTCGCACTACCCAGGGACTCCAGGTGAAGTGTGTGTGATGCTGGTGTTGGCAGCTGAAAGCCGAAACTAATGGGTAGTCTGCGAAGGTCTGTGTTGTTTTCTAGCAGGAGACACCACGGAACTCCTACTGGTGGTGAGGATCAGGCCCCAGGGAACGTGGCACCGGCATGAAGCTGGGGCAAGCAGGGACAAGGAGAGCAACAGCGAGACGGAGGCAGAGCAGAGGAAGACGCAAGGGCAGGAGGAAAAGACTGACCAAGGGCAAGGGAATCGCTTGCAATGAAGAAAAAAATTCAAGCCTCAAGTTACAGTAGTTAAGGATTATACAGGGAAACTATTAAATGACTCAGGGATTATCAAAAGAAGACAGAAGGGATACACAGGAAAAGTGGCTTAATCTTCAACCATTTCAAGAGATATCATGTGGTCGGGAATCAATGGCACTGAAGGAAGACGTCAAAGCTGCACTGAAGGCACTGGCGGAAAAAAAACAAGACTCCAGGAGTTGATGGAATATAAATTGAAATATTTCAACAAACATGAGCAGCGCTAGAAGTGTTCACTTGTCTCTATGCCAAGAAATTTGGAGGACAGCTGCCTGGCCAACCAGCTGGCAGAGATCCACGTTCATGTCCATTACAAAGAAAGGATCCAACTGAAGGCACAAAGTACTGAACAATATCATACGCAATAAAATTTTGCTCAAGATGATCCCGAAGTAACTGTAACGGTGTATCGACAAGGAACTCTCAGAAATTCAAGCTGGATTCAGAAGAAGACATGGAACCAGGGACATCACAGCTGATGTCAGCTGGATCTTGGCTGAAACCAGAGAATACTAGAAGGCTGTTTACTTGGGTTTCATTGATTATGCAAAGGCATTTGACTGTGTGGATTATAATGAATCATGGCTAACACTGCAGAGGACGGGAATTCCAGAACACTTGATTGTGCTCTTAAGGAATCTGTATGGATCAAGAGGCAGCCAGGCAAACAGAACAAGGGGACACTGCAAAGTCTGAAGTCAGGAAAGGTGTGCCTCAGGGTTGTATCCTTTCACCATACGTTTTTAATCTGTAGGTTGAGCAAATAATCCGAGAAACTGGAATATACAAAGAAGAGCGAGGCATCAGGATGGGAGGGCAACTTGTTAACAACCTGCATTATGCAGACGACATCACCTTACTTGCTGGAAGTGAAGAAGATTTGAAACACTGATGAAGATCAAAGACCACAGCCTTCGGTGCAGGTTGTACTTCAACACCAAGAAAGCAAAAATCCTCACAACTGGACCAGTAAGCAACACTGTCATCAATGGAGAAAGGACTGAGGTTGTCAAGGACTTTATTTGACTTGGGTCCCCAGTCAATGCCCTTGGAAGCAGCAGTCAAGAAATCAAAAGACGCATTGCACTGGGAAAATCTGCTTCCAAGGACTTCTTTCAAGTACTGAAGAGTAAAGAAAGATGTCACCTTGAAGACTAAAGTGTGCCTGGCCCAGGCCATAGTATTGTCAATCACATCATATGCATGTGAAAGCTGGACAGTGAACAAGGAAGACAGAAGAAGAATTGCTGCCTTTGAAGTGTGATGTTGGAGAAGAATATTGAACGTACCGTGGGCTGCCAGAAGAGCGAACAGATCTGTTCTGGAAGAAGTAGAAACAGGTTGCTCCTTGGAAGCAAAGAAGGCGAGACTGCGTCTCACATACTGTGGACATGTTGTCGGGACGGACCAGTCCCTGAAGAAGGGCATCATGTATGTAGAGGGTCAATGAAAACGAAGACCCTGGTGGAGGTGGATTGACACAGTGGCTGCAACGCTGGGCTCAAGCACGACGTAAGTGGACTAATAGCTGGTCCAGGACCAAGCAGTGTGTCACTCTGGTGTACATAAGGCCAGCGTGTGCTGGAATTGACTTGATGGCACCTAGCAACAATAACATTGACAACAGAACAAAGAGGACCCCAGAGCAAAGGCCACCAAGTGACCCTGGTCCCCACTGGAGAAAGATCCTTCTTATTGTCCAAGTCCGCTACCCTCCCGGGCATTTGTTGTGGAGCCTCACATACTGACTCTGTCCTCTCAGTCAGCACTTGCTTTCACCCAGACAGCCAGGGAAGAGCTGACTGTTGATTTATTTATGTCCTGCCTATTTCCAAAGTGGATTCAAGACCAAGGAACACAAGAGGTAAGTCAAATTTCATTGTTAAAAATTCATCACTAAGAATTTTCCACATCTTTAGCCAGGCAATCTGTGATTATCAGAAAGTTACGTGACCGCTGCCAACTCAGGGGAGATTCGGGTGCTTCTGCTTGTGTAACAGAGAAGATCTCTCATCCTTAGTTTTGTGCTGGCTTTCTGTGCTGGTTGCTTTTAAATATTTCAAGGTAGAGTGTCAGGAGCCTTGATTTCAGATGGACAGCCAGCCCACGTGTGTGGCGAGATGGTGAGAGTAACTGCCAGCTCGAGGTGCCTGGAACCCTGGGGTCCCTCACAGCAACAGCACAGTGAGTGTCGTTGTAGCGTCCATTCCACAGATGAGGAAACTGAGAACCTTGATGCGCCTGCGGTCTAACCGACTTCAAGGCCCACATTATTTTCCTTTTAGACTACTCTGTCTTCCTGAAGATGGAGAGAGCTGGAAAAGGGGTCAAGAGTCAGAGGCAGCCCACAGCTGGTTGTGGGTGAGCACTCAGGGGACCCTGTGACCTAACACAGAGATGAGTACTGTATACACGTCACCTCTGCTAGCTTCCCAGAACTCACCTGTGCTGTTTCTCTGTCCCAGGGAGTTCACTCTCAGTTCCCACTTGAAGGACAGAGTTTGCTTTATCGTCCGTCACATAACGCAAGCACCCCCTTTCCTGCGGGAATCGTCTGATGTTTGTTAGAGAACCGGGGCTTGGGCTGGGCCTGGGCTTGTGCGTGTTTTGCTGGCTGCTTTGTTGCTTGGGTAGCTGTGCTGTTTGCAGATGCAAAGATGACACCAACAAAAGTAAGATTGTTCAAGTCAGACCCACAGCTATGAGCAGGTCTTGGGTACAGCAGTTAAATAATTTTAGGGGGCACGAGAGAAGACTGAACGCAATCCCAGAGGAAACAGGGACTTACCAGGATCCAGTCCAGAGCTGAACAGCCATTTACAGGCAAGGCCGTCTTCCAGTATCTACCTTTCCACTAATCCCTAGTTTGGTGACTGTGTCTAGAAGAAGACTGAGGCGAGGAGTAAAGGAGGAGATGCCCCCAAGATTCTGGGGCGTGTCCTGAAATCTGCATTTGCAAACCAGCTCTTTTTTGAACTGTGACCCCATTTCCCTGGTGGATCAGTGGTTAAAGCAGTGCCCCGCTAACCAAAAGCTCAGTGGTTCAACTCCACCAGCCCATCCACAGAAGACAAGTGTTGCAGTCTGCTTCTGCAAAGATCATAGCCTTGGAAACTTTAGAGGGCAGTTCTGCTCTGTCCCTTAGGGTCCCTAAGAATCAGAATGGACTCACTGACATGTTATCCTCCTATTTCCAGATGAGGGATACGGTCTTGTATTTTCATATGTTGAGGGCTGAGTTCTCTTACAAGTTAGTGACTGAGGAAGGGTTCTCAAACTGTTTCTGAAAAAAGTGAGACTTTTCTTTCCCCCCTCCTAAGCCTGATAGGAATGTTTGCTCATTATCTGTCTAAGGTCATCTATATGTCAATAAAAATAGTGGTTTTCCAACAAAAGATTTATTTTTGTCCCCAACCATAACCAACATTAACTCAAAGTCCACTTGGTGTGGCTTGTGGGCCTGGATCAAAGATGTGCTTTTCAAAAGTAGATCAGCAGAGCTGAGGACACACAGGTGAACAGTGGGGACACTTAGAGACCGGGGCCGGAGTGGTGAAGGGGTGTGGGGGGGCACACTGGGACAGGCGCACAGTACAAGGTGGCCGGGATGGACAAGTGTGACTGTAAGACAAGTACTGACTATCTTTTCGTAATACAATTTTCATTCATTTACTGAGGGATCTTAATATGAAAAGCAGTACATATTTCCTATTTTAAAAAGACTTAGAAATACAATTAAAGATTAAAGTGAAATTCACATGTAATTCCATCACTCAAAAGTAATCCCACTTAGCGTTTTGGTGTATTGGTTCTCAACCATTTCAGAGAAGTCTGATACCTATTTTACAAGGACGTACAGTTAGGGTCGCCAATCTTGTTGCTGAATGTCACTAAGGTGACCTTCGAAGCGGTCCCCTTGGGAAGCTATTCACTGATGCCAGCACCTGTGAAGCAATTTTGGAACTCTTTTTCTGGAATGGCCATCAGAGCTGTTGTCCTATTACCCTTGATGTCCTGAATGTCATCCAGATGTCTTCCTTTCTTTATTTCTGTATCTTTGGGTAAAGAAACAAGTCATGGGAGCCAGATCAGGTGAGCAGGGAGGGTGTTCCAATACAATTATTTACTTACTGGCTAAAAAGTCCCTCAAAAAACTCCCAATAAAGTTCCCAAACTTGCCACTGTGCCACCATGTGTGACAGACATTCCAGAAAGAGTTCCAAAATTGCTTTGTAGGGTGAACTAGGGGCTGGTGTCAGTGCACAGCATCCCAAGGGGAGGACTTCGAAGGTCACTGTGGTGACATTCAGCAATGACGTGTGTGACACCTAACAGCAAATAAGTTCTCTGACTTAGTTGTCAGATCTCGTACTTAAAAATAAATTACACTATAGAGGATACTTTTTCATTTAAGATATTTTTGCTTCACAATATCGAGAGTATGTTTCTGTGTTACCAAACATTCTTCTGTATTTTTCTGGCTGTACAGTATCTTGTTGTGTGTAACTATTTCCAAGTGAAAAACAACTTTAAGAAAATGAAAATGAAACAAATGATCATTTAAAACACTTAGAAAATACACAATAAAGAATGTAAAAAAATAAATTTGTAGTCAGTCATATACAAGAGGTGAGATTTCTGCCTCCAGATTTGTAAAGTTTTGTTCATTTAAAGTATAAACAAAAGTTTGTGTCACTTGATATTGTCAAGAATTTATGAGAGCATTTATTTTATTCACAACCTTAATAAACCACCGCTGTGGAGTCAATTACAACTCATAGATTTACAGCTTGTAATTTTAATGGATTGTATATTTGGACTTTTACTAATTTGATAGTCTGAAAAAAGAGACACAATTTTATTTCTCATGTCTTCTGTTCCTAGCCAGGCTGATCACTATTTTTATGTGGCTACTGGCCACTTAGCTTGGCCACTGGCCACTTATATTTTCCATCTGAGTTGCCTGTTGTCCTTGTTTCCATTTCCCAGTTGGTTTGTAAAAAACCTTAGCAGTCAGGCTAAAAATCATTTTTTTCTACTAACTATAGTAAACATTTTCCTCAATTTGTTGTTTGGTTTTTAATTGTGTTTGTTTTCAAATTTCTATTTTAAACTAATTCATATCTTTCCCTAACTGCAGGGACTGCAGGGACAGTACAGAGCCCTGCCCCGTCACCTGTCCCCACCGCTCATGACACGTAGAGTCACAGCACAGTCACTAAAGCTGAGCAATGACCAGCGAGTGGCAAAGTATCGCCAACTGAGCTGCGCTCTTCACTCCGATTTCACTCTGGGAGCTGTTTGTTAGCTGTTTTTCTGTCCCATGAGTGAACTCAGACACCCCCTGAGTTTCATTTGTCATGCCTCCTTAGTGTCTTCCTCAACTGGTGACCGTTTTCCCTGACTTGGATGCTTTGTGCGGTAGATGTTGGGTATTTTGTGGAACATGCTTCTGTTTGGCCTTTTCCCCTATAAAGCTACCATTCTTTTTCTTTCTGTGTTCTATTTCTTGAGCCCTGGCGGCACAGTGGTTAAGAGCTCAGCAGCGGACTAAAAGGTTAGCAGTTCAAATCCACCATCTCCTCCTTCGAGCCCCGTGAGGCAGCTCTGCTCTGTCCCACAGAGTCGGCTGTCGGTCAGAATCAGCTCAGCGGTGGATTTGGTTTTCTGTCTCTGGACGCTTCACTGGTCAGCCTGGGGTCATTACAACCAGCCCCCACTTAAAGAAACAAAAGATTCGTAGAGATGTGTTTCAGCTGTCACACCAGTTAATAAATCTCTGGGGGCGGTACTCCGAGGCCATAGAGATGGCCATTTTGCCTCAGTTTTCCCCCTCGTGTTCGTATTTACCAGCAGATCCTCCGGGGAGCAAAGAAGCAGTTGTCACTGTGGTGTTCTAGAGCTTTCCCTCCTTGCTTCATTACTTCTGTACTCATCATTTGCATTTCCTCTCTAAAGAACATTTGTCCCTTCCCCTGCAGCGGGCTTCAGTGGGTAAACATTGTCCACCAGAGGCCTGGTGTCTTTGTCTCTGCCCTGCTTTCTGTGTTGTTCCTTCTCTGTGACGGCAAGAGGGCCTCGGCTGTTCTCAGCATGTATTAGCTTCCTGTTGCTGCTGTAACAAATGGCAACAAACTTAGCAGCTTCAAACAACACAATTTTATGATCTTATAGTTCTGGGTCTAAAAATTAAAATGCTGGCTGGGCTGTGTTCTTTCTGGAGGTGCTAGAGCAGAGCCTGTGACTCTGCCTTTGCCATCTGGTAGAGAATGCTCCGATTCCCTGGTTTATGTTCTTCTTCCTCCACCCTCAGAGTCAGCAACACTGAGGTAAGTCCTTGCCGTGCTGCTGTCTGACTCAAGCCCATCTGGATAAGCTCTCTCCGTTAATGCCAATTCTTCTACCACCTTAACTTTTCCTTTCTCTGCCCTGTAACACTGTCAGGAGCCTTGGTGGCGAGGTGGCGAACAGCTCAACTGTTAACTAAAAGGTCAGCAGATCAAATTCACCGGCTGCTAATTGAAACCCTCTGGGGAAGTTGTACTCTGTTCTATAGGGTCATTATGAGTTGGAATTTACTCAACAGTGATGGGTTTGCTTTTTTGTTTTGGTAATGTATTCGTAGGTTCTGGGGGCCTCTTTGGAGGCCACTGTCTGTCTACTGCAGAAAGCTGCAGGGCTTTCATCCGTGCGCACCAGGAAAGGGAGACAGAGGACACATTCCAACAGCTTCAGCAGGTGCAGTAGCGTTTGGTTTTTACCTGGGCCCCAGAGAGATAGCATCAATCCCTCCTTATCTGGGGGATCAGTTGAGTTTGCAGACACTAACGAGAATGAGCAGGTACCCGGGGTTTACGCTCTTGAGACACAGGAAGCCTAAGCCACGATTTACGCTGTTACAGCGTCATCAAGCTTTATATTTCAGTCCTACAGCCTTCCTTGGATTTGGAAACCCCCAAAAATGTCATAACAAAGTGACGATTAAACACATATTTTTGAAAGAAGCCTGACTAACTCACACAAAAAACAAAAACAAAAGCAAAAAAACCCACTGCCGTCAAGTCGATGCTGACTCCTAACAGCCCCCTAAGACAGGGTAGATCTGTCCCACAGAGTTTCCAAAGAGCGCCTGGCAGATTTAACCGGCTGGCCACCTGGTTGGCAGACCCAGCACACAGCCACTGGGTCACCAGGGTACACTTCTGCTTCATTTCGTACAAGCCATGCTGCAGACCTCTGGACCTTGGACGCTGTGCCTCAGGAACGCATCCTCTGCGGTCTGCCTTTGGACTCGGTGGCTGTGTTGTCAGGTGGTGCCAGTCACTGCCAACCCGCAGCGACCCTTGGCACCCCCGTGAGACGGAGAGCCCCCGCCCTGCTCAGGCCGTCCTCATGAAGGCTGTTCCTCATCTCGAGCCTGTTGGTGGGGCCGCTGTGCCGACCCATCTCTTTGAGGGTCCTCTTTTTCTCTTGTCCTCTACTTTATGCAGCATGATGTCCTTCTCTGGGGACTGGTCTCTCCTAATAACGTGTCCAGAGGAAGTGAGACAAAGTCTCAGCGTCCTAGCTTCTAAGGGCCATTCTGGCTGTACCTCTTCCGTGGTATATTAACAGTCTTCATGAACACCACAATTCAAAGGTATCAGCTCTTCTTTAGTTTCATATTTCTTGCCCACTTTTTGTACGTCTGAGGCCATTGAAAACACCATGGCTTGGATCGGGTGCACCTTAGTCCTCAAAGTGACATCTGGTCGATGTTGACCTTGTTAGAAACTGTAAACCCATACTTTACTTTGGGCTAACGGTTCCCCCTTCCTTTTTTGTCAGGTCCAGTAGGGCCTGTGGGGCTGTGGGCTTTTTGTTTTCCACAAGGTGAGTCTGCATTCTCTGGGTGAAGGCCCCCTTCTCTTAGGGTGCCTTCCTCTTATAGGCGCCCCTCCTGATCCCCTCTGCTCCCCGTGGGACCAGAGGGACACGCTGTGTCACACCGACACACAAAACGGAATGACCGGCTTCACCTTCTCTGTCGCCTGGGACCCCCTCCAGGGAGGCGGGGATTTCGGGAGAGCAGGTCTCTGGGGCCCCTTAGGGCCAGCGTAAGTCTCGTTTCTACCTGACTAACTACATGCCTCTCAAAAAATCGAATGATCTGGAGCTCTGTGTTTCCACCTCTTTATAAGGTAGTGTGGCCACTGTTACCGAGCCCTGAATGTCTTCACCACCAGGGCCAGTTGTAACCAAGAGTGTGTGGTGTTTTCTTTTTTCCCCAAAGCACTGAGCCCCTGTTATGTGCTAGGTAACTCACTGGATGAGAAGAGCACAGAGGTGAACACAGGCGACACGGTACTTGCCCTCCTGTTACTTCCAGTCTAGAGGGGGAAATGCGCACTGGACAGTTAGAAGAAGTGTGGGGTGCACGGTGCAAGCATAGGGGAAGGTGAGAGACAAGGATCAGGAAGGGAGTGAAGGCTCCACGTCACTCTGCTAGGGTGTCGTTCCATTTACAGGTGCACCTGTCTGCTCTGTGGGTGATGCGCTCTTTGAGAGATGAACTCTGCCCTCTCCATCTGTGCCGGCTCCCCAGCCCTCGGAGAAAGAGCTCAGCAAAAATCTCTGAAGCTCAGGTCTTCATGGTTGGCACTTTAAGTGTTATGGATAAATGAAAGGACCACCAATCTGGGTGGCCTTCACAGAACTAGACAGTGCTTTCGAAGGTATCACCACCTCTCTGTTAGTATTTGATTTAGAGTAAGGTGCACAGTAGGTGTGCAAAGCTTTGCCTGATGAATGAATGAATGAACAGATCTGGAATCCAAGCATACTTCTGCGGATCTCTAAAATTCCCTTTTAACAAGAAGAAAGGCATGCCTTACGAATGTTTGTGCTAACTGAACTCTGAAAACTCATCGTGAGAAAACATAATCTTATCCTCATGCACCTCAAAAACACCCTGCATGAATAAGGTGTGAGTTTTACAATCTCTTTTGCTCTGTCTATGTGGAAGCTTTTCATTTGGCTTCAAAGTCTTTGACTTCACAGCAAAATTTCATTATGTCCCAGCTGAGTTCTGTATAATGGAATTAAATTTCACCCTTTCTAATTATCTTTTGGAACAGACGATCTTTACAGAATAATTAGTAATAGAAGAACATAATGGGTCATTGTCTTTATTACTGCAAAGAAATCCTAGATGCTGCTTCAAATCTTAAAAAAAGATCTCATGAAATATAAAATGTATTGAATCCTTCCTCTTAAATTATGTAACATTTAAACTTAGTCAACACAGCTTAAAGATGATGGGAGGTAATTATTTTCCTGCCTCATTTTGAATTATTTTATGAGACTACTTTAATGATCCCATTCAGATTAATTATGCTTACATTTCATTTTTTAAGACTCCCATTGGTTGAAACTTCTGTTATCACACGTGGTTTAAACGCATATTTTTCTTACTGATCTCAGGCTCCTTCTTTTCTTTCCTGGATATCTTTTCCCTGGACCCTTATCTAAGCTCACTAAGCTGTGTATACAGAATACCAACGAGGACCAAAAACATAACCATTCTAATATCAAACAATAAATCAAGTCTAAATAAAAATAACTCCTCTCACTCATCTGAAAAACCGTGGTGTCATTGGGAAAAAAAAATTCCATGAAACATAGCTCAATTTAAAGAACTCTGTAAAAATGGTTAGTTAAAAACATCAATAGATGAAATTTGTTTTTTCTTCTAAACCTTCAAGCAATTAAAACTTACCTTTAAAAAATGGAAGATTGAAAATGTAATAGAAAAATAAGGAGGGTCCTTCTGGGACTTCTAGTCTTTATAGTTTAATTTGTTGAGAATTTAAAATTACAGTAATTGCCCTTAAATAAGTGACATTATTTGACACGACAACAACAGAGGAGTGGAAATGAGTGACAAACACACAAAAGACTTTTGTTATCTTTGTTTGTCTGCCTGAATAAATCTCAACAAGTATTTTAAAGATTTAAATTTATAGCACACTTAATCGCCATTAGGTGGCCGGTCCCCTAGGCTTTCAGCCGAGTCTCACTGACACTCAACATGTTAGGTATTGACGTCTCTAACGTATCAGCTTTGTCTCAACAGCTGTCTTTAAACTAAATTATTACCTCTAAATTAAACATTTTGATAAAATATATGGAATTAAGCAGAATTAACTCAAGCTAACTAGAGATCCTTCTTTTTACTTCCCTGGATTAGGGGGTGGAAGGCTGAAATAGTGATTTTGAAAAATGCAATTGACTGTCTACCCTCTGTATGTGATAGTAAATTGCTTAATATTTTGTTTAAAGATTTCTTTCTTAGCAAACCAAGTATGTTCAATAAATTAACACCAAAAAGCCATTTATTGTGACTTACGTTATCAAACAGAGGTCACTCAAAGATAATCAGTCTTGACATATTTAGATTCTAGATTCCCTCGAAGAATTTATAACCCAAATGATAGTGGTGAGAGTTTTGGTTTTTCTTCACTATTTTTATTCAAATATTTTATTCTTATCTTCCCCTTCCAAAACACACACACATACATATACATATACACACATATATATGTATATGTTACTAATGAGCATAAAAAGATATTTTTTCCAGGTCCTATTTTATTTCCTAGCGAAAGTGAACAAACAATTGAGTTTCTATAATCCATTAATTGGCATCACAACTTGCATTCTATGAAATGTTTCTGATTTGTTCATTTGACATTTAACTGGTTTATGATAATCCAGCACTCTTTTTTGTTTGAATTTTGATATCGTGTACCAACCACAGCAAAATAAGTGGAGGCACAGCTCTTTCTATGTGTCTCTTGTGCATTCTGTGTGACTTTCTGATTGGTAGCAAAGTGAGGAAAAGCTGTATATGATATAAAGAAGAGCTTTCCGGGGTGTAGGTGCTTGCGAAACAGCACACATGTATCAGGTTTCCAAGAGGTCAAAGGGTTAGGTCATGGGGATGAATGGGGCGTACAGGGCTTAAAGCCCAGTAATGCGTGGTTCACTTCAGAAAAAGGATTCCCTGTCTTTCTTGACAGATTTGTTCCTCTTTGTCTCTTATCGCAGTCCACAATGTTAAAGGAGTTAGAAGATACTAGCTTTTTTTTTTATCATAAAGCAAACACTATAGACACTGTTTGATATCTCTATAGACGCTTAAAAACAAAGTAAGCCTTTGCTGCTGAGTGGACCCCATCTCACTGGACCCCACAGGACAGAGCAGAATTGCCCCGTAGGGTTTCCAAGGAGTGGTTGTGGATTCCAACGGCCAGCTCCTTGGTTAGCAGTTGTGGCTCTCAACCACCACACCGCCAGGGTTCCCCCAACAGGGTCTAGCTCCGTAAACTTTGAACCCTTGAATTTCCTCTTTCTGGTACCTTCGTGAAGTCAGTGAAGGCATGTCCTGCTTAGCTCGGTTCCAAGGACTTGCCCCTGGAGCTGTTTGTCGGCTACCAGCTCTTCATCCTAACTGACTAACAAAGGAGCAGATATCAGGATCCCTCCCCTGGGAGAGAAGGGGGCTCCCTTCGCTGACGCCCCCAGCTGTAGCTCTGATTTTCCGTCACTGCAGCGACACCACTTCCCTTCTATCTTCCCAAACAACAAAACCTGGGAGTTTCTTTTGCCTGATGGCTAACAGGGATTTCACCAGCTGAACAGCCAACAAGTCTCTTTTCAAGTTGCAAGTCTTTTAATAACTTCTAAAAGTGAAATAAAAGGCTAAAACTCTTCAGGTGTTTCCAGTGGGACCACTACAGTTCCATGCTCTGCACTGAAGATGTTCTGAAGCCTTGGCTGCACCTGGTAGACTCAGAACTTGGCACTCGTCTCTCAGAAACCAGAAATCTTCACCTCTGTCTCCACAGCCTCTCACATCCAAACCCACTTTCAAAGTGAGGGTGTTTGCATTCACAACTCAAGGTAGGAACCATCTTTGGCAACTGAAGAGTGAAATATAAACTGACGTATCAGTTCTCAACATCCAGTCATTTAGTCCTAATCATACGCCTAAGACCAACAGGGAGTATGGTGTCTTCAGCCAGCTTTCAGAAAGCAGACCAGGACCCTGAGCACCAGGCCTCCTTGTGACTCTAGCTGCTGCTGAACTGATCCACTGCCATGGAGTCAAGTCCGACTCATCGCGATCCTAAAAGTCAGAGTAGCGCTTCCCCATACAATTTCCAAGGAGTGCCTGGCACATTAAACTGCCGACGGTTTGGTTAGCAGACACAGCACTTAACGCACTCTGCCACCAGCCTAAACTGATAGGAGCATCAAACTTCGTACAGCCTCCAAGGGAACTGATGTTCTCAGAAAGTGGTTTAGGAAAACAAGGGAAGCCAATGCCCCAGTCTTTGGGGTGGAACAGAAGGGTAAGTGGTATTAACAAAAAGAAAAGGCAGCAAAAAGCGATGTGTCCCTTGTTGATTCCACTGTGCCTGAGAGGACACCTTTGGACACTCTTTTTCTCTTTGAAGATTCACATGGAGTAGATTCCGTTCATAAAAGGGGGGAGATACTGGCCATGGGAGTGGTACACAGAGACACACCTGAGGAATTATAAATAGGTCACACTGTCCTAGTGTTTAATTTTGAATGCTTTGTGGGCAATTGGTTATAGCTATTACAGATAATTCTCATTTCTAATGATAGAGTTTAAAAATAGGTACTGATAAATCATCGTTGCTACTCTGGAGTCGTCTCTAGTAACAACAGTAATCCATAAAGTGATTTGTGCTAATGAACAACTTTACTGCGTCTTTACACGTAAAGTCTACTCATTCACATTCTGTTCAAGGCCACTTGTGTGATTTGATCCCTTGGCTGGTGACACCCTGGTTCTAGATTGGGACTATTTGCAGATCACTTTCTACCATCCTTGAGCCCCGGTGGCACATTGGTTAAGAGCTGAGCTACTAACCAAAAGGTCAGCAGTTTGAATCCTCTGGCTGCTCCTTGGAAACACTATGGGGCAGTTTTACTCTGTTCTATAAAAGCCAAAAACCAAACAAACAAGCAATAAAACCACTGCCATCAAGTTATTCTGACTCAGAGTTACAGAGGAGAACTGCTCCATTGGGTTTCCAAGGTGGCTTCAAGCTGCTGACCTTTTAGTTAGCAGCTATAGCTCTTAACCACTATGCCCCCTACTATGTCCTATAGGGTTGCTATTAATAGGAATCCACTTGACGGCAATGACTGTGTGTGTGTGTATGAGTAGGTAGTGAGTGTGCTTTGTCCTTATTACTCTAAAATCCCATTGCCACTGAGCTGAGTCTGACTCATAGCGACACTATAGGACAGAATTGACCTACCCTACAGCTGCCAAGGAGCAGCTGATAGATTTGGACTGCCGACCTTTGGGGCTAGCAGCCACAGCACCCAACCACTCAGCCTCCAGGGTTTCCTTATCACTGTTAGGAGAAGCAAAATCAACTTTCTTTCCCAGATCCTGGTCTAAAGATCCAATCTCTAGTCAATAACAACCTTCTTTAAGTTATCACAGATTCTCAGGATGAAAGCAGAAATGTTTGTCCACAATTTGCTTGGTGCTCTCAGGGTCTAAGTCATTGGATTATTTCATTCCACAGTGGGGAGCGAGGGGGCAAACCACCAAACAGAGAAATAAAGTGATTAACATCAGCTACTTTGGGGCATTGTGCAGCTGCGAGCGGTCGGTCAAGACTTGCACACCTAAGTGTGTTGAGGAGCACACTCACATGTACGGGAGCCGTGGGAGCACAGTGGATGAGAACTCAGCTGCTAAGAGGACAGCAGCAGTTCAAACCTACCAGCAGCAGCAGGTTTTTGTTTTAATTGAACTAATTTTAGTTAAAAGTTTGCTTAGCAGCAAAATATTAGTTTGAAGACATGTGTTAATCTCTTCCAAATTTCGTGTCCACAACTGTCCTCCATTACTAGCAAATAGATTATATTGCTGCCAGAAAAAATGTGTTGCTAAGAAACACAATGTGTCTTTTGCTACTGAAAACATTTGACAGTCACGTTCAATTTTGTAAAATAATTTTATAGTACAAACCAGGGGAAAATATTAAAGTGTGCAAGTAGACGTTAAACCTAATGAATGTCCTGTTGGGCTTTGCCAAACAGACTAAACATGTCTCAGTTCTTTCCTTTTTCTTTCCTAGTATACTTAGTAATGCATTGCTTTTCTTCACTCACTTTCATGTAGTCCTTGTATTAATAAATTGGTAGTTTCACTGGGACAGAGGACCACCCAAACCTGTCTAGTTTCCCAAGTTGCAAATAGCAACGTTAGGGGAAAATAGTCATTGATCTACCACCAGCCCCCGGATGTCCAGCTGTTGGTCTCAGCCGTACACAGAGATTCCTGGCCTTACCCAGGAAACAAAAGGTTCAGAACAGCAGGACTTTCTTTTGAAAGCAGCTGTGTGCTAGCTATTAAATATTAAGGCTGGTTCTGTTCAAGGAAACAGTTTTATTTGCTGTTCTGAGAAAACCTCTTGTGTGCGCATTCTGAGATAATCAGAACCTTCTCGAGGCTTGAACGTGATAGCCCGGTCAAGCCCAAGGGCACATCGTTCTGACAGAGGCGGCTGTGGCCTCGACGTGATCACTCTCATGGCAGTGGACGGTGACATCCAAGCCCTTTTTACTGCCCTGATGTGATAACAAACCCCTAAACCAAACCCAGGGCTGTCAAGTCAATTCCCACTCACAGCCCCCCTGCAGGACAGAACAGATCTGCTTCAAGGTTTCCAAAGAGCAGCTCGTGGATTTGAATTGCCAACCTTGTGGTTAGCAGACATGGCACTGAACCACTACACCACCAGGGTTTTCTGATGTGATCATAGGGACGGGAAACGCCGTTTAGTGAAGGCCTGTTCCAGCAAGTTGCCAGATGTCCTGCAGAGAGTACGATTACTTCACGTACGGGACCCTCACGGGCTGACAACTCAGGTGCTAACTGTCACCATTCTGGTTATACCTTTCATTTTGCGAATGAGGAAACTGAGACCTTTAGGTGCTAACGTACCAAAATCTTTAGAACTAAGACTTTGCACTAATCAGAGAAAGCTTTCAAATTGATACCTAAAAAACAGAAGGCTCAGCTGGGTCAGATAGGCACCAAATAGCACTTGTGTTCAGGGAAGTTCACAGAGACCAGATACGTTTTCTAGCTTGTTCCAACATGGAGTGCACCGGGTCCTCCGGGAGCCCCAACCCCTGTTCCCGCTGCTGCGTCGGGTGAACTGGAAGGTGCCCACCACTCACATGTGTATCAGTGTCTTTTCTCCCACAGTACAGTTTCCATTTTAATACATCTCAGAAAGTTTCATAGTGTGAGCAGATAAAAAAATATAAAAGTATTTAGAGAAAAAATGTCAAGGATTTCTTTCATGGGCAGGATGTCTGGCTCAGTCTTCCAGAACGGCTTATACCTCAGTACTGTTCTAGGCAAGACTATGCTTCTTACGTGATTCCCTAACCTGTACGGCAAAAACCTGATTTCCCACACAGACAAAAGTCTTCAGAAACCTAACTCAGGATCATCACAGTGCTTCTCAGAATTCATTTTCTGTCTCCCGTTTCGCCAAAGTGCACACACTAGATTGGTGAAGAAGCCAGTAGTCAAATACATGATATAATTTGGCAATACAAGTAAACTATTAAAAATGGTGCTATAAAAATTCAGATTCTGTGAGCAGACAGAAGCTTGCACCTGGTTTAAGTCAAGCAAATGGCTCATAATACTTTTCTCACAGTTAAAAAAAATAATTTTACTTGCATTTTGTATGCCCACAACATTTCCTCATACTTTAAAAAAATTTGACTTTTATTATTGATATTATTACTAATGTAATTGATCCAGGTTATTTTTTGGGAAGCAAACAAAAGAACAAAACAAAAAACCACCACCAAGTTGGACAAGATGACTTTTAGAGAAAGTCATTAATAAATCATCTGAGGCTAATGAACTGGGGGGAAAAAATGTGATCCTTGAAGCGACAGAATGTGTTTAATTTGAGGGGGTTGTTGATAGGAGCTGTTTAGAAGTTGAGAACTCAGAGGCTTTTGATTGCTGGGGACACAGTTCTATGTATGCAATCACAACATGTAGTTTCTCAAACAGTTCTTGTAAGATCTTAGTTCAGATAGATGGAGGCCCAGTAGGTACCAAGCTGTTCTAAACGGTTACGTCGGTTCTTTTGTTGGATTCTCCCGAGGTTTCTCATAAAGGAAGTGTTGACTGTTATCCGCCCCATTTGACAGGTAATGAAACTGAGGCCCAAAGAGGTCAGGTCACTTGCTCAGTGCTACACAGAAAACTTAAATTGAGAGTAAACCAGATCTGTAATACCCCAACCCCCACGGGCCTGTGGGTCCAAGCTACAACACACCCCTACCTCCTACAGCCGGAACCCTAAAACGTGAAAGCGGAAACCACCTCAGGGACTGCAACCCAGTCCCTTGCTTCCGGCAGGTAAGGAAACCGAAGCCCTGCAAGGTGGCTTCACCTCGCCCTGACTCAGCGTAACAGCAGGTGACAGGCGCAGCAGAACTGGAACCCAGACCTCTTGGCTTCAGTCCCACGGTCCCGTGGAAAACCCGCAGTGCGCCCTGGGGTCGCGCGTGGCAGTCTGCCCGTCCGGAAGCCCGGCGGCCAGCGCGGAGGTGGCGGCGCAGCGACGGCCCGGGCTCGCTTCGTGGGACCGCGCCGGAAAGCCACACGGAAGCCGAACGAAACGCAGTCGGCGATGGGGAGACTGGGTGCCGAATAAGAAGCTTTAATTAATTTTAAATGGTGCTTTTCATAGTGTCAAAAGCTCAGCCCGCTCAAGTGGAAAAGGGGGCCGGGGCGGCGGGGTCGCGGGCGCCGGCTAATCTGGGCGCCCGAGCGGGCTCATTGGGAATGCTGACCTCAGAGCATCGGCACGCCGAGCTGGGGCGCCCGGGGCGAACCCCACCGCCCCTGGGCCGGCCCCGCCCGCGGCGTCCCGGGGGGTGGGGGGGTCGGCGCGGCTCGGGGGTGGGGGTCGGCGCGGCTCGGGGGTGGGGGGGTCGGCGCGGCTCGGGGGGTGGGGGGGTCGGCGCGGCTCGGGGGGTGGGGGGGTCGGCGCGGCTCGGGGGTGGGGGGTCGGCGCGGCTCGGGGGGTGGGGGGTCGGCGCGGCTCGGGGGTGGGGGTCGGCGCGGCTCGGGGGTGGGGGTCGGCGCGGCTCGGGGAGGGGGGGCGGCGCGGCTCGGAGGGGCGGGGCTCGGGGGGAGCGGTGCGGCTCCGGGGGGGCGGCGCGGCTCGGGGGGTCGGCGCGGCTCGGGGGGGCGCGGCTCGGGGAGGGGGGGCGGCGCGGCTCGGGGAGGGGGGGCGGCGCGGCTCGGGGAGGGGGGGCGGCGCGGCTCGGGGAGGGGGGTCGGCGCGGCTGGGGGGGGCGGCGCGGCTCGCGGGGGGGGGGCGCGGCTCGGGGGGGGCGCGGCTCGGGGGGGCTGCGCGGCTCGGGGGGGTGGCGCGGCTCGGGGGGCGGGGCTCGGGGGGCGGCTCCGGGAGGGGGGCTCCGGGCGGAGAGGGCGGCGCGGCTCGGGGGGGCTCCGGGGGTCCGCCGGGCCTCCCCGCTGTCCGTCTGCTCCCCGGGGATTAGAACTCCCGTCGGCCGCGTCCAGGGTCTGGGGGTGGAAGCTCGGGGCCGGCGGAGGGCCGCTTTAGCCTTGGGGAGCTCTGAGATGCACAGAGAGAAGTGCCTGGAAGGGCCCCGGATCTCCCCTGGCAGCCCCCGCGGGGTGGGGTTCCCTTTTCATTTCTCTCCGTCCTTTCTGGGCCTTTGTTTGAACACTGGGCTCCCGCGGGGGTCCCCTCGCGGGCCCGTTGAAGTGTGCCACCGCCCCACGGCGGAGACGGCCAGGTGGCTGGAAAGAGGCGAGGTGCGCCTTCAGCCGGTGACCCTCTCAGGGGACCCGTACTGAGGGCCACCCCGCGGACACCGCAGAGCCACGCTGCAGGGGAAGGACTCGGGCATTTCCTGGGTGAGCCAACTTCTTGGGGAGACTGAGGCGCGGGGTGCTGTGCGCAGGGTGAGGAGCCTGCCCCCGAGATTCTCCCCTTTCCCGGGACCTCACTTTGTTACATGGGTCGTTGTGTCTAGGTATTGTTGACGAGCGAAGCCGAGTGCCGTCGAGCCGGATTGTTGGTAAGAGTCGCATATAAATAAAAGGCAGGTGCCACCTGGAAGTGTGATGTGGTTACTATTTTTAATGCTTACGAATTCGTGAGGATGATACCAATAATAATGATGATTTATTTTAATAATTTAAATCACGATGCATTGTGAACAAATGAGTCAACAACCGTGCATTCAAGACACTTGACTTATTTCCTGTATTTTATTTCACATTTTTTGTGTGTTATGTAAGCACACACCTCATCACATGCTAGAAAATAGCTAGCTATAAGATTATAATGAGATTCTCAGGGCCGACAGCATTTGTTTTCCTAAAGTCCCCTTAGACTCTGCTTTCTTCCTCCGAAAGTCGGACAGACAGACAGAAAGACTGCCCATCCCCTGCGGACATCAGAGGAAACCCCACTTGTCTGACTCATAGGGACCCTATAGCACAGAGTAGAATTGCCCCACGGGGTTTCCAAGAAGCAGCTGGTGGATTTGAACTGCGGACCTTTCGGTTGTCATCCCAGTCCTGAGCCGCCGCACCACCAGGACCCCCGTGTCACACGGGCTCTGTCATTAAGAGGTGAGTCTGGCAGTGGAGCTGAGCATTGGCTGGTGGGGGGATGCGCAGACCGAATGGCCCAGAGAAGTGTCGGCCAGCGCTGTCTATCCAGTGGTCTCCACGCTGGAAGGGAACTAGGACTTTCAGAAATGTGACATGGACCAGACTGAAAACATGTTAAGGAAATCCTTTCTGAAGCTGTTTCTATTCTGTAAGATTTTTAGTTCGGATCAAGTTAAAGCAAGGACATGGGGGCCAGGATGGATAGAAGAGCAGTTACCATTGGCGTTGGTTTGAGGAAAGGCCACCACGCTGATTCTCTAGTGAAGATCTTTAGTATTTTTTTTTTTTTAATGAAAAGCATAGAAACTCAGCTCAATCCTTTATTGGGATTTCAATTTTTGGGGGGGGTGGATTAAGTGTCCGAGGAATCCTTGGCAACTGTCGCAGCCATCCCATGAACTTGGCCTTGAGTGTCCCAGTGGCTTTTCTCTAGGCAGTCGGAACTCTCTCACCGGCCTGTCCATCTCCTTAAAAGCAGCCCATGTGTGGTTACACTGGGAAATAATCATGTTCTTGGCATAATCTACCAATCATTACATTCAGAAAGGAAAAAATACCGAAGAAAGCCTGTTTATTGTGTTTTATCCATTGCTGTTACCATAGAAATATTTCATACAATACTCATTCAGTATCTACTGGGTTTATTATTGTTGCTGTCATTACTGCAGTTTATACATACACACACACATACATATATATATATATAATGCATTCCACAAGAAAACAACAGCATGTTCTTGGCATACATGAAGTATAAAACTACCAAATATTACAATAACTGAATCCATAGAATTTATAAATGGATACCTGGTTTGCTCATCTGCACAGCTAAAATGCAAATAATATATTAATTAAAACTTGGAGCAGAAAGAAAAAGGAAGCTTACACACTCATCTGGAAACATTCATTTTTTGCATGCGAGAATAGAGGATGCCACTCTCTCCCTCAGCCCCTCCATCACCAAGGGGGCAGGAACGTAGCAGACAGCACAGCGGCGGACCCCGCAGGCACAGGAGCACGGGGTGCGGTGCGGGCTGAGGGGTGCAGACCGGGGGAGCCAAAAGGCTTTACTGGAAAAGCAGGAACTTCGTACTTAGTTCCCATCATTGCTGAGGACAGGGTGAAGAACTTCGGTTGGCTTTATGTAACTTCCACAACCAGAGAGAGTAAAGGTTGAGAATCCCACTCTTGGCTCCAGAGTGACCTTAGAGGTCTGTCCCCGCATCGAGGCACAGAGGAATCGCGCCCAAGAGTGGGGTTACAGGAGAGAAGCCCTCAGGATCTGTGAGGAAATACTCTAACCAGAATATTTGAGCTGCATTTTGCGGTAGACTGATGATCATACAAGTGTGCGTGTAGACGTGTTAATACTTGAAGAGGAAGCTACAGATACATGCCTTAGCACACAGGCACACACATACATACGTGTGGTTCGACGTCAGCCCAGCTGTGCAGCAATTCTGGTCTGTCAAGGGTCTCACGGAGTGCTCCAGCTGTTTCTTGCTGTGTGATGGGCTGAGGACGTGCCTGTAGCTTGTAAAATCGAATTTAAACAACGGAAATGAAACTCTGGATAAAACTTAAATGCCTCCCGTATAGATTTCTCTCTTTTCTTGAGTCATCTCGACCGTAAGACACATTATATGTCCATTACAGTTTTTTCAATTGCATCTTTTGAAACAAGACATACAGGTATCTGTATTTTTCTTTAAAAAGACTTTTAAAAGGGCCATGTGACGTTTTCTGTTGTGGTGGCCCTTTAGGCTGCCAGGGCGCGAGTTTGGGCGTCACACATTTCTTCACGGTGGGAGAGGCGGAGCGTCACAGCACCGAGAAGACAGGTAGCTGCGCCCGCACACGTTACCGTACGGAAACCTGTCAGGACGCCCAACAAACACAGTATTTATTGCACTGTTTTAGTCCTTCCCCGTCTGTTTGCTTCCTCCTATAGCAACTTGTTGATAATAGGAAGTCTTTTGTGAGAAACCGCGTGGAAAACAATGAATGGCGTCCGATTTAATAAAGTGTCTAGGAAAAGTCTTGAAATGACACCCACACTAGCAGGGAAAGCCAAATTTGCTTTTTCGGAGGGGAATTTGTGTTTGTCACGAAGGGTTCCCGGGGGCTTTGTTTGGAGGCCTTGATGTGTGACCGGCGCGCTCTAGGCCTTCCCTCACCCTTGCCCCTCCTCTGCCACCGCTCTGCCCACCCATACTGACGCCGCAGGGGGAAGGGTTTCAGAGGAGGAAGAATCAAAAGCCCAGGACGGGAAAAAAAAGTGCTTTTCAGGGTCTGATGTGTGGGAATCAGATGAGAGGCCTAGCTCAAATCCGGTCTCCAGGCAACCAAAGTGATATGCCGAGGGAATATCATTAAAGTTGGAAAGTAAGCAGTCTCTCTGAATTAGTAAACCACCACAGGACCCGGTGCCCGCCCGGACCCTCCAGGAGCTGGAGCGATTTCTCCAGGGGGGACAAGTGGGTGGGGGGGGGGCTCTGCCGAGTTAAAGGGGGAAGGAGGGAGGGAGGGCGATCGAGAAGGCAGCTGATTTGTAGAGTTTTTTCATAAAAAAAAGACAATGGCTGTCCAGACATGGAGTTGGTGGTGAGATATGGTTACTGCCAGGCTGCAGCTGGCTCTCTGACACAGATTAATAAGTGGCGTTTCCCAGCCGACCAGAACCTGGTGGGAACTATCCGGCATTTCATCTCGGATTGTGTGTAACAGCCTTCCTGCAAGCTGGCCTAGTTTACGGCTCTGTTTTCTCCAGATCTCCCAAAGTGCAGCAAACATCTGTGACTCTAATGAGGTCATCACTGGGGGTGTCCGGAGAGGGGGGCTGAGAACTGACCTCACCTCTGCCTGAAGGGAGAGTGGGGTACTGAGGGGAAGCTAGGCAGATTCCCTGGGGGCGGAGGGGGAGGGGGTGGCCCTTGGCTGAAAGTTAAGCTCTGAACAAAGTTTGTGGCATGATGAAATAAGGAGGGAGGGAGAGGAGAGGGAGCGAGGCTGAGGGTCCGGAGCACGGCAAGGAAGGCAGAAGCAAGCCCACAGAACCCGGCTGGGGCCTCCTGATAAATATCACCACTGACGGGAACAAGCAAAGCTTATCTGGGCCCTCCTTGCTGAAAGACCAAATAAAACTGAATTGCCAACTTCTGCATTTACCACCTTTTGGTGGAAATGGCTCAGAGACCTACATAACTTAAAATGAAGCGCGGATGAACCCAACCATGAAGCCTATGTGTGTGTTTTTGAAAGGAAGATTACAGTGTTACGGTGACATGGCGTATCGTTACAGACACAGAAAGCAAATCAAACTTCTGTGGAGAGATCTTGTTTTTAATTAGTTACCAATATTCCAACAGAGTCACAGTGTTTATACCACACTATACCACCAAACAAATGTGTAAGCACAGCCCATCGTGACTTCAGGTTGTGACATACAATAATTTGGGCCTGTCATCTGAGGCAGAAATGTCTAAGATGACTTTCCCTACTGGTTCCTTTTAGAGAGACTCCATTCTCACAGAAGGGAGAATAAAACTCGAGAAAGGAAGGACAATGTTACGGTGAAAAAAAAAAGTACTTCTGTAAATTGCTGCCATGTTTAACTTGTAAGTATCTTGGCCACATGTTGACTGTCCTTTATGGCCGTATCGACACAGCAGAACTGTCCAGTCAGTGGTGTTGTCCGTGAAGCCTGAGGGACTGAGAATATGGACCAAGTCCAGAAGGCGGGGGAAGAAAGACGGAGGTCATCTTCAAAACTCATAATGTAAGTGTATGATATAGACACCTAATTCACATGCATGAACTCACTCTAGACACAGATACAGATATATGTACGTGTGTGTATACATATGTACATATGTATGTATTTTTTTCCTGAGATAATACTGCCAGTGCCATGAATATTATGTCATGTTTCTTCTATAATGAGTGTGATTTGGGAAAAACAGCAGTCTTACGGTGGAACTGAATTTGTCCCAAGATTTGTATTTCACTATTCTAAGATCATGATCATTTTTAAGACCAGACTGAATGTGAGAGCTATAGAGGACTAGTAACACAGAAGAAACCACTGTCTCCAAAGTCAGTAAGTGTTGCACAAAAGCCTGAGTTGATTAAAGGCCGTGCCGGAGGCCCCAGAGATGGACGGGTGGTAGCAGGCGGCTGAAACAAGAAAACAGTAACAAGAACCCAAAACAACTCGTTGAGTCAGTCCCACTCACAGCGGCCCCGTGGGCATGGCTGGTAGGTGGGAAAGGCCAGCCTTTCGGTGAGCGTAACACTGAACCATTATGGCACCCGGGTTTTAGGCTCAAGTCTTGGTGGTTCCCGGTTAACACTGAGCCTGTTCCCTGTGATGTGGAGAGGAAAGCCTGGGGCCCTCATATACTTCCATTATGAATTATGGAAGACACAGACTGATTGATTCTGAAGATGTCTTACCACGCAGGACATTCAAGAAGGAGGCTCTGAAACAGGGGCCGCAGAGGGCGGCCGGGTCCTCCCTGGAAGTCCGCGGGAAGGCGGGTGCACCTCAGAGGAAGAAAGGGAGCTGTCACTGCTGAGGGCCTGGGGCGGCAGTTTAACGGAGAAAGAGGCTCACGAAACAAGCCCACCTCCGCACCCCTGAGAGTCGGGGAGAGGAGCCTTTGGGGAGCAGGAATCTTTCTCAGCTTCCAGGAAGGGTTTGCCTAATACCCGCTTCAAGGCCGAGTTCATTTTTTAAATGCAAATGAAGGAAGTGTGGCGCTCAGCTTTGCAAACAGTTTTCAGAAACCCCGTTGGCCTACATTTAGCGGGGAAGCAGCCCTCAGGACGAGGGTGGGAGCCCAAACAATCACGCAGTTGTTTGCCTGGCTCGCATTCCTGAGGCAATCTGGTTCCAGCTGAACTCCTTGGGAACAGTCTGGGCACTGTACCCCTGGGGCATCTGCCCCAATTAGCACTGACCCTTGGGGGTCCCCTTGTGGCCTGAGGTCCCCACCTCTCTGACTCTGGGTAAACCAGGTTGCTTTAGGAGCCTCTGAGGTTTCCACAGCCCCAGGATGGACTGGACCTCCACGTTCCCCAAAAGAAGTGCCGTCATCCCAGGGAGACCGGCTCCACAAGGCCGCCTCTGGGTTCTCTGAGTCTGAGGTGAGACCCTTGAGGTAGGCTTTTTCTGGTGACCGAGGAGGAGCGGGAAGGTGCCTCTGAGAGTGCTCCTCCATTCCAGACTCGGCCGCACGTGTGGGGACGCACACGTTGGACGGAACGCAAACCCCTGCTTACCCTGACCTGGTCTCTGTTAAGACAGGGACTTGTCTCGGGAGCGGCAAAAGCCTGGCAAAAGCCCTTGAGACAGGTTTGTCTCGGTGTCCTGAAAGCCAGCGCATGCTGGAAACAGCCCTCACGGGCCAGTCCAGGGACCCTCTCACCCCGCTTCCTGGGAATGCTGCTGCTGCTTTGGAAGGAAGGAGCACTGCTGAGATGCCTTGTCTCACTTTCCCAGTAGAAAACGTGTTTACTTTGCTAAATAAAAGCTGGTGGGTTAGACAAACTGGGGTCAGTCTCTACTCACAGAAGACTGTCCCTTTTCTGCCCACAGCAAATGAAAAGTTTGTTGTCAGTGTGATTTTTTTCAACCTCAGCCTCTCCCACACCTCACACCGGTAAATGGCGTCTCACTTCATACCAGTCTGCGGTGTCCTGTCTCACACCCATCTCACACCTCCAGGTAGGGTCCCATCTCCCACCTGTAAGTGGTGTCCCGTGTCAGTCACACTAGCAGCAGGTGTCCTGCGTGAATCGCACCAGCCAACACGGGCAGACAGCGTGGGCTTTACAGCCTTAGAGAACTACTTCAGGCTCTCAGACCTTCTCTAACTGGCTGGGTGACCTTGGGCAAGTCACCAGGTCCTACCAAGTCTCAATTGTCCCCTGTGTGAAGTGGTAATGAGGATATCTCTACTGCAGTGTTTTCACAGACAGCAAATTACTTACAAGCTACACATTCAGAACAATGTCTAGTTCGCAGCCCGAAACCAAAGCTACCACATTTCTCGTTGTCACTGCGTCTACCCCAACTGACGGGGACCCTGTAGGACTGGCTAGAAGGGCCTGATACGGTTCCCAAGGCTGTAAATCTTGGTGAGAGCTGACTGCCACATCTCTTCCGCAAGACGTGGCTAGTGGCTTGTAACCACCAACCTTCTCAGTAGCAGCTGAACGCTAACCAACAGGCCAGGGCTCCTGAGCTCCTAGCAGGCCCTCAGTTAAGAGGAGTCAGTTACAACAGCCAAAACCCACTCGGCTTGAGCAGGGCAACACTGTTCTCGCGGAGACCACCGGGCTGTATTTCACCTGGATTGGCGACTACCTCCTCTCTCCAAGCAAATTAGTTTCAGCTGCTGTCAGGGCCTCTGTCACGGCCTCTGAGCATCCAGCGCTTGCAGAAGGGACACGTCAACACCACTGCCAGCCTCAAGAAGAGCCCGCGGGGCCCACCTGTTGGCACAGACCAGCTGACGAGCAGGCAGCACGGCGCCAGGCAGCGCGGTGGGAACTAGCAGGCAGGTGCGACCGGAGTGGCCTGCGGTGGTCAAGGAGCGCTTCCTGGAGGTGCTGGGCTTGGTCCACACTTACTGGGCATCCGCTTGTGGAGACAACATTGAGGCAGAGCCACGTGAGGTCCCAGCTTTGTCCCAAGGAGCCTGGAACCTGAAAGGAAAAAGATGATTCAGCACAGAGTTTCAAAACGGTGCCGTCGGCGCTCAGATGGGTTTGAGCAGGAGGAAAGGGTTCTGACAGCGTGGAAGAAGAAGGGACTAAGTTGGAACTGAAGGACACCTTGCTTCTAGGTCAATTCTAGACAGGCGAATCAGCATGAACAGAGAAGTGACAGTGGGGAACAAGCAAGACACTTGTGTATATGTGTGCTTGGGGGTAGAAGTGTGTGGGTGGGTGGGTATGACACAGAGAGGCACAGAGAATATGTAAGTGGGAGGAAAATAGATCTTCTAAAATTAGATTGAAAATTTAAAGAGAAACTTATTATGTTATGTCTTCCTCCCTCTCTCTCTTTTTCACTGTGCTATGTGGCGGGTATTTGTGATCACTAAGAGGCTGCTGTGTCCGTGATGACCAGGTTAGGAAGGCCAAGAGTTCTTCGCTATGGCTTGAGTGAGTGACCTCGCACGGTAGAGGTCAGCTCTGAGATCATCCACATCTGAATCTGCTTCTATTTCCCATAGAACAATCCACAGGCTGGCAGAATGAACCCAAGTGAGGACGCAGTGAGGGATGGCTTTTTGAGTCAATGTTCTCCTCAAAGCTACATCTTGGAAATTAGCCAGGGAAGCAGAAGTCTAGGCCCAAACTCCCTCCAGAGAGTCAGCTGGCCAGCCACTGGCCCTGGAGGGGAAAAAAAGGGACTGTGGGAATGGGACAGCAGACAGTAGTTGCAGAGTTTGCTGAGATGGGGACCAGACTGAAGCTCTAGGGACCTCGGAAGGCCCCTAGATCCCGATCCATTACCATGTCCACACTGCTTCCGTGACTGAAGTCACATATTGTCTCGACTGGTTTTTCGTGGTATGACTGTCGGGCATGCTGGGGGCCAGGATAGGAACAAGGCTGATGTTCTAAGTTATTCTCAACTGGATCATTCAAAGTTTTGTCCATGAAATTATCCTTGTTTATTGATGAAAATCTTTTCAGTATTACAACAGATCTCTTGAGGAGAAATATGAGCAGTGAGAGGCTGGAGACCTGGGGACGTCTACTTGCTCCGCAACACATGAGGACTAGACACAACTAAACAGAAGGTCCACTGTGTGATCATTTAAGGGGCACCAGGAATATTAAAACACAGTCATTCAACTCAGTCTAGGAGTCCCTTCTCCTTCTTAGGTACCTACTGTGACCGGAAACCTTGGGGGCGTAGGGGGTAAGTGCTACGGCTGCTAACCAACAGGTCGGCGGTTGCCATCCTTGGAAACTCTATGGGGCAGTTCCACTGTGTCCTAGAGGGTCGGTCAGAAGCAACTCAGTAGCAGCGTAACAACTATAAATGAGCCACTGTACTAGGCACGTTCCAGCCTCAAAGACCCCAGTCCAGGACACTGGGGAGCCCGGGCGGGGGACCTGAGGGCTGGGAAAGGTTTCCTGGAGGGGGAGACAGAAGGCACAGCTCGCAGTGGGAAAGCGGACGGCCACGGCTGGGCGGGCGGCAGGCTTCCGGCCTTGAAGGGTCTCGCACAGCAGGCCAGAGGGACAGGGGTCATCTGGAAGGAGACAGGGCAGCCCTGAAGGTCTCAGACAGGAGACTAGTTGTGTATAACAACCTCCGGGCAGCCGAGAGACCTCAGGAGGCAGGGCAGAGCCAAGAAAAGCCTCCAGCTCTGTGAGGCAGATGAAGAAGACCTTTTAGGGCATATTCTGTAGATGACGGCTTTGCGACTTGGGTTGGTTTAGTTCATCAGGCCTCTGTGGCTTCCTGTGGCAGCTTCCTGAGGGTAGGGACGTGTGCTTTTTACCTTAGTGTACGTTCCTTTTCTTCCCTGTCCTGTGACCGATGGAACTCGCTCACAGAATGAGTGCACACTCCATGGCAAATCTAGGACAAGGAACTGAGTTTCTACTGCTCTGACTGAGGGCTTCCTCTGCAGCTGCGCGTGGATTTCCTGGCAGAGTGAAATGACTGAAAGCCGGGGTGGCCACTGTGTCTAGTGTGTTGCTGTCGTTAGTTGCCATCAAGTGAGTTCCAACTCACAGCAATCCACTGTCCAGCAGAACGAGGCCCTGCCCGCTCCCGGGCCATGCCACTGTCCCGCAGCCGCTGTGTCAATCCATCTTGTGGAGGGTTGCCCTCTTTTTCACTCTCTCTTTAATCTTACTAAGCATGATGTCCCTGCCCGGGGACAGGTTCCTTCTGATAACATGTCCAAAACACATGAGACTCAGTCTTGCCCTCCTTGTTTCTGAGGGGTGCCACTTCCAATGGCACTGTTAGGCCCTTCATCGATCCGGAGCTGAGCAGGACAGTCTGAGGAAGAAGGGAGCTGTGATGAGATGAACAGGTTTTAGTAGGAGGTGTGGCCATTAGGATGCTGGAAAGGGGGCATCGGGTAAGCCTGAGTCTAAAACAGAAAATGTCTAGAAGATTCAGCTGGGTTATAAGAGGAACCCACTTTGACATTTGTTGCTGGTCTGTCCTCTTCTTACCCACTACCCCAAAACCAGAAGGTTCTTTCAACGTGTGTCTCATCAGTGCCGTTTGCTATTAGGCACCTGTCAGACCCTGGCTCAGCAGGGACTGAAAGTGTGATGTGATGGGGTGCAGGCTCCACAGCACCGTGATTTCGTGGACTCTAGGGTCTGTCAGAGAACAAACTGTTACACTGCTTTCAGCCTCAGTTTCCTCATCTGGAAAATGGGAATAATAAAAGCACCCATTACATAAATTTACATGAAGTTTATAAAGAGTTTGGCATGGTGTCTGACACAAGGTAAACACTCTAAAACAGATTACCCACTGCCATAGAGTCGGGTCCGACTCATAGCAACCCTAAAGGACAGAGTAGAACTGCCCCATAGAGTTTCCCAGAAGTGCCTGGCAGATTTGAACTGCTGACCTTTTGGTGAGCAGATGTAGCACTTAACCACTGTGCCACCAGGGTCTCCATAAAATAAATTAGCACTGATTAATATGAGGACCTGAGGAGACGAGAAGGTGACTGAACCAGTAGCTGATGGTCCCAAAGGTTTCCGCCTGTGGACTGTGCTGTTGTCCCTCTGATAGCTCTTAGAAACCACCTTTCCACCCTCCTCTGCTCCTAAGCCCTGAGAGGTCTGGGCAGTGTTGGGGGGCACACCCTGAGGCAAGCGCAGAGGCCAACAAGAGTCAGCTCAGGGGTTGCCCCCGTGAAAGCACGAGCCAGCACCTTGAGGAGTGCTAGAAATTTGTCTGCACAGGTACCTTTTTGTTTTTTTTTTACATTATTTTCACTGTGTTTTAGGTGACTGCTTACAACTCAAGTCACTTCATCATATAGTAACTTAACCACACTTCCTCACATGACCCTAGCTGCTCTCCCCACCCTGTGACAGCACACTCCTCTACCCTGAATTTACCTTGTCCATTCCGTCAGTCCCTGCCCCCGTCTGCTCTCTCATCCCACCTCCAGACGGGAGCTCCTGGTTAGTCTCCTGTGTCTGCTTAAGCCAAGGAGCCCACCCTTCACCAGTCTCACTTTACGTCTTACACTCCAGTTCAATCTTTGTCTGAGGACTTGGCCTTCTGGAATGCTTTCAGTTCTGGGCTAAGAGAAAGTCCAGGGGCCGTGTGCTCTGGGGACCCTCCAGTCTGTCTCACCACCAAGTCTGGTGTTTTACAAGTGTTCGAGTTCTGTATCCCATGTTTCCCCGGCTCCAGCAGGGCCTCTTTGTTGAGTTCCCTATAGGGGCAGTTGTTGGCCGTGGCCGGATACCATCTAGTTCTTCTGGTCTCAGGCTGATGTAGTTTCTAATATATGCAGCCCTTTCCGTCTCTTGCGCTCATATTTTCCTTGTGTCCTTGAGTGTTTCTCTTTCTCTTTTGCTTCAGGCAAGTTGAGACCAGCTGCTGCTTCTTAGGTGGCCACTTGCTAGCTTTTAAGACCTCAGAAGCTACTGACGAGAGAGGGATGAAGAACGTTTTCTTAATAAACTTTGTTATGCTGATTGACCTAGATGTTCCTTGAAACAATGGTCCCCAGACCCCCAACCTTGCTACTCTGTCCCTTGAAGAGTTCAATTTTATTTAGAATACTTGTAAGCTTTGAGTTTAGTCCATTTGTGCTGACTTCTCCCCTGCTTGCACAGAAAACCTTCTTAAAAATTTAGACTAGCTAAAATGAGGAGAAAAAAAAATATGGTCATGCCCTCAGATATAGTTTATCCAGAATACCAGCACTAATGGGACTCACTCTGGATCCTGCAGCTGACTCCTGTTCTTCTGACCTCTCGTTCTGGGGACTTGATCTAGCAGTTGACTGCTGGTCTTGCCTGTTTATCTTGGGATTCATAGCTCTTCTTAGCCTGTGGACAACAGCCCTGCTCGCCAACCTGCCAGTCTTAGGATCACCAGTCCCCAGGCTGGATGAATCAGGAAAAGCCCCCATCCTGACCTATGGACTTGGGACGCTACAGCCTCCACAGCTGGTTGAGTCGTTTCCTTGATTTAAATATCTCCTGATGTATTTATACTCTTTACTTGCTTTGTTTCTCTAGAGAACTCTACCTAAGATATCCTGGGAGGTTATTTTATAAGCATGCTATCCTAATTTCTTTTTAGAGCAACTGGAAGGCAGTAGGTAACTCCCAATAAACTTTGGTATCTATATGGTAGAACTCATCTAGTCCATTAAAGGATTTGAGAGTAAAAAGGGAGTTTCTCCTAATGTGTATTATGCCTCTAGAGTAGAAATAGACATCTTGCCAGAACTCCATTCTTCCCATCATCTGATCTGTGGCTTTGTAATACAAAACAATACTAACCTGTCTCCTGAACTGCAGATTTTGGACTTGCCAGGACCTTCCTCCTGCAGCTGTATCGCCCAGTTCCTTAAATCTCTGTCTGTCATCTCTATCTCCCTCTCCATTTCTCTATTATCTCTACCTGTCTGTTTTTCAATCTTACTAGGTCTCTGCCTTACTAGGAGGGTAACACCATCAGGTAAGGACGTTAACAGCATCCGGTGAGGCAGATAACAGCACCGGGTAAAGAGGGTAACAGCACTAGGTCAGGAGGGTAATAGACGCTATTAAGAGTGTAACACCATCAGGTAAGGAGACAGTGAGCAGTCCCTGCTTCTCAGGTAAGGAGGCTAACAGCATCAGGTAAGCAGGGAGTAGCCCTCAATTGTCTGTCAGTGGAGGCTTGCCATCCTATCCCCTCCTCCCCTCCCACTGCCCTTCCTCCAGCATGAGGTCAGTAGGATGACATCCTATAGGTGCATAGAACCACAAAATTCCCACAAGATACTGTCACTTCAGGCAGTCTATTTCTGAAAGGAATTAGCCAGGGAAAATCTTATGAATAGCAGCCAAACATTGTTAGATATGGTGCCAAAAAGTGAGCCTCCCAGGTTGGAAGGCACTTGGAAGACAACTGGGGAAGAGCTGCCTCCTCAAAGGAGAGTCCATCTTAGCAATGTGGATGGAGTAAGGCCTCCACAATCTGCATTTGCTGATGTGGTGTGACTCAAAACGAGAAGAAACAGCTGCAAATATCCACTAATAATCGGAACATGGAATGTATGAAGTATGAATCTAGGAAAACTGGACATTGTCAAAAATGAAACAGAGCACGTAAACATTGACATCCTAGGCATTAATGAGCTGAAATGGACCAGTTTTGGCCATCTTGAATCCGACAATCATGTGGTCTACTGCGCTGGGAATGAAAACTTGAAGAAGAATGATGTTGCGTTTATCACCAAAGAGAACATTTCAAGATCTGTCTTGAAGTACATTACTGTCAGCGGTAGGATAATACCCGTATACCTATAAGGATGGCCAGTTAATACAACTATTACGCACCAAACACTAAGGCCAAAGATGAAGAGGTTGAAGATTTTTACCAGCTTCTGCAGTCTGAAATTGATCGAACATGCAATCTGGATGCATGGATAATTACTGGTGACTGCAGTGCAAAAGTTGGAGACAAGAAGGATTGGTAGCTGGAAAATACAGTCTTGGTGACAGAAATAATGCCAGAGACGGCACGATAGAATTTTGTAAGACTAACGACTTTTTCATTGCAGATACCTTTTTAACCAACACAAACGGTGACTGTACACATGGACCTCACCAAATGGCATACACAGGAACAAAATTGACTACATTTGTGGAAAAAGACTACAGAAAAGCTCTGCATCAGCAGTCTGAACAAGACCAGGTGCTGACTGTAGCACAGATCATCAATTACTCATATCTAAATTCAAATTGAAACTGAAGACAATCACAGCAAGTCCATAAGAGCCAAAGTATGACCTTGAGTATACCCCTCCTGAGTTTAAAGATCATCTCAAGAACAGATTTGATGTGTTGATCACTAATGACAGAAGGCCAGACGAATTGTGGAATGACATCAAAGACGTGATCCATGAAGAGAGCAAGAGGACATTAAAAAGATAGAAAAGAAAAAAAAGACCACATTGGATGTCAGAGAAGATTCTGAAACTTGCTCTTGAATGTCGAGCAGCTAAAGTAAAAGGAAGAAATGGCAAAGTAAGACTGAAACCAAAGATTTCAGAGAGCAGCTCAAGAAGACAAAAGAAAGTATTATAATGACATGTGTGAAGAGCTTGAAATGGAAAACCAGAAGAGGAGAATATGTTTTGCATTTCTCAAGCTGAAAGAACTGAAGAAAAAATTCAAGCCTCGAGTTGCAGTAGTGAAGGATTACAGGGAAACTATTAAATGACTCAGAGAGCATCAAAATAAGATGGAAAGAATACACAGAGTCATTATACCAAAAAGAATTAATCAGTGTTCAGCCATCTGAAGAGGTAGCATATGACCAGGAACCAATGGTACTGAAGGAAGACATCGAAGCTGCATGGAAGGCTTTGGCAAAAACAAGGCTCTTGGAATGGTTGGAATATCAACTGAGATGTTTCAACAAACAGATGCAGCACTGGAAGTACTCACTTGTCTACGCCAATAAATTCGGAGGACAGCTACCTGGCCAACTGACTGGAAGAGATCTGTATTTATGCCCATTCCACAGAAAGATGATCCAGCAGAATGTGGAAATTACCGAACAATATCGCTGATAGCACAATCAAGTAAAATTTTGCTCAAGATCATTCAAAAACAACTACACAACAGTCTATTGACAAGGAATTGCCAGCAATTCAAGCGGGGTTCAGAAGAGGACATGGAACCAGGGATGTCATCACTGATGTCAGACGGGTCTTGGCTGAAAGCAAAGAATACCAGCAAGATGTTTACTTGTGTCTCATCGACTACCCAAAAGCATTCGACTGTGTGGATCATATTAAATTATGGCTAACATTGCAGAGAATGGGAACTCCAGAACACCCAGTTATGCTCTTGTCTGTATATGGATCAAGAGGCAGTCATGTGAACAGAACACGGGGATGCTGAGTGGTTTAAAGTCAGGAAAGGTATGTGTCAGGGTTGTATCCTTTCACCACACCTTTTTAATCTGTATGCCAAGCAAATAATCTGGGAAGCTGGATTATACAAAGAAGAACAAGGCAGGAGGATTGGTGGACGACTCATTCACAATTTGTGTTATGCAAACAACACGACCTCACTTCCTGGAAACAAAGAAGATCTGAGGCATTTACTGATGAAGATCAAGGACCACAGCCTTCAGTGTGAGTTGCACCTCAACATCAGGAAAACAAAAATCCCCACAACTGGACCAGTAAGCAAACTTGTCACAAATGGAGAAAGGATTGAGGTTGTCCAAGATATCCTTTCACTGGGTCCACAGTCAATGCCTTTGGAAGCAGCAGTCAGGAAATCAAGAGACACATTGCATTGGGAGAGTCTGCTGCAGAGGACCTCTTCGGGGTATTCAAAGGTAAGGACGTCACCCTGAAGACTAAAACGCGCCTGACCCAAGCCATGGTATTTTCAATCACATCATATGCATGTGAAAGCTGGACCATGAACGAAGAAGACAGAAGAAGACTTGATGCCTTTGAATTGTGGTGTTGGAGTAGACTGTTGAATGTGTGATGGATCACCAAAAGAACAAACGGATTCGTTCTGGAAGAAGTACAACCAGAGTGCTCCGGAAGCAAAGATGGCAAAGCTGAGTCTTACATACTTTTGACATGTTATCAGAAAAAATCAGTCCCTGGAGAAGGACGTCATGGTTGGTATGGTGGAGGGTCAGCGAAAAGGAGGAAGACCCTCAATGATACAGGCTGACACAGTGGCCGCAACGATGGGCTTAAACATAAAAATGATTGTGGACATGGTACAAGACCAGGCAGTGTTTTGTTCTGTTGTTGACAGGGTCGCTGTGAGTCAGAGCCGACTTGACGGCACCTAACAACAGCAATGACAACGATAACGCAGGAAAATCTGAGAAGCTCAGGCACAAAGGGGGTTATTTTCCTTTGACGCATCCTGTTTATAAGGGACATCATATAGAAAAAGAGGAATAAGGCGTTAGAAAAAAACATAATTTTAAAAAAGAAAAGCTCTTACAAATTATCAACAACCTGAAGGCTCTTTACTTAAAAAACATGGCATTTGATATCCCCAGAGAATTTTCTGACTAAAATATCCACTATTAGTGTTTTTGCTAATACAATTTCCCCATGACTGTACTTCTGATTAAAAGCAGTTGTTGCTGAGTTGATTTCTACTGGTGGTGACTGTACGTGCTTCGCTTCTCAGCAGAGCTGCACCGTGCAGGGCCTGCGGCAGCTGAGATCTCTGGGAGCAGATGTCCAGGGCTTTCTCACGCAGGGTCTCGGGGAATGCTGTAACCACCCGTCGCCGGCCTAGCAGCCACTGTATTTGTTCCACCCAGGGACACAGAATTATTCAAACAGCCTTGATACGTGTCGTAGCTACTAAATCAGCAGAGACCAGTAAACAGCCCATATAATAAAGAATGAAACAATCTTTAAGTTGTACTTAAACAGTTATAAACAGTGCTAAAAATTCACACGAAGCCTTGGCAGCACAGTAGAGAAATTCATATATTCTTTTAAGAATGATTTGTACTTTTAAGACTCTAACCCAAAGCAGTGGATAGAAATTAAGCCAATTATATGCAAAAATGTTTGTGACAGAATTATTACAATGGCAAAAATGGAAAATAAACTGCATTTTCAACAACTGGTGACACGTTAAACCTACATGATATAGTATTGTGCAGTTATTAGATACGGTATACATTAAGAGTTTCAAAGACATGTGTAAACACTCTGGAAATAGCATTAAATTAAAAAAAAAGAACTGTGATATGAGATGTATATATAGTAATGAGTGTGGAAGGGAAAGTCCTGCAATGCTAAGAGTGGTTACCTCTGGGCAGTGGGGTTGTGGGTGATCTTTGTTTCCTGCTCTATTATTGTAAACATTTTCTAACCTTATAAAACTGTGTAATACTTTTGTAGTTGGTTTTTAAAAATATAATAAATTACCCTACTCAGTTCTATTTGTTTTAGACTTTATAAAAGGTACTAATTATTTCTGCCCATAAAAAATTCCACTTATCAGGAATGAGCTCCAAACCATGGGTTTCAAAGCCTCTCCATCCCCACTCCAAGCTTTCCCGGTCCCTCAGGTCCTTTCAGTCCGATTCTGATTGCTCAGCTATTCACCGGTGTGTTGCTCCCTGCTCCCCCACCCACTTTCATTAACCGGCAAATTTCCATCTCATGCTCACCTCACTCTTTCTTATACTCACAGAAGAAAAAAAAATGAAAATAACAGTAAGTGAGGAAGAAGGGACGCGTGTGCCTTGAAAAAGTAAAAGCAGAACCACATGAAAAAAATATGATAAAAGCTATGTGACCTGTTGCTTTCTAAATTCATAGTGTGAACAAATTCACATGTAGAAATGCCCGCGGTGAATTTTAAATCCATCTGGATTGTCAAAGTGTGGGTCTGGGACAGCTCTGGGAGTCCTGAATGGTCTTCTCCCGTTGCCCTCGGGCTCGGGGCTTGGGACTTGGTGGTGGGAGCTGCTGTGTGGTGGACTCGCTTCTGGCTCAGAGCCACCCTCCAAGGCCAGGGCTCTTTTGTGGCTCAATCAGTCCAGACCTAAAACGTTAAAAGGAGCCTGGTGGTGCAGTGGTTAAGAGCTCTGCTGTTAACCCAAAGGTCAGTGGCTTCAACCCCTTCCCTAGGAGAAAGCGGTGGCAGGCCGCTTCTGTGCGGAGGACAGCCTCGGGGCCGCGCAGGGGGGGACGGCCGCGGGGCCGCGCGGGGGGGGGGGGACGGCCTCGGGGCCGCGCGGGGGGGGACGGCCTCGGGGCCGCGCGGGGGGGGGACGGCCTCGGGGCCGCGCGGGGGGGGGACGGCCTCGGGGCCGCGCGGGGGGGGGGACGGCCTCGGGGCCGCGCAGGGGGGACGGCCTCGGGGCCGCGCGGGGGGGGGGGACGGCCGCGGGGCCGCGCGGGGGGGGACGGCCTCGGGGCCGCGCAGGGGGGGACGGCCGCGGGGCCGCGCGGGGGGGGTGGACGGCCTCGGGGCCGCGCAGGGGGGACGGCCGCGGGGCCGCGCGGGGGGGGGGACGGCCTCGGGGCCGCGCGGGGGGGGGGGACGGCCGCGGGGCCGCGCGGTGGGGGAGACGTCCGCGGGGCCGCGCGGGGGGGGAGACGGCCTCGGGGCCGCGCGGGGGGGGGACGGCCTCGGGGCCGCGCGGGGGGGGGGACGGCCTCGGGGCCGCGCGGGGGGGGGACGGCCTCGGGGCCGCGCGGGGGGGGACGGCCTCGGGGCCGCGCGGGGGGGGGGACGGCCTCGGGGCCGCGCGGGGGGGGGGACGGCCTCGGGGCCGCGCGGGGGGGGGACGGCCTCGGGGCCGCGCGGGGGGGACGGCCGCGGGGCCGCGCAGGGGGGGGAGACGGCCGCGGGGCCGCGCGGGGGGGGGGGGACGGCCGCGGGGCCGCGCAGGGGGAACGGCCGCGGGGCAGTCCGGGTCCATCCCTTAGCGTGACTGTGAGTCGGAACTAACTTGCCTGCAGTAGGTTTGGCTTCGGTTTTAGAAATGTATTGAAACCCAGGGTCCCGGCAATCCTGAAGACGGCCCAGAGGTAGTCAATGCTTTGTCCCTTACGCACAAGATCTTTCTGAGCAGAAGGGGGCTCGAGGGCACCACCTACCCTCACAGGCGTGTGAAGGGGTCCAGGGCAGGCTGCCAGGAAGCCCTGAAACAGGCTGTTCTTGAGGTCAGGATTGGGAGACTTGCTGGCATAGTGCTTCGGTTCTATGGCTGCTGACCAAAAGATAAGCGGTTCAAATCCACCAGATGCTCCTTGGAAACCGCGTGGGGCAGTTCTGCTCTGCCCTGTAGGGTCTGTGAGTCGGAATCCACTGGACAGCAGCAGGTTTGCTATTTTGTGTTTGAGATGAGGATTAGTATGGGGCAAGTGAGGCAGCTGGCCTTAGGTGCAATATGTAAAGGGACAGGAGTGACTTGTCATTCGTATTAGCACTATTTCAGTGTGACATTCATGAAAATCAAAATGAACACACACAAAAAATTCATGGTAAAGAAGATATCAAAACTTTAACACAAACCCAATACTGTGCCAAATCATAGTAGAACCTGAAGCAAAGGAAAAATTAGCACCCCTAAAAACATATTTTATGTGTTTTTAATAGCTCATTTCTCCCAGAATGTCAGTACAGTTTAAAAATATTGAAACATCAACAACTGAGTGCACGAAAACTAACATTACTATTTTAAGATTAAATGTTTTATTTATACCCCAAAGCTTTGTATTCTCTTAACCACATTATCTTACGTAATTAATAACAGGATAACATAATCAATAAAATGATGAGAACTGGTATTTGGCCAATAAAAATGTCAAACCTGGCAATTCTCTCCACTGAAAATGACAGAAGCCAAGAAAAGATAACTGGTAGCTTCCTTTCCATTGAAGACAAAACTGTAAAATTATAATAAATTCTGCTTTTGGTATAAATATTTAAAATTAAAATCATGTTGGAGTTTTAGTATACCTAGTTTTCAACTTTTCAATATTTTTTCAACTATTTCAGTGTTCTGGGAAAAATATTTTAAAATGTAGCATCCAAAAACACAGATGTGGTAAAAACAGTATGACCCCTTGCCTTCTAAATAATTCGGGTGAACACTCCCACTAGCGTGCCGTGTGCTCAGAGCTGTCCTGCCACCTCCAGCCCCGGTGTGGCTCTGCACGGCCCTGTGGTTTCTGGCATCAGCCCCAGGCCCTTCTGGTCCTCGGGTCTCCAAGGAGCTCCGAGCTATTTGGAGTCCTTTCCCCTAGTAAGTTCCTTCACCTGCTGTCCCCATGCCCCGACCCTAACCTGCAGAAACGAAATCACCTGAGAACCACGATGTGCATCTTTGCTTCCTTGAAGCCACTTGAGGAGCCCGGTGGTGCAGTGGTTAAGGGCTTGCCTACTAGCCCAAAGGACGGTAGTTTGACCCCTCCAGCCGCTTCACGGGAGGAAGACTCAGCAGTCTGCTCTGGTCAGCATTAGGGCCTTGGGAACCCCATGGGGCAGAGCTACTGTCTTACGGGGTCACTGTGCTTTGGAACCAACTTGACAGCATCGGGTTTTGGTTTGTAAAGCCACCCATGATGAGAAGGCCGCAAGTTCTGGGTCAGCCACTTAACAGGGACGGCATCTGAAAGTGGCCTGTGGACCTGCCGCCGGCCCAGGGCTGAGGCCAGCACTGAAGCCAACACTCCAGCAGAACAATGGACCGGACTGTGGGTCACAGAGGGATGCATGCGGCGCGCGCACTTTATGGCTGAATGTGCACGTGAGACTGCCCTACTGGTTTCCTTTCAGAGGAGAGAAGACAGGGCAGAGAGGAGGGGACAGGTATCCATAGAATGCGCACGGTGCACGGGCTGAGTGCGCTGTCGCAGAGCAGAAGAGCAGAGAGGTGCGTTAGAGGCGGGTGCCTGCGGTTCTGTACTGCAAATTGACTTAGGTTGTAAACTTTCACTTAATCACAGTAAAAAATTGTGTCCCAGCACGGGGCCTAGGGTTTAGACTCTACGGGCGGACACCTACACTATAGCACTTGTTTCACAAACGTTCCCTCAGCACCCCCTGTGAGCTGGGCCGGGTCCTGAAGCTGCCCTGCGTCAGGAGAGAGACAGGTGTCCCACCTGAGGGGCTCGCGCTGTCATCACCTAGTCTCTGTTTGTAAAGGACGCTTACTCCCACCAAGCTGTCCTTTCTCTGCGTGTCTGTATGGGACACTCTCGGGTCGACTGAAACGTGCCGGGATGCTCGACCTCTTACACTCACACTGAACCTCGACTCTTCTGGTGACAGCTTGTCTTTCGCCTGTGTGAGCCCTCTCTCGTCACGTTTCCTGCTCTGCCAAAGTCCGTGCTCTGCACTTAGGAGATGTTGGCCACGTATGAGAGGGCCACTTGGTGGGTGAAGAAATGGACCGGTGACCAAATGGACCGGTGACCAAAGGAATGGCTGCACAACGGAAAGACAGGAACAAACGACGCACCTGGCCCCGGAGGTGTGGGGGAGGCTGTGTCATCAGGTACCACCTCGGTGTGTAGGGACCACAGCATTGCGTGTGCTCGGGGTGTGTGCATGCGATCGCGTGGGCGTTTGTGTACCCTCAGTGTGTGTATATGTGATTGCACAGATGTTGTGTCTGCTCAGTGTAGGTACAGGGATTGTACAGGTGCTTGTGTACCCTCACGGTATTTGTGTGTGACTGCACAGATGTGTATTCTCAGTGAATGTATATGTGGTTGTACAGATGTTGTTTCTGTATGCTCACTGTGTATACATGTGATTGCACAGACATCGTTTGTGTATGCTCAGTGATTATACGTACATTGTGTGCGTGCGATATCTGAGGAGCATTGACAGGTGGGATAGTACTAGTGGGGTATTCCTGTGTGGTTGTCGTTTCAGAAAGAACAGTAGCCTGGGAGAAGTGGGCTACACTGGGCAGGTCACTCTCCCTCGGTGAAGGGATGTCAGTTTCCCCTCCGTGGAGACAAAGGGGCAATGGGGGCACAGTGGCTAAGAGGCCAGTCGCTGACTAACGTGTTGGCAGTTGGAATCCACTCAGCAGCCATGAGTTTCAACTGGTGGTTAAAAGCCAACCAACCCACCAGTTGTTGTTGACTCAGTTCTGACTCCTAGTGACCCTATAAGGGCAGAGTGAAGCCCACCAGGAGTGGCCGGTGGGTTCCAACTGTAGGCCTTTTGGTCAGTAGCCTACCTGGCAGTGCAGCAGTTAAAGCACTCAGCCTCTGACATTAGAGGAGACATCAGGAGCAAGTGTTCTTGGGAAGACTCCTGAGGATGGGAGAAAAGTCTCCATGGGAAGCAAGACCTCTCCTCCAGTGGTGGCTGCCCCGTTGGGTGTTCTTTGGTGCTTTCCTCTTCTAGGGTAGTTTTTCCATCTGCTTCCTATGAGGCAGCTGGAGGAAGCATTTTTCTGCTGAATTGATCTCACACATGTTTGTCTGAGCCTCGGTGGCGCAGTGATTAAATACTTGCCACTAAGGTAAAGGTTGGCAGTTGGAACCCACCGGCCACCTGATGGGAGACAGTTGTAGCAATTGGTGTCAGCCAAGGTGATGGCCTTGGGGACCTGATGGGGCAGTTCTACTCTGTCCTGCAGAGTGACTGGGAGTCTGAATTGATTGGATGGCCATGGATCTGGTTTTGGTTTATGTATTTTTGCAATTATTATAATGAGTTAGAATATAACAAAAATCAGTTTAAAAAAGCAATTACTCAGTATGAACCATCCAAACAGAAATTTATCATTAGCACTCCTTGGAATTTGACATTCAGGTCTATTAAAATTTTCGTTTCATTTAGTATGAAGAACCTGTTTATCTTTGAGAGTATATACTAACTTGTTGTTTCTTGTCTCCTGTATTTCTTCTCTTTCTGTCTTCTTTCCTCCCTTTCTTCTCTATTTTTCCTTTCTTGTTCCATTAGCATCTTTAATGAAAAACGAACATGTCTATGACTTATTTAAACTCAGATCTAATCACATGCCTGGAACAAAACAGATCAGAACAGTGAAAGTGTGTTGTGCCAATGGATAATAAAGTGGTGATAGATGATGATTATTGTGGTTGTTACGATATTGTCAAATTCAATCCATGTACAACGTGTCCATTCAGAAATTCAGCAAAACACCAAGCTGGGTTTGTTTTTTTTTTTTTTTTTTTGCCTTTTAAAAGCTTTGTTTTAGAAAGACACCTTCCTGTCACTGGAGCTGGTAAGTGAATAAAATGAAATTGATGCCTTGAAGGGGGAGAAAGGAAAATACTTCTTTACTTTGTGTTAAGAATTGGTGACATCTTTGCTGTCAGAGATAGTGAAGTGAAATGCATACCAAATATGTCTTGACATAACTTGACAGAAATGTATGTCTTCTTTTCTCTCATTTATTTTTGTGATAAGAATATATGATTTTGCTGCCAAGGCAGCTTGTAATGTTGTAGAGAAGTGGAAATGAAATTGTGCTGGGTATGTCCAATTTCCCCTGACAGGAGAGGCGTGAGCGGCAGCGGGCATACAGCACCGGGAAGTTCACAACAGGCCTCAGCCAGCAGGACCCGGGCTCTGACATTTGTCAAAACAGAGCTCCTCGGCACGTCAGAACGTTCCCGTCTCCTCTGCGTTATTCAGATGTGTCCCGGTAACTGCATTTTAGAAAACGGTGACTGTCAGGGAATCGCTGCGATCACACGTGAGCGGGATCAGAGGAGAAGTTGTCTCTTTCCCACTCAGCTCGGACTCTGTTCCATTCGAGTTGTTACTCAACTGAATAACAAATCCAAAATCTCATGTAATGGAAGTATTTCCTGTGTGTGTCTGTGTGTGTGTGTTTCCCTTTTGCACAACCTGAGAAAAGTAAACCATATAAATTGGCTCCTTTTTCTTCTTTTCAAAGCATTCCGCGGATGGAGGTTGTGTGTGGTTGTGTGCTTGGTCTACTCGTCTTGAGTTTGTGGCTCTTTACGGTCATCACTTTTCTTAGAGGACCTCACGTCGTTTGGGTAATATTGACCCTTCAGAAATGTTCTTAATTTCTTACTCTGTTTCTATGGGACGTTGGCCATTTGGTGAGATGCTAGGAAGCACAAGAAACAAACATTTTGTATGAATCTCCTGTTCTCTCTTTTTGGAGCTCTTTTAAGGATACACACAGTATTTCTAGAACCCTGGCAATGATTTCTACAATAAATGGTGTTTGAAGCAAGAATCCCTTACCTGGGGCAGACAGAAAGAGAGTCGGCCCAGCAGTGTAATCAGGGCTCTGCTGTTTGAAGGAATACTGTGCTCAGATGCCTCCAGAAAGCCCACCAGGCCCAGAGGCGGTGGACAATAAAAGGGAAAAAATAATAGACACCAATGCTCTATTAAGTATATTTTTTTCTCACTTAGGTGCCCATTCCCTGGCCAGACAATTAGTTGAGGTTCTTTCCAGAGAAAGTGTTACCCACCAAGAAAACTCTTTTAACCTTTCAAAATAACCAATATCTTTAATGACTTTTATCCCCTTCCCACTGACATAGAGATACAATGTGATCTGTCTTGAAGTCAAGCCCAAATTGAAATCACTGCTGGCAGGGACAGGAAAAATAGGACATTTGACAAGAAGAGTGACAGGTGAAGCACTGGGACCTTGAAAGGGAGACCGTGTCAAGCTATGGCTGGGGACAGAAATACTGCGTCTTAGTCAAACACCTGTCCAGTCTATAAGCTAACAGGCCAGCACATTTGCAGACAATCACAGGCCAAATCCAAATGCTAGAGAGAAGTTGGTATTGTTTTCCATCTATGTGTTTGAAAGGGAAGTGGGGTAGGCCTTCCAGCATGAACCTTTTGATTATAGACCAATGGTTCACCATTGCATTCCCTGGGGAAAACATTTTTTCTTTGGCTGGAGGAAAGGATAACATTCACTGGAGATATTTTTGAATTCTGAATTTCCTAAACTGTCTAATCCTGCTACAAGTGATTACGAAATGCTCATGGGTATTAAAAAAAAATAATTAAAAAATATGTGCCAAAGATAAAAACAACTTTTTATAATATCCCTTGACTCACTTATAGGGAAGAGAAACTTTAAAAGCTGTTCTGTGACTTAAAAGTCCATTAGTTCTCTTCTCCATGTCTGTTACTTGTGGGTGTGTGCATGTGCGCACACACACTCCTTTTCTAACTGGTTGCAGGCATTAGAGGAAAAACCTCAGCTGAATCTATTTCTAGCAATTTTTTATCATCACTTTCTGATCAGCTGTGTTTGCTTTGCTGTTCATCTTTGATCACCGTAAGATGTTATTGATTTTAAGGCTCGTTCAGCCCGGGTTGGTTTGATGACTGGGGTAAGGTTGCGGGTGTTCTCACCTGCAGTGAGGATCTTTCCCATGTGACGGCCATTGGTGCTCTTCCCTGTCAGGCATACTTGACTATCACAGCTGTCATACTGGAGTCTAATTCCGGTAGTTAGTTACCTGGGATAAATTGCCAAGGGACTCCTCCATTTAGACGTTCCACTGCATTCTATTCAGGCAAAAGGAAACATTTAAGATTAGAAGTCTGGAGTTGGGAAGCAAATGTGTGTTTCCCTCTGTGAATAACAATGGAAGAAAGTCATATAGTTTAATAGCCTTCGATATAAACGTAAACCAAATAAGGATGGTCCAAGCAGACACTGGGAAAATTCGCTTGCTTCCCCAGATCCAGCAACATCTTCAGTCTCTTTAGAAATGTTTTAGTTTGTTAAAAAACCTGCAACATATTTTACCATGCCCCCTTTCCCGCAAGTTATAAACCAATGTAATTTTAAAGAAAAACTTAATCCATATGTTTCTGGTTAATTTTTACTAAACTCATCAGAATGGTATTTTGCAAGAGTGATTTGGTGTCCAAGAAGTCTTTTGAGTCTCTCTATAACAAGCCTTCTTAAAGCCATTTTTCTTTGAAGCAGGAAGTTGTGTTTTGCCAACAGTAAAGAAATTCAAACCCCCAAAGGGTTGAGATCAGTTTGAAACGTCCAGCCTGAGGGCTCTGTGGGGTTCTACACTTGGCAGAGGGCTACTGCCCTCCTGACTTGGAAATACCTTATTTTCCCTCCTGCAAGCAATGCTCTCTTTATTGTTTTGCTAAAATATGTCTTTAAGTCTGTCTTCAGATTCTTTGGTACATGAAAGTAGATGAACTAAAAAATGGAGCATTAATGTTAATTTACTCTACAAGCAGTTGTATTTGACCGTCAATGTGTTTTGTTTTTAATACCCCATTTCTTGACCCCACACTTCTTTTTAATTTGGGCTTATCCAAAGACTTGCCAGAAAACATGCCTGTGAGGAAACTACGAGCTATTCAGACACCTGTTTTCTTCCCAAGGTTGCCCAGTAAAGATATATCCCTTAATAGACTAAATTAACATCTCACGTAACACTTTCTACTCTTATTTATGTTGACAACCAAAAATTCAATGCTGAAGATTTAAAATACCATGTTTTATGTCAGAAGTGAGCTGTAATTCACAGTGGCAGAGGCGTGATAGTTTTTCAGTGCTGTTCATTTCTATTCATATGTTTAAAGGAAGACCTGTATAATTTCACTTTGTTTTTTTATATGATAGGTGAGAAAGGGAGCAGAAAGAGTGAGAGAGAGAAAACAAAACAGTACATGCAAAGGGTGAGTTTGCCAGACCACTGTGCCCCTTTGTCCTTGCTGCCTCTTGGCCATGAAGTGGGAGTGCCCTCTAGTGAAACTTTCAAATCACTGGAGGATACTGGCTCTACCAAGGTGAATATTTCCTCCTAAATTCTTATTTCAAAAATCTGTGGTATAAGCAATTGCCATCAGTTTTGAATGAGACATAGAGAAAAACAGAAAATGCCATCAAATAGCACTTTTCTTTTAGGAGGCAAATGGAAAGGAATATATTGCCATCAATACCCAATAGTATGCCAATATCTCTCTGTGTTTCTGCTGGTCTATAGATATACACATCTGCGGATAGACAGATCGAGGGACCTCAGGGACATCTCTCCGCATCTCCATCTACTGCTCTATAGACACACGTGTGCAGAGAGACAAACAGAGCGAACCCGAGGACAAGTCAGTAGCATATCTACTAGACAGAGATAATAGTTTTCTAAATGAAAACATCTATAAAAATATAATTATCTGTCTCTCCAGAAGACAGAGAGTAAATAAATCAGTCTGAAATAAGAGAGGAAAGGTGTGCCAGCACTGTATACTTGTATGCAAGCCTTGGAAAGCACCTTCTGTTGTCTGTATTTCTCCAAAGCTGTTGATAAAAAGCAACAAGTGATTAGCGTGATAAACTGTGATGGCAAAGGGAAGCCCAGAAGTTGGACTCCTTGCTCTGGATGTCACTTGCTGGCTGTGTAGGCTTGGGGAAGACACTCCTCCTCTCTGAGCCTCCAGGCGATCACCTAGAAAATGGGTATGAGAACGCCTACCTTTTCAACATCACAGGTTAGGACTGGAGGAAGTAAGGAGTAGGAAGAGCTTTGAACGGGTTATTTTCCACTGGACCCCCTGCTGAGAAGCGTCATTTCTACCTCCAAGTATACTGGCTCAGAATCCGGAGAGTTTGCGTGTCTGCCTCCGGACATACAGAATCAGAATCTACATTTCAAACAAGGATGCAGACACTGATTCAGTGTCCCTGGAGGGGGAAATGTCAACTTTCAGCACAGGGTCTAACTGAAAACAGCCAGTCTGAAGCCCTGTTTGGAAAAGGTAAATACAGTGAAGGCGTTGTTTCTGACTTTCCTGTTCTGCCTTCTTGTTGGAAAGGTTTCAAGTAATGTCCCCTATCTGGATGAAAAGAGACAGAGAGAGAGAACAAGAGCAGGGGAGAGAGAAAGAGAATGAGAGAGAGAGAATATTCTCCTAAAACCCTCTGGAGTCAGAAATCGATGACAAAATGGCTTTCTTCCCTACTCAGAGTCCAGAGGACGTGGGAAACATCACGAACATCACTGAACTGTGCACCTAAAACCTAAGTGCAATGGTAAATGTTTGGTTGTATGTATTTCACTACAATTTTTTTAAGGGTCCCAGAGGAGGACACAGGTGAGAGCTGAGGGTTTAGGCTCTGTGACCAGGCAGTCACAGGCCTGCTAGACTGGGAGGCCCCCAGAGGGACAGGGCCCCATGCCGGGAAGCTCAGCTGGGCGGCCTCTGTCGGAGCCAGCCAGCCAGCGGCTGACACAGCGAGGGTTTCAGGGTTGGCCACCTGGCCCCGAGAGGCGAGACAAACCTGCCAGGGCCTGGCCTGTGTGTGTAATCCCCCGTGCTGGTCGCCACTCACGCAAAACACTGACCAGCTCTCGTCGTCTTTTTAAAAACCAGAAATACGCTTGCTTTGTTTATGCCCTTCGTGATAAACTCTTTCTCTGAGCCAACAATCTGGCTTTCCTTTAAGTTTCAGTTTAGTGTTAGATTTGTGCTTTTCCAACCCTTTACTTTTCTCTGTATACAGCTTGTTCTTAGTGGGAGATGATTTCTGGCTGATTAAGCTGGCCTAGAAGAGAGCTCTGCTTTGTCTTCATCCACTTGTGTAGGTACTTTAAGCCACAGTCTTCAAATTTCAGACTTTTCAGTTTACGTGTATTTCTAATAAAGGTGGGTATCTTCTATGTATTTATTGCCTGGACTTTCACCGTTTATCTTCTGGATATATGTCTTTTCTCTTTTGTCCAAAGTGAGAAACTGCTTCTAGTTTCTGTACTCAGGGGTCCTTCACATTGTCAGACATGCATAATCAATCTTGTACTTAAACCTTTGTGGGGAAACGCAACAGATGGATAATGGGAGCAGGGTTGCCATTTGGGCCCTGGTCGCGTCCCTAGCTGCCTCCGCTGCTCTGACTCGGTGGCAAAGGAAGAAACCCATAAAGTTCATCTAGAAGGCTATCGTGCCTGCTCTTCCCATCCTCGCTCCCATCTGACCTCAACAACTGCCGTGGGATGGGAGAGCACAGCTTCTTCTTCTGGACGAAATTCAACAGGACGATGCTTGGCACATCTTCGATTGTTCGGGGATTTATCCAAAGTGCGTGCCCATTCCAGCTGAGCTGGCAAGGCTTCCATGTCCAGCACTGCTCTGGGTGACACCCGGCTCTCACGTTGCTGAGGCTGCAGGCTGAGTCAGGCGTTAGCGGCACACGTGACTCGTCACTGAAGCTCTGGGTTCCTTCTCTATTAGAACCATCTCTGACCTTTGCCGGAAACCACAAAGAAACCAAAGGCTAACCTCTGTTTGTCACAAATTTTCCCCTATTACCACTTGCTCTGAGTCTACATTTCCAGCCAGTCTTTCATTTAAAAACACAGTCTTATTCAGGACGTGCCTGTAACGTTATCACTGGGTAACTGTTACCTGTGCTGCAGGACTGACCTGGCGCCCTGTACCACTTGACATCATCTCCTGGACGGGTTACAGAGCCTTTTGAGAGAGCTGTTAGAAGCAGGCTTACCCTGCAATGTAGAGCCGGTCACAGCAGAAAATTAGTGCATCTATCTGTCAGCATTAGACTAGATTTTCAATCCAGTTCACTAGTCACAGGGTCTGCCTTTCTCTTCCTCTGGGAGATGAAACCGATACACTGGTAGGCAGTGAAGGTGTCAGTTATAAATTGGACCCTTGGAGCACGCACACACGAAACATAGATGAGACGACTCTCAGGCCATAAATTTAGTTCGCAGTAAAGAATTACCCTAAAAATAGTCCAGCTTGTTAGAGGACTAGAGGCAGACTGTGTGTCGGAGAACCATCGGTGCCTCCCGACCGCCTCACGCAGCCTTCCGCAGGGGCTCCAGGGTCGGCTGTTCTCTCCCCGGTGTGCGGTCCCCGTTAGCTGCTTCAGGAACAACAGGACAGTGCTGACTCTAACAGTGGTAATATAGTCGACACGAGTGAACGAAGTTCGCTGATTCCCTCTGCCGTCTCGTGCAGCTCAGGGGTTGCAGGAAATCTAAGTTGCAAACACAAGGGACAAGTTTGGCAGTCACCATTAAGCTCCGTCCTGTGTCCACTTCCTGTGTACCTGCCATTTAACCAAGTGGGGCTCCAGTTCGAACCCCCCAAAGCAAGTAGCCTTTCCTCAACTAGGCAAGTGATCCTATCCTAAATTGATTTTTTTATCCACAGGCCTATATAACAACCCTAGTGGAAACCCTGACGAGCAGCCTGAGGTCAACGAGCCATTACTTGGAGAGGCACAAACTAGAAAGGAGTTTCAGTAAGTATGTTCACAGTGTCTGCGACTCCCACACTTCCGACCACTAGGATGTTGCGCCCCAGCTCAGTAAACACTGAGGGTCTGTCGACCACAGAGACTGGACCAGACTGGGTGGGTTTACACATCTGACCCCTTGACACCAAGAACTGACCCCTCTGATTCCGAGATGCTCTGCAGCCCGGCAGGCAGTACACCCGTATCTACTAGAGTGAGATGAAATCAGGCCTCAGGAGAAGCAGGCGAAGGAATCCATGGCATCCCACCTTCTGAAATGCACACACCTGTTGCTGTTGAGTCAGTTCCAACTCACGGCAACCTTACAGGGCAGAGTAGAACTGTATCATGGGATTTCCAAGGCTGTACATCTTTATGAAAGCAGACTGCCGCACCTAACACCCACAGAGCAGCTTGAAGGTTCAAATCAACAATGTCTTCAGGTAGCAGCTGAGTGCTTTGGCACAGTGCCACCAGGATCCCTTTCATATTCCATAGGTGAGCGCTTGACTCACATATCAATCCAGTTGTTATAGGTATCACCCACTATATGTCAGGTACAGTCTTAGACACTGGAATTTTCTTTTCTTTGTTACTATTATTTTGTTTTAAATCTTGCCTTGATGAGCTATATTCTCTCTAGGGCAACAGAAGTCAATGACTGTAACACATCTTTAAGGCCAAGCTAGTCCTTTCTCAGCATACTGTGCACTTCTCAGAGAAAGGTCTCATCTTCTCATCTTTGTTTTCCCAAGAGAATACCTGGCACTGAGCAGGTATTGGATATGTACATTTTAAAGGGAGGCAGGAATGTTAAAACATGACAAATGTTACAGAATTTCTAAAAGATTTCATTTTTACTGGATGATGGGGAAAGAGAATGGAAAATGGAGGTGTGGAAAGCGACTCCTAAGTTACGACCCGACCAGTGGATGGTGCAAAGGGAGACAGAGACCGCAGAGGAGAAGTAGCCTGGGAAGACGCCGAGCTGTGTTTGAAACAAGCTGCGTCGGGGACATGGGCTGAAGAACGTTCAGTTGGAGGTGTCCAGTGGGCAGTTTAAAGAATTGGCTGAGCGTGGAAAAGAGAAGCTGGAGCTACTTCACCAGTATGCTGATGTATCATAGGCTGTGAAGAAGACCCAGGACTTGCTTCAATTTAAAACAAAGTTATTGAGCACTTGGCATATTTGAAATACTACAAGGAGTATAATCTGATTAAGGAAGTACTTCTTAAACTGAAATGACTTAGAATCTAGTGGAAGGGGCAGATGTGTAACAACCTAACGCCGTGCTGAAGACCGGCTGCGGGGAGACTCAGCCGCACCCGCAGATTGCAGGCAGGGCAGAGCGGCGAAGGCAGGCAGTCCAGACCCAGACCAAGTAGGGTTCAATCCTGGCTCCGGCTTTTGTTGTCCATGTGTCCGGGACGAAGGTATTCAACTTCTCTGGACTTCAGCAGTAAACGCCTGACCAGTTTCTGGCAAGTCAGCTCTGACTCATGGTGACCTCACGTGTGTGTGCATAGAACAGTGCCCCACGGGCTCGTCAGTGGCTGGTAATCAGGAGCAGACCCAGGGCTTTCTTCCGATGTGCCCCTGGGTGAACTCTGACTTCCAACCTTCTGGTTAGCACCTGAGCATGTTAACTGTATGTGCTGCTCCTACCCTAGCTATGTCGTTGGTGAAATGAAAAATAATAATCCCTCCTCTTAGGATTCTCATGAAGATTAAATAAAACAATGATTTAAAAGTTGTTACTGTAGAGTAAGTGCTTAATGTTAGTTTTTAGGTGAAAACAGTTTTATTAGTTAGTGAACAAGCTATTAGTCTTTCAGTTTCATATTTCCCTGGCTAAGATTTAAGACTCACTTTCCTCATTATTGCAGGAGAAACATGTGTCTGCTTCTGTAATGATTTACAGCCCTGGAAACCCTGTGGGACGGCTCTACTCTGACCTACAGTGTTGCTATGAGTCAGACTGACTCTCCAGCAGTGACTTTGCAGTGAGTTTCCTTATGACTCGGAGATGAAGGGATAGAGGTACCCTGAACTGAAGAAAGAAGAACCGCCAGATCTGTCAAAGAACTTTATGACTTCAGCCTTTTGTGCTTTTTTCCTCTAAATTGAGACCGGCCTCTGATCAGAAGTTTAAGAAACAAAATGTCCAACTCAAATCAAAGTCGGTATGGATCCTACAGGATCAATAAATCATGCGCAATTAGATAAAATTTTTCTAAAAGTAGCATTAGACACCTCCCAAACTGCAACGATTGCTTCCTGCAGCTCTAAGAAGCACCACAAAGCAGTACAAAGAGCAGAACCGGTATTGAGCCGGATGTAGTACGCAGAAGACACATAACTTCTGCGTTCTGTGCCACTTTCTGTCTTGAATGTTGGCTACTGACCTGTCCTGAACCTCGTCCCCCATATTATCTGTAAACCTGATAGCTATTCAACAAGCCAAATGGGAACAAGGGAATCAGCAACAAAACTTACTTCACCCTGCTGAGGGGCAGTGGTGGTGGTGGGGGAGCACTGAGGGAGCCCTGAGGGAGCACCGAGGGAGCACTGAGGGATGATAGCACTGTGGAACACCAAGAAGACCTCAAGCTGTAGATGAATCAGATTTTTAGGGAGAGAATTTGTCTTTCGCTTATTTCATGGCTTTTTATGGCCTTCTGCACCATGAGGTGAAAAGTGAAGTGGAAAACTCTTGCCAGAGAAATTCTTCTTGGCTTTCTTTTCCAGGGATCAACCTATGATACCCTTTTTCCTCTCACATGTAACCAGTGGAGGCCACAGTATTAATTCGTTGGTGAATCAATCAAGAAACTGTCCTGTGATTTCCACATTTCATTTTACTAAATACTGGTAACAACCACTGGTGGAGGAGTGGTTAAGTGCTATGTCTGCTAACCAAAAGTCAGCAGTTCAAATATGCCAGGCACTCCTTGGAAACTCTATGAGGCAGTTCTACTCTGCCCTATAGGGCCACTATGAGTCAAAAACCACTCAACAACAGTGAGTTGAGAGTAACAACCCTATCAAAAACAAAACCTAATTAAATGTAGTTTGGAGAATGAATTTTCAAAAACTATTTTCCTCTTTTGAGAATGAAAATTAGGGACATCCTTACATGTCCTTCTCCCAGCAATTGAGATTTTAGATGGTGCAGCTAGCCTTCTGTGGGGAGTTACCAATGGTGATGAATTGGCCAAGCTCCCTGTTTAACACCATCTGCCTTTTCTGTGATGGCTTTCAGAGTATTTCAGAAATTGTCCCTCTATCAACAGAGTTCTAATCAATTATGTGCCCACACTTTCATATCTCAATTTCATTTATCCACCATTCATTAAGGGATTATTATGTGCCAACCTTTATGAAAAGTCCTTGAAGCATAAGGCAAGATAAGGGTTGAATCCTTAAGAGGCTGGGAAAAAAGTCTTTGCACCACTTGATGGAAACCCTGGTGTCATAGTGGTTAAATGCTACAGCTGCTAACCAAAGGGCCAGCCGTTTGACTCTGCTGGTGAGTCCCTGGAAACTCTATGGGGCAGTTCTACTCTGTCCTACAGGGTGGCTGTGAGTCGGAATCAACTCAGCAGCAGTGGGTTTGGGTTTTGATCTACCATTTGATGTTTTTCTGTCATTTGGGGAGGATGTTGATCACAAAGTCATTCTGACTCAAATGTGGCAGGAAAGATAAAAACCCCTAACAGGATTCCAACATGTAGCAACCCCATAATATAGAGCAGAACTGCCCTGTAGATTTTCCAAGCAGCAGCTGGTGGATTTGAACTGTCAACTGTCAACTTTGGCCGCTAAGCTCTTAACTGCTGAGCTACCAAGTTTACAACACAGATGCCTCTCAGTCATCTAATTGTTGTCATCATTAGGTGCCCTCAAGTTGGTTCCATTACAGTAACCCTATGTACAACAGAACCAAACACTGCCTGGTCTCAGGCTGTCTTTGCAATCATTTTTATACTTGACGCTGTTGTGGCAGCCACCGTGTCAGACGATTCCACTGAGGGGCTTCCTCTTTTGCACTGCCCTGCCACTTAACCGAGCGTAATATGTTGTTCTCCAGGAGCTGGTCTCTCCTAACAACATCACCATAGTTGTTTCTAATGAGCATTCTGGCTGTACTTCTTCCGAGACAGACTTGTTTGTTCATCTAGCAGTCCATGGTACGTTCAGTATTCTTCACCAACACCGTAACTCAAAGACGGCAATTCTTCTTCAGTCTTTCTTATCCACTGTTCAACTTTGTCATGCATGTAAGGCTACTGGGCATCAGGGCACCTTAGCTTTCAAGGTCGTCTTTGCTTTTCAATGCCTTCAAGAGATCTTTTGCTCGGTGTGATACCTTGTTTGAGTTCTTGACTGCTGCTTCTGTGGGCATTGATTGTGGATCCAAGACAAAGGAAATCCTTGAAAACGTCAGTGTTTTTCCCACTGATCATGTTGCTGATTATTTAGTCCAGTTGTGAGGGTTTGGGGTTTTCTTTACACTGAAGTGTACATCATACCGAAGGTGGTATTGGTTGGTCTCTGTTAGTAACTGCTTCAAGTGTTCTTCACCTCCAACAAACAAAGGTACGTCATCCCCATTTCACAGGTTGTTAATGAGTCTGGCTCAAATCCTGATACCAAGTTCTTCTGTCTGAAGTCCAGCTTCTCAAATTATTTGCTCACCATACAGATTGAATAGGTAGGTATGGTGAAAGGATACAACCTTGAACTACATCCTTCCTGGCTTCAAACTATGCAGTATGCCCCTCTTCTGCGTCTTGGTCTAAGTTCAGGTTACTCATGAGCACAATTACGTGTCTGGAATTCCCGATCTTCATATACTGTCCATAATTTGTCATGATCCACACAGCTGAATGTCTTGGGTAGTCAGTAAAACACAGGAAAACATCCTTCTGGCTTCGTCTACTTTCAGCCCAGATCTGTCCATCCTCAGCAGCAATCTCCCTGGTTCCACACCTTCTTCTGAATCGGGCTTGAATTTCTAGCAGTTCCCTGTCAGCATACTATGGCAACCATTGTATAATCCAAATCACTCATTGTTGACCCGTTTGGCTTAATGTTTTCTTGTTTGTTTGCATATTTTTATATGTCTCTGCTTTAGTGGAATTGTATTAGACTTTAACTTGCCAAGACAAAGTCAAATTCTGGGAGCTTTTTAATGTCTGTTTGGACAGCGGTTTCTTTTTCTTTTTTTTAAGCGTGTACATACATAAGTTAGTTTCTTAATAAATAATTCATAATGATGAAACAGATTATTAAAATGCAGACAAGAAGTTGCCCCTTGGGGAGGCACTGACACACAGTATTATTTCTGATACCTTTTGGGTAGAATCTGGGATCACCTGAGAATGAAATAGAACCTCTGGCAGCCTAATGGTCATGAGCTGTGGGTGCTAACCAGGAGTCAGCAGTTCAGATCGCTCAGGCACTCACCGGAAACCCTACAGGTTCGATGAGTCTGTTCTATGAGTCTGAACCAACTCGATGGCAGTGGCATTATTTTTTTAAAGAATGAAACTACCTTTGAGTAATAAGTTCCTACTTCAGAATGAGAACTTAGATTCTCCAAGTCATTTGCAGTGACATAGCTATATGTCTAAGATCTTTGTCTTCTTGAAGGCATCAAAATGATGCCATTTGGCTTCTTTTTTCTGATGAGTTATGTCAGCTTTCCCCGACTTTTTTCACCCTATTTTTTGGAAGAGAAAATCTTCTTACTTTTGGATACAGATTTTTGCTTTCTCCACAGTAGAAAAGACATTTTATTTAAAGGAGAAAAATTGAGATGAAGTCTCAGCTACCCCACATGCTGGCTATGTGCACTTAGGAAGTCACGTGCTATCCTAAGATTTGGTTTTTATCCTTTGAAATGAAAATAACACACCAATGCCGTCTATCTCCCAGAGGCGCTGGAAATAAACTATAAAACATGTACATGTGCAATGGTTTATCTGTGTTATTATTTGAGTTAAGCCTAAGGATTATTTTTTTTTTAATGTACTACGTAAGGAAGCAGACAACACACAGAATGAAAAACAGAATTCTCAAAAGGTGTATTTACATTGTTTCTACATAAAAAGTACCTGCAGCATAATTTAGAGTTGTAGAAATAATGACAATAATAGCTATCTTTTTTTGGCTTGGTTTTGTTGCTCCCTTGAGGAGTAGAAAAGTTCACCTGTAGGTACTTTGGAAGAAAGACCTAGCAATCTACTTCTGAAGAACTAGTCCCTGAAAATCCTATGGAGTGTAGATCTGCTCTGACCCAGAAGAGGTAGCCATGAGTCGGACTCATCTCCCAGAAAGTGATTGGTGGGTTTCATTATCACTTTTTTGAGCTCTTTTATGATGGAGACAGAGTACTGAGTCTTTTGCATGGATTCTCTCACTTCAATTTTACACCAGTGCTATGAAGCAGGACTTCTCACTAACTGTGTTTTACAGAGAAGCAGAGAGGTTAAATAATTTGTCCAGAGATACCCAGTAGGTGCCATCCCAGGAAGCCTTGCTCAGAAGCCCAGACTTGAACCACGTTGTTTTGGTGCTGAGAAGGGCTGTGAGCCAAGCTCTGGTCTGATTTCAGTTTCCCAGCTGTTGGTTAGAGGTCCACCACTGCGACTCTAAGGGGAGGTGCAGAGCCCACGCTTCCGATTCCATGAGTTTGTCAGGACACAAGAGCAGATTACAGGCATAAAGACCAGCGATAACCTGAGACAGGACACATGACTGTGGCCAAGGACAGAAACAACTTGTCCACTGAGTCCTAGTATCCTGACAACCCCACCAATATCACCAACAAAAAGCCACAGTCACAGTGCCTGCTGGACCACTTTTGATGGGAGCTATTAAACTAGAGACTCCAGGAAAACACAAAGCAACTTGGGACCTTCTGCAAAAACCTCCGCCACCTTCTAGGGTGGCGCATTGGGAGCCCCAGTGGTCTAGTGGTTAAGTGCTACAGTTGCTAACCAAAAAGCTGGCCATTTGAATCCACCAAGCACTCTTTGGAAATTCTGTGGACTGTTCTACCTCATCTTATAAAGTTGCTATGAGTTGGAATCAAGTGGGCAGTGATTTTTTTTTTTTTTTTTAAGTGGCAAGTGGTGTGAAAAGGGTCCTTGCTCTTTACCCCTGTCCCAACACAGCCCTCCCTGTGTGTCAGCACAAGATCGGCTTCGGGTGACATTCGACTGAGTTCTAGACAAATCCCAGGTGGGAGGCTCCAGGCACCGTTAGTCCCCTCCTCTCATTCCCGATCTGACACCGGGATTCAGGGCAGGACGTGAGCATCATTCCATCCTGGGAGCCGCGTCCAATCTAGCCTCAAATGTGACCACACTCTATTCAGCTGTATACCCCTTTCTTTTAGCAGTAATGACACCTTGGGGTCATTGCCTCCCTTTTTCATGGGATTAAGACCTGAGACTGAGCGATGAGTCAGGCCGGCACTAACGAGCTTGCAGGCACCATTGGAGCAGGCTGGGGGAGGACACAGGTGAGACAAATCAACAGGGACCATAGGGGGCCGTTTGCAGTGTCGTCCAGAGTACAGCTCTCCTAGTGAGAGTTCCATTAACGTGAATGGGAGTCATACCACTAAATCCCTGCACACTGTGAGGAAAATGTGCCTCTGAGTGCCCGGCGGCACCAGGCTGATGGGACAAAAACACAAACTGTCCAAGACAGGCCGTGCGTGCCGGGGCCGAGCTTCCAAGATGTGCCGCAGAAGGCGTTGCAGGTCGTGACCGTCCCTGGGGAGCCACAGTGGACCCCCTCTGGGCTTGACACAGTGTCCTGGGAACTGGAGGGCCCCCAGCAGGCTGCTGGTGACGCCACCCAGGCACCTGGACACAGGTTTGATGGTGAGCTGATCGAGTGTTCCACACAAATGACCCATGTTTGCGACACTGATTTCCCTCCTGCTCTGATGACCTGAAATCTCATTCAACCTTAGCGGTGCATCCGGCCCGCAGGAACCCAAAACTTAGAGGGTGATAGTGCGTGACTCATTTTGATGTGGGTTTATGGCGTCTGCCATAAAAAAGGGAAGGTTGCAGAGATCTCTTGCCCTAAGAGTAAGGAAAAAGAATCGAGAAATCCCTTAGCCTGCTGGCTTTTGCCTTTAGCATCCTAGGTAAAGGTGACTTAAACTTGAGTCCGATCCCATCGCTGCCCCACCCCCAGATCTCCACTGGGTCTCTTCTTCCTCTTAAATGAGGTGCCAAGTTCTCCACGGATTCTTCTTCAGCTCCCCTGATGCTACGTTTTCCCAAGTATTCGCTGCTCAGGGTGTGTGTTTTTATGGGCTGTCTTTCTGAATGAAGTTACCTCCAGTTGTCCCTACTCGTGCTGTCCCTTCAGCCACTGCGGCTTCTGCCCACCCAGCCCCACCTTGCACCGCCTCATCCTTTGTGATCACACATGTCACCTTCTCCATTAAACATTTATCATGCCTGGAGGTCCCCTGAGAACATGTCCTCCAAACTGTTAGCCTGTTGTTAAAACAGTACTGAAGCTGACTCTTCAAAGATTGGACTGGACCGTAGACGTAGAGTGGTGATGGCAGAGAGTGTGCTTCTTGGCTCAGGTATGTACACGAGGCTGTCCAAGCAGCTCCTGGCCCGGGGTGGGATGAGGGGGTGGAGGAGGACAGGAGTTGGTTGAACAGACACGTGAGACACAGGGTGGAGCAGAGGAATGTGCTGTGGCAGGATGGGGACAGCTGCCAGAGTTGCATATAGGGTGGGTGAAGGGTTTTATAGGGCAGATTGACTTGGATTGTAAACCATGACTTAAAACATAACAAAATAATTTTTTGAAAAAATACTTTTCAGTGGTTAAAAACTTTTCTCATGCCCTCTTGATGAGTAGTCCCGCATACTATCTGAACCATTATTATAGAACTCACTTAATTCCGCCCGCTGTTACAGTTTGTTCTTCACATTTTTGACTCTCCGATTACACTGTAAACTCTACAAAAGTTTTTCAAATCTTCATATGCCTTGCACATAGCAGGCTTTTGATAAATACTTGCAAAACAAAAGTTATGGGTGAAGTCCTATTGCTTTCTCCTGCTTCCACACCAAACCGTCCACCTCCTGTGGCTTTTGTGGAGCCTGATGGCACAAAGGTAATGCCCCTGGATGCTAACTGCTGGCGGTTCAAACCCATCCAGCAGCTCTTTGGGAGAAAAGCCCTGGCGATGTGCTCCTGTAGAGGTGACTGCTTTGGAAACCCTGTGGGCAGTTCTACTCTGACCCACTGGGTCACTATGAGTCAAGAATTGACTCAGTGGCATTTATCATCACATGGGCATTGTGACGAAGATACCCGCCAAATGAAGCAGTCACCAACACTCCCCTAATTGTTCTCTCGTGTGTTGCACATTTCCTGTGTGTGTCAGGACACTCTACTCATGGCACTGGCGTAAGCTGGGTGCTGTCCTTGTGCTGGTGGACTTCGCAGCCTGAGATGGCCACCAGATGACGGCTCAGTGTTATGGAGCATCACTCTGTGCAATACAGCTTGTTACAGTTGTGTCCACTTCGTAGAAAGACTGTACAGGATGCAATGGGACAGTCACATGGTTATCTCCTCAACGGTCAGGTGCCCAGGAAGCTGAGTTTCAGCACTGGGCAGAGCACAGTTGTCTAGAAGGAAAAACAGCTGGGGTCAAGCAAGACTATGAAGGAGGCAAAGTCTGCCTTTGATAGGAGGCCGTCTTCCCTTTACTCTCCCAGCCCACCTCCCGAAACAAATCCATCCTTTCTCTCCATTTCTCTTTGCAATTTGCAAGATGATTAATTGTTAATTTTGGTACACTTTCCACATAAAGCTTCAGCTGTCACCTGGAAGAGGGTAAAGGAGGGGACATGGCTTCACAGAACCAGGTAGTCCAGAAGCCTGGATTTCAGTACTTTGTATCTGTGTGAGCTAGAGCAAATTGTGCAGCCTCTCTGAGCCTCATTATCCTCGCTGAGCAAGGTTCTTAACTCTGTGGTCCTCAGTTTGCTGTCTGTGAAAACAGGACAGTAACACCCACCCACAAATGACTGGCCTGGCTACCAAACAAAACCTAACCTGTTCCTGCTGAGTCGATTCCAACTCATAGCAACACTATAGGAAAGAGGAGAACTGCCCTTAGGGTTTCCAACTGGCAGCTGGTAGATTCAAACTACTGACCTCTTGGTTGGCAGCTGTAGTTCTTAACCACTACACTATCAGGGTTTCTAACAATATTCAAAATATTGTGAATAAAATGCTCAGGCTTCCCCCAGTAGACATTCAAAGTATGGTGGCCATTTATAGATTCTTTAAGGATGGAGTTATACTGATATAATGACTTGTTCAAACATCTGTCTCACTAGTGGTAGAAATTCAAGGCACGGTGACGAGGGGATGGTAGGGATGTTTGAGGGCTGAGCTGTCAGCGTCCTGCCCCAGAGGCAGCCATCTGTTCAGCCCACAGGTCACGGGATAAACAGGGCACGGTGGGTTCCCAACTCCTCCAGTGGTATTAGCATGGGAACCTCGGTAAGTTGCTAATCTTCCTGTCTCAATTTCCTCCTGTTTGATATGTATCCTGCCATCGCCTCTCCCAACAGGGCAATTTTGACTGAGGTACAGCTGAACATAGACTCCTTGGCTGCTGGGGAGGTGTAAAAGCCAGAGGCATTGCTATTCCTCTCAAGGCTCCCTATCGGTCGATAGGCTCAAAGCAGTCGAGTTCCTTCCCCACCCTCCTTGTGAGATCTAGTTTCTTCAAGTTGCTTCATCAGGAGGAATACTGAATTCTGCATCTTCCTGGCTCACTTTACCATTGACGAGGGTGATGCTAATACTGAATCCCCAATCACAGCTAGATCAACATTGTAACAGCTGGGAGAGAAGGGCACGAGCCTGAGAACACAAGCATACTTTTCTTTTCCAGGACAGACGGCAGTCCCCCTGGTGTTCACGTCCCTTGCTCCCCTCCGTGCCTCCCCCGCCCTCCTCTCCTCTCTTGCCACTAGTGTGACCCAGATCACATTAGAGTCCCAGAGCACAGGGAATAGTTCTCGTCTATCCGTCACCGAGGAGGCAGACGGGACAGAGGGAACAACAAGTCATTTGTACCTGATGAGGAGGACACTCCTGGGAAACAAGCAGATGAACCACCCCAGGAACCTGAGCCGTTCTCTGGGTAAACAGAACTGCACGAAAAACCCCTGGTTATCGCCAGCATCACCGGCGCTCTCCCTGCCCCTCTGCAGCTGGTGGGGGACGGGAAACGAGAGCTGCCACCAGTATCTGATCCTGAGAAAGTTAACCCTCCGAAGGTGATTTTCTCTTCCCATTTGTTTTACTTTTTTGTAAATTACATTTGTGTCTGGGAAGAGCAATTTCACTGCAAAGTGATGACATGAACTTTCAGAGCTGGCCCTGCGTCTGGGCAGGGAGTGCCAGCTTCGCAATAACCAAATGAGTCTATCGTGAAGTGAAAGAAGACGATAGACTTCAAAACATGTTTAGAGTACTTTCAACACAATTAAAAATCGAGGTGGCTCCGTGAAATATTATAAGGCAGTTGCATACTGACTTCGATCCCCCCAAAGCACTGCAGGGCACTCGGTGGGGAATCAGCTTGCTGCTGTAAACCGCTGCAGCTGGTCGTGAGCACCTTCTCAGCCTCCAGCTTCTGCAGACTTGAACAGCGACTGCTAAGTACCGTTGACGGTGATGGGCTTTCAGATCAGACAGCCTGCCCTGGGGGTTAGGAAACACACGCTGGCCCCTGTCCCTTCAGGAGAAATGGTTTCTGTGACCGGTAAAGGAGCACGTCAGGAAGGGCGGGGGCTGGGCAGTGAGTGCTCATACACAGACTTTTTTGAAAGACAAACTTGATAGTTGAAATGGCATAAAGCTCAATTTCTAAGTTTTAAACTATGTGTCCTTTTTAAAAATGTGAACTTTGTGTGGGAACTTTGCAGAAACTGAGCAACCATGAGAAAATTCAGGAGACTGCTAGTGTCCTATATGTCACTAGTGCGTGTCCCAAACACAGCCTTGGAAACAAGGACGTGACGATGGGGAAAAAAACTGGGAACCTGTGGCCACAGAGTGATACTGGTCCGCAGCAGCCCCACAGGACAGAGCAGGGCCATCCCACAGAGTCTCCAAGGAATGGATGGTGAATTCAAACTGCCACCCTTCCAGCTAACAGCCAAGCCCGTAACCACTTCACCACCAGGGATCCAAACTCAAATTACTTGCCTAAAAATTACTGACTCATCAAAGAGTATAACATAAAACATCCACTCTGTTGAAACCAAGCCAGTGACCCCTTCTTCTGGTAGGTATATGTTACGATTACATTGTGCCCCTCCCCAAAAAGGTGTGTCAACTTGGCTAGACCATGACTCCCAGTATTGTGTTCTGTAATCTGATGTGATGTTCCTTTGTTACAAATCCTATGTACATGATGCCAGGCCATGGTATTTTTAATTGCATCATGTTCATGTGAAATCTGGACAGTTAATAAGGAAGACAAAGAATTGATGTCTTCAAATTGTGATGTCGGAGAAGAACATTGAATGTGCTGTGGACTTCCAGAAGAAAGAACAAATTTGTTCGGGAAGAAGTACAACCAGAATGTTCCTTGGAAGCAAAGAAAGCAAGACTGTATCTCACATACTTTGGACATGTTGTCAGGAAAGATCAGTCCCTGGAGAGAGACATCATGCTTAATAAAGTAGACAGTCAGTGAAAAAGACAAAGACCTTCAAAAAGATGGACTGACACACTGGCTAAAACAATAGGATTAAGCTTAGAAAAGATTGTGGGCACGGCCCAGGAGCAGGCAGTGTTTCATTCTGTCGTGCATAGGGTGGCTATGAATCGGAACTGACCGTATAGATGGTGCCTGACAACAGCCACAACAATTGACATTCATGAGGTGACATTAGTGGAAGTTATGCTAACGAGGCAGGTCTCAATCAAAAGATTAGACTATGTTTTAAGTCAATCTATTTTGAGATATATAAAAAAAGAAGCAAGCAGACAGCCATGGGGACCTTACACCAGCAAGAAACAAGAGCCAGGAGAATAGTGCATCCTTTGGACTCTGGGTACCTGTGCCGAGAAGCTCCTTCACCAGGGAAGACTGAGGATGAGAATCTTCCCCCAGAGCATACAGACAGAAAGCTTTCCCCTGTAGCTGACACCCTGAAATTGGACTTGTAGCCTCCTAGACTGTGAGAGAATAAACTTCTGTTTGTTGAAGGCATCCACCTATGGTATTTCTATTACAGCACCACTAGGTGACTTAGAACGTGTCATCTGGTTTCCACCGTCCCATGAAGGAAAATAATGAAGGACAGATCTGAGGGATGAGTCTTATTAAAACAGAGCAAATTCCTTAGATTAACCACAGGAATCAAATTAAAAAAGAGACATTGGACAGCAACTTCTTATAGAATAAAGAAGATTGCTCCTTATTTTGATTAAAAAGAAACCTCATTAGTAACTGCATAGTACTTCTAATCACCCATCTGGTATTAGCTCTAACAAGACTAGGAAAGAAGGAGGGAGAACGCACTAACACTTAAGAGGCAACTGCTGTGTACAGGGCACTGGGTTTTACACACACTGTGTTACTTCATGTTGTAACAATGCTTTAGGGCAGGCGTGCTTTTGTGGGAGGAAACTGGGGCACCAGAAAGTTGTTACAAGTGTCTTCTCACGTTCATATGTGTTTGAAATGTTCAGAAGGCTTGGAAAGCTAGAAATTCTAGCTAAAAGGCATCATTAGTTCCTTTTCCTTTCCTGGTAATCGTTACATTCAGTGACTTGAAATCACATTCCACAGTTCCTTAGGGAATAGAATGTGAACGCTTCTGCAAATGCCCAGAACTCTGATTATTTGGGGTGCTGGGGAAGGTCCACTGGACTGATGTCTTTTTGGTGTACACGGAATACAACCAGTGAGAGAGTGAGTCACACCCAGTGATACTTCTTGTTCAAATTCCTGGGTGGATCCAATATAAGGAAGAGAAAGACTCAGGGAAGTGAATGCAACAACTGTTTCTAGAGATTTCCAAGCAGAGAAACACTACAGTAAAAAGATAAAGGGAAACTAGCTATGAAGGGAACTGTCTGTGGTAGGGACAAACCTCACTCTGGAGTCACAAAAAGTGAGTTGCAGCCCCATTTCCTCTCTTAATGTACACTGTGACCTGAGATAGCTCCACTCTCCTGGGCTTCTCTTTTCCTCATCTGCAGAAAAAGGGAATAGAGCCCTAAGCCATCGTTGCTTGCCATCCATCCTCATCCCTCCAGAGATGTAGAAGTTCTGCCATGTCTCAGCACAGCACTTTAACCGTAGTGGTTTAGTGGTTCCCAAACTTTAGGATACGTCAGAAGCACCTGGAAGGTGGGTGCACCTCCCGTGTCTGGGCCTGAACCCCACAGTCTCTGGCTCAGTGAGTTTGAGGCTGTGGTTGGTCGTTGATGGTTCAGCTCTAACTCACGGTGACCTCACATGTAACAGAACAGAACGCTGCCTAGTCCTCTTCTGTCTTCACGAGTCCAGGAAAGACTACCCAGCAAGCCAGATACACGCGGCCCACCTCTGCTTGCTGGGTAACCTGTGGTGCCCAGTTTCACTTGGGGAGAGGCTCATGTTAATAAGTAAATACAGACTCATAAGGAAGTACCATTAAGCCAGTGAATCCCTGGCCTACTGGCTAAGCTGTCCCCTTGTGACCAGCCGTCTGTATGGGTCCGTTGTGCGGCTGTGTGTCCCTCCATCTCACTGAGGGCTCCCCTCGTTTTCAGGGACCCTTTGCGGTACAAAGCGTGCTGTCCTTCTTTACCTGTTGGACTTTCCTAATAACGGGTCCAAGGCAAGCAAGTCAAAGTTTTGCTGTTCTCACTTCTCAGGTCTGGTGGGGGGGGGATGGGTCCTAGATGCACAGTCACAACGAGTTTCTGGCAGTGCCAATGTTGTCACCCAGACCCAGACCAAACTCATCACTGTGGAGGTGATTCTGACTGATAGTGACCCACCAGGACAGAGTAGAACTTCCCTGTAGAGTTTTTAAGGAGCACTTGGAGGATTTGAACTGCTGACCTTTTGGCAAGCAGCCAGCTGTGGCACTTCACCACCCCCACCAGGGTCCAGGGACAGCATTTTGAGAACCAGTGTTTAAAACACGAAGGCTTTTAGCAGACTAAAGATAAATTTAAAGATCCTGGTGGTGCGGTGGCTACAGGAATTGACTGCTAACCGAAAGGTGGGCAGTTTGAAACCCAGGGAGCTCTGAGGGAGGGAGATGTGGCAGCCCTTCTGCAGAGATCACAGGTTTGGAAACAACATGAGAGCCGTCCCGGTGGCGTGGGGTTTAAAGACAGACGCTTCCTGGGTCAGCTCACCCCTGCAGGTGAGTAACTGCATTTTTCGGCCAGCCATAAAGGCTCCACGACATGTCGTACGGGTGACAGCGTTGGAGGGCAATCTTCTGATTAGGGCGAAATGCATTTTCTCACGCCCAGGGAAGGCACCATGTACAGATCCTTCTGGACATAATCTACCAGACATTTAGGACTGTTAATAAATGGAGAAACTCCCCTTCAGGTAGAGACACATGGGTGTTGCCAAGCACTGGAGCTGCAAAGCGTCCCTGTTCGGGGAGAACACACAGCGCAGCTCTCTCTGCCCCCGACCCCCAGGCTACCAGACTGAGTTCCTGGGGCCAGCACACCACAGTGCAGTCAGATGGCCTCGTTCTCATTCCCTGGTGCTTAACAGCTGTTCTACTCAGAGCGTATTACTCTACTTCCCCGTGTCTCTTTATCTCACCTGTAGAAAAGAGACTGGTAACCTCAGAAAGTTGTCTCAGGATTAAATGAGATAATATGCATCAAGTGCTTAGAATATCTGGCACATAGGAGGTGCACAAGAAAAGCTGGGTTCTTATTTCACTTCTTGCCAGAGAATATAACCTCCAATTCTGTACTGTCCACTTTTTATTAATTGTATAAGTATGAAGTACAGAATTCCAGGAGGGTAGTTTGAAGACTGCAGTGCCCAGCCATTTCTGTAACCAAGCTATCACCAAACGCTTGGACCGCTTTTCATTTTGTGAGTGCCTGTGTCTAGTTTTGTTGGGGGAGGGGTTGTGGCTCTTTGCATCACTGCTTTGGCTAACTGTGACTTGGGTGCTGATGATGCATGGAGGGACAGCGTGAGAAGGGTGGAATGAAACTCGCTGCCTGAAGTCAGGATGCTCCTTGTCCTTTTCACATGGAGCCATTTTAGGCATGTCTCCTGAGCACCTGTTTTGTTTTCATTCCTTTGACATTGTGATATTGTCATGTATGACGTTTTCCTTTGGTTTTGAAACACCAGTAGGCTCAGGGTGAGCCTGACCCGGGGTGTTTCCAGTTCCCTCGCATGGGTGTGAAAGCTGGGCAGAGAGTAAGGAGGCTTGAAGGGCTGAAGTCTCTGAATCGCAGAGTTGGCAAGGACCAGGGAACACACCACGGACCGCCAGAAGAGTGAACCGCTCTGTCTGGGAAGAAGTCCAGCCAGCATGCTCCTTAGATGCGAGGATGCTGAGGCTGTGTCTCACATATTTGGACACGTTATCAGGAGGGACCGGTCCCTGGAGAGGGACATCGTGTTGGGTGAAGTCTCTCATTGGGTGGATCACCACAGTGGCTGTAGCGACGGACTCAAACAGAGTGAGGATCGTGAGGACAGCTCGGGACAGGGCCAGGTTCTGCTCCGTTCTGTTCTGTTGTGCACAGGATGGCGGTGGTCACAAGTGCTCCATGACACCCAACAGCAACAAGCTCAGGGCTAAGTCCCCTGCCTCTAGGACTCTACAGGGCGTAGGAGGTGTGCTAGCCTTTGTCATCCTTTGGTTTTCATATTTTTTCTTTCAGTTTAATTTGCCCACCTATTTATTTTATCCTTTGGAATTGCTTGTATTTTGTAAACTACTTCAGCTACATTTGGGGAGGAGTTAGCGCAGAAATGAATAAACAAGTAGATAAAACAACTCAGATAGTCAGAGGCTGCAGCGAGCAATGGTAGTCCAGTCATTCAGTTTCTGGTGGGACAACTTTCTTTTCCCTTAATTTAGACGTTCATATTAGGATGGAGTGTGTTTTCATTCCGGAAACATTTTAATATTCATACTTCAAATCCTTCTGTAATGAGAACTTCTGGAAGAGGAGAGATCTAAGGCAAGAGAATGGCTCACAGAAAGAAGACTTCATGAGGTAAAGCACACACAGCAAAGCAACTACAAATCCCACGAGACTCAGAGAGCACACACACTCCCTAGTGATACAATCCCAGTGTTCCCAACAGCTGGGAGACAGTGGAAGGACATCAGTCCTGTGTCTTCAGTCAGGCCCGTCGGTCTAAGGGAACCCTCTGTAAAATGAAAACTCCTCTTGCAGTGTGTGACCCTCTCCCCCACCCTTGCACCCTGAACTACCGTGAGGAAAGGTCTTCACGTCTAGGGTCTTAAACCTCAGATTTCCCCAAAGAAGGACCGAGCATTACAAAGAAAGAAAGGGCAGAAATCTCAGTTCTCCAGGCAATGCCAACATTTCGTTTCACGTAGATGTTATTCCACTACACGGCATGATTAAATCGCTGCCATGGAGCCATAACCCCTTTGAAAGTTGTGAAGACAAAGCCCTTTAGCGAGCTTTCAGATCTTCCCGTACAAGGAGGAGGCACACACACCCTTATCCTGGGGAGTGCGGAGTGCCAGCCAATGACTGAAGTAAAAACCCAAACCCTCTGCCACTGAGTCGATTCCAAGTCATGGTGACACCATAAGACAGAGTAGAACCGCCTCCTACGGCTTCTAAGGGGCAGGTGGTGGTTCACACTGCTGAACTTTTGGTTAGCAGCTGAGCTTTTAACCATGGCTCCCCAGGGCTCCAGGGGTAAAACTGGTTAGTGCCTTGTGTCCGTCCTTGCAGGCCTTCTTCAGGCTCAGTCCCCCACCTGGAAGCCCAAGGTGAGACCAGTGTGGTTGGTCACCAGTAAGAGAAGCTGTAGAGCTCTGTGCTAAAGAGCCTCCCTGCCGGGACCCGACAGGCAGACGCTGGTGGTCATGGCTGACTTCCACTGGCCTGGTGTCTGTCTCTTCCCTCTCGTGGCCTTCACCTCTGTCATCTCACAAGAGACAAGCTCCCTGGGACCTTTTTCTCATTCCATGCTCACGAATTTCTCTTGTTGGACTGGCGTCTCGTTATTCCTTTGCCATTCAATGGGATTTTCTTTCCAGTTGGTCCAGTCCCACCACACAGACCTTGTTTCCCACAAAAAAGACAAAAACCCTCAACCTTGTCTGTTTCAGAAGGCTCAACATCAATGTGAGGGGAAAAAAGTGGAACTATCTCCACGTGGCACCTTAGATCTTGGAATTCTCATCATGTCTTAAGTCAGATTTTTCTGAATAGTCAAAAGTATGTAAGATTTTTATATTTTTCCGTGTTCTATCTTAGTGTTACTACTAGTGAGCTAACTTGATACTGTCTGCTTCCTGAGACTCCACACGAAGTCCACGCTTCTGCTGGGTACTGTCTAGTTGGCTTTCGTCCCATAGGGCCCCCACGTGATGGAGCAGACAGCCGCACAGGGTTCTCTTGGCTGTAGCCTTAAGGAAGCAGGTGATTGGGTGTTTCTCGAGTGGAGCCTCTGGGTGCCTTTGAGCCGTCAACCTTCCAGTTACCAGCCGAGGGCTTAACCACCGCTCCACCAGGGCTCCGCTAAAGTACAGAGATGTGCCTACTTATGGAGATGTCATTTCCAAACCGAACCAGTTTCCATCAACTTGATTCGGACTGCTAGTGACCCTGTGGGACAGGGTAGAACAGCCCCGCGGTCTCCCCAAGGCCGTCAATCCTCACAGATGCAGATGGCCACGTCTGCCATCTGCGGAGTCCCTGGTGTGTTCAAGCTGCTGATCTTTCAGCCAGTAGCGAGCACTTTATCACTGAGCCACTCCTGGGGATGTTGCTTAGCCCCTGAAAAACTAGACGTACTTCAACGTACATTTTATTTGCCCATTCTCCTGTAGATAGATATGTGACTGCTTCCAGTCTGGAGTAAATCTCCGTAAGGCTATTGTTACGATTGTTGTACGTAGGCCTTTTGTGTGGCCATGTACTCACAACTTTCTAGAGCACACACGCAGCAGTGCAACTGTGACAGCTTTGAAGGAGGACTCCAGACAAAAGACGTTTAACCCAGGGGCCTGACGTCCAGCGCAGAGGAAACAAGTGGACTGGACTAAAATGTCAAAACAACACAAGAAAACAGTTCAACATTCTACAGGACAAGCTGCCTGGCCTCTGCAACAAGTCAGTGTCTTACTTAAAAAGTAAAAGAAAAAGAGAAGTGTGTGCTGCCGGGAAGAACAAAGAATGGAAGGCGATTGTTTGCTGGGATTCCAAGACACAGAAGTCATCGACACCAAGTGTGAGGTGTGGTCCTAATTGGACCTTGATTTAAACAAACCAACTGTGAAATAATGCATCGGGAAATTTTAGCATAGGTTGAGTTTTAGGAAAAATCTGTGCAAAGGAAAACAAGTGCCATCCAGTCGCCTTGGACTCCGCTGAGCTCAGACGTGTGAGTCAGAGGAGTGCTGTCTCGTGGAATCTTGGGGGCTCATTTTTCAGAAGAAGGTCTCCAGGCCTTCCCAGAAACATGTAAGCATGATAGCTGCGGCCTTGGCTTTGTGGTTATATAGAAACTATTCTTGTTTTTTGCAAATGCACGTTAAGTATTCAGAGGTAAAATGTCACTATGCCTGCTGGTTGCTTTAAAATTCTTTATGAGAAACAAAATATACAAGGCAGAGAGAGCAACATTAAAAATAATTGAATCTACGGGAGAGGTGCACGGATGTTTACTGCACGATTCTCTCGCCATACTCTAAGTTAGAAAAGTTTCAGAATCAAAGGGTGAAAAGTTATTTTTGATGAGCCAGAGTAACTCAGTTTTCTATTTCCATCGCCTTCTAATCCACAGGAAAGAAAGTATGTCTTCACTGGGTTCTTCCAAGTGGCTCTCAGGGGCCGGCAGACCACGAGCAGCAGGAACAGCTCCAAGTAGGTTCGTGACTCTTGACCCCCGACGGCCCGCCACGCGCCCCTCAAGGCCGCGGACCCCCGTGTCCTGCCGGCTCCAGCAGGCGATGGGGCAGAGGGGGGACAGCCGGGCTCGGTTTCCTCCCTAAGTGAAGCCCTTCGCAAAACCGACAGGAACTTCATCCACTGTGAATTTTCAGGCCCCCTCCGCCAGCCTCTCCAACGCGCTCCAACACAGCAGAAAGTTTATTTTACACATGTGCGATCTCCGCTCCCCACATTCTTACTAACACCAAACAAAGTTTCGCCACCCCTGTGAGTCACGGCGCTTTGGCCAGCTGAGTTCAGCTGAGCCGCGTCTGGCTGTGACAGTGCGACACGTGCACACCAGGTCAAGCTTCTTTCCCTCCCCCTCACCAGGGGAGGCTCTGTGTCCCCTCTGAGCCAGACCACCGCGCTCTCCTGGCCTGTTTGCCCTGTCTTCCTCAAGTATGCTGCCACTGCTCTGCCACTTTCCACTATTTTAAATTAGAAAAATCCCTTGGCGGAGGCAGTGTGAGTCTTCCCTACGGGGCGCCTTCCTGAGGTTCGGGCAAGACAGTCGGTCACGACAGCAGTGATGAGGCAGAAGATGTGGCTGGAGAGAAGCATTTGCTAAGGGACATTTGTTCAGGGCACGGACTTAGTATGCAGGGTCCTGGGGGTGGCAGGTATGGAACAGAGAGCTGGAAGGACAAAACCAGGCCTCAGAGGTGTGAACTACTGTCAGATTGCTGTCAGCTGCCGTGTGGCCTTCGGCAAGCCAGTCAACATCTTCCAGCCTCCGTTTCCTTAACTTCTCGGTGGAATGTTCATAACAAATGATTTTCAAGCTTGTGTAAGTTCTAATATTTAACAACTCAAAATATAAGCTGCATAATACCTGCCTTCAAGTCTTTGACGGTTCTGGTAAAGAAAGAAGACCTTAACATCTCCAGGACTGTATAACAACTTGGAAACCCTGGTGTCCGAGTGGTTAAGAGTTATTGCTGCTAACCCAAAGGGTGGCTTTTCAAGCCCACCAAGTGCTGCTTGGAAACCCCGGGGGGCAGCTCTACTCTGTCCTATAGGATCTCTGTGAGTTGAATTAACATAAAAGCAATGGACTTGGTTTAGTTTTGGGTGATATGACAATTTGTAACACACAGGGAACATTCCCAACCAGTATGAATATATTTGATTTTAAATTTATTAACCTTAAAACCAGTTTTTTTTTCCAGGAAGTATGGCATAACTTTACACATACACAGCCCCAAAGGAAAAAAACACCAAAATACAGCTTAAGTCCTCTGTCTTCTACCAACACAGACTGAGGAAAGAATCCTGGTGACAAAATCCAAGGGAGCACGTCTGCTGGCCTTCTGGGAAGAGCAGCAGGTCCGTGGAGAACTGAGGAGGTTACCCGCCCACACCGGAGCGCGTTCCGTCGAAGCTGGACCTGCTGGTGCAGGAGTGGCAGAGCAGGAACCCCGGCCTGCGGGCGGCTCCGCTCTCCCGGCAGCTGCCTGGGCGTTTCCCTGTAGAATGACTCTCTCCTGTCACCTTTCTGTCCTCACTCCGTCTCTAATTGTCTTCAGCATCTCCCTCCACCCCCAACTTTTCTTTTTTGAAAACAGACACAAGAGATGGAGGCAGTGAAGGTGAATAGCAGAGTGCGGTAGTCAACACAGCCTTTCGAAACTGCAGACAGTGGTTGCTGAGGTGGTTTGTTTTGCCCCCTTTCAGAGCCAGGCTTCTCTCACACCCTTCCTTTCCTGCCTCAGTCAGATTTGTACCACCAACTCCCTTGGCCTGGAAGTGGCGAGGCCAACTGCAGGTGAAGCATGGTGAGCGTCTGGGAAGGTGTACAGCCCGACTCTGCGAATGCTCTCCCTGCTGTCACGGAGAGGTCATGGTTTTCACCCTAGCAGATCTTCATAGCTTCCTTCATTAAAAATTAAGATTCAACTACATTACAAAACAGATTGGCAGGCTGCTGGAAATTGTTATACATAATTTATCAGCTCATCCATTCTGATTTCTTCCAAATACTATCTCTGTTATTTTTTAGCACAAAAGAAATGATAGCTAACTATCGAGCTTGGAGGAAAGGGAAGAAAAATGCCATCACATACAACCATCTAACCAAATGAAGGGAAAGCATTCAGTTATTGCCGTATCTTATTATATTGACAAGTGATGGATAAACGCATGATTGAATTTAGTGGTACGGGCTATGTACTTCACAGGAAAATATTGTTTGGATGGGGGAAGACTACTAACGTCTTGAGCCTGAGAAAAAGTTTTTCCTGTCTCAAAATTGGATTAACTAAAATAGACAGTCCCTAAATTATAGGACTTATCTAAACAAACATGAACTGAGTCCACCTCTCAGAGTATAAGACATGAAATAAGAGTCTCAAGTTTGCTCATATGTAGGGCTCATGGTCTGGCAGATACCTCTGAAGAAATCAGTCGACTGGAACGCAAATTGTATAGTCCTCTGCAAATGACCTGTTAATCTAATAGAGGTTTTATTACAACAAAACCATTTGGCCTATGCTACAGCTGGTCTGGAATTCTCAGAAATCTCTGAAAGCTACATATAGTGAACAACTTTTTTCCAGTGGGAAAGGGGTTCCTGGTGCTAACTCAGGACAGAAGGACCCTTCCTTCTGGAGGCCTTCCTGCCTCCTTTCCTGGCACAGCTGATCCCAGACAGGAAGTAGCTTGAGCTGGAGTTAAGGAAGAGGAAGGACAGAGAGGCGACCTTTCACGGCGATCCTGGTGGCAAAGGTGACCAGAGTGGGTGCGGCTAGACCTCGGACAGGAGCTATCAGTGAGTTGATGACACAGGAAAAACTCACATTATTCCTAGCATGGATGAAGAGTTTGGCGATCAAAATAGCATTTGGCCTAGTTTCCCCTCATAGAATAGCGGCAACTTCACTCAAGTTTGGGGTGTCTGTAGGGAGGTCTCCTGTGTGCTCCAGGGTGTGGACCCCTGGCTATCCCAGCAGTGTGTTCCTCCGGGTCTCAGTGACGAGCGGACACGCTCCAGGGCCCCAGGTCAGTTCCTCTCCTGCTACAACTCTCTCCCGTCCTTTACACTGGCAAGGTGAGTCCCAGGTGACAGCAGGGAAACCATCAGCTCCCTCCAACCTGCAGTGACACCTTTGATCCTTGCCTTAACTTGTCTCTCAGTAGTCTGTGAACTAGAGAGGAAAAGCCTCCTTTGCAGGACTGGGTGCAATGAAAGGAGAAAAGGGAGAGACGGAGGATTTAGGCTTAAGTGAGTGAGCGGGCTGATGGTGCCATTCCCTGAAGGGGGAACAAGCACGGCGGAGGAGGAAAACTGGGGGACACTCAGTGATGATGGGAGACAACATGATGACCATGATTAATGTCACTAAACCAGACACGTGAAGGTTGTACAAATGACAGACTCTCTGTTACCTATATGCCAAAGCCAAGTGCCGTCGAGTCGGATCTGACTCGTGGCGATCCTAGGGGCCAGGGTAGAACTGACCCCCAGAGTATTCAAGGAGTGCTTGGTGGATTTATTACAATAAAACGTTCAAAAAATTCAAGAGCTTCCTTCTCCCTCCGTTACATACCCTGTGTGGCTTACAACACCGCTGACTTGTATTTCTTTGCATTTGCTCTGTAGTAACACAGCTATTTCTACCTACATTCACTGCCGAGGTGTCAGTCCGGAGCTGAAACCAGAGAAGAGTCTGAAGAGCACACAGAAGGGTGCAGCCTTGTCACGGTACCCAGCCAGGGGCAGTGCTTCCCTTGGCTGACCAAGTTTCCTCCTGGGACGTTCCTCAGTCTCTCCTCATGGCCAATGACCTGTCCTGCCAACCTGCCAGAATGTGTCGTGTCTGAGCTTGCGGGGGCGTACAACTGCGGTTCTTATTCTAGGCCCCTTGTTACAAATGGACCGTTCACGGTGTGTCTAAGTCTGGGAATTTCCTCATACAAGTATTTTGTAAAAGAATAACAATGGTCAGAACTTACGCTGAATTGGAAATACTTTAATTATGAACATACAGTCATGCAGCAAGTTGCCCAGAGCACAACTTCCTGAAGGCGCACCAAGGTTCTAAGTCTCGTTGTTGCTGTTGTTGTTAGATGCTATCGGGTGGGTTCTGACTCAAAGTGACCCCTTGTACAACAGAATGAAATGCCACTGGGCCCTGTGCCACCCTCGCGACCCGTGTGGGGGCTGAGGCCACTGCTGCAGCCACTGTGTCAGTCCGTCTCACGGAGGCTCTTCCTCTTTGCCACTGACCCTCTGCTTTACCAAGCATGGCATCCTTCTTATTGGAGGTGATAAAATAGTAATGGGGGGCGGAAGCTGTTGAGGTGGATCGAAAGAGGAACAGTGTTTCTAGAACATTATAAAGCATGACAAGGAGATAGAAAGGGGTATCAAGCTAATAATGCCTTACAAGTACACCACCTGCAAGTGACCAGTGCCAAGAACAACCGTGGTCTTTGTAGATATACAACTGCTTTAATATCAATGATACAAATAATCTGCATTGGCCACGTGGTTACAGTTAATTCGGTATCAGCACATTCATCGTCTCGTGTAACCGTCACCACAACCCAGGGAAGTGAGTTGTTATTATCCAGCAGAGAGGCTTATAAAGACTACATGATTTATCCCAGATTTTTCTCAGAAGGAAGGAAGGAAATCTGAGACCCAAAGTTTTCTAAGCCTAGAGCCCATACTCTATACATTTTCACATTCTTTCTCAGTGTTTGTCCACACTCACACTGTAAACTTAAGGGAACTTTTATTTTAAATTTTTTATTTTTAAATAATTATAGATTCACAGGAAGTTGCAAAAGGTAGCAAGGAGCCCTTTGATCTAAATGGGAATGTAAGGCCCCTCCGATGTCCACGCTGCAATGGTGTTCTCGTTCTGTGTAATCCTGGGGATTTGGACAAAATTGCTCACATGGGGGTAATTGGGCGACACTCCCCTGCAGGGGTAGAATTTGTATTGATCCGAAAAAATTGGTATGGTTTCTGGAAGCCGACCAGGAGGGGAGGAGGGAAAAGCATCCCTGATACAGGCCCTACGTGGGGCAAAGGTCCCGAGATGGGAAAGCTCAGGGCGGCTTGCGTCGCAGAGAAATGGCCTGAGTGGGAGAGAAAAAGTGTATTTTCGTAAGCTCGAGTCCCCAGCTGTTCCCCATGGCATGCCCTGTGTAAAGGCCAATGTGAGTGAAGCGTGACGGACTTAGCATCTCTGCTCAACCCCCACAGGGTGGTCTCTGAGCCTCAGGGCTCAGTGAGCCACAGCTTTGTATTTAGTTGATAGGAAAAGCCAGGAGGACTTTTATTTGTAGCATGAAGGGGGTATTCTCAAGGGTTTCCTTATGAAAGAAATACAGTGAGACCCAACAGATACATTGGCAACTAAGTAGAAAATAGGATTCTAGAAGGCTTAGTCTCCGTTTTTCCTTCCTAATTCAGACAGGTGTGTGCTGTATCTGTTTTTTATCTACCCACCTCTGCTTTTTTCTGAAACAGGGCACTTTCAAAGATGTACGAGATGCAGAACCGTAGTTTAAGTTAAAAATAAGCAAGAAGATGACGAAAAGGGTCTTTATCCTGAGGACGCTGAGCAAATACCACTGAGTTCATTACCCAGATCCTTCCCAAAACCTGTTAGAGGAGCTGCTATTTTTTAGTCCCCAAATCTGTATTGTTCTTTGTTTCAAAATTGGTTAGCTTTCACATTCATGTGCGTATTGGATCTTGTAATTGGCAGTGTTCATTCTTCATCAGCTTCTGGGAATCATGGAGCTAAACATACATCTCACCTTTTGGAAATGCGTGAGATTTCAGGACCTAAATTGTGTGCGTTAACCTCACTTCTGGCTGCAGAAAAATCACTGCCTTCCATGATCAATCAAAAGTTCAGTAATGCAGAAACAATTCTGACTTACCTCAGAAGTTTTTTTCCTTGTCAAAATTTGCAAGAGTGTTTTAAAGCAGGACAATGTAATTTCATTAAGAAAATAGAATTTAGGGTATTTCCACAATGGAAAGCTGGAGACAAATCTGAAGACACTAAATCCACTGTGTCCCTTTTCACTGCACATCCCCAACAGTCCTCACATACACCTCCACCCTGTCCTGAGTAGCCTTTAAATGAGCATTTGGGAAACGAGCATTTATGATAAAAGCAGTCTGTTTGGGTAGTTTGACACAGGCTTGAGTGCCCTGAATAAAATGCATTAAATATGTACAGTCTCTAAAATGGTGCCACAGGATGTCAAACCCAAGAGCTTGCTCAGCATAGATGCTCAATAAATATTTTTTAATTATTATTTTAAATTAATTATTTATTTATTATGATTGAGTGACAATGTACAATCCATATAAATTTGCATACCTGCCAATGAACAGCTCCCACTGCTCTCTCTGCCTGGTGACAGCCCATTCCTCTTCTCCATTTTGTACATGTCATGTCCTCCTAACAATCTCCTACCCCCTCCTCTCTACCCTCTCCCCCATGTCCAGTAAGAGGTCAGCTAGATGACATCCTATAGATGTACAGAACCTTTAAGTGCACACTTGATATGGTTGCTCTATGTTAACAATTTCTGCCCAAAGAGTTCACCTCCATTATGATTTATGGACAGGGGCAGCATCAGGGCCAGGCGCCACGCTCCCAGGGGAACCCTGAGGCCCTTGGACTATCTATTGCAGTCTTTTAGTGGAGATCTCAGGGTACACTGCTTTTTATTTTTGTGTTGCCTGTGAGACTCAACTTTGTGAGCCCCATCATGGCTATCAGTGGTGATGGCTGGGCACCATCTGGTTCTTCCAGTCATATATCAGTGTAGTTACCAGCTCCCATGGGTCTCTCTGTCTTCTGGGTTCTCTTTGTCCCATTTCGTTTTGCTCCTTGGACATCATCCGTTCCTGCTGAGTTGGGACTATTTGCTGTACCTCAGATAGCAGCTTAGCAGGTTTTAAGACCCCAGACTCCACTCACCAATTTGGGGTGCAGAAGACTCTCTTAGCAAAATGCTAGTTGTGCCAATTTTCCTTGATTTCCCCTGACAGCATGGTCCCTGGCCCCACACCCCAGCTACTCTGTCCTTGCAATATTGGATTAAGATGGGAAGAGTAATCATGTTATGTTAGTTAATATTGATCTTCTTTCTAACGTGTGCTGTCACAGATTTCACCCAAGTAAATGTCTGTCAACTACTAAATCTAAACCCTCCCCCCTCACTTCCATCCCTCCCCATCCTTGCAGCCATCAAAGATCCTTTTCTTCTATGCATGAGTCTGTTTTTAAGTTCTTATCGCAGGGGTCTCATACAGCATTTGGTCTTTTGTTGCTGACTACTGTCACTCAACATAACGTCCTCCAATTGAAAACAGGTGATAAGATGTTTCCTAAAATCATCATTGTTCTTTATCATTGCATAGTGTTTCATTGAGTATACACACCTTAGTTTACCTATCAATTCCTCTGTTGTTGGGCATCTGGGTTGATTCCATCTTTCTGCTATTGTGGACTGTGCTGCAATAATCATTCATGTGCATGTATCAGTTGGTGTGAATGGCCTTGATTCTGCAGGATATATTCCAAGCAGTGGAATTACTGGATCAAATGGTATATCTATTTCCATCTTTTTAAGGAAGCACCAGATTGCTTTCCAAAGAGGCTGCACCATTTTGCAATCCCACGAACAGTGTAGGAGAGTTCCAGTTTCTTCACAGCCTCTCCAGGCATTTGTTGTTTTGCATTTTTTGGATCATGGCCAAACTTGTTGGGGTTAGATGGTATCTCATTGTAGTTTTGATTTGAATTTCTTTAATTGCTAATGATCGTGAGCATGTCCACATGCGTTTTTTGGCTGCCTGGATCTCCTCTTTAAAGAAGTGTCTGTCTGTCTCCTTCGCCCATCACTTAACTGGAGTATTTATCTTTTTCTTATTGATATTTTGTAGTACCTTATAGATTATGGAGATCAGGCATCAGTCTGACATATAGTTGCTAAATACTTTTTCCCATGCTGTAGGTGGTTCAATAAATATTTGTTAATATTATTTCATACATGTGTCCATTTGTCTCGGAGCCCCTGAGAGGGGATTTTTGTTTTGCAAACAAATGGCAAATTCTTATTTATAACTGATCTTAATGGTGTCCTTGCCTCTGCCCCAACTGTTGTGAACATCGTCACACAGCAGGCAGTGGTTTTCTTGTGACTCTGTGAGAAGCACAGTCTAGTGGGTTCAAGTTCTCCCTTCCAGCTTCTGTTTTGCCACGACCACTGCTCTGTCTGCGGACTTGTGATGATAAGTATTTACAGGTCTTTCGTCAGGGAAGATAAGCACAGAGCCACAGACGTATCTGTCTTGCTGTTTCAGGGTGTACACGAGACAGGGGAGAGACCTGGGGCCCATCAAAGGCTTCACCTGTCAGCAGATGGGCTCCAGGTGAGTGACAGTGTCCTGGGCTCAACAGAGTCACCCTGCTCCACTGTTTGGCGACCAGTTGCTTTTTCTGCCTGTTTGTTTCTCTGATTTGGTTTCCTGCCCTGTTTGTCAGTCAGCCCTTTGTTTGTTCTGTGCTGTGACTCTGATGTGTTTCTGCAGGTAGCCTTACTCCCTAGCACGGGCAGGTAAAGTTCCCGTGTTCTGGTAACCTGCTTTATGGTGGTGGCTGGAGCTCTGACACGTGTGTACACTCTACATCCACAAGAGGGAAGGTAAAAGAGTCACCCGTGAGCATGGCTGGTCGCAAGGAGTGCTTACCCACGAGCTTCATAGGTCCGGAGGAACAGCTGAGTCCTTGGTAAAACTTGCCAGGGCAACATCCTCTGTGACCAGGTCAGTGTTCACACGTGGTTTTTCGGACACTTACACATGATGACCAAGAGGTGTGCAAAAGTGCCCTTAGAAAAACAATCCCTGTAACCAACTGCAAAAGAGAGAGATGTGTGTGTGGTCCCAGCTGCCTCAAGTAGAATCATTTAAATGAGACGAGCAGGGATGTCCTTTATCATTGGTAAGGCCCATGGCTTCATATGTGATCGCTGATAAAGTGCTGGACGAAAAAGTAGAATAAAATGCGTTCTTGCTGTCTCTTTCTGAGCTTGAGTTTCAATTTAACATGAATAGACCCAGGATGCTCAAATCGGATAAATAGGACTCATGAACGAATCTCTTATGATATGCCCCCACTAATTCGGGATTTTTCAGGACTGACAATTAGTCCAGTAGATTAAGTTAGAATTTACTATTTATAGTCTGAGAGGAAAGCACAAATTCATAATTTCAAACATCAAATACAGCAATCAATGTGCTTAGGCAAAACTGCTCCCAAGCCCTGTGAAGAGCATTTCTAACTTCCCTGGTCACAGAACTACCTGAGAAAAGGTGAATTCCTCCCTCCTGGAGATGCGCAGGTAGACCTGGGCTGGGGCTGCATCAGCTACAGCTACGTGTTTAGCTGATGACCTCCAGGTAACTGTCACCCTCAGACAGTTCGGGGAAGCCATCTAGAAGCACTAAATAATCATTTATAACCATCTTCCTTGTATTCCTCCTTTGCCAGTTAGGATCTTATCATGGTTTCTGACGACACCCATAATTAACAATGGGATCTTATAGCTACTGACAATGCCTGAAAGTAACAATTCAGTCCAGGCACCAAGTGCTGCCTCAGCACCTCAGGGTATAAAAGGTTGCCCTAGGCAGGAAGATTGATAACTAATCCAGTTCTTCCCTGGAAAGGTTAACAAGCTAATAATAAGACTGCACTTTTTTACTTATTTAGTATTTCTGAAGACTGTTGACTCAAGTTTCACTGATCTATTGGCACAGTAAACACACAGACGTCGACTGTCCATCCAGTGTCGCGTACGCGGCTGGATGCCAGCACTACGTACAAGGTGAAACCACACTCCGTGTCCTCAGGGACAAAGCGAGGAGAAAATTAACTGAGCGGATGACGACAACACAGACTTCACCTTCCAGGACAGAGGCGAGCAGAGTGCTGGGAGAGCGCTGGTGCGGGGTCCCTAACCCAGCCTGAGGGGCTCGTGTCCAGGGTGGATGGGAGTGGCCAGGACCCAAAGGATACCATTACCCAGGCAGGCAGGAGGGAGTGTCCCTAGCAGAAAGCATGGCGTGTGCCCAGGCAGCAGGTCAAGTTTTTGACTAGGACCCCAAACCAACCAGTTGCTGTCAACTCGATCTGCCTCGTGGCACCCTGCGTGTCTCCAACGAGAGCTGTGCCCTCTAGGGTCTGCAGTGGTGGGGTTTTCAGAAGTCTGTTAGGCTTTTCTTCCAAGGTGCCTCTGCCGGGACTTGAACCCTCAGCCCCAGGTTAGCAACCAAGTATGTTAACTGGTTGCACCACCCACGGGCTCCTTAATCAGATCAGAGCCACACTCTTCCTTCTGTTTGGCCGCATGGATACACTCCATCACCCCATATTCTGATATTCACCTGCTGGAGAGGAGGCCAAGGGGAAGAAAATGCTGCTTCATCCCTAAAAGTAATGTGTAGGCTGCTCTGTCATGATATACTCAAATACTGGAAATCTGTCACAAAGCTGTTGTTTTGAGTAGGAAAGCACAGCCAACATAGTGAAGCAAATTTCAGAGCAGGGGGCGAGGGCGGAGGAGAGGAGGACTGTAAGTCTTGGACTCGCACGTCTCCAGAATTCAAACCGTCCCACTGGGGTCCTGCTTCTGTCACTCAGAGGTCGGACTGAGAGCCACTTTCTGCCTCACTCGTCAGGAGTGCCACGAAAGCACGTCCTGCAGCTGCTCTCAACAGTGCTGTTTCGTGTCTGTCACTCGGGACCCTCTTTAACGCCCCTGCCCACCCTCCTGGGATGCTCGCCTTCCAATCACGGATGGTTTTCTCTGGAAGTGAGAAAAGTAAACGTTTGGGTTGGAAATAACCCTAATAACACGTTTTTTAAATCAAAACCCCAAGGAATGACGAAAAAATCCACTTTTATTACAATTATTTTACTGTTTTACAACATAATTGAGGTAATAAAACTTTCCAATAGCATTTAGAATCACATATTTTCACATATTGAGGGTCTGGGATTTGACGGTTGTGATTTCAGCTGCAACTGACAGCCACGGAACATGTCTACAGGTGTCTGTCTTGCTAGCGATACAACTATCCCACCAATTGGCCATCAGAAATCCGAGTCTGAGTCAGCTCTTCCTGGGGCCTGCCGGAGAAGGACACACTCCTACTGCCATCTCAGTCATCCTGGCTCTACACAGCATCCTGTTTTGTTTTTTTTTTTTAACCCCAAATCCGACAGAATTCTTGTGGCAATGAGTTTCTAACAGGAAGGAATAGGAATAAGGCACTTGGACTTTTTGATTAGGAGATCAGTCAGGCTTTCACTGAAACACTGCAGTCCAAAAACAAGACCAACAGCTATCTGTGGAGCCTAATCCATGAAGAAGGCCTGCATCTCTGTCTTATCTGATGATCCAGTCAAGGCTTTGCAAGATTTAGAAGGGAGACAAGCTGGAGCTCTGTCCTTAAAATGCAAGGAACTGGTTGGGAAGATTAACACACACAAAACCATTCCCACAAAAGCCCTCTGAATGCCTGAGGCCTTAGGCAAGACTGGAACAGACTAGTGCCCTTACAAAAACCTGTGCCTTCTAGTTGATTCCGACTCACAGCGACAGAGGACAGAGTAGGACAAAGTAGAACTGCTCCGTAGAGTTTCCAAGGAGAGCCTGGTGGATCTGAACCACTGACCTTTTGGTCAGCAGATGTAGCACTTAACCACTGTGCTGTCAGGGTTTCTAGTGTCCTTAACGAGTTGTAAAAAATAAGAGTTGAAACCTAGGATGTGGAATCGGGCATCTTGAAAGTTAAGAAGAGGTACTTATGGGCAGTGGGGAGCCACTCTGTGCTCCGAGAAGGTGGTGACACAAGGTCACTGCATGTCAGGAAGGTTTTTAGGTCTTATTCTTCCCATATCTCACTTATTTGACAGCTAAGTAATAGTATAAATTATGTATCTCTAAATTGCATCAGGGGTGTATCCTTTCACCATACATTTTACATCTGTATGCCAAGCAAATAATCCAAGAAGCTGGATTATATGAAGAAGAACGAGGAATCAGGATTGAAGGACGACTCATTAATAACCTGCCTTATGCAGATGACATCCCCTTACTCGCTGGAAGTGAGGACGATTAAAAACACTGATGAAGATCAAAGACGACAGCCTCCATTATGGACAGCACTTCAACATCAAGGGAACAAAAAGTCCTCACCACTGGACCAGCAAGCAACATTGTCATAAATGGAGAAAGGATTAAGGTTGTCAAGGATTTCATTTTACTTGGTTCTACAGTCAATATCCATGGAAGGAGCAGCCAAGAAATCAAAAGACTCAGTGCACTGGGCAAATCAGCTGCAAAGGATCACTTTCAGATATTGAAAAGTAAAGATGTCACCTTGAAGACCAAGCTGTGCCTGACCCAAGCCGTGGTATTTTCAATTGCAACATATGCATGCAAAAGCCAAACAATGAACAAAGACAGAAAAATTGATGCTTTTGAACTATGGTGCCGGAGAAGAATAATGAATGTACTGTGGACCACCAAAAGAGCAAAAAGATCTGTCTGGTAAGAAGTACCACCAGAGTGCTTCTTGGAAGCAAAGATGACATGACTGCGTCTTCCCATCCTTTGGATGTGTTGTCAGGAGGGATCAGTCCCTGGAGAAGGACATCACGCTTGCTGGAGCGGAGGGCCAGCGAGAAAGAGGAAGACCCACAACGAGACGGATCGACACAGTGGCTGCAACAACGGGCTTAAGTGTAAAAACAATTGTGGACATGGTGCAAGACCAGGCAGTGTTTTGTTCTGTTGTGCACAGGGTTGCTATGAGTCAGAACCCACTCGACGGCACTTAACAATAATAACAACAACGTTGTCATCTGATCTAACTAACTGAGTGTGAGAAGTAACATACAGCCCCTGCCCCTACCTTTGGAAACTCTGGGGACATAGAGCTCAGCTGCTAACCAGATGAAATCAGCAGTTCAAATCCATCAGGTGCTTCTTGGAAATCCCATAGGCCAGTTCTACTCTGTCCTCTGTGAGTCAAAACTGACTCTTTAGCAACGAGATTTTGGGGGTTACCACCTCGGAGTAGGCGTTTTACACCTTATCCTTGGCTGGCCTTGCTTACAAGTGCTGCTTATCAGCGGTGCAGAAGTTCACACGAAGGAGCCTGAGGTGGCTCTAAGGTTCAGACGGACGAACTTGACTCTAATGACGAGGACCGTGGTTAGCAACAGGAGCCAACAAGAGGGAGCCTGCTTGTTTCTGTGAGCAGCCCTTCCTTCTCCAAAAAGAGTAAATACGTAAAAGCTGTGTCAGCCGTCTTCCTCATACCACGTCCAGGACAGGCATCACTAATCCATCACGGCGTCCTTCCTGCTGTGTTCTAACGGGCCTCACTACACGTCTGTAAAGCGCTCCTGGAAGCTGCCACCACTTGGATCGACTAGTCCTGGAAACCATGCACTGGCACGTGGCTTGCCTAAAGTAATGTTAATGTTTACCCAGTGGGTTGTGCCTGTTTACCACAGTGGTTTTTTTTTTCAGCTTCAATATCTGTATTTTCCTTGGTTTATCATTTCACATCAGAAGAAAGCATTGAGTGGTTCTCGCTCTCCTCTCCTGGCTGCAGTCTGATACAGCGAGGGCACAGCCGGCGATGCCCGGCAGCGTACCACTGGGGTGAACAGACCGCGGCCAAGAAGCACCTCACTGGACGACTCTTCATAATGGAACCTGAGTGGCATGGGGGCCACAGCAGAGACTTATCTTCTGTGGTGGTCCTACATTCCCGGGTACGCCCAATGGACCCTCCAGAGGCACAGCACACCTCCGTGAACAGCAGCTGAGCACTCACTGCTGAAAACGGTGACCGTGACTGAGAATTAACCTGTGCTTGACACTTACTGGAATTGCTGGGTGGCACAAGCAGTTACATACTCAACTACTAACCGAAAGGTGGGTGGTTCAAACACACCCACGGGCTCCCAGAAGAAAGGCCGGTGACCCTTGTCTGGCAGCACAGCCTGGGAAGCACTAGGGAGGACTCACTTCTGCAACACACAGGGCTGCTACGAGATAGAATCGACTCAGAGGCAGCTGCTGGTTTACATTCGTTTAGGTACACTTCACTGCCCATGGATTCCCAGCTTGGTACACAGCAGTCTCCAAAACTTGAGTCCCTCAGTGTTGAGTTGATTCTGACTCATAGTGACCCTACAAGACGGAGTAGAACTGCACTGTAGGGTTTCCAGGAAGTGGCTCTAGGATCGAACTGCTGACCTGTTTGATTAGCCATCAGTCTCTTAACTACGGCACCAACAGGGCTCTGCACAGCAGCCTGACCAGAAACACACACACACACACACACACACACACACATGTACACTTGCTGCTGTCAGTTCCAACTCATAGCACCCTTATAGAACAGAGCAGAACCGCCCCCACAGGCTTTTCCGGGCAGTAACCCTACATGGGAGCAGACTGCCCCATCTCTCTTGGAGGATCTGGTGGGTTCCAACTGTTGACCTCTCATCTTTCATTTCGCAGCCAAAACTTGAACCACTATGTCACCAACTCCTCACTAAAAGGGAGTCAAAATAAGGTTTAAATAGGAAAACCAAGAAACCAAACCCAATGCTGCTGAGTCAATGCAAACTCGTAGTGGAATACTAATTCCAAAAATTTCAATTAAAAAAAGAAAACTACAATCCCATACTTTCTTGTACACATAATACCAAAGTGCTAGACTCATTCCCCTCCAAAATACATCAATCATTTGGTAGATAGCTTTGATGAAAGATTTTTACATTTCACTACAATACAATAAGATCCATATTAATGTAGGTTGATCCCAGTGTGGGGACTCTGGCTAACTATTTTGTTCAAGAGAGTTTGCCAAAGCACTATAAGACATTTTACCCAATCATCCTAAATCAAGATTATGGTCACCTGATAGTTTCACCTTTGAGTAAGTTCCTATTAAAGCAGTGATTCCCAAACTTCAATGTGCATAAAAATTACCCAGGAAAGATGCTGAAATGGAAAATTCCCAGCCACTGCACAGAGATTTTGAGTCAAGAACCCTTAGGAGGGACCCAAAAATCGATACTGAAGCTACTCTCACAATCTGGGTTCATGAACTACACTTTCAGAAATATTGTAAATTCTTCTGTGGTAACTCTTTGCGGGAAGCAGAGACAACGTTTACAGACTGCCTCCTTGATCAGGCACCACCCGGCAGTGCTATGTTTGGATGGCGACGTGTCGTGGGTTGCCATACCAACATCTGTGCCATTGCCCTCGTCCTCACCACTGTCCAACTAGGGGTGACTGATCCCTTACCTTAGCTCCAGAGGCCATCACTCAATTACCTTTCAGTTTAAACCCATACCCAACATGGCCCTCGGTGGTCTTATCAGAGTGAAATCCAGGACTGTCAACGGGTTGGGAAAAAACACGTGCTTTCTTTCTCCGGGAATCTGAGGACCAGCAGAGTTCAGGGGCTGCTGGCAGCTGTCTTGCAGTCACGTGGGAGATCAGACCAAGGGCAAAACTGACACCCTGAACAAGGAGCTGAGCAGGGAGGCAGACAGGGTCCATGGGTTCCCTGTTGTACTGGATCAAACCAGTCCTGAGCCCTGCCCTACGCCTATGCTTCCCAGTTAGGTAAGGCAACAAATTCTCCCATTGTTTTGAACAGTTTAAGGTTTCTGATGCTTGGAACATAAAAAGACATCATAGAAACAGCCTGCCTTTTTAGATTTTATGCACGTTTTTCTGTCTTAATTTTGGCGCCTGTGTCTCCGGATCTCGTTTGTCCGTTCCTTCCCCCGTGTCCCTTCGGCGCTAAGCAATGGCAGCAGTGGGCCTGAGCTCTGGTGCTCACCCCTGCTCCGTCCGGTCGCTTCTGCCCCCCTTGCTCTCCCTCTTCTCCCCTGGCGCTTTCTCTTCTTGCTGCAACTGTGCAGCCGCTTCTCCGTCCCGGCCACAGGACGCTATTCAAGTCCTGTTGACTGGTTTAATGAAGTCTGTATCTTTATAGGAAACTGTCTTTCCAGAGGCCTGATGAATGTGGTCGCTTCCTCCCAGGGTCCTTTCTGCACCTTTTTTTTTTTTTTTTTTTTTGCTGCCTTGGGTCTTTAGGTGCATTTCAAAAGCATTTAGATATTCTTCACCATTTGGTCTTTCATGCAATATCTTTTTCATATTTCATCTCGTCACAGTGGAAAAAGATGAAGATGCAGAGGAAACCATAGTGGACGTCCAACAGAAGCCAGACGGCCCCTTGCGGAGGCCTCGGGGCCAGCTGAATAGAGGAGCCCACCAAAGAAAAACCAGGCGCTGCCAATCCATCTGTACAAGGACCAGCAATTGTGTGGTCTGCGCTCTGAAGGCAGGGCGCAGAAAAACCCAGCCTCCTTTTTTGCCCATCACTTATGGGGATAAGAGCAAAGGAAATTAAAAAGTGAACAGTAGCAATTGAATCCAGGGAGTTTGCAAGGCTGAAATAAAAAGAGTCAAACAGAATTTCATAGAACTCTTCACAGCTTGGGGAATATTGATAGACGGACCTTCCCTAAAAAGACTCTTCTAATTACTTCCTGGGCCAAGGGCTGGTGGGGGGTGGGGGGGCAGTGCACTGACACAGCAAAGGCACATGGATGATTTTCTATTAATCTCTACTTTCCAAAGGAAAGACCCAGGAAATCAAGAGTCCATCTGAAGCCATGTTCACCCAATGGATTCGCCCACTTATGTAGTCACAGCTGTCTGCTCTGTCACTTACGTAACGTTAACATTCTCTGAAAGCGGGCAGATGGACCTCGTTCAAGCTCTGACAGTAAGCCTTTGTTTCTGGCACAAATGGCCTCAGAGGTGTCTAATTACCATTGGTAGTCATCCGTTAGCCCCTAGCTGGTGACATTTGGAATAGCAAGCAGGCAGCATTCTCTGTGCCCAACGAGTTCATAGAAAGTTAAACCTGCTTTTGACAACGGACTCAAGCTTCGCTGCCACAAACCCCTCTTCAGTTACTGGACGACATATCTGAACAGTATGAATGATTAATGAAGGCAAAATAGTTCCGTTTTTATCTTCAAACCTTTTGGTTAACTGCCAGAGAGCCCAGTGACCAACAAGGTATGTTCAGCTCTCAAACAAACATTCACGGAACCCAGTACTTGTACTGTGGATAGAAAACAAACACATATTAATTTACCGACCGCTTATTTCCAGGAGATGTAATAAGTTAGACACATCCTGATCCCGTTTCCCTGTCATAGTCCAATACCAGGGACCCTGAGTCCTGCCAGCCTGGCACCAGAAAGCGAGCTTGGCCTGCCTGGCTAACCTAAGTGCGTAATTCCTTTCTCTCAAGGAAACCAAGAGAAAGCGTTGTCAAATGGTCGCATCCCATTACAAGGCTCTCGGGAGTCTTCTCTGAATTTTCTCAGGGCAGGTTCCAGGATCGCCCTCAGGAAACGAGAACCCAGCATCCAGTGAGCTCAGAGAACCTCTTCTATCTGGAAGCTTGTTAAAAAAGAGGGAGATGAGAAGATGCTTAGGGTACCGGCTGGTTGATCATAATGGGCATCCATGTGGTCAGCTCCTCGGGGGACAAGCCTTGCAAAAGCGGCTGCTGAAGAGGACAAACAAAGCTGGGAGCTAGAAGGAGACAGTGACTAAAACTCGGGCACAGCACATTAAAGGTCAAGGGACAGTGACTGCTAGAGAGGGAAGCACCGAGAACAAGGAAGCAGGATTTACTAGAAGGAAACACAGTCTGGGAACACAGTTTGAAGCATCTCTGGGAGAATGTCTTTAGAAATCTACAGTCAGGTACCACTTAATGTCCATTCAGGCAACATCCAACTGTGTACATGTCTGTGGTCCCATAATTTCAGAAATCCCGACTGGAGAATGGGACACATGGAACATAACTAGAAGTAGTGAACACAATAGCTTCTGGCACAGAGCACTTGCATCTCAAGTCTCCTGTGTACAAAACAATTGTGTTCCCAGGTGTGTGACGGTGCAGTGTATAAAAGACATTGGGGAAATCCTTCCAGGTACACTAAGACATCTTTCATGTAGTATCTTTTGTCGCCACGTTGTTTCTGACTCAGAGAAGCCCTAGAGGACAGAGTAGACCACCCCGTAGGGCTTCCTAGGAGCTCCTGGTAGACTAGAACAGCCGACCTGTGCCTTCTGGTCAGTAGCCACAGCTCTTTAGCACTGTTCCACCAGGGCCCTGTTGACACCATGACACAGTCATGATAGCAACAAGGTTGTGATACACATTATAAAGTTGTGTCCTTTGTTGTGGCGAGCCATAGCATGAAACTTGAAGGTATAATGTACAATTTACGGACTTTACAGGGTTGGCTTGTAAATACAAGTTGTACATAAGTCTGATGTTTGTAAAGCAGGGACTGCCTATATGTGACACGAGGTCCACACAGCATCACATTCCACAGAGTGTGTTACGGACACTAAGCAGCACGTGATTGCACTCCAATTTGTGTTCCCAGAATTCAGTTCTAAAGCCTTTATGTGCATTTGGCAGACATCTCTTTGTCCATCCTTGAACTTCAGCATCTAGAGCTTCACTGACGACATACTCAACCACAGCAACAGTTCAGAACTTGACCTTCATCGCAAGTCACGGCGCTACATGTATTCTGCAACTTGTGTAACACGCCTGCCCATCCTCGTTTACGGCCTCCTTGGCCCGTGCCCCTTTAGCAGTCCCAGAGGAAGAGCCTCAACAACAGCTTGTTTGTCAGCGCCACGCTGCACAGCTCTGTGACGTGCATTGGCCATCGTTTGTATCAGTCGTGTGATTGACACGCCCATGACTTTTTCTCCCAAAGTTAAGAAAGTGAGATTTGACAAGTGAAATCACACCTGGAATTTCCTGGAGAGAGTTTTCAGTTCGGCCTTATTCATTTATTAATTCAGCAAGATGACTGCATTTAAAAACTTTTTTCGTCATAAAAATGTAAATAATGCATCTTTCCAATTCAACATTTTTCATATGTGTAAGTCAATAAGCGGTTCCATCAGTCCATGTGGTGGCACTGTCATCATTATCTGTCACCCAGTTTTTTACTCTGATGTACAAAAACTCAGTGTCCTCTGTCTGGTCACCTAGTGCCGCTGTAACAGAAACGCTGCAGTGAATGTCTTCAACAAGGAGAAGTTTATTCTCCATAGTCCAGTGGGCTACAAGTTCAAATTTAAGGAGTCAGCTCCGGGAAAAGGCTTTCTCTCTCTATGGGCTCTGGAGGAAGGTCCTTGTGATACACCAGCCTTCCCTGGTCTCGGAGCATCTCAGCGCAGGAAGCTGACCTCCAAAGGAGGCGCTCCTGGCTCTGCTTGGTTGGTGCTGTGAGTTTCCCTCTCTGCTCACTTCTCTCCTCTTTTATCTCTTATAGAATAAAAGGATAAAAGATGGTGCAAGCCACACCCGAGAGAAACTCCCTTTACACTGGATCAGGGAGGTGACCTTAGGAAGAATGTCAAAGGTCCCACCCTAATCCTCTTTAGTATAACTCAGTCTTGCCCAATTAACCACAGGCAGAGACTAGGATTTACAATTTAGGAAAACCAAAAACGGAGGCTGACCACACAATACTGGGAATCACGGCCCAGCCAAATTGTTACAAATATATGTGAGGCACTTAATTTGACCCGTGATGCCACCTAAACAGTCACCCTTCTTTTCCCCATCCCTCCTGTTCCTGATAACCACAGTTAGCTCTAATCGCAATACTTGCACCTGTTCTGCAAATTTCATGCTAGTAAACAAACGACTGCCTGTTATTAAGCCCTTATTCTGTGGCAGGCTGTGTGTTAGGCTCTGAGGATGCAGAGATATGGAAATTCTTGCCTGGAACGATCTCACTGTCTATTTGGGGACACAGACGACAACAGCAGAGGTGTGCACAAGGCGCTGCGGAGGCCAGACGGAGACCAGATGAGGGACTGTAAGTCAGCCCGGAGTGGGAACTGGGGGTTTGGAGGAGGCATTCTAAAGGAAGCAACGGTAGATCTAAGTATGCAGTGTCACCTGCCTCTAGGCACGTGTCCCAACTCACAGAGCTCCTGAGGCTGTGCTCATTTCCCCAGTGGTCAGCCTGGCCTCCTTCGTCCCTCTGTCCAACTGCTGACCTAGAAATGGATTGTCTGTGGAAGCCAGGACCCACAGATGAGCCCAGGACCCATCAGTGACGTGCCCAGGACCCAAGGAAGCCCTGTTCGGATGTTAAGTTGGCTTTCAACCCAGTTAAGGCAGCAGTGGGAGCTGGGGAGAGGAGCACGTGCAAGATCAGCAAATTGCGAAGACAGAGAGAAAAGGAAGGAAGCAGGGAGGGAGGGGGGAGTGAGAAAGGGAGGGAGGAAAGGAAGGCAGGGGAGAGGGGAAGGGGAAGGGGGAGAGGGAGGGAGGGGAGGATGGAGGAGAAGGAGGAGGGGGGATGGAAGGAAAGAGTGAAGGAGGGAGGGAGGAAGAGAAGGGTGGAGAGAAAGAAGGAAAATTAAAGAGAAAAGTAAGAAAGTCAGCCACCTGAAGGGAGAACCGCGCACACACGCACAGCCCCGGTCTGGGGCAAGGCTGGCGGACGTTAACAACGCCGGACCCTGCTCAGGGCAGGCCGACAGCACCCAGGATTGGGAAGACCCTGAGAATTCAGGAGGTAAGCCGGAGGAGAGGAGTCCCCTGAGGTCAGTCTCCTACACCAGGCCCCCAGCACCAGCTAAGAGGGGTGCTAGATGCGCGCCAGTCCAGGTCCTGGTCTTCAGCCAGGCTCGCCACAGGTCACACTCAGCTGTCCACCTGTGCTCAGGAGAGGAGGTGGCTCAGCTCCTGCGTGTAGGAGGGGACACCAGGGAACAACGACTTGCTGTAGACTGTGCCGAGGAGCTGAGAGGGGGAGGTCGCTCCTGGCTTCCTTGAAGTCAGTCATTCCAAGGGACCAGCCACACCAGCAGCTGGATGGAGTCGATCAGATTCTGGGGGAAATGAGAGTGGCTGAGGAGTTGCAGCAAAAGCCCTGGCTCCAGGCTTTCTCCCTGGAGACAGCAGGGACAGGAACAAGATTGGGCCATGTCTGTGAAGCGGCGGGGCAGGTGTGTGAGGCCACCCAGAAAGCAAAGGCGGCGCACCCTCCCAGCCCACTGAGCTCTGGCTGGGCCAGCGGGCTTCTGCCAGAACCTTTTGTCTCGGTGCTCTCTCCTGTTAGACATCAGCTTCAGCATTAGCTCTTAAAATAACCAATGACCTCACCAGCAAAAGGAGTCTGCTTTGTAAAATCAAAGGAGGCTTACGTTTGGATGGGAGTGTTTACTCAAGACCATCAACTTGAGTGTGGGGCCAGATTACGAAAAGGACAAAAAAAAGTCTGGCAGAAACTAATGACTGGGTTCTGAACACAAGGGGTCAGCTCTCAGGTACCCTGTGAGGCAGGAGGAGAGGCCAAGGGCAGGAGGGCCCCCCAGGGCGGTTGGTGTCTTCACCTCACTCTCCCTGGGCCTGAACGGTGCCACATGAGCGGTGCCAGGAAACCAGGGTTCAACCTCAGAGCCCTCGCTTTCCAGCTATGTGACTTTCGGGAAGTATTTGTCTGTTTCTAGGCCTCAGTTTCCTCAGCTGTGAAGTGAGAAACCAAAAAAGGTATCATCTTATCCTGTTGTGACAATTATTCAAAATGATCCAGGTCAGGTGTCAAGACAGCGTCACCTGAGTGCTCAGAAAGAAGGCTGGTGACTTCCTCAAGCCTCAGAGTGATGCGGGGGCATCAGCGCCGTGACCTGCAGCTAACAGACGAGGGAGCAGAAGGCGAGGTCCGAACCCTGATCCCGAGGTCACGGAGCTGTCCGATAGCAGCCTCGAGATTGCACCTGAGGCTGAATGACCGTGTAGTCTCTGTTGTCAGCAGGACTGCCACACCTCCCTCACTGGTTCTTCTAGCTGGGACTCTCACCTGGTCTGTAAGTAAACGTGTGCTTGCACTTCCACGGGTTTGTGTTTCCCAGAAGGTCTGCTGTGGTCTGCACCCCAGGGTCCACAACGTGCCTGATTTCTTTCCTGTGAACATCCCAGAGTCTCTCAGTAGCACTGCCTGGGGGCACATGAGCAACAAAAGTGGTGACATTCTGGGCCAGCAGTGCCAGCTGCCAGGGACCCACAAAGCTGGAGCTCAAGATGGTTCTCGGAACCAGCTTTGATCGTGGTGATTTTATTCAACCTTTAATCCAGGCAAAGTGTACAGGCCACGCAGTGCACGGGTGGGGAGGGTGGCGGGACACACTGCCCGCGTGGCCAGCTTTCACTCCTTTTGGTAAGGCCAGGCTGACTCCCAAAAGCTGCTACCTGCTGTGGGGAGAGCCAAAGGGCCTAAGAGAAGGGCGTTCTTCGGAGCCTACCTAAAACAAAGGGCTCCTGCTGCACTGAGCCCAGGAAGCTGCTCAGAGGAAAGGGGTTACTACAGGTGAACCAAGCGTTTGGTGTCAAACCTGAGGCCTCGCAGGCTTATCCCTTCTCTCACTCAACTGTCCCTGTGTTTCTCCACACGTCTGGCCAGTCCCAGCTCACCTATAAACCCTCTCAGGTGGTGATTTTTGTTTTGTTGCTGGTTCAGTCTCAGTTTTTGTTGAAACGGCACGACATTTGTACCCAGGGAGGTGCTTTGGGCTGCACAACTAAGAGCAGCGGAAAGGAAGATGTATTTTTTCACCTAAGAGGGCTGGAAATCAGACAGCCTGAGGCCGGAACTCAGCAGTCCCATAGCCTTACCCAAGCTCAGGCGCTTTCCGTCTATGCTTCTCTTAATGTCAGCACGTCAGTTACGTCCCTCTTGAATGCATGTGACAACAGCGCCCAAAGGTCAAGGGGATCATCTCCTCTCTTTGGAGCTGTCTTTCTTTATGTTCTGTAAACATACAGATAACACAGCACATGTCAGTTCAGTGTTCTTCACATGCAAGATTCAGCAACGTCAGTGACATCAAGCAACTTGTACAACTGTTGCCATCTGAGTCTGTCCTTAAAAGCAATGAGAATCTTCCCAGACGCCTCCGCAACAGATACCTTCTACATTTGCTGGCCAGATTTGGATTCCATGCCTTTCGTTAAACTCATGTCAGGCCAAGGGTCATTAAATTGGTTGACACGCCGTCTGACAACTAAGTTCATGAACTCACCCCAGAAAAAAGTGCCACCTACCTCATTGCTAAATATCACCACAAACACCTTCCAAATACTCTCCTCAGGAGCCTATACACCAATCCCAGCACCTAGTCCACCCTTTGAAGCAATTTGGAACTCTTTTTCTGGAATGGCCATCAGACCTGTCATCCTGTTACCCTTGGTGTCCTGAATGTCATTTAAATGTCTTCCTTTCAATATTTCTTTTATTTTGGGGTAAGGAAAAAAGTCACTGGGGGCCAGATCAGGTAAGTAGGGAGGGTGTTCCGGTACAGTTATTTGTTTACTGGCTTAAAACTCCCTCATAGACAACTAGACAATTAAGTTTGCGAACTTGCCACCACGCCACCATGTGCAGTGGCCATTCCAGAGCTCCCAAACTGTTGGTGCATGGCTTCCCAAGGGCCGTGCTTCAAAGGTGACCACAGTAATATTCAGCAATGAAGCATGTAGCACTTAGAACAATAAGTTCACAGACTTAATTGTCAGACCTCATGTTTACTCTCTCAGAGCTGGTGAGAAGCCCCATCTCCATGGAAACATGAAGCTTCACAACACCTGGGGAAAAAACTGGTGTTCTGAGAAGAAAAATGATGAGTGGCCATGGATGCCACGCAGGAAACCAACAAACTGCACCAGAATACGTGGATTGAGATCTAAGCCTTGTATTTACAAAGTTGGGAAATTTCACCCCCTGAGCTAGTGGCTGTATTGTAAAATAGGGTTAAAAGTGTCTACTGTAACAAGGGATCTGGTGGTGACCGCAGCAGGACGCACTGGTGACAGTCACAGGGCAGCCTACAGAGATGAGGGACGCTTACTACCCCGGCTCCTCCGCTTTCCTCTCTCCGTCCCTCTCGGCAAGTGCCCATCGTGTGCACTTCCCGTTTGAACTAGAGGATGTTCCTGCCTCTTCACGTCTGTGTGCTCTGTCACTCATTCTTCTGCCATTTTCTTGTGATTTCTGGTTTCACAATACTATTAGTAATGCTCTTCAGAATGTGATGATTACTTGTCATTAATACTACCACTGGAATAATTGATGAATGTAGAACATAAAGTGATATTCGCCCGAAGTTCGTATTTGTTGTAATATTTGGCCCCGATAACGTGGTCAATCAGAGGTGCACCAATTAAGGGTGATGGACCAGTTTATTTTCTAGCAATCTGGTGTGTTTAATAAGTAAGAGCCTTCTACGCGGTTTGTCCAGTGAATGTAGCCACGCGTTAATCTCTATCCATTTCCAACAAGCGTTTAACGAGTGTTTTGTTGGTGGGGTTTAGGATGCTCCTTTGCTCCGTTTTCTATTTGTGGAAAAACTTAAGAAAGAACAATTCATCCATGCTGCCACTGCATAGGTTTGCAGCAGCTCTGAGGCAGAGAGAAGACTTCCATTTGCACAGCTGTGCACAAAGGGGCTGACGAGGATGCACTGGTTTGCATCTTTGTCAAAATGTATTAGTTCTTAAAATTGAAGACTGTCTCTACCATGTGCGAGATCCTGGGCACAGGCTAGAAAATGTACTCACTCCTCATTAGAGCAGATCTTCTTCTCTGATGGTCCCTTTTTAACTTTACTTACTGTTTGCTCATATACCCATGTATATATTTGTGCTTGTATGTGTATGTGTGTGTATATATATGTATATGGTGTCTAAAGATAAAATGCATAAGTTCTCTGAATCAGTCAATCACTTATTAAGCATTTGCTACAAGTAATCTCATACCAGGCGAAGTAAGGAACAAAGGTCAAGGAAGACCTGCTCCAGGCTCTTGAGGGCTTACAGTCTATCTAAAGAAAGAAGAAGTGTACAATTCATTAGCATAACGCAAGGCAGTCACGTAGCGGTGGAGAACCCAAAAGCCCAAACCTACCACCATCAAGTGATTCTGACCTACAGAGACTCCGTAGGATACAACCGAACTGCTCCATAGACTTTCCAGGGAGCACTGGTAGACTTAAACTGTCGACCTTTTGCTTAGCGGCTGTAGCTCTAACCCAATGATGATGAGTGGCCATGGACACCAGGCAGGAAGCCAACAAACTCTACCAGAATACGTGGGTTGGAACCTAAGCCCGGTTTGCCATGAGGTTTCCACAGGGGTAGAGGAAGGACCAAAATAGCTTCCAGCACTGTCACATCTGGCTGGTGATCTTGGGAAATCTGTCTGCCTCAGCTTTCCTCACTTTGTGAAAGCAGAGATTTGAAACAGAGAATATGTAACTCTGGTCAAACCTAAACTTCTGTGATCCTCAAGGTGGTTCAGCAATCACTGAAAACTGGGGTGGGCAGCAGGGGTTGGCCAGGTAAGGGCAACCGGAAGGGTGGGGAGGATGGGGAATGTGGCAAGGGGAGGAGCACAGGCCTCCCGGAAGGCAGAGAAGAGGGGACGGTGTGGAGGGTACGTGCGGAGAGGAGAACAGGGCAGCAGGAGCTAGAAATAGCAAGTAATGATTCCGGGGTCACAAGTGTCATCACAGCTGGAGGGAGGAAATGTGCCCGACAATTAAGTGCCTTAGGAATTCCAACGGAGCAACAAACATGGTGTGAGATCATGAGACACGTCGGGTCTGGGCTGGGCCTGTCTGCCTCCACGTGGCTGGCAAACGCGAGCCACCTGCTTTCACCTGCCTCCTTCTCCTTCGTCGGCCTTGTCCTGCACTCCTTCTCCTCTGCCTCTCCCCGCTTCTCCTGGTGTTCCCTCCTCATTCCCCAGTCATGGTCACTGTGCTCTCCACATTCCCATTTCTGCTGGGACAGTTCTGGAAGCTTAACAAGCACTTTCACCTACATGGCACTTTTTATTCAGAAAATAATGCATATCATCCATAGACCTTAGGATTCAGGAGCTAGAGAACCTGGCTTTGAATCCCTGATTATGCCACTTACTGGCTATGTGACCTTAGACAAATGTCCTCCCCTGCAGAACAAGGATAATAACATACTAACACCCACCTCAGAGAGCTGTGCTAAGAATTAAATGAATACCTAAGCCACTTAGAACAGAGCATGTGGTGGGTTCTGCGTGTGTTAACTACTGTTTGGAAAAGAGCTATAAATCACTTTCCGTTCTGCCTATGAGTCACAGTACCTGTGGTTTTTCTAAAGTTTTGTGCCCAACACCCCCATTATATGACCTATAAACAACTTTGAGTTGAGTGAGCTGGAGCTCCATCTGAGCTAATCATTCAAATGTGCAACTAGAATTCCAAGACCATTTTAAATCCTCAGAGCAAGGCCGCGGCCCATAGTGACAGTCTTTTAATTAGCTTCCCCTTTTCTGCCCGATGATCCAGAAATCTCTAATTGCTCTGTAGCTGCCTCTGCTCCCTGCCACGGAGCTACCGCTGCCTGCTACCAGTTCAGTTTTATGAATCATGCTGCCCGTGTCTGAACTCCTGAAACCTCTCAAACTAGAGGAATAATTATCAACATGCGATTGTCATAGTTTATAAGAGGGGTTAAAAAGCTTTTTTTTTCCTCTATGTGCCCTTTTTTCCCTGATTGTCACCAATTTGTAGCCATTAGCATGAAGAAAATGTCAGCTGTTTCCCCCAGTGAACAGAGGAGAAGATTCTTCAGCTGCAGAAGCCTGCCGTCCGGTAAGCTGACGCTTCCCTGTCGAGGAGGCGGTGGGGTGTCAGGACAGCCCCTTCCCCGAGGTGGCTGTGGGCTTGGCTTGGTGCACAGCACTCCCTGCTCTAGCCTCAACGGAGCTCGGCCCAACTGCCAAGAGAAAACAGCAAGGGAAGGCCGCGCCCAGGACCGTGAGAGTCTCAATGGAAGAATGTTGCATTCTTGCGAACAAGCTCTTTCCTTGGCTATACCGTATATATTTTGATTCTTTCACTTGTGACAATATTACATTATAATTCTACAGGTTCTAGAGCCACAAGGCCCAGAATGAGGACCTAAGACACAAAAGAGAGCCCTGAGGGTGCCAGGGAACCCTGGTGGCACAGTGGTTAACTGCCACAGCTGCTAACCAGAAGGTCTGCAGTTCGACTCCACCGGCTGCTCCTCGGAAACGCTATAGGGCAGTTCTACTCTGTTTAGAAGTCACTGTGAATTGGAATCGACTTGAAGGCAGTGGGTTTGGGGTGGTGCTTCTGGCATGCAAGAGAATCTTGGTTGCATGGTGATTCGGAGCCACAGCTGCTAACCGGAAGGCTGATCATTCAGATCCATCAAGAGTTCCTCGGAAACTCTACGAGGCAGTTCTGTCTTGTGTTAAAGGATGGCTGTGAGTTGAAATCAGCTCAGTGGCAACAGATTTTCTTGACTGATAAAGAAAAATATTGAAGAACCATTGAAATAGGAGCAGAATTTGCTGTTGCTGTTTGGTGCTGTGAAGTCAAAGTCTACTCGTGGTGACCCACGTGTGACAGAGTAGAACCATCCCACAGGGCTTTCTTGGCTGTAATCTTTTTTTCTTTTTTGATTATGTGTTAGATGAAGGTTTACAAAACATGCTACCCAGACAAATCCGGCGCCATAGAGTCGATTCTGACTCACAGAGACCCCATAGGACAGAGTAGAACAGTCCCATAGAGTTTCCAAGGAGCACCTGACAGGTTTTAACTGCTGACCCTTTTGTTTGCAGAAGTAGCGCTTAACCACTGTGCAGCCAGGGTTTCCACAGAACATACTAGTTTCTCATTAAACAGTTGGTACACTTATTGTTTTATGACATTGGTTAACAGCCACATACCACATCAACTCTCTCTTTCAACTTTCGGTTCACCATTACTGGTGTTCCTGTCCCCACCCCCACACACCTTCTAGTCTTTGTCCCTAGGCTGGCAAGACCCTTTAATCTCATTTTGAATTGTGAGCCTGTCTAATCTTCAGCTATGAGTTGGAATAAACTCGGGGAAAGCGGTTTTTGTTTTCTGTTGTTTTGTTTTTTCAATCTTTGGCTAAAAGCTGAACTTCAACAGTGACTTCATTACTGAGCTCAAGGGGTGTCTTGGGGCTGTACTCTGAGGGTTTCTCTAGTCTCTGTCAGGCCAGCAAGCCTAGTCCTTCTTTTTGAGTTAGAATTTTGTTCTACATTTTTCTCCAGCTCTGCCTGGGACTCTCTGCTGGGACCCCTGCCAGAGCAGTCAGGGGTGGTCGCTGGGCACCATCTCGCTGTGCTGGGCTCAGCCTGGTGCAGGCTGTGGGAGTTGTGGTCCATCAGGCCTTTGGGCTCATCTTTCTCTTGTGCCTTTAGATTTTTTTCATTCTTCCTTGCTCTGAAACGGTAAGACAGTAGAGTACCCTAGATTCCTGCTCACAGACTTTTAAGCCCCCAGATGCTACTCACCAAAGTAGAACATAAAACATTTGCTTTAGAAACTATGTTTTGCCAATTAAACTAGATGTTCCCTGAGACTATGGTCCCCGTAGTCCCCAGCACCACAAGTCAGTCCCTCATAGAGTTTGGACTTGTCTATAGAGCTTCTGTTTTCCTTGCTTTATACGAGTTACGTTGACTTCTCCAGTACTGCGCACTCTTCACCCCTCATCCAAGCTACCACTCACTTATTGTCTGTTCGGTGTTTTTCCATCCTTGCCCTCTCCTCCTTTGTAACCATCTAAGACTTTTTCTTTTTGTGTGTAAACCTTTCCATGAGTCGGTACAGTGTGCTGTCACGTGTCATTTGTCCTTTTGTGACTGACATGTTTCACTTGGCTATAATCTTCACTGGAACAGATTATCAGGTCTTTCTCCCACGGAGCCGGTGGGTGGGATAAACGCATCAGCCTTAATTATTTAGTGAATTTTCTTTCCCATTTTACATAACACTGAATTTTTAAATTCCAGGGAGGGAAAATCCACGCTCTATTTTAAAAATTCTTCATTCTCTAGATGTCGATAACCTGACTGTCATATTTTTCCACATTCGTTCATTTATTTAGACATATTACTGAGACCTTCTCATGTTGATTTTCTTTCCATTTCCTGGGCCATTATTTTTCTATTTCTTTGACTTCTTTTCCCTCTTTATACTTTCTAAGTCTTAGTGTTCCCCAGGGAATTCTCACCACTGATCCATGTCTTTTCTTGGTCTTCAAAGTCTCTTGCGGAAGATCTCGTCTATCCTGTTCAGGCGTTAATTACCCCTCCACAGTTTCAAGACTTCCTGAAATCATACCTCTGGTTGCTAAGATCCTCTAAGTTCCATACCCATACTACCAGCTGCCTAGTGAACATACCCTTTTGTATATCCCACAAATTAATATGCCACAAAAAGACCTCACATCCTATCCTTCAGAACTGTTCTGTCAGCTTGGGTTCTGTTCTGGATATATGCTTTCAATATGCTCCCAGAAATTCAAATTACAAGTCTTGTCATCAGTCTCTGCTTTCTCCATCCCCAAAGCTTGTAGCAAATCCAGTTAATCTCATTGATGCCTCATGGAGAAAATTGCCTCTTACTGCCTCCTAACTTATAGCTTGGACTATGTTGTCCACCTCACCCATCCTCTTCATCTCTAGTTCATCTCCTACATGGTTACCGGGCTAAACTTCTCACAACTAAGCACATAGTGCTCTTCCCTTTCCCAAACAAGACAAGCTAAGGGTAAAACTGTGGTGGCCCACACCTGTCCGTGGTCCTTATTCTAGAACCCTTGAGTGTGGCTGAGGTGGTTCTGGAGTGGTAGGAGCACTGGAGCGTTCTCTGGAGTCTCTGGTGTCCTTAGAATGTTTTGACTTTGAGAAACTGGCTCTTCATATTAACGGAAGTGGTAGTGACTTGAAATTGCTAGCAAGATTTCTCTTTGAAATGATGGGTACGTGGCAGCCAGTCATTCTTGTAATGTCTCTGGATAGTTGCTATCTGCCTTGTCTAATTACCCCCATGAAAACTGAGTTGTCTTTCTTTGATTTCTGAAATATGGCCTGAAGTACCTTAAGTTACCAGAAGTTAGCCACTGGCTAGTCAACTGTATAACTCTACAAATTATGCTTGGCTACATTTTGGTCAGGCAGTGTAAACTTATTTTCATTTCTTAAAAGAATAGTTCCGCTGCTCTCAGGAGGACAGCAATATTCTTCACTTGGGTCTTAAAGTGGACTTTTTTTCCTTTTATTATTACTGTAAGTAAATAAACATATGTAACGTGATATTTGCCAACTCAACATCTTTCAGTTGTACAACTTAGTGATGTCAATTACATTAATCATGTAATTGATGGTGGCGGAGGTGGAGGTGGGGGCGGTGGAGGCGGTGGAGGTGGTAGAGGTGGAGGTGGACATTTAAAGCAATGGAAGCCAAAATTCTATCATGCAAGTAACGCTCACTGTTTTAGATCAGACATTTCTAATGTTTAAGTTTTTGAAAATAATTAGAATTGACATGTGGACTCTTTTGTAATTAGAATGCTTTAAATTACAGTAGGTAATTATAATGTACTGTAAGAAACTGTCAACTAGATAGCCCTGGTGCCCTGAAATGTTTTTGCTATAAACAAATCAACCCTTTAATGGAGTATCCGTCAGTGCATGTAGTCAAAGAAGCACTCCCCAGCCATGTGCTCAGAAGTTAAGAAATAATTACGTTTCTAAACATAACCTTTTCTAATCATCCCATTTTGTTTTACTTAAAAATAACCTGGGGGTTTCTATGACAGGCACAATTATCTTTGATCTCAGTTCTGAGGTATCATCCTTCAAGAAAGTGATTTTGGAAGAAAAATCGCGTAGATCAACTTCTCTGCCTTTTCCTGAAAATCCTCAGTCTCTTTAACAGATAAATAATCTGCCAAGGAACTGCCTAAAATAACTCTAGCTTTTGAAATCAAGGTAAGCTGGAAAGCGCTGAATTTATATAATATTTGACAACTCATCAGACAGTCTTAATACTTACTGATGTTCAGTGGTATGTGAAGGAGGCGAAGTTCATATCAACAAACTTTTAATGAGCACCTAAACTATGACAAGAATCTGTGGAGTTTGGGAGACAGCTGATGACAAAGTTCTTGACTTACAGAGTTTACCATGTGGGGGAGACAAGAAATATATAAGGAGTTTCAATATAATGAACCAAATGATGCCTGAGTTGATACACAAACACAGAAGAGACCATGGAGGCGGTAGAGTGCTCAGCTGGCTTTTGACATACATCACGCCTGGGCTGAGACTTGCAGGAGAAGCAAGTGTTGCGTAAGTACAGACAGGGCCAGAAGCAGACAGAACAAAGGCGCAGTCGGTCTGGTGGTGGTGGCGGCAGTAGAGGTGAAGGTGGTGGAGGCGGAGGTGGAGGCGATGGAGGTGGAGGTGAAGGTGGTGGAGGCGGAGGTGGAGGCGGTGGAGGTGGAGGTGGAGGCGATGGAGGTGGTGGAGGTGGAGGTGGAGGCGGTGGAGGTGGAGGAGGTGGTGGAGGTGGTGGAGGCAGTGGCGGTTATAGCAGATGTGATGATGGTGGTGGTGATGGTGACGGAGGTGGTGGTGGCGGCAGTGGAGGCAGCGGTGGTGATGACGGTGGTCTGCCCTTTGTGCAAGGAAATCTCTCGGGCTGGGGTAGGGAAGGAAATTAAGCTGGAGGGTGTCAGATTCCCCCAAGCAATCTATGTGCCACAGTTAAGAATTCGGCCGTGTTTCTAATAAGAACGAGCCTCTGGCCAGACCCCCGCTTTCCAGCTGGTACAGCCGGGGGCCGATCCTCAGCTAAACTGCTGAGCGTTCCTCGAGAACGCCCTCATACTGCCCCCACCCCTGGTAGCACCAAGCATCCTATTTTTCCTCATGCGTAAAATCCCCAGACTATGTCCCAAACTGAGGGCCTTTCTTGCCACTGTCCTATTTAAGAAAAAATTATCAAACACCTGCCATCTTTCAGTCACTGCAGAGACAAGTGATAAACGAGCAGACGCTGGCCTCGAGGGACTCACAATCGAGTATTTATCCTTGGTCCCATCTCCTCAGGACCCGGAGGGCACGGCAAGGTGGCAATTAGCCAAAAGGACAACAAAGCCACACTGTGTTCCAGGGAGAAGACTATTTTCTCAGTCCTCCTTCCCTTTCCAAGTGACATATATCCATTGTTCAGTGGCCTTCCTGAAGACACTACCCTCGTCTTTAGTCCAATCAAAAGAAAGAAAATTTTCAGGTTATGTACTAAATATTTTCATACTAGTTTCTTTCTTTAGAAGATTCCAGAGCGTTTTAACACTTCTGTAAGAACAACCTTCATGTTGGTTCACTTTATGCTAAGGTGTGATACAGCACAGAGATGCATGAAATGCACCAGCTTTGGGGAAAAGGAAGGACAGGCACGGGATAGCGGCTGGAAGGGAGAATGACATTGGCACCAGAAACTGGGCAACCCGGCAGGTGTATGAGACGAGGTGTCACCAGCAGGTGATTACTGAGCGTCTTCTAGGGGCAGGAGATGAGGTATTCTGACGAGTGTCATCCGCTCCCTGAGGGGCTGGCAATCTCACTGTGGAGACAGCAAAGCACAGAGAGGGAAGGTGAGGAGGTGCGGGTGGGGACAGGGAGCCCAGAAGATAGAGTGAAGTTTTAGGATACTACATTGCTGGTAACATACATGTGAAAACTGGGCGGTGTATAAGGAAAACCGAGGCAGAGCTGGCTGCTCTGAACGACGGCGTTGGTGAAGAACACTGGATGCGAGCTCACCGTGGACTGCCAGGGGGACAAACCCGCCTGGACAAGAAGTGCAGCCGGGGTGCTCCTGGGAAACAGGGTCGGGGAGACGCCATCCCTTGCACTTTAGACGTGCTATTAGAAGGGACCAGTCACTGGAGAAGGGCATCGTGCTTGGGAAAGTAGAGGGTCACCAGAAGAGATTTAGACCCTCCGTGAGAAGAAGACACGGTAGCTGCAACACTAGCTGACGGGCACCATAGGGACGGCGCCGGAGTGGGTAGTGTTCGGGTCTGTTGTGCAGACCGTCACTGTGAGCTGGAACCAACCTCATGGCACCTGACAGCAACAACAACCTATTGCCAAGGTAGTCCGTGGGTGGTGCCAACAGTTGTTAACCAGAAAGTTGGCGGTTCCGGCCACCCAGGAGCCCCTCGAAAGAAGGGGCTGATGACCTCCTTCTAAAATACCGGCCACTGAAAATCTTGCGGCGGGGGCACAGTTCTGCTGTGACACACAGGCTCAGCATGAATCAGAATAGACCGAGCACCAACTGTCCCCACAGTGGATCACATCCACCCTGTGAGCGTGAAGTACTAGACCTTGCAGGAACTGGCCGTGGCCAAGCAAGAGTTAACCTTCGAGATGGAGCAACTTGGCCTTCTCTGGCAAGAGTCACGCACTCTCTGAATGGCTTATTCTCCTGTGGGCAGAGGTCATTAGCCTGAGCTCCTAGTGGGCAGTTTCTCACGGGGACACTGTGGGACACAGTGTGCTGTGTTTGTGGTGAAAGGTGCTGAGGTTGGTGGTTAAAGCTCCCAATAGCTGGAGTTCTAGTTTAGGTCGTGAGTCTCTCTCTTCACTCACTCAGGTTCTGTAAATTAATAGTAGCCATTGTTAAGGTGACTGTGGAATGTGTGGCCCAGGGAAACTTCTAAAAGTGGTATGCCTTCCACAAACCTGTGCAGACACCAGAAGGCCAGGGGGGTCCCTTGCTCTCAAAGACAAGCACAAAGTGCACCCCCACACTGCTTCTGTCGTGAAGAATCAGAGAGATTTCAGAGTGTGACCAGAAAACCCTGAGGTAGGGAAACCAAGTTTTGCTACCAAAGAGAACCCTAAGAGAGGACTGCAAATACAGTACTCCAAAATATTGTAAAATCACTAAGAGTCTCAGTTATCTATCTAAAGGTCTACAACAGAAATTCATTCTTTCCCAGTTTAGGAAGCTGAAAGACTTTCTCTCTCTGTATTGGCTCTGGGGGAAGATTCCTGTCATCAATTTTTGCCTAGTCAGGGAGTGGCTCAGTGCAGGAACCCCGGAGCAAAGGCCATGCTCTGTTCCTGGCTCTTCTTGCTCGGTGGTAAGGGGGTCCCTCTCTTCCCTGCTCATTTCTTTCTCAAAAGAAATTGGCTCTTGTACATATTCACTCAGTCATAATAAAAAAAAAAAGAAATTGACTTGAGACACAACCTGATCCTTTGGACTGAGTCCTGCCTCATTGACTTAACTGCCTCTCTTCTTGCCTCATTAATATCGCAGAGGTCAGGATTTACAACCCAGAGGGGATTTATATCAGGTGACCAAATGCTGGACAACCATGCAACACTGGGAAATCACGGCCTAGCTAAGCTGACACATACTTTTTGGAGGACTCGATTCAATCCATGACAGCGACCATACTTAAATAAATCTCCACTGCAACTCATCCCAGGGAACAACACACAGAGCTGACTGCGTGAGAAGCAGCTCAGCGACAAGTCACGCCAGCCGAGGACAGCACTTGGTGGCAGCTGGAGGATGCCTGTTCTGTGTCCTCTGACCTTTGGCTCTGCCACGTGGCAGTCACAGAGGCCTTTCCTAGGTGACCCAGTTTCAACTAATCCTGATGATGACCGCCTATCTCATTTGGAGGTCATGTGAGGTAAATGTCATGTGTACCGCTAGCCTATCAGTCAAGTCAAACACTCCCAAACCGGTTCTTCAAACTGGGTGAAAATCTTCCTAGCCCTTTTGGTCCGACTGATAAACAGCAAACAAACTGGAATTTAACATAATTTATAGTGTCTTAAAGTAAGACAATGACTAGTTCCCCGAGTTCATTAATTTTTGAGCAGCATGGTTGCTTTGGGGACAGAAATTTAAGTGTTATAAAATTCAAGCCAGGCATTAAAAAAAAAAAACAAAAAAAAAAACACTGTCATCAAGTCGAATCCAACTCACAGTGACCCTATAAGACAGAGTAGAACCATCCCATAGTGTTTCCAAGGAGCACCTGGTGGATTTGGACTGCTAACGTTTTCGTTAGCAGCCATAGCACTTAACCATTACACCACCAGGGTTTCCAACAGGAAGCCTTTCATTTTCCACCAGAAAAGCTAGATTTTAGAGTCTGATGGATTTGTATCTGATCTAGCTTTGAGTCAGATCTGACTCGACGGCACTTGGCTTGGCTTGGCTAGCTATGTGACCTTGAAAATGTTTCCTAGCTTTTCTGAGCTTCTCTCTCTTTCTATCTGTAAAATGTGCATAATAATTTTCCCCTTTCAGAGACGTAAATCTCAGAAAGAATGCATATCTGGAGCACGTTCTGAAACCTCCATGCGTTGTAGCTGTTTTATTTACCAAAGAGACACAAAAAAAAAGAGAAACAAAAGATTCTAGGGAGATAAAGGTGGCATTCTCTACCCGATAACTATGTGTTCTATAACGAGCAAAAGGAGGTCCTTATAGAAAATGGGACACAATTTTCACTTATGATATCCCTTCAGTTGTAAAAGTTGCTTCAGACGAGCTCATTGGTAGATTCATACGTCATTTACATTGTGATGAGGGTTACTATAACCTTTTCTCAGGACGGAGTTAGAAACTTACTCAGTCATTCAACTGAACAAAACGAAGAAATGTTCTTAAACGCACTGTGCCATGTCACTTCCTGCGTGGTGGGACCCGTTCAGGAACAAGGCAGAGACAATGAATCTGTTAGAGACACAGACGGATGAAAGGCACACATTGTCTCCCCAAGTCCACGGCAGCAGCTGAAGAATGGCGTTTTCTTAGGAGGAAGAACAGGTTTGCTCTCCGAGCATTGCTCTGTATTTTCCTTGGACCCAGGACTTGTCAGCAAGGACACAGTAAAACCCGAGGATAAGCCTCAATCAGCAATAACTCATAGGAAGGGTGGCTTTCAAAGATAATTAGGAAGCTGTTTGTAATCTGAGCTTCTGAAACCACTTAGGGAAGAGCACCAAATGGGAGGAAAGCATGAGTGTCTTCCTGTGTGACCTGGTTGTGCAACGCCGGGGGAGCACCCCACACCTTCTGTTTGGTCTTGCAGATCCAGTAGGGTTTCCATGAAGAGGATCTGGAGAGGGTTTGTAGCTGACAGGGTCAGCACTTGCATAGCAGCCGTCTACACATGTAGAGCGATTTCAGAACAACCGTCTATGCTTCCAAGAAACCTCGCCTGATAGTTTAGTCCTTCCAGACTCCTGAGGGAGTCAGAGTCTTACACTGGATAGCAAGAGCTGCAGTTTGCACCCCACCCTGGCTACCCACCCACACCAAACCCATCGCTGTCTACTCCATTCCAGCTCATAGTCACCTGTAGGGCTTCTGAGGCTGTGAATCTCTCCAGAAGCAGGCTGCTATGTCTTTCTCCGTCAGAGACACTGCTGGTTCGAGACCACTGAACTGTCAGTCAGCAGGTCATTGCTTTAACCACTAGGCTACCCGGACTCCTTACCCTGACTACACTACAGTATAAAAGATGCCACAGTTAGCATAAATATTTAAGGTTAACACAAACTTCTCGCCAACAGTATTTGTTCTTCACAGCAGTCTTAAGAAGTACTAGCTTAAAAGATGTTATTATTACATCAAAATTTATTGTAGATTATTTAAATTAGCTCCTTTGATAGGGGTGTGGTGGGGTACATATAGAAAATATTCAAAATTCAGAATAAATATCCCCTATGATCCTACAACTCCGCATCTGGGAAATGCATCTATCTACACAAGCTCTTGCAGATACGGACTAGAAAAAGGAAAAGAAAGAAAACATTGCCTCCTGCTGATTTCCACTCACAGCTCCCCCTGGGTGTTACAGAAGAGAGCTGGGCTCTGTAGGGCCCTCTGACCTGTCGTCTTTACAGAAGCACATGGACAGACCTTTCTTCTGGGGTCCTGGTAGGTGGTTTCCAACTGCCCACCTTGGCAGCTTTACACTGCAAACCACTTGCACCTCTCAGGGACTGCAGAGATAGAAAAGGATGCTCATTTAGGGTGCCCACAGCTTCATTGTGTGGTGAGCAAAAAACTCACAGGAAACTCAGCGTCCACTAATAATAACTGGTAGAGAGCATCCCAAGACAGGAGGAGCACAGAGGAGCTTTAGAAGAATAAGGAAATTTGAACTGAATGCTACATCCAACTGTAAACAGAGCGTAGCCGCACTAGCACACACGTCAGAAGTACGTTGTGTGTCAGCATATACGACACGACCTCACTTGTGATTACACAAAGGAGCACTAGCTAGCTAGATCCTTTATATGCACCCAGAGAGCTGTCAGAAAGAGGCTTCCCGGTTACTCGGGAACTAACCTCAGAAGTTTGAAAGTAGTGGGGGAAGATGGAGTTATGCTGTTCATCCTGAACATAGTGGCGCATGTTTTTGAAATTTTCACATATCGCAATTTGTGTTGTTGTTCTTGAGCCCTGGCTAAGAGCTCAGGCTGCTAACCAAAAGGTTGGCCGTTTGAATCCAGTAGCCACTCCTTGGAAATCCTCTGGGCGGTTCTACTCTATCTTGTAAGATCACTGTGAGTGGAAACTGACTTCACAGAAACGGGTTTGTTTTGTTTTGCTTTTTGGTAAAATTTTTGCTTCCTAAAAAAATGAAAAAGAAGCTAAGTTTTAAGTATGTGTAGGGTTTTATGTAGAAAGAAAAATACATATTGAATGCTTCCCAGGGGCCATACATGTTATCTCGTATGTTATCTAATTTTTAAGACAACGCCATATGAGAAGTGGTGGCCTAAAGGGGCTGATTCACCACACTCACAAGCCACACGAACAGATTCTACCCATATTTCTGAGGCCCTAAGTCTTCTGTCTCTGTAGGTCACTCTGGTGGAACTGCTCACAAAGACAACGAGAACAGCAGTGATCAGAAGCAAACACATTCTGACTCTGGAATTGGAAGCCTGGAACAGAGACCTGTCCCTCAGGGCTGACCCGTGGCTGTGCAACGCCACACTCTGAATGCTGAGGCTGGTGGGTTGTAGCTGTAGGATGCTACGCCTGTCCTCATTGATGGCTTTACAAGGCTGCTTGTAGGGCTGTCGCATTAGAACATAAGAATAGTGATTCCAGGCAGATGAGAAAGGAGAGGGTCCAGAAAATGAAGAGGGGAGAAAGCATTGTAGAGACAGCCATCAACACCTGCTTTGCATATTTCAAAAACTTCAGTGATCACACTCAGAAATCTAAAGTGAAGTGAATTTGTGTATTTTTCCCTTCAAGGCTAAGTGACAAAATGGAAAACTAATTCAACATTGCCTTTGTATTGCCTTCAAAACAGAACTCAAGTTGCTCTTTTATAGAAACATTTCATCTTGCCAGGGTTAAGAAATAATCGAACGAAATCCAATAAATTATTCATCTCTCTGTGATTTTTTTCTCTTTTGTTCTTTTACAGTTCAGAAAGCTTATTGACTTGTAAGTGACTCTTCATGCTAATATGCACAATATTTATACATCTATAAGTAATACCCACTTGCCCAGTGGCGTTCCACACAGAAAAAATAGCATTTTATGTATCATTAAGCAGTTTCCAAGGTGTCAGCAATTTCATGCAAAGCATAAGGGTAATGACTAGGGGGGCTCCTGGCTAAATCGCAGAGTGTTTGGAAAATTTAAAACCATGCGCTGGCGACACCTGGACTCACTGAGGAGCTCCAGGCCCCTTCCCCCATCCACACAGGCTCGGCAGACATGCGCCCTTCCCGTTATCTCTCCCTAGGGAGACATGACTTGGGGTGTGGTGGGGGCGCGGACTCGGGCAGCCCTGGCAGCTGCCTCTAAAGGGATCTGGGAAACGGGTCACCTACGAATGTGCAGGGCCCAGTGGAAAATGAAAACAGGGGGCCCCTTAATAAAAACGCAAAAAACAAAAAGTGCTTTCAATGATATTTAAAAAAAATCCAGTTTTTCTTTTTTCCTGTGGTCTGTCTCTTGACTAGTTGTGGTGTTTTGTATTTGCTACTTAAAATCTTCTGAAGTAAGGAAAAATTAAAAAAAAAAAATCAGTTACTAGTGCACACTCAGAAACCCTGGTGGCACAGTGGTCAAGTGCTACATCTGCTCACCGGAAGGTCGGCAGTTCAAATCCGCCAGGCGCTCCTTGGAAACTCTGTGGAGCGGTTCTGCTCTGTCCTGCAGGGATTTCACCATTCACGTTTGTATTTTGAAATCACAGTTTTCTGAAAGAGTGTTTGACTCTGCTGAGGATCCACAACAATTATACAATCCGTATTTCACAGTTCACACCTTCACATGTATTCTGTGCTTAGCAGAAACAAAACTAGTTGCATAAACCTAGTTGCCAGAAACTAATTCAACTGCAGTGATTTCACTTCCTGATACATGCACTCTCATGGACTGAACTGTGTGCCCCCCAAACGTTTGTTGACTTGGCTAGGCCATGATTCCCAGAGTTGTGTGGTCACCCTCCAGTTTGGGATCCGATGCAATTATCTTGCGCGTTGAAAATCCTCACCTCTACAACGTTAAGGAGGCAGGACTAGAGGCAGTCGCCTTAAAGAGGCGGGACACAATGTACAGGATTAGACTGTATGTTGAGTCAGTTTCGTCTGAGGTATAGAAAAGATCAAATAAGCAAGGGAGACAGGGAGCTCCTACTACCAAGCAGGGGAGCCAGTGCTAGAGGACGCCCTTTGGGCCCAGGATCCCCGCACTGAGAGGCTCCTACACCAGGGGAAGGTTGGTGACAAGGACCTTCCTCCAGGGCCGACAGAGAGAGAAGGCTTTCTGCTGGAGCTCGCTGGCTGAATTCAGACTTCTAGCCTCCTAAACAGTGACAGAATAAACTTCTGTTTGTTAAAGCCAGACACCTGTGGTGTTCTGTTACAGCAGCACTAGAGGACTGAGACACCATCCGCTGTGGTGTTCCTGTTGGAGCAGCACTAGCTATGACATGCACCTTCTTCCAACACCATCTTCGGCTTACTGATGGATAAGTGAGGCCTGAAGGCCCAGGAGCCATGAGTTGGTCTAGCTTTCCCTCTCCTCCCACGCAGCCGGTGTTGGTGTAAGTGGTTGGCTAAGGCTGAGAAGCAGCAGGACTGAGGCAGCAGTCAATCGGACGGCTCAGCCTTTGGGGTTCCTTCGAAGACCATCACATTCTTCCTGCATGAAAGCAGTGAGTCTCTCGGGAATCCCACCCATCAGGGGCCTGAGAAGTCTGTGCTGCTGAGCATCAGACACACTGTGTGCAGCTGAGGAAGCAAGGAACAGTGAGACGTGGATTGTGTGCTGCGTGTGCTCAGGCTCCAGCTCCCTCACCTCGCTGGGCTACCTTACAAGACACACATTCAAAAGTAACAGTGACAATCCTAACACAGCACAGGAGAGAATTAAACCACACGCCTGGCCCTTCCAAGTACGGGCCACGAGCAATTGCATGGGTCACACAACCTGAACCTGGCTTTGCTGTTGACTCACCAAAGGCAAGACTGTGTTCTTGCCCCAGACACAGTGATGTCCAGAGGCGACAACTGCAGTAGGGGCGTGAGAGGGAGAGGAGGGAAAGGCTCAGTCTAGAAAGAAACAGGTAGTGATACGTACACGTGCGTGCGTGCAGACACACACACATACACACACACAGACATACACACACCATTCTGGTCCACTCCCACCCAGTCTGATTATGATGCTCAAGTCTGTCAATATGCCAGAACATTCTGAATGCTTTACAGGCTTTCATAATATCACAGTTGATTGCCAGTGCTGTTTCCAGCCAATACATACCAAAGCATGATTCTGAAGTCTTTAGCCAAGCTTCATAGTTGACAAGAATGATCAGTAAATAAATTCTCTTTTTATAAATCCAACCAATTCATTGAACATTTTGCAATAGATTCTGATACGGAACTGAATTCAGTGAATTCCGTGTGTTTCCCACCAGGACTGTAAGCTCGGTCAACGCTTTGTTAAGATGAGACTGGGAAGCAGGCTTACCACGCCGTCTTCCTAACGACGGGCGTGAGCAGGAAAAGAAGCTCAGGCCTTGACTAACTGTTCTGCCTTGCTATAAGTCTTGGTCTTCATTTATAACCGAATCAGAAGATCAGGACTTCCGCTGACATCTTCTGCAAAGTACGGGCTGTGTAACTTTAGTCTGGGTAGCCTAGGTACAGTGCCACATACTTCCAGGAGTTCCCTGCTCAGGTAAGTGAGAGAAACACTTCAAGTTCACGCTGGCCCTCGGACAACTCACGAGTCATTAACTGCAAAGCCCCTGAGAAGTCCTCCAGAGAAGACGCCTGTGTCATTAGCTACAGTTGTTTCAGAGTGCCTGACCACAAAACCCTTCTATACACCCACTATGCACACCTGTGAGACGTGCGGTGGACTTTGAGAAAGACACATTAGAGCAGGCAGGGGTGTTCTCCGACCCTCCCCTTCGCTAAATAAACGCCGCGCCTCTCTGAGATCCGCTTGGTCGCTTACGTTGGAGGTATCGGTACGCCTCATTCTAAAAGAACGGGCTTTTATTGTGGTAAATATAGTGGTAACAAATTGTCCTTAGAGTGTTTCTCATGATTCAGAGACCCTGGTTATGGTCCTCACACTGCTCCACATGACCCTTATTGTCACCCACCTGTGCCATTACCCTTGACACAAGCTCAGTGTACCCTAAACACCATGGCCCCCTGCTGCCTTCCCTCCTGCCCATCCTTGGTAGCCAAGAAGAAACACGAATCTTTATACATTTGCCTATCCAAAACATCTCATATAAGTAAAAATACATAGTTATTTTTTTAAGCACACATTTGTAATATCTGTTATTGAATACAAGAGGCATAAATACAGCATCTGACCCTTAGGAGCTCCTAATATACTGGGAAAGAAAGCCTGTATCTCCCTCAAAGCAGGTGGCACCGAACGGCCTGAACACCTTGACTGAAGAAACCAGGGCCCTGGGAGCCGAGGGGGAGGGCAGCCGAGGGGGAGGGAAGCCAAGGGGGAGGGCAGCCGAGGGGGAGGGCAGCGGGATCCAGGTCACAGAAGCCACTTTTAGATACAACAGCCAGACACGTACACACCCTTTGTTCTTTTCTGCCTGTCACTTTTCTCTTCCTTTCCCAGAGACACTCACAATACAAAAAGTGTTATTTGTTCTGTGCCAGCAGCTTTGCCAAGTTGGGCTCCCTACAATGCGAAGCTGAGAGCCACTTAACAGCTTTTCATCGGGAAGCTGGAGCCCTGGTGGCGCAGCAGTTAAGAGCTCGGTCAGCAGATGGAATCGCCAGGTGCACCTTGGAGACCCTTCGCGGCATTTCTCCTCCAGTCCTATAGGGTCGCTGTGAGTCAGAATCAACTCCCCAGCAACAAGTTTGTTTATTCATTTTCATCATGAAGTCATAGATCTTAGAGCCACAGGAAGAGATCTGTCATCGAAACCATCACAGTCCCTTGCCTGGGGGGCAGCAGGGGCCTGGCGTCTGCTGGCTTACACTCTCCCATCCTTGCACAGCAGCTTTGACGCCACGGCCAGACTGATTCTTCCCGACATAAACCCGACGTGGTCTTACTCCAGGGCCTTCCAGGACACCCAGGGCCACAGAGTCCTGGGGTGGCCTAGCCTCGGGGTGGCCTAGCCTCGGCCACTTCCCCCCGTGTGCCCCGTAGCCTCTCTCGCTCACGGAACTCCAGACAGGCTGGACACCTCGCTTTCTTCCCTCCCAAGCCTGGGTGTCTGCAGACCCCTTGTCCCGCATGGAGTTTCCCGCCACTTCACCTGGTTTCTGCTCACACACTGTCTGTTGAAGGCGTCTTGCCCTCTCCCCGCCCCTCCTCCGCATCTCCCCCATTCCCTTCTGCCACCCGACTTGTGCTCACCGAGCTTACTGTCCGCTGACAGCAGGCACGCTTGCTGCCATCCGTGAGGCCGGGATATTGCTCTGCTTTGTTCAAAGCTGTGGTCGACAGTGCTCAGCCCCTGCTACTATTGTCCCTGGATGAAGCCTGTCGCCCGGTGGCCTTGCACATGACTGAACAAACTGCTTCCTGTCTTCCCGGTCAGCTGCGACCGGACCATCATCATCCCCAGAGCTCTGAGAGGTTCATTTTCAGAAGGAGACCACTAGGCTTTCCTCCTGTCTACCCTAGTCTTCAGGCTCGCTGACACTTGTTCAGCATCTTGGCATCAAGCCACCCTCCACCCACAGCCAGGGGGCCGCTGTGCACGAGGGGCACTGGGCAGTCCCAAGGGGAAGGGAAGAGTTCTGCCCTCAACCACCAGCGCTCCGGTGCTACGTGCGAGCCATTGCAGAAAGGCTCCCCGAAAGAACAAATCGGGCCATGAACGATTTCAGGTGCATGTGCAGCGACACCATTCATTCTACAGAACTTCTGAGAGCATCAGAAAACATATGACTTCTCAGCAAACTCCAGCAGATGACCAACTAGTGACACAGGAATTTCAAGAAATTGTCCTAGAGGGAGTCTGTCACCTCCAGCTGACAGCCTTCTCTCAGTTCTCTGGTTCTAGAAAGAGTGGGTCATCTCCAGCTGACGGCCTTCTGTGACAGTTCTCTGGTTCTAGAGGGACTTTGTCACCTCCAGCTGATGACATTCTATGTCTCAGTTCTCCTATCTGTAAAAACAGAACGCCAACTACCTTATGTCGTTGTTGGGTGCTGCGGAGACTGTTTCAAATCATAGCGATCCCACATCATAGAGTAGAACTCTCCCACGGAGTTTCTAGGCTGCAATCTTTAGGGTAGTAGACTGCCAGGTATTTCTCCCTACTCACTGGGCCACTAAAACAAACAGCCATTGTTGTTCGGTTGATTCTGACTCACGTTAACCCTGCAGGACAGAATGGAATGGCCCCTTGGGTCTCCCAGTCTGTCATCCTGGAGAGGCAGATGGCCACAGCAGTCGCCCGTAGAGCAGCTGGAGGGTTCAAATCATCAACCTTTGGGTTAGTGGCCGAGTGCTTAACCACTGCATCACAGGGCTCTCATAGGGTAATAAACCGAAAGCCAGCCCAATGCCATTGACCAGATTCCAACTCCTGGCAACCCTGCAGGCTGGAGCAGAACAGCCCTCTGATGTTTCCAAGGGGTGGGTTGTAAGTTGGAACTGGCAGCCTTTGGACTAGCAGCCGAGCGTTGTAACACCATGCCATCGGGCCTTCCAGGGCCTCGGGCGCTGAAGCAAGATCATCTGTACGGAGCTTATCTTCATGTGGATGGCAAACAGTAATAATTCCCCAAATTCACCCTGATAGAATTTCCTTAGTACACAAGAAAGATAGTCAACTACTCATAAAATAGGATGGAATCTTAGAGCTTGGAGCTAATGAGCACCATGTTCTGGCTTCATTCATCAGCCATACGTGGCATAATTACATACTCGCATGTTAAAAACTGTAAATACAAAATTTTTTCATTTTCAGTAAATTTTAGAATTTGACAAGGTAATTAGTTTCAACCTACCAAGAAGTCCTTGTCCACCCCTTCCAAAAGAGCAGAACAGCATGAAGCCCTTCACAGTTTCATGGGAAAGTAGATGAGAAAATTCCTGATTTTAATCTCAACGGGCAAGGTCTTTCTTCCCCTGAGAAACTAGTTCCTCCTTTTCCTCTCAGCTCTGGAGATGGCTGCACAGCAGTCTCAGAGGAGAAACCAAGTGGGGAAAGTCCCAGAAATCAAGAGCCATCCCAACTCCAGGAGATGAAGAGTAAAGCATAGATGTATGGGAAAATCCAGCATGGCAATCGGAGGTGGTCCCTGAGTCCTGAGAGAGGCAACCTCACACCATCTCCCCCAGGCCCAAGGTGCAGCAGAAGACACCTGTAGCCTGGCTCTTTACACCTGGGGAACACAGCCCCGCTGGCCTTCACCTAGGAAGTTCCCTTTCTGCCCTGCAGCCTCCCAGCCCACCACCCCGCTCCAGGTCTCAGTGTGGGAAATGACAGTCAAGTTACTTAATTTGATGGAGTAAAAAGAACAAAAATATTTTTCAAAAAGGGGTATGGAATAAGCCTAAAAGTACAAACACAAAACAGCTAGATGTGAGGCACTGACCCTTTCATTTTTAAAACAACATGTTTCCTTCTTTCCTCTTGTGTGACCCCATCCTGTAGGGCAGTCCATTTAGAATAACTGAATGCAGCTTTAAATACACCAGGTTTGAGACGATCCACTTTTTGTTATTAGAGTGCCTTTGGGACTGAGAGGAAAACCCAATGGCACAGTGGTTAACTGCTCCCCAAAAGGTCAGCAGTTGGAATCCACCAGGCACTCCCTGGGAACTCTGTAACACAGTTCTACTCTGTCCTATAGGGTTGCTATGAGTTGGAATCAACTCTATAGCAGTGGGCTTGGCTTGGTTTTAGTTTGGAACTGAGTGCCTGACTTTTCAGGATTATCTTGCATTTTCGGTTCTTTATAAAGCTTTCCAAAATGTGATGATCTTGCACTGGAAAAATAAATAGATTGAGTATGGAAAAATTACATCGTGGTACCTCCCTCTTCTCTGAACGCACAGCGGAAAAAAGCACAGAACTAAGAACCAGGGGATAAAGGTTCAATCCTGGCTCCACAATTTGTCAAATGTTTACACCTGAATGAGTTTCATCACCCATAAAGAGTTGTTTTTGTTGTTGTTGGGTGCTGTCCAGTTGGTTTGGACTCACAGGGACCCTTGGGACAGAAAAGAACTACCCCACAGAGTCTCTAAGGCGTAGCCGATTGTAAGAGGTCCAACGGTTAAGTTCATGAACTTTACTGTTCTAAGTGCCACAGACTTCACTGCTGACTATCACTACGGTCACCTTTGAAGACCTCCCCGTGGGAAGCTGTGCACCGATGCCAGCGCCTAGTCCACCCCTCAAAGCAATTTGGGAACTGTTTCTGGAATGGCCATTGTGCATAGTGGCACAGTGGCAAGTTCACGAGCTTCATTATATTGTTGCCTGTGAGGGAGTTTTTAGCCAGTAAACAAATCATTGTATTGGAACACCTTCCCTACTCATCTGACCTGGTCCCCAGTGACATTTTTTCTTATCTGAAGATCAAGGAAATATTGAAAGGAAGACATTTGGATGACATTCAGGACATCAGGGGTAATAGGATGACAGCTCTGATGGCCATTCCTGAAAAAGAGTTCCATAATTGCTTTGGAGGGTGGACTAGGCACTGGGGTCGGCACATAGCTTCCCGAGGAGAGTACTTGGCATGTGACTGTGGTGATATTCAGTGATGACGGGTATGTAGCACTGTTTCTTGGAGCAGCTTGCAAACTAAATTGCCAGGCCTCTGTTCAAAGTGCCAACCTTTTGGTTAGCAGACGAGTGCTTAATCACTGCACAACAGCGTCGCTGGTGAGCAGGAAGGTAACAGTAGCCGCTTACGGGGTTTGTTTGGATAATTGAAAGAGGTCATCGATCTCATTTAGAAATGGGAATGATCACTTCAAAATTGTAAACGTTTCTGCCAGCCATTGCCACTGAGTCGACTCCAACTCACTGCAACCCCTAGGACACAGGAGAACTGCCCCATTGGGTCTCCAAGGAGCAGGTGGTCGATTCTACTGCCCACCAGAAGGTCCGCAGCCGAGCTCACAACTGCCGCGCCACCAGGCTCCACTGTCAGTGTCACTCATTTCGAAGTGAAAAGGCTCTACAAGGATAAACTGCTACCACTGCTGCCACCAGAAAGCATCACATGGTCAAAAATCTTATCAAAACATTTTTAGAACAGAGAAATGTGCAAGTCAGTTTGATGAAATTATTAAACGATAAGCTTTTAGTCCTTTTAGAAAATTTTGTTACGTTATTCCCTTTTCCTTTCTACCTGGGGAGTAAGAGGAGCAAGGGGAAGAGAAGGGAGACCCTTGTCTCCGTGGTGCTGTGGGCACGCGTCCTGTTGCTCGGCTCCTCTGGAATGTTCTTGGCTAAGCTTTGTCCGGGGCCGCTGGAAAATCGGGAGGGCGACCGTGAAACCGGTGTGCAGGAGCGCCGGCCTCGGAATTCACAGCAGTGAGAAATGCAAGCACGGGCTGGGGAGCTGAACGCATGAGAGCCGCACGACGGTCGTTTATCCCGAGGTCACGCTTCTCTCGGTGCGCCAGGGTGAGCGCCCTTCCCCGTGAGGTTTCCGCCTGTCACCTGTGTCTTTTTGTTTCTGAAGTTGGACTGGCCCCGCCAGACGCCAGCTCTGGGAGCCCTCAGCCTAGACGGTGAACTGGAGACGGCAGTGACACGGTGGGGAAGCGCCACCAGCTGCCTGGCCTTCGCCCTGTCCCCCCGGCACACGGGGCGCAGCGCCCCACATCTGGCTGTCGCCAGTCCCTGGCGGGGTGTCCGCGCTCCCACCTCCCAGGCTCCTCATCACTGTGCGCCTGGCTCTCCAAGCCCCTCGAGGCTGGCGTCATCCTTCTCGACCCAGCTCCCTAAGTTTGCCGTGTGCGGGGACCCTGTGTTGACCCCGAGCCGTGATACCCAACTATGGGACTGGAACGAATCTCTGATTACCCGCAGGACCTGGGTGAGCGGTGCGCCCACCGCACCCTGGGGCCTGGCCACCGCGGGCGTCATCAAGCGTTCAGAACGCTGCCAGACTCGCCCGGGAGCTGGGAGCACAGCGGCTCTGGCAGGGGGGGGGCTGGCTCTGCCCTTCTGTCGGGATGGAGGGATGGTTTCCTGGCTCGTATCAACGTCACTCAGCTTGCTTGGGGCCCTGTCCTGGGCTTCTATTTCTCCCAGAAGGCCGGGCTGAGTAGTTGCTCAGAAACCCTCTGCTGATCGCCCTCGGGAGCTTACCCCTTCCAATTCTGTGTGATCCTTCTGATGCTCACTTGTGGTAGAGTCAATACTGACTCACAGCAACCCTCTAGGACAAAGTAGAACTGCCCCATGGGGTTTCCAAGGAGCACTTGGTGGATTTGAACTGCCGACCTTTTGGTTAGCAGCTGAGCTCTTCACCACCACGCCTTGGCAGTTCAAACCCTCCAGATGCTCCTTGGAAACTCTCTAGGACAGTTCTACTCTGTGCTAGAGGGTCGCTTCCAGTCGGATTCAACTCCACAGCTGCGGGTTTTTTGGGGGGGAGGTTCTGCAGCTCCATGTTTTATCACAGAGGGAGATGCTAACACAACTAGACTTAAGAATGTAATGAGCAGCGGATCTTGGTTTTCCAACAGGAAAGGTCATCTTCTACAAGCGGGAAATTAGTTCCTAGGGTCGCCATGAATCGGATCCGACTCGACGGCACTTGGCTTGGCTTTAATGACAACAGCAAGAGTCCACCCCCGTGCATCACAGTCATTCCACAGACGTTGTGTCTGTCGAATTTGTTTTTTTATTGGGCTAAAATGTAAGTAAAGAGACATACAGCATTCCCCTGCCTCTGTGTGTATAATTCATGCTGTCCGACCATTCTTGCTGCCCTTCTCTACTTCATCCCACCACTGTTAAACTCAGTGCCACTTAAGTAAACACTCCCCTTTTCCCGTCTCATCGCTGGTAACCACTAAGAACCTTGGTTTCCATAGATGCGCTTACTTTGTGTAAGTGAGGCCCCAGAGTAGCTGCCTTTGGGGACTGAGGCATCTCGCTCAGCAGGTCTTCAGGGCCATCCGCACTGTGGCTCGCTTTCTTGTTGTCACTTGCTGCTGGGGAGACTGTCACCCACGAGGACTCCGTGAGTGCGAGGAGAACGGCTCCCCCGGTGTTCCAGGCTGTGACCTTTCAGAAGCAGATTGCCAGACCTGTCTTCTGAGGTGCCTCTGGTTTCAAATCGCCAACCTTTGGGCTGGCAGTCAAGTGCTTAACTCTTTGAGCCCCAGGAGCTCCCCGTAGCAGGCAACAGGGCTTTAGTTCTCTGAACACCAAAAAAAAAAGAGAGAAAACCAGAAATCAAACTCACTGCCACTGAGTCTCTTTTGACTCACAGCAACCCTACAGGACCATAGTAGAACAGCCCTGTAGCGTTCCTAAGGAGTGCCTGGTAGATTTGAACTGCAGCTCTGTGATTAGCAGCCACAGCACTTAACCACAACACCGAGAGGGTAGGATTTCGCTGGGTATGTCTGCCACATGTTTTGCTTTTTGATTCACCTGCTGAAGGACATTTTGGTTACAATCCGTCTTAGCTACCTAGGGCTGCTATAACAGAAACAGCACAAGTGGATGGCTTTAAAAAAGAGGAATTACTCTCTCACAGCTTCGTAGGCTAAAAGCCCAAATTTAGCACTCCAGCTCCAGGGGAAGACTTTCTCTGTTAACTCGGGGGAAAGGTCCTTGTCATCTGTCTTCCACTTGATGACAGGTTCCATACAGGACCCGCAGGTCCAGGGATGTGCTTAGCCCTGGCACTGCCTTCTTGGCGGCCTGCGGTCCCCACGTCCCTCTGCTCACTTCTCCCTTTTGTATCTCAAGAGACTGACTCAAGCTGCAGCCCGGTCCAGCAGGTTGAGGCCTGCCTCTGTAACACCGCTGCTGCTGATTCCGCCTCACTAACGCCGCAAAGGTAAGGCCTACAGCACAAAGGACAGTCACCTCAGAGACAAAATGATGGCCAGTGATGCAATCCTGGGGACCAAGGCTTACCCAAGCTGACACACATCTGGGGGGACATGGTTCACACCACACCTTCTAGTGCGGCTGTTGTGAAAGGTGCTGCAACGAATACTGCTGTACTACTGTGTCTACTCTGGTCCCAAATTAACAGCCAAACCCAACAACAACAAAGGTGTTTTACAAACAAGGAAACTGAGGCTTGGGATGGATAGTAACTTGGCTAACGCATCCAGCGCTGAGGCAGCAGAGGCTGGGTCACAGTCTGCCTCACTCCAAAGCACACACTCCTCGGGAGCCTCTAACAGCTGGGACCAGACAGACACAGCTGGCCTCAAAAAGACCATGGAATTGGAGTTCACCCTCAGTTTGTCCTGTTGTACACAGGGCCACTACGAGTCAGATCCAGCCAGACAGCACCTAGCCACAATCTTCAGATCTCAGCTAAACTGTTATTTCTAATTTTCAAATAATGCACAGAATTTTAGTTGTTAAGGTCTAAATGAGACAACTGGAATGAAACTATTGACAGCACCACGTGAGAAAGTAAGTTTACCAGCTCAAGAAGAACACCAATTCACATATTTGTGGCTCCAATATTCCTTCGGCGTTCAAGTGTCCCCTTCCTATGGTACACATTGCGCAACAAGGTGATTTAAGACAGTTCTCACCTTTAAGGAGCTCAGAGACGATGGCATTTGTATTTCCATGTAATAGAGTATCAAAGCCTTTATGAACTTTTTAATGAAATTTTCTAGAGAAAATTGCTAATATTCTTCTGGCTCTCTAAATCAACTTGTGTTGGTAGAGAATGCCGGCTGTCACTTGATACCCAGGTTGTGCCCAAGCAGTGTGAAAAAAAAATTGTTTTTCAAAGAATAAGCGTATGCATTCAGTGGCTCTGTCTTAAAACAGAAGTGAGCGTGCCGCGAGAAGTGACCACACGGTTGTGCTCCCGAAGCTGACCTGTTTTTCTAGCTTCAGGAAATGTTTTCAGTCCAAAGACCTCTTGCAGTCCAATTAGTTCCTTGATTTTGCAAGTAATTTGCACTTTTTAAAATTTTATAGCAGAGCTTTGTGGTTCAGACAGTAATACTCTGTTCTTGGTGCTTATGTCCTTACCTACATCCTGGAACAGATTGGAGAACATGACTCGCCACTTAGGGAGCAGTGTCGTCACTAACATCCGTGGTTGCTGATCCCAGGCCTCGGGACCTCTGCCCTGTTACCACTGTTTCAGTAAACTAATAGGAAGTTGGAGCAGGCGGCATTTTATTTTTATTTTTATTTTTTTCCTTCCATTTCTACAGATGAAGAAAGTGATGCAGAGAGAAGTAAGTGACTTCAAAGATACAAGGGACAGGCCTGGGGGTCAGGATGATGTGGAGACAGCCCTGGCTTATCCAGGGTTAAATGGCTGTGGTTCCTGAGCTCGGAGGGCGCGGCGCTGCTGTTGCGTCTCCTGCACTAGCTGCCCTCGAGTGACCCTGGTTCACGGCGACCCAGTGTGGCAGCGCACGACTGCACTCCACAGGCTCTCCAGTGGCTGACTCTTCAGAAGTGGGTCACCAGGCCTTTCTTCCTAGTTGCCTCTGGCTGAACTTGAACTCCTAACCTTTTGGTGAAGAGCCAAGCATGTCAACCATTTCTGCCACTCCTGTGGTAAAAAAGAAAAATGAAAACCATTGCCATCAAGTCGATGACTCATAGTGACCTTATAAGACAGAGTAGAACTGCCTCATAGAGTTTCCAAGGAGTGCCTGGTGGATTTGGACTGCCAACCCTTTGGTTACCAGCCAAACTCAGCCACTGCCCAGTCAGGGCTCCCATCGCCCAGGGATTCCTGCATTTCCTGTATGCTCCCGCAAATTCAATGACAGGCCCATTATTCTTACAAAGGAGAGCCACTTCTTTGGAATATGGTTAACATTACAAGTTCAGGTCAAAGCAAAAGCCTCACCTAGGACATGCCACATGGACTGAATAGAAGGGGGTTCCCAAGGCCTCTCAAGTATTACAGCTGTAGTAGTCTCTGCTGCTCGCGGAGTCCCTCTTATCTCCCACACGTCATGTGTCGTGATCCCCACACAGTCCAGAATGTGCTCTCAACCTCATTTCATAAATAAAGAGCCATGTGCCAAGTGTCTCCCAGCATGTAGGTGAGTTCTGCTTCCGGCCACCTCTCAGAAGGTCAGGCTTTCCCTCTCATTTGTGAGTTCAAGGGCCAACACAAGGGATAGAGCAGTCTCACTTGGTTGGCAAGCCATGGTCAGATGTTTACACCATGAACTGAAGACTGAGAAGACGTGTAGATGGAACATCCTGAGTTGTCCCCATACTGCAAGGGGCTTCTTCTCTCACTTTCCGTGGCTACCGAGGCAGCAGCCATCCTGCTTCTGGCCCAAGAAGGGGAGACACGAGGTCCTCCTCTCAAAGCTTGCTTCCAGGTGGGGCTCTAAGTCCTGGTGAGTATGCAGTTCTCCAGGCAAGAATGTCCTTTAGGGACATCCTCTTGCCTGTGTTTGATATGTTTCTGCTTGGCCTGTGGACCCAAGTCCACAAACACAGGGCAGAGTTAAAGAGGTTGGTTGTTCCATTTTTGATACTCCAGCACTCTCCTGAAGCTCAAGAGACAGGTGTCTTCCTACAATCCTTTGGAAAAACAGAGCACAAACATTGCTAAAGAAGTCAAAGAACTGTCAAGAACAAACCAGTGAAACAGATGAGGGTGACTAGATTTCTAGCTGTACAATTGTGTGTGAGCTTTTAGAAGTCTTGTGAACTTCTGCATACCCCAGTACCTACCCTTAACTGATTTTCAAAGACGAGGTCAGGATTTCCACATGTGAGGGAGATCTATTTGTGATCATAAGAATAACCATTATAACAAATGTCTGTATAATATTTGTATGTTTAAAATCTGTCATAAACACTCCTTAGGTTCAGCCTTCAGCCAAAGATTAGACAGGCCCATAAAACAAACAGTAACACACACAGCTCAACCACATATGTGAGACTCAATGGGAACAGCAGCCCGGGGACAAGAAAAGAGAAGGCAAGAGAGGACTGAAAGCTGGACAAATGGAAATACAGAAAACAAGCCTGAGAAGCGAGAGTGTTGACGTGTCACAGGGTTGGCAACCAATGTCACAAAACAATGTGTAAATTAATTGTTTAATGAGAAAGTCATCTGTTCTGTAAACCTTCATCTAAAGCACAATAAACAAGAAAAGCTTTCCTAGACAATACAGCGGGTCCACTTCAGCTTGCAGGTGCCAAAGGCGGGGTGTTCGAATCCTGGCCCCACAACTTCCAGGCCCGTGATCACAGGTATGTTCTTGAGCTCATAATTATTTTGCAAAATTGGGATGATTGTGAAAATGAGATGAATTAATGTATCTAAAACACTTTGAAATGTGCATGGTACCCAGCAAGGGCATGAAAATGTTATTTTTTGTGCTTTTTGCTTTCTTTTGTTTAGTACCTCAACAAAGCTGGTACACAGTAGGGCCAAGACTAGAAGAGAAGAAATCAAAGAAATTTTTCATGAAACGTTTCCATAAAAATAATAAGGCACCCTTCTGATGTCCCCTGCCACTTAATGTTAGGCTGGGTGTGAACGTGGAGCCCACTTGGTCAAACCTGGAGAGCACTGCTGCTTTGGTGACTCTCTGCCTATGTGTAGCCTGCTCAGGAGTTGAGTCCTCAGCTGAGATCCACCTCTATGAGGTCCTGGCGTAGCCGTCAGTCACAGACTGGTTGAAAGTTAGAACTTACTTTGGTTGGCTTTCCTGTCATTTGATACTGGCAGGCTGTTTCGTAGTCTCCGATTATCTTCCTCCCACCTGCAGGGGCCCTGTGGACAGGTGACAAGCCTTCCTTCCAGTGTAACAACTTGTTCCCCCAAATGCAATGAGGAACCAGTCTCATCAAAACCAACCTAAGAGTCTCCACGATTCCCCTTATACTCACCCCTGTAAGAAACTGCAATAACTGAGTTGATTTTGAAAAGACTGACAGACACAAGAGAATAATCATGATAGCAGTGATTGCTAAGATTTGATGGGAGCCCTGGTGATGTGGTGGCCGTTTGTCTGCTAACCAAAAGGTTGGCAGTTCAAATCCACCAGCCAATCCTTGACAACCCTGTGGAGTAGTTCTCTGTCTTATAGGGTCACTGCGAGTTGGCACTGACTTAACAACAGTGGTGGGTTGTGGGGTTTTTTTTTTTTGGTCTTATTATTTTTTGAGTGCTTACCACGTGGCAGACACAGCCGTAAGCATTTTGCGCATGCTGACAACAACTGTGTGAGGTAAGTGCTCTTGGTCCTCCTGTTTTACAGATGAGGAAATGGAGGAGCAGGAGGGGACTAAGTACTGTGACTCCCAAAGCATGGCTGCCAAGCGGGAGAGCCAGCATTCGAACCCAGCCGCTTTGTCCTACCACAGAGCTGTAAACAGAACCCTCCCGAGGTGACACCCTAAGACAGCATACCACACCTTCCTGCTCCCTCTGTTTTGAATGAGAAAACAACTGATGAAGTTCTGTGTGAAAGCACATATGAACAGACAGCCAAGCAGAGCAGAGGTGGCTTTCTGTAAAGCGGCCCACCAGTGACCTTGGTAAATCTACCATTGTCTAAGGTCCCCGGCAGAAACCCTGGGAGCATGGGGGTAAAGTGCTGCAGCTGCTAACCGAAAGGTCAGCAGTTGCGTTCATTACATGCCCCTTGGGAACCCTACAGGGCAGTTGTACTCTGTCCTACAGAGTTACTAAGAGTCAGAATTGACTAGACATAAGGGGTTCTGGTTTGGGTTTTGGTTTTTGGAAGGTCTCCCTTGTAAGAGCAGATTTCTGACATTTCCCAACCACTTCTCTTCTCAATGGTGGACTTACATTTATTTAAAAATACTGGAGGGCAAACCAAAATGCCAAAGCGTCAGTCTGGTCTAACAGTAACACTTACTAAATACCTAGCTATCAGCCAAGCAATGGTGATTTAACAGTTTCAAATAAAATCCCTACCCTCATGACTCTTACATTCCAAGTGAGGGAGACAGGTAAATCATAGAAATGAATCATATAAAATCAGTTAAAAACAAACAGAAGGTGGAGGAGTACTACTCAAATCAGGAGCACCGTGAGAGAACTTCCTAAGGAGATGATTTTGAACAGAGACCGGTGTGAAGGAAGGGAGCCAAGCAGACGGGACACCGGTGCTCAGAGGGAAGGACAGGAAGAACAGCCTTGGGACGGGACCGCGGGGGCGGGTTTAAGAAGCAAGGAGATTTCCCTTATGGTTGGTGCTCAGTGAGTGAGAAGAAAAATCGTAACATGAGCTGGGAGACACAGTCAGGGGCCAGAGTACAACGTTCGTATAAGGCCTTGACAAAGAATGTGGGACTTTCTTCTGCAGTGATGGAAGTCAGTGGAGGATTTGGAGTAAGGCAGTCGTGCCCAAATTTGCTTCTCTGAAGATATCTCTGCCTGCAATGTGGATGACTGGCGAAGGGGAACCCAGAGAAAAGCCAGCTAGGTACATGCCGCAGGACCCGGAAGGAGACAATGGCACCTTTGGACAGAACAGAAATTGATAAAGCTGATGAGCAGTGGTGGAATCTGGAGTGTTTTGAAGACCGAACTCAAAGTTTGCAGTCCAAGCACGAGTAAACAGAGGCGCATGTTTGGTTAGAGAAAGGTCATCAAGAACCTTCTTTTAGACATGAGGAGATTGACATGCTCATTAGACCCCTAAGGTAGATTCTGAGTAGGTGTTTGGATAGAGAACCACAGTCTGTGGTAGCGCAGTCAAGGCAGAAGACAGAAATGTAGGAATCCACATCCAGGTGGTTTTTAAGGATGTGAGCTGGATTTGATCCCTCAGGATGGCAAATGCAGATGAAAAGAGAAGAGGGCTCAAGACGGGGACCGGAATCACTCCAGTGCAGAGGCAAGATGCAGGGACCGCTCTGACAGAGAAGGCTGAGGAGGGGCAGCCGACGCGCCAACGCCAGGAGAAAACCAGCAGCATGTACTGTCCCCGAAAGCAAAAGAAAACTGTTTTAAGGGATGAGACAGTTAACTGTCCTCATGTGAAGGCAGTGTTGGGGGGCTGCACGTGGTGGTGGCTGAGACTGGGCTTTCGGGTTAAACAACAGGGAGGATGGTGGGAACCTTGGAAAGAAACACCTTAGTGAAGTGGTGAGAAAGCACGCTGGACTGATGGTACCGAAGTGGAAGGTGAGGACGCATCCGAGAGACAACGCTGTCAACTTCGCAAAGTCGTACTGGCTGAAAGGTCTGGTTCTTTTTGAAATACTGAATGCTGATTTTTGATGCTGGCAATCTGCTTCCGAAAGGTCACAGCCTTGAAAACTCTACGGAGCCGTTCTGCTTTGCGCACATGGAGTCTCCACGATTCAGAATCCCCTTGAAGGCACCTGACAACAACATGCTGGTTTTGAAGTTTAACTTCTGAAGGCAATTTTTTTCCATCTATTTCCAGGATCTTTGAGGGTACCTTGAAGTGTTCCATAAAAACAACCTACTTCAAATTATCAGACAAAAATGTGTTAATTTGAAAGTTCTAACATATAAAATGTCAAGAATGTATAAAAACAATCACTGTGGCTGAAGAGAGCAGTAAAAGGAAGCAAGATTTTAAATTACCGTAAAACCACACCTCTGCCTTCAAGTCGATTCTAGCTTGTGGGACCCTACAGGACAAAGGAGAACTGCCCCATAGGGTTTCCAGGGAGCGGCTGGTAACTGGCACTGCAGACCTTTTGGTGAGGAGCTGGGCACTTAACCACTGTGCCACCAGGGGTCCAAATTATCAGAAAGGGCTATAACTTAATTCTCCTGGAATAAAAGCTTTTCTTCACAAGAAACCCTTCTCTAACAGAGCTCCATCCAGTTACTGCGGTCATTGAGTCAGTTCAGACTCCTGATGACCCTGTGTGTCAGAATGCGACTGTGCTCCACAGAATTTTCAGTGGCTGATTTTTCAAAAGCAGATGAACAGGACTTTCTTCTGAGATACCTATAGGTTGACTCCAAACTCTCAGTTAGCAGCTCCACTCTCTCCTAGTTTGCACCACCTGGGGACTGCGAGAACACAGTATATACTCACTGGCATTGTTATTGATTCATGGTGACTTGGATCCTTTAAAAGGACTTTTGTTACAGAAAATTTAAGATGAAATAGCTTTATCATGAAGAACATGTAAAGATTAAGCCAATAAAATAGTAATTTTCTATAAAAACTTTAGGACGTATAAATAAAATACTGTTGAACAAATAGAATGCTTAGTCTTAAAGGCAAAAGCACTAAACTCTATAAATAAACAAACAGTTTGTATGTACACTTTCTATGTCCCTTTTTCTGGGATTAGCACAATATACATTTTTCATTTGTTTGTCTTCAAAGCATATTGGACCCATCCGGATTTAAAATGTCTTGCTAGTAGACATTAGAGGTTTAAAAGCTCCTAATTTTCTTGAGGGACCCTAGTGGCTGGCACGGTGGTTAAGAACTCAGGTTGATACCTAAAAGGCCCGTGTGTCATTACAGACATTTTAAATCATGTACCGTTTCCTTGTATAACACGTGAAGGGGGAAGCTAATGATTGCTCGCAAACTGATGCTGGTAACAAAAGAACTTAGGGAAGCTCAGAACATTCTGGGATGTGCCATGGCTGTCCTGAAAATTCTGCCCTCTGAGACATCCCAGTCACCTCAGGCTACTGTCATGGGAGTTTGGGGCTGGAATTTTTACTACCTCTGTAGCCACGTAAACCTCCCTAAGTTGAAAGTTCAGCTGAAGCGTTCCTGAGTTAATGATTGGTTCAGAAGCCTGGAAGAAACAGAAGCTAATTCTGTCTGAAGAAGCCAACTCTAAAGCTAGTTCCTAAAGTTTAAGTCTCTCAGATAAAGGGAAAAATCACAAAACACATGAGGATCATACCACGCATCCAAGGATGGTTCAATATTGGGAAATCAATCAATTTAATCCACCACACAAATAAAATAAAAGAATGGCATGATCGTATCAATCATTGCAGAGAAGGCATTTTATGAACTCTGACACTCATTCCTGATAAAAATTCTAAGCAAAATAGGAATAGAAAGGAAATTCAACAGTATAATAAAGGACATTTATACAAAATGAACAGATAACATTTTTCTCAACAGAGAGAGACTGAAAACATTTCCCTTGAAAGTGGGAATGAGACAAAGATGGCCTTTCTCACCACTTCCATTCAGCGCTGTACTAGAAGTCCTAGTTAGAGCAATTAGGCAAGAAAAGAAGTTAAAGGGTATTCAAATTGGCAAGGATAAGTAAATTTATCCATATTTGTAGATGACATGGTTCTATACAAAGGAAGTCCCAAAGATTCCACAAGAAAGCTACTGAAACTAATCGGAGGATCCAGCAAAATAACAAGATACAAGAACAACATACAAAAATAAGTCTCATTCATCTACACCAAAAAACAGAACTGCAAAAAGAAAATCAGGAGAACAACAGTGTTTAAATTGTCCACTCCAAAAGAAATAAAATACTGAGGCATAAATCTAACAAGGTTTGTAAACAATTTACACAAAGACAACTATAAGACATTACTGTAAGAAATCAAAAAAGATGCAGTGGGTAAATTGAAAAACATACCATGCTCATGGATAGTTTCTTAGTTCTGTAGTGCTACAGTAATTGAAGGACTGCAAGTAGATGGCTTAAAAACAGAAATTCTATTCTGTCATAGTCTAATAGGCTACAAGTCCAAATTCACGGTGTCCACTCCGGGGGAAGGCTTTCTCTGTTGGCTCTGGAGGAAAGTCCTCGTCATCAATCTAGCGCTGGACTGAGAGATTCTAAGGCACAGGGACACTGAGTCCTTTCCAAAGGATGTGCTCTGCTCCCAGCACTACCTCTTGGTGGCATGAAGTCTCCAAATCTCTCTGCTAGCTTCTTTCTTTTGTATCCTAAGAGATTGTCCCAAGGCACAATACAACATTACAGGCTGAGTCCTGCCCCACCCACACAACTGCTGCCCATCCTCCCTCATTAAGATTATGGAGATATGGTTTACAAAGTATAGGAACATCACACAATACCGGGAATCATGGTCCAGCTAAAATGTTGCACACAATTTAGGGGGAACACAATTCAATCTGTGACAGACAGGGAGACGTAGCATTTTGAAAATGTCAATATTACCCAAAGTGATCTATAGATACAATACAATCCTGACTCAGATTCCAGCAAGATTTCTTAATGGGATGGAAAAACTACTCACAGTCTTCCTATGGAAAGCAAAGAGGACACGGACAAGTAAAACAGTACTAAAGAAGCGAACAAAGTAGGAGGCTTCACACTTCCTGACCTCAGAATCTACTACACAGTCATGAGGGTAAAAACAGCCTGGTAGTGGTACAATGACAAACACTCAGACAACGGGACAGAAGTGAGGTCCCAGAAGTAAATCTCTCCACTGTGGACAGCTGATTTCTGACAAAAAGTCAAAGGCCCTTGACTGAGGAAGAGATAGTCTCTTCAACGAATTGTCCTGGCAAAATTAGGTATCTCTCCACAGAGAAGTGAAACAAACAGGACTCATACCTTATACACATGAAAACTAACTCCAAGTGGATCAAAGTCCTAAACATAAAACCTACTGCTCCAAAGATCACAAACAAAAAAAATATGGACAACGCTAGGGGCCCTAACACATGCCGTGAATTCTGTACCAGTCGTAACTGAAACATGCACCAACAATAGAAGGTGCAGTATGTGAAGGAGACCCTCTAAAATTAAACACACCTATCAAGAGACCTCTTCAAGAGAGTAAAAAGGGAGGTGGAACTCTTGTACACTGCTGGTGGGAGCATCACCTGGTCTAACTGATAGGGAAAACCCAGCAGCACTTTCTTAAAAAGCTAGAGAGAAAAACACCGTGTGATCCAGCCACCTTACCTTGTAGTATTATTCATAATACCAAAAGATGAAAACTCCTAAGTATTCATCAGCAAATGGATGGACGAACAAACTCTGGTGCAGACACACCATGGACCACTAGGCAGTGATACGGAGTGATGGGCTTACGTTGGACATGTCGGGGGGGTCAGCCCACGGAGAAGGACATCACGCTTGGTAGAGCGGAGCGTCAGAGAGAAAGGGAGCCCCTTGATGAGACGGACGACACAGCGGCCCCAACGGTGGGCTGAAGCACAGCAAGCACGGTGGTCACGGCGCCAGACCAGGCACTGTTTTGTTTGGTCATGCTGAGACTGCTGCGAGTTGGAACTGACTCCACGGCACCTAACGGCAACAACGAAGAATAACACGGTCACAAGATACCTCACCGCGTGGAGGAGCCTGGAAGACACTACGCAGAGTGAAATAAGCCAGCCACCAAAAGAGAAATACCGTAGGAGATCACTATTACTTAAAAAAAAAAGAAAAAACTTTACGTACAGATAAAAACATTGTTTGACGGCTACCAGAGAAGGGTAGGGGACGAGGGGAGTAAATTACTAAACAGATAAGAAGACATATAGCAATCCTGGTAAAGGGAAAGTCGATACACTGTGTGGGAGAAATCAGTACAACATGACAAGGACAGGCGAGACGCTGAAAGGAACACAAGAACCAAGGGTAACTGCGGCACTACAACAGTGACAGGGACAGTCCTGTAACAGCAGCATTAACAATAACAATGTTCGGAGGGAGATGTGGATAAATATGCTGAAGAGGCGTGGGAGGGTGCAAGGAAGTGTGCCCGCCTGCAGGTACAGTTAGAAAAAAGAAAAGCATTGCTGCTGGGTCCACTTCAACTCACAGTGACGTCATAAGACAGGAGAACCGCCCCACAGGGGCACCTGGCGGATGTGAACGGCTGGTGGCTTGGTTAGCAGCCTCGTGGGGCTTCCAGGGTAGGTTAGGCTGTAAAGACCTCTATGTACATACCTGCAGATGTTGCACATCTGCTAATAGACAGCAGAGCACACAGTAGGCTCAGTCATGGAAACTTCTTAGGCACAACCAAGCACCTACTAGGATGAAAACACTAGGCTTGAAAGCTGAGGATCATGGACTCAGGGGACATCTGCATCAACTGCCATGAAGTAGTGCATGAAGACCGCGTCCTATATCCTGCTTCAGTGGGTCTCCGCTAGGATATTAAAAGCTGGTGAGCAGCCACCTAAGATGCAGCTAGCAGTTTCTTCCCACCCACAGCAAAGGAGCGTGAAGAAATCAAAGACTCAGGAGAGCAATTAGTCCAAACAACTAACGGACCACACGCACCACAGCCTACCTGACCGGGAGACCAGGAGTAGATGGTGTCCCGCCACCACTACCGACAGCTCTAACCGAGATCACACAGAAGATCCCAGATGATTTTTAGGCACATAGAAAAACTAGCCTCCTGTTACATTTTGCCTTCTCATACACATTTACGGTACAGGTAGAATTTTATACCAACCTGAAAGGTCTCATTGAATTCATTAAAATTGGCTCACTGGTTTGTATGGCTCTTGTATGTCCGTTGGTCAGAGAAGGTTCCTCCCTCAAGGGCTGGTCATTTTGGCCTTCACTGATAAGGATGGCTTTCTGGGCCTTCCCAGGGTCCCAATTCAGCTATTTTCACCTTCGGTGATATCACTATGTTCCTTCTACCTTCCAACCCCGTTTGTTGATTCCTACCGTTGCCTCAGAACTCAGCCAACAATGAACATTAATGATTACAAGTTACAACTAAAATGTACGAGGCTATTCCTGAAACTCCTCCGCCTTTGAAACATCAAGTTCTTCTTTATAAGTATATTCAAAAATTTATATGAAACAGTGCTGAACATGAATGTAAGCATATGTATATGAGGTCTCTGACAATTCAGACTGTGAACTTGATGGTCCTAAGTGCTACAGACCTCATCGCTGAATATCACTATATTCATTTTTGAAGTATTCCCCTTGGGAAGCTACACCCCAACTGTAGCATCTAGTTCACCCTTCAAAGCAATTATGGAATTCTTTCCATAATGGCTATTGTGCATGGTGGCGCAGTGGCAAGTTCCTGAACTTAATTCTACAGTTTTCTGTAAGGGAGTTTTTAAGCAGTAAACAAATAACTGTATCTGGCCCCCAGTGACTTTTTTCTTGACCTGAAGAGAAGAGAAATGTTAAAAGGAAGACATTTGGATGACATTCAGGACATCAAGGGTAATATGATGACAGCTCTGATGGCCATTCCAGAAAAAGAATTCCTATTTTGCTTCTAAGGGCAGACTAGGCACTGGCATCAGTGCACAGCTTCCCACGGGGATTACTTTTAAAGTGACTGTAGTGATATTCAGCAATGAGATGTGTGGCACTTTTTCTAGGATGAATTCACCAACTTAATTGACTGACCTTGTAGACCTAATTCCTATCTTTAGAGGTCAGTTTTATGAGAAATTGATTATTTTTGTTGTTGTTGTTTCAAAGAAAGCTTAAAAACCTACCCAGTACACCTACGCGTGTCGTAACAGAGACACAGACCAGCCAGCGGGCCATCTATGTGCAGATTTACCTAGTGATGGTTTTGTTACACGATGGTATGCGGAAATGTAAACAGTCATACAGACCCAGCTGAACTTGTCATGACCTCAATATGATAAACATTTTGACAACCACAGTTTACACCCTCTTTGGTTGACTCCCCCCTCCCCTTTTCTACCTGTCAACGAATAATGTCCACTCAGGGCTGCTTCTGGTCCATTAATTCTGCTCGGTTGTCTCTGAAATTTTGGGCAACATGCTTCTCAGGTAATTGCAGCAGGAGTCAGGTAGAGAAGGAGGCTGCCAGCAGCCGGGTGAGGCCCTGAGGCTTGGCGGTGGGCTTCCTGCTGAGCCCGGGGCTGTCACTCAGTGCTGGGGCAAGCCAGTTACTATCTGCCTCAGTCACTGCTCCCCGCGGTCACAGGAGGAGGAAAGCAGGCCTTCTCCTCACAGCCGAGGACAAGCAGCGGGACGCCGGAGCTCCCTGGGCCCGTTGCACATCGTCCCCCGCTGGCTTCCCCCTCCCGCACTCCAATCTTCATCTTTCTCTGACTGGAAGAGAGTTACAAGCACAAAACCCACAGGCAGAGGCTTCCACCTGTGGCAGCTTCTGCAAGCAGGCTTTGTGAGTGTCTATGGTCTTTTGAGCTCCAGCCAGTGGTCCTTGGAGTCCTTGGTAGTGTGCAGATGGTTAACAGGCTCAGCTGTGAACCAGTAGTTGAAGGTTCAAATCCTCCCAGAGGCAGCTTGGAAATGACGGCTCGGTGATTTTCTTCTGGGAAAATCAACCACCGAAAGCCCTGTGGAGCACGATTCTGCTCTGACACACACAGGATCACACGACGGGCACTGACTGGACAGCTGCTGGTGGCCGGCAGTGATCCTTAGAAGGACCAGCGTCTGGGCCCAATAACAACAGGAGACGAGCTCTGTCACCTTCGCTGCTGCCATGCTCTGCCCTCCTGCCCTCTCCTCTTACAAGAAGGGCCTTTTTCTGCCAGTCTACTAGAATCGACTTTCCCCACTTATCAAACTGGCCTTTGTCTATGCTGTGTTGGCAGCAATCATCCAATATTACAGTAAAAAAAGATGTTCTGCTGTAACTTACTGTAATGGTTCCTCTGGAGGAACTGGATTCGAATAGGAGATAATATCCCAGTTCAAGAAATAAATCTTGATTGGTGAATGTTGCTCCTCTCCATCCAAGCTCAGCTGCTACTTGATCAGCCTAGAACTACAGGTCGTTTGCTCCTGTGCTGATGAGAACGCCACATGGACTAAGACTTCATTCAAGCTAGGAACGGTCAGGGCCACAGTTGACATCCAGTAAGCGCCTACTTCATCTACCAGGGAGAACTTGTTGGTACAGTTGCTAACAGCTACGGCTCGGCTGCTAGCCAGAAGGTCAGCAGTTTGAATCCACCAGGCGCTCCTTGGAAACCCTGTGCCGCAGTTCTACTCAGTCCTAGAGGAGTTGCTATGCATGAGAATTGATTCAATAGCAATGGCTGTGGTCTTCATTTATCAGATACTTTACATCAGTTATCTGCTTTAATCATCACAAAACGATACTACATTTTTTTAAAAATTGCCATTGAGTCAATTCCAACTCACAGCGACCCTATAGGATAGAGCAGAACTGCTCCATGGAATTCCCAAGGAGTGCCTGGTGGTTTCAAACTGCTGATCTTTTGGCTAGTAGCCGTAGTACTCACCCAGTATGCCGCCGGGGTTTCCAGAATACTAAATCGATAGTATTATTTCTAGTTTATGGATAAGGAAATGGAAATGAGTGACACTAAGCAACTATTTGTTACAACTAGTAAAGGCACTCCTGGACTTGACAAACCCTTCCTCTCTTTATCCCAACATCTCAGGAAGCAAAAACCTCAGTTATGTTTTAAAACTATGAACTGCGTTTTCTTGTTTCTTTGCATTCCTGGTAATTTAGGGGGGGCGGGTGTCAGACATGACAAATTTTAAATTTTAGAGTACCGGGTTTTGTGGTAGTTCTTTAAAGAGTTCTCAACTTTGTTCTGGTATGCAGTTACGTAATTTGGAATCTGTCCATCTTTTTGCAGTTTGCTTTAAACTAAACTTGGGGCTGATAACCTGGAGTGCTGCTGGCACCGCTGTTAAAGCGCAGCTGCCAGCCTGAAGATCGTCACTTTGAATTCACCATCCATTTCCTGGAAACCCTCTGGGGACAGTTCTACTCTGTCCTCTAGGGTCACTGTGAGTTGGAGTGGTCTCAAAGGTACTGGGTTTGGATTCTTCCCCACTACTTAGGCGGTAGTTATCTGAGGGTTCCGTCCAAAGCTCCGTGTGTTATCCAGTCTCTGTGCTCTGGCTGCTGGGAACACCAGCCAGTCTCACCTGTACCAGCTCCCGGAGTGGTTCAGCCTGCTGCTTTCAAGTGGTTCTTTTCTGAATTTGTACTGTTTCACATGAACCAGGTGCAGATCAGTAGTCAGCAACAGACTCAGGAGGACTCCTCTGTGAGTATCCGAAAACCCAAAATCCCTCAGGTGTTTTCCCCTTCAAATGCTGGCAGCCTTGGTCTCCCTGAACTCCTGGGCCTCAGTCTGCTCAGCTCAGCCAGATCCCTGGGCTCTGTCTAGGGTTTCCTTCCCCAAGCCACAGCGACTGCTGTAGGTTGTCAGCTATGGCAATCCTGTTTTCCCCCCTCATTCGCTTCCCTTCTTTTATAAACCACAGCCCTGCAGTTGCCAGAAGCCCAAGGTCCCAGGCCTGTCCTGAAAGTCACTGTTTTTATATATTTTTCACGGCTGGTATTTGTTGGAGGTGAGACATCAATTCCTGCGCTGTTTAATTTTTCGTGAGGAGAAGCACAAGTGCAGTCACTTGATTTTGACACAGACACTGACGCCGCTCTACAAGAGAAGGCTCTTTACAAACCAGCTCTGTGTGAGAAAACACGGACTTCGGTTTGCACTCCACACCTTCTACACAAGTTACTTCGAAAATATTAGAATGAAACTACAAAAATCAAAGCTGTATACATTCCAGAAGAAAATGTAGGATAATATCTTCATGACTTTGGATGGAAAAGATTTTATCATGATGTAAAAGCACAAATAAGTAAAAAAAAAAAAATCATCAATATTAAAATTTTCTGCTTATCAATGGACCCCACTGAGAAATTTTAAAAACCAGTTTCAAACTGGAGAAAATATTTGCAAGATACATGCCTGACAAAGATTCACATCAACAGTATGTCAAGAAATCCTACAACTGAAGAGGAAAAAGTTAAATACTTTAAAGAAGTAACCTAAAGACTCAAACAATCACTTCACCATAGAAGATATTCACATGATAAGTCCATGAAAAAATGCTAAGTAGTAGCATTACTTGTCAGGGAGATGAAAACTAAAAACTTGTAGTTACTGTGGTGTAAGGGAATACTAGCCCCTTCCCATGCCTCTCCACGTTGTTGGTAGCACATTATTCTAATCCTGCTGCGTTTAGTTTCGAGGTCCACGTGTCCCTTCAGAACTGTGTGAGCCTCAGCTGACTGGACGCGGAGCCTCATCTGTAGAAGCGGCATTTTATCAGGTGATGCTTCCTGGCTGTGTCAGTCGGGTGAATTTTAAACTTTTGCCTTTTTCCCTTCCCTTGTTTCTAAAAGACTTGCAGGGAAGCCCCAGAGGAGCAGTGGTTAGAGCTACATCTGCTAACTGAAAGGTCTGCAGTTCAAATCCACCAGGTGCTCCTTGGAAACTCCATGGAGCAGTTCTACTCCGTCCTGTAGGGTCACTGTGAGTTGGACTCAACAAAAAACAGGTCTCATTGAGGCTTGCAAGCATAACCGTAGCTTTGCTGTGTGGCAGGAAGCCCTGATGGGTTTGTTTTGGCTTCCCTGTAGCATATTTAGAAAACCAGAGATTCCCCTTGTAACTTAGTGGAAAGGCTCTCTGTTTCATATTGGTTATGTTGCCACTTGACCCATCACTGGATTATATTACCAGATTATATTTCCCAAGATCCATATTACCAACCCCAAACTAAAACATGTTCAGATAGGAAGCCTGCATTGCAATACTGAAGATGCATGCTGTCAAAAAAAAAAAAAGTTTTAATAAAAATTTGGTAACAAAAGGATTAAAATCTCACTGAGATGTAACTACATAACCACTAGAAACAGCTAAAACTTATGACTGTCAATAGTCAGTGTTGATGACGGTTTAAAATAAATAGAACTCTAATATATTGCTGATGGGAGTGTAGAATGGTACAATTCCTCTGAAAAATTGTTTTGCACTTGCTAATAAAGAAAATAAAAACACCTATGCTATGACTCATAAAAGCTAGTGATAAGCATATATATCCAAAATAAATGTTGTTGTGTTGGGAGGTGCCACCAAGTCAGTTCCAACTCACAGCTATCCTGTGCACAACCAAGCAAAACACTGCCCAGTCTTCCACTATGTCCACAATCATTTTCATGCTTAAGCCCATTGTTGCAGCCAATGTGTCAATCCATCTTGTGGATGGTCTTCTTCTTTTTCACTGACCCTCTACTTTACCAAGGATGATGTCATTCTCCAGGGACTGCTCCCTCCTGACAACATGTCCACAGTATGCAAGACACAGTCCCATCATCCTCGCTTCCAAGGAGCACTCTGGTTGCACTTTGTCCGGAACAGATGCTTGTTCTTCTGGCAGTGCATGATACATTCCACGTTCTTCTCCAACACCACAACTCAAAGGCGTCAGTTCTTCTTCTGTCTTCCTTATTCATTGTCCAGCTTTTGCATGCATGTGATGTGACTGAGAATGCCATGGCTTGGGTCAGGAGTACCTTAATGTTCCAGGTGACATCTCTACTTTTCAACACTTTAAAGCAGTCCTTGGCAGCAGATTTTCCCAGTGCGATGCATCTTTTGATTTTTCGACTGCTGCTTCCATGGGCGTTGATTGTACACCCAACTAAAATGTAATCCTTGACAACCTCAATCCTTTCTCCACTTATCACAATGCTGTTTACTGGTCCAGTTGTGAGGATTTTTGTTTCCTTGATATGGAGGTGCAATCCATAATGAAGGCTGTGGTCTTTGATCTTTATTAGTTAGTGTTTCAAATCCTCTTCACTTTCAGCAAGTAAGGTGGTGTCATCTGCATAACACAGGATGTGAATGAGTTGTCATCCAATCCTGATGCCTCATTCTTCTTAGTGTAATTCAGCTTCTTGGATTATTTGCTTGACCTACAGATTGAAAAGCTATGGTAAAAGGATACAACCCTGACATAATTCTTTCCTGTCTTTAAACCATGGAGTGTCCCCTTGTTCTATTCTCATGACTGCCTTATCCAAAATAAACAAGTGCATATAAACAGAGACATTACAGAAGACCCACAGATGGGAGAATGAGTAGACCAGTAGTAGTAGATTCATGGCATGGAATTCTGTACATCAGGAAAAATAAACTAACAATAGCTGCAACATTATCATGGTTGAACCCCAAAGGTATTTTGTTGAGTGGAATAACTCAGACCCACAAAGTAGCCACCTGTACAATGTCATTTGCATGCAGTTAAGAGCAAGTAAAACTAAACCATGGTAATAAAAATTAGAAGAGTGAGTACCTCTGAGACATGGAAAATTGCCTGTGAGTGAATAACAAGAAACTTTCTGGTAGATGGAAATATTTTCAAATTTGACCTAACTGGTATTTAGTGGGTATATATATATATGCAAAATGTCATAGAGGTATATGCTTAAGATTTGTGCATTTTTTTGAAAATGTGCTTTGAATTTGTTTTATCGTTCACAGACAACCCCAAAAGAGTGAAACTGTCAGTATACATCAGTTGAAAAATACGTGTTGGCACAATTTGGTACAATTTTGGTTAAAAGGTTGGACGTCTACAGAACACTGTTAAAGTTTTTCCCCAATCCAGTGATCTCAAGAGCCCCTTCTTGTCTGTTTAGTCGCTATGGCTTTTGAAATTTTTGCATATAACAAATAAATCTGGAGGGAATGAAGTGATTCTCTCATTTGAGTTAATTGTTTCTCTCAAAAATTATGCACAAAAGCAATAATTGTCATAATATTTATGCAGCTCATGTTTTAACCTAAGTTGAAAAGCAATTGATTTTTACTAAAGATTAAGAAGACAGAACAATTAAAAAAGATCTGCAGAGAAGAACTCAGAGATTAGAATTTATGTGCTCTGAAAATATTTCATGTCATCTTTTGGCAAATTTCCATATGGATTAAGGTGTCTTATAAAACAACATTTAAATGATATAGATTATAGAATTGTTCTTAAATCACAATAAAATATATTTTTTAAAAAGAAAACAACTTTTCTTCTCACTTTAATGGAGCTGCCTTGGGTATCTCCAATTTTTTTTTTTTTTTTTTACTTTTTGGGTTGTAAATTTGTGATTTTAATGTATGTAAATTATAACTCAACTTAATAAAACAAATGAATTCATGTAAATCAGTACATTAAAAAATAAAGGATAAAATCACATCATCACCTCCATCATTAAAGAAAAAGTGATTTGATAAAACTCATCATTCATTCATTAAAAAAACTTTTTGAAAAGTAGGAATAGAAGAAAATTTCCTTAGTCACCTGAAGGAATTTTATAAAATCAGATTGCAAACCTCACACTTCAAGCAGAAATACTAAAAATTTCCTCTAAGAACAAGAAAGATACAAGGATGTATGCTGTCACCACTTTTAATCACTATGATGTGTAGGTCCTAGCCAGGACAATAAAGCACTGTTAATGATTATAGATGACACAATTGTGCAGGAAAAAACCTGAAATAATTTGAAGATGAACTATGATATATAATAAGGGAATTTATTTAGTTCTCGCTACTTAATCAATGTATGAAAGTTAATTGTATTTTCATACATAAGCCAAACCACAAGAAAACTAAATTTTTAAATATCCTTTGAGATAGCATCAGTAACATTACTTATAATAAGTCTAATAAAATATACACAAAGCTTCAACACAGAGCACTTTTGACATCTGTTGAAGTGTATGTTAAATTGTGTTAATTAAATAAAGAGATATATATTGCACATAGATTGGAAGACTTGGTATTATAAATATGTACAAACCCTCTACCTTGGAGCTGATTCCACCTCACAGTCACCCTGTAGGACAGGACAGAACTGCCCCCACAGTTTCCAAGGAACACCATGTGTTTGCAAACTGCCAACCTTTTTGGTTAACAGCTGAAGCTGTTTACCACTATGCTGCCCAGGTCAGATCCCCCCAAATGAGTTGGTAAGTTCACCTTAACTACAGTCAAAATTCTAGCAAGGTTCTTTTTTTTTTTTTTAAACTAATAGTGCAATTCTAAAATTTATTTGAGAAGTGCAAAGGGCTAAGAACAATTAAGGAAGTTTTAAAAAAGAATATATTTGGACAACCTGTGCTAGTAGATGCCAAAAACCCAACTCACAGCTGTTGGGTTGATTCTAACTCACAGGACCCTTCTAGGGCAGAGTAGAGCTGCCCCACACGGTTTCCAAGGCTGTAAATCTTTATCAAAGTGGACTGCCCCATCTTTCTCCCACAAAGAGACTGATGAGCTCTAACCACTGACCTCTGGGTTAGCAGCTGAGCACTTTAACCACTGAACCACCAGAGTCCTTACCGGATGTCAAGCTACACTAACCAAGCTAGTGCAACATGAGCACAAGGTGAGGCAAGTGGTGCCTAGAAGTGGACACTCACACAGATTCCTGACTGAGACAGAGGTTGTTCTGCAGAGTCATAGAAAGAACCATCAACAACTTGTGCTGAGTTACTCAGATATTCATACCAAATAAAATTAATCTTGATCCCCATGCTATACCACATAAAAATTCAATTCCAGATGGCTTATCGACCTAAACGTGAAAGGTAAAATAATAAGTTTTAGAACATGATGTAGGAAAACACTTTCATGCTCTTGTCATAGGCAAAAGTTTCTCAAAGAGGAAACAAGACTACATTAAGCATAAATGGAAAGCAATGACAAATTACACAAAAATTAAGAACTTCTGCTCAACAAAAAGCAGTAGGAGTCAATAGCTGCAATATGTATATGTGAAAAATATCTGTATCCAAAATATATAAAGAACCTCTTTAAATCAATAAGAAAAGGATAGACAATTCAAGAAGAAAAAGACAGAATATAAACAGAAGACCTGAACAGATATTTTACAAAAGATGATATCCAAATGGACAATAAAACAGTAAAACTTCCTCAGTTCCATTAGTCATCAGGGCAACGCAAATCTAAGACTGGAAGTGTTAACTTTAAAATGACTGTGAAAACCAAGTTGAATAAGGATGTGCAGTGACTGTGTGGGAGTACTCACCAAAGCAGAACTCCTAGTATGGTCCATGATTCAGCAAATCAACTCATAAATGCATCCCTCACAAAAATGCCTCTATGTGCACGGGAAGGCATATATAAGAATGTTCACAGCAGTAATATTCTTCATTTCCATAAACTGGAAACAAGCTGCATGCTCATCAACAATAAAGGCAGGCCAGGAGGCAGGTCCAATATGGCAGGCTAGACACATGTCTCCTCAATTCCCTCTGATAATTGAGGCCTGGGATAATAACTGAATGGAGCTGTGGACATCTGGGGAGCCCTAGGACCTGGCATAGTATTGTCAGATTTGACGAGGCACCAGTAACACGCTAAACGGCCGCTTTCGAAGATGAGCCAATGGTTACTGACCCTTACTCTTGCTGACTCGCCATACTGGAGAGCTGTAGGCACTGATGCCTCCTTTGCTATCTAGGAGGCAGGGACTAGGCATAAGCCGACAAATACGCAGCACTTAAGTAAACAGTGTATATCACAGGAGAGAGGCAGTCTGTGGGATGGACACATACCGAGAGCCCAGCTGCTGACCGAGAGCACCACTGTACCTCCACCCTCTCTTTTCTCAGCTGAGCCACAGACTGCTGTTTCACAGCAGGAAGGGCAGCTTGGCTGGGAAGTCATCTTGGTTGGCTTGGAGGCAGAGTCACCCAGCTGGGGGCATTAAATGCAGCTGATTCGCAAGCAGAGCAGCAGCCCATCTGGCAAATGCTTCTCCAGCAGAAAAGCGGCTTTTGAAACATTCCTGTCTAGATTCACAGGTGGGGCCTGGCAGAGGATGGCTGGAAGACCCTAACCTCTCCCTACTTTGCAGCATGTCACAGCATCCAGGGAAGACCCATGAGGTACTTCTGTTGACAACTGGAAGGCAGGGCCTGCCATAGCTGAGGGCCTGACAGCTCTGTGCTTAGAAGAAAAGTACCCTTTTAAATAAGGCCTGGAGACCTGACTGCTGAGAGACTTGGTAGCTTCTCCTTCAGCCTTCAGTGAGCCACATCATAGGGTCAGCTGATGGCCCCACAGTGGCTCCATAAGTAGAGTGCTATCTTTGCTAATTAGAGAATAGAAGAACAATTGGAAAAATTAACAAAACCAAAAGCTGGTTTTTTGAAAAGACCAACAAAATTGATAAACCATTCGCTAAACTTACAGAAGAAAAACAAGAGAAGAAATACATAACCCAAATAAGAAATGAGATGGGAGATGTCACAACAGACCCAGTTGAAATCAAAAGAATCATAACAGAGCACTACAAAAGACTACACTCTAACAGATTTGAAAACCTAGAGGAAATGGACAAATTCCTAGATTCATCCCAGCTACCAAAATTATCACAAGGAGTAGAACAACTTAATAAATGCATCACAAAGGAAGAAACTGAAAAAATTATCAAAAAACTACCAACCAAAAAAGATCCTGGCCCAGATGGCTTCACTGGAGAATTCTACAAAACTTTTAGAGAAGCGTTAACTCCAGTAGCACTGAGGCAATTTCACAGCACAGAAAGGGATGGAATACTCCCAAATTCATTCTATGAAGCCAACATAACCCTGATACCAAAGCCAGGGAAAGATACCACACACAAAAAAAAATTACAGACCAATATCACTCATGAACCTAGAAGCAAAAACCTTCAACAAAATCCTAGCCAGTAAAATTCAACAGCATATCAAAAAAATAATATACCATGACCAAGCTGGATTCATACCAAAGATGCGAGGCTGGTTCAACATCAGTAAAACGATTAATGTGATCAATCACATAAATAGCACAAAGGAGAAGAATCACCTAATTTTGTCAAATGACTTACATGAATAAAGAATCCGACCCTGCTCATGGATTGGAAGACTTAAGATTGTGAAAATTTCTGTTTTTACCTAAAGTGATCTACATTTACAATGCAAAAACAATACAAATTCCAGTGACATTTTTTTAATGAGATGGAGAGAAAAATCACCAACTTTGTTTGGAAAGGAAAGAAACTACCAACGAGTAAGGCACTACTGAAGAAGAACACAGTAGGAGGCCTCACACTACCTGACCTTAGAACCTATTACACTGCCACAGTAGTCAAAACAGCCTGGTACTGGTACAAAAAGAGACATATACACCAATGGAACACAGTTGAGACCCCAGAGATGCCACCATCTTCTTACGAACAGGTAATATCCAACAAAGGCCCAAAGGTTGTAAACTGGGGTAAAAACAGTCTCTTTAACAAATGGTGTTGGCAAAATTGGATATCCATCTGGAAAAAACTGAAACAAGATCCATATCTCATACCTTACACAAAAACTAACCCCAAATGGATCAAAGATCTAAATATCAAATCTAAAACAATAAAGATCATGCAAGAAAAAATAGAGTCAACAATGGAAGTTCTAATACACAGCTTAGACAGACTTCAAAATCTGACAAAGCACAATCAACAGAAGACAGTATAGATGAGTGGGAACTATTAACAATCAAACAGTTTTGCTCATTCAAAGAGTTTACCAAAAGAGTTAAAAGACCACTTGCAGAATGGGAAAAAATATTTGGCAAATACATGTCGAACTGACGTTTGATCTCCATAATCTACAAGGTACTGCAAAATATCAACAAGAAAAAGGTAAATAACCCAATTAAGTGATGGGCAAAGGAGATGGACAGACAGTTCACTAGAAAAGACATCCAGGCAGCCAAAGACACATGAGGAAATGCTCTCAATCATTAGCCATTAGAGAAATCCAAATCAAAACTATGATGAGACACCATCTCACCCAACAAGACTGGCCATGATCTGAAAAACACAAAGCAACAAATGCTGGAGAGGCTGTGGAGAAACTGGAATGCTCCTGCACTGCTGGTGGGATTGCTAAATGGCACAACCTCTTCGGAGAGCAATCTGGTACTTCCTTAAAAGCTGGAAATAGATACACCATTTGATCCTGCGATCCCACTGCTTGAAATTTATCCTACAGAAACAAAGGCTGTCATCCAAACAGACACATGCACAAGAATGTTTATTGCAGCACAGTCCACAATAGCAAAAACATGGAATCAACCTAGATGCTCATCAATGGATGAATGGATAAAAAACTATGGTACATATACTCAATGGAACACCACACAATGATAAAAAAAATAATGATGATTTTAGAAAATAGCTCATAAGCTGGTTTCAGTTGGAAAACATACTGCTGAGTGAAATCAGTCAGCAGCAAAGGACAAATACTGTATAAGACCCCAGATATTAGGACTTAAAAATAGATGCACTTGGCTTTTTTTGGCTATGTACAGAAGAAAAGACTCTTTGATGGCTACAGGGCAGGGAGGGGGTGGGGTGAGGATTGATCATAGACTAGACAGTTGATAGAAATTTAGTTAGGTGAAAGCAGTGACAGCACACAGTAGAAAGTGGATCAACTTAACTGGACTTCACCATAAACTGAAAGTTCTTCTAACCTCAACCCAATGTTGTAAGGATAGAGTACTAGGGGCAGGTATCTGGGGACATGCTCTAGGGGACATCAAAGTCAACTGGCATGACAAGTTTATCACTAAGAGAGTCTTCTGCACCCCATACTGGTGAGTAGCATCTGAGGTGTTAAAAGCTGGCAAGCTGCCATCAGAAGGACATGAAATGGTCCCAACTCCTCTGGAACAGATGATCACAAAGAAGAATAAAGATGCAAGGAAAAAAGAGCCAGGAGACAGGACCCATGTCATGGGAGACTGCATCACGTGACCAAAAGAACCAGATAGTACCTGGCCACCAACGAAGATAGCTGCGATGGGGCACACAATGTTGAGTCCCTGTGGCAACACAAGGAAAAGAGGGGTGCAGCTCAAGAACTCCCCTAAAAGACCACAACTGATGGTCTGGTGGCCTGGGGGGATTCCCTGGGAGCATGGTCGCTGGACCTGCTGCTGGCCTTGTCTAGAAAACACTACTGAGGTCAACTGTTCACACAAAAATGGACTAGACTTGGGGACACAATGTGACAATATGTTGGGTATACTTTATGGTTCTACGCATTGATAGAAGGCTGTCCTTCTGGTCTGTTTGTAGATGGGAGAGGAGAGGGTGCAGAGGAGGGGTCAGGAGCTTGTTGAGAGGATACGACAAGTATAAAATGAAAAGGGAGGTTGCTGTCATGGGGCAAGGAGAGCAGGGAAGCTGCAGCTAGCTGGGCGTGCAAAATTGATTTGGACTGTCTACTTTCACGTAATCACAATAATATTAGAAAAACAATAAAAACTGGCATTAAATTTTCATTAGTTAATGGAATTTTATTCAGCAATTTAAATGAACAAACAATTGCTACACACAGCAAGATGGAAGGAATTAAGCTAGACTCACAAGAGAACAAAGACTGTGAAATTCTCCATATAAAAAGTTGATAAACGGAAGAAACGAATGTACTGCATTAGAAACCAACCAGTGCTCCCACGGGGAACAGGGAAGTTGCAAGGACTGGGAAGGTCTATCTCCCGTGACATGTGGTTTCCTGCCATGAGTGGGAGCTAGGCAAGTGTGTGTACTTTGTGGAAACTCATTGGAAGCACGTTTATGATTTATACCCTTGCTGTATGTTAGACTTCAGTGAACAAAGAATTTACTTAAAAATGAGAAAGCACAAATACACGGCAGGAAGTAAGTCTTAAAATACAAAGGATGCCCCCCCAAAAGTGACTACTTTGCACAGCTCATTACAAATAAATTTGAAAACCTAGAGAAAATATACTATTATCTAGAAAAATACAGTTTATCCTAGTTATCTTAGTCACTTAATGCTGCTATAAGAGAAACACCAACCAGTGGATGGCTTTAATAGACAGAAATATTTCTTCTTAGTCAAGTAGGCTCTAAATCCAAATTCGGAGTGTCCACCTCAGGGGAAGGCTATCTCTCTCTGTTGCCTCTGGAGGAAGGTCCCTCTCACCAGTCTTCCCCTGGACTAGGAGCTTCTCTGCAGAAGAACCCCAGGTCCAAAGGATACGCTTTGCTCCTAGCACCACTTTCTCGGTGGTGTGAGGTCCCCACTCTCTATTTGCCTCCCTTTCCTTTTACCTTTTGTATGACAAAAGGTGGTGCGAGCTACACCCAGGGAAACTGCTTTCACATGGGGTCAGGTATGTGACCTTCCTAAGAGTACTACAATCCCACCCTATCCCTCTTGACCATAATCTACTCTTGCCTTATTAACCACAGGCAGAGATTAGGATTTACAACATACAGAAAAGTTACAAACACAAAATGAAAGGCAACTATACCATACTGGAAATCATCGTCAAACTATAATTGACACACATGTTTTGGGGGGGACACAGTTCAATCCATGACACTAGCACAGACAGGAAGTCTAAACAGCCGAATTACCGTAAAAGAAATAAGTGATTAAAGACAGGTGATGTGATTGTACATACAGCAGATATGAAAGAATAAGCGAATCCTTGCTGCAAACGATCACAAAAACAAAACCACTACTGTCTGATCAATCCCAACTCATATTGACCCCCACAGGACATACTAGAACTGTCCCACCTGGTTTTCTAGACTGTAAATCCTTATGGAAACAGACTGCTGCATCTTTCTCCTGAGGAGTTGTTGAACCCCTGACCCTCTAGTTAGCAGCCTAGAGCTTAATGACTGACCACCTTGAAACAATAATAGAATTTAGTAAAGTAACTGCAGGACAGAGCAGAACTTCCCCAGATGGTTTCTGAGGAGCAGCGGGTGGGTTCAAACTGCAGAACTCTTGGTTACCAGCCTAAGCTCTCAACCCCTGTGCCACTTAGTGAAATAGCAGGTTATAAGAATCAACAAGCAAACATCATTTATATCTTTCATCTACACAGACAGAACTCTCATAAAAAATACAACCCAGTGCTGTTGAGTACATTCTGACTCATACATAGCAACCCTATAGGATAGACTAGAACTGCCCCATAGAGTTTCCAAGGAGCACCTGATGGATTTGAACTGCTGACCTATTGGTTAGTAACCATAGCTCTTAACAACTACAGCGCCAGGGTTTCCTTAAAGTGTGTGTGTGTGTGTGTGTGTGTGTGTGTGTGTGTGTGTGTGTGCATATATAAACAACAACAACAACAAAATAGACTGCCGCTGAGTTGGGTCTGACTCATAGTGACCCTAGAGGTCAGAGTAGAACTTCCCCATAGAGTTTCCAGGGAGCGCTGGTAGATTTGAACTGCCAACCTTTGGTTAGCAAATGTAGCACTTAACACACTACGCAACCAGGGTTTCCATATATGTATATATATACATGGAACATATATGTATATATATATAAAATAGCAAATGCCATAAATAATAACCGAAAATAAATAAACACCTAAGAGTACAGTGGACTAGAAATATCCAAAACCTAAGTGAGGAAAACCATAAAATACCCTTAAAACTTTTTTTTTTAAAGTAGACTTGAACAAATGGAATGACATACTGTTTCTGGATTGCAAAACTCAATATTATAAAGTTGTCAATTTTCTCCCTGTTGAATATGCAAATACAATGAAATTTTAATTTTAAAAATACTATCAGGCTTTTTTTTGCTGAAGCTAGACAAGATGATTATAAATTTATTAGAAAGAACAAACAAGTGAAAGCAGGCAAACAAACCCTGCAAAGGAAGAACTGAAGGGTGGGCTGGAGATAGCAAAGCAGGTGGGAATCTAGCATTCTTCTTGCTTCTGTTGGAAGCTGACAAGTTAATTCCAACTCCTAGAGACGCTATAGGACAAAGCAGAACGGCCTACGGGATTTTCTAGGCTGTAATCTTGGTGGAAGTCTATTGCCAGGTCTTCTCCTCTGTGGAGTCTCTGGTGGGTTCAGACCGCTGACCCTTTGCTTAGAAGCCAAACTTTCAACCATTGCTTAAACAGGACTTCATAGTCTACTGGATGTTAACATGTATTAAATTTTTATAAGTAAATCAATCTGGCATGACTAGACAGAATGACCAATAGAATATAATTGACAATCCCGAAATAAATCCACTGGGTCTACCAATACAACACATGATAAAGGCAGCACCTTACATTGATGGGAAAGATAGACTTTTTAATAGGAGGTCTTGGGAGAACTAGACAGGTAATGGGAAAAATATCTGACCCATTCTTCATACCACACACAAAAGTAAGTCCAAAAGTGTCCAAGTTAAATGTTAAAGATTAATAAAACCATGCAAGTCCTAAAAGAAAACATGGGTGACAGGGGAGGAGGGTCTCTAATGAGGAAATAGAACTGCTTTCCTAAGGGTGGCTCCCAGCCTGTGGGAGAAGGGGGAGATGTGATACTCGTAAGAATAGACATTTTTTAAAAAACTGACAAAGATAAAAAAGTCAAAAGAAAACCTTGATAAAACAGCTGCAGTTTACATCACGTAGAGTTACTATTTCCAATACATAAGATGGTTCAAAATATTGAGAAGTCCTAGGTTCTAAATCCTATGTAAAACTGGCAGACACTTCAGTCCAAAAGAAATGCGAATGAGCCTTGTTCCCATGAGAAGCCGCTCAGCCTACCTCAGGGTCAGACGTCCCTCCGCTGTCATCTTGGGTTGTGGCTGTGGTAAGGCACGCCTGGATTTACTCCTGGGAATCAAACACAGTGTAAACACTAGGGAAAAACATTCGGCAGTATTTAGCAAATTTTCCAATTGCATTTACTGTCTGACACAGAAATCTTTACTTACTGAACTCTAGATACTCCACCAAAAATATGAAAAGATTTTCAAATACACAACGTGCACATTCATCAAAAGACTATTTGCAAAAGGAAAATATTGTGAGCCACCCGGATTAGTAGGAAGAGCTAAATGAATGTTGGTTCATCTACACAATGGGACACAGAGGATTATTTTTATAGATTACTGCAGAATGGCATCCAGGCTAGGTGGAAAAAGTAGTGTTTTAGTTAGCCAGTTCTGTTCTAACAGAAATACCACAGGTGGATGGTTTAAAAAGAGAATTTTTATTTGTCACAGCCCAATAAGCTAAATGTCCGAATTCAGGGTATTAGCTCTAGGGGAAGACTTTCTCTGCTGGCTCTGGAGGAATGTCCCTGTCATCATTCTTCCCTTGGACTGGGAGTTTCTGAGCCACAGGGACCCCCAATCCCCTCTGGGACAGGCTGGTCAGCTGCCGACGTTGCTTTCTTCCTTGATGGGAAGAAGTCCCCAAGTGTCTCTGTTTCGTTCTCTCCTTTCATCTCAAGAGCCCACCTCAATGCACAAAACAGACTCACACCTTGACAGCACGCATCCACCCTCATTAACACCACAGAGGCAGGAATTCCAACACGAGGGAACATCACACAACAGCAGGAATTACGGCCCCGCCAGAGGGCCACAGATTTTAGGGGGGACACAGATCAATCCATGGCAGGCGGGTAGAAAATGATGTGTATAATGATAATAATAGATACGTGTGTATTTGTGCTTGTGAATATACACATAAACGGACATTCACATACATGCACATGTGCCTACACCTATACATGTACATAGGTGTACACACGTACACACACTGTGTACCTGCTTTCCTGGTCTAATCACACAGAAGAGAAGTACTCTATGTAACTTTAAAACACAGATGTTGATTCTTAGCGGAATATACTAGAAGGAACAAAGAACCACAAACACAGTTTAGACTGTTTCCAGTAATCACACTGTTGGTGAGAGTGTCAACACTCTCTGTACGGTTACTGTAGAATGAAGCAAATACGTAATTAGATTAGTGTCAGTCAGAATCAGGAATTCCAGCGTGGGACAAAGGAACACAGGTGTTAGAAGAGTCCAAGGAAAACCCTATGGTCCTGAACTGGAGTTGCCAGTGTGAAACCGTAATGTGCTCTGCCTCACACACACACACACACACACACACACACACACACACACACACACACTCACAGCTTGTTTCTTAGCTGTGTCCACTGAAAGGCCTACAGCCACCAACCCAGAAGCAGTGAGACTCCTGGCATCCATATCACATCCCATTAAAAGATACAGTTTCTCTTTGGGAAAATATCTGATTCAAGTGTGGATCAGGAAACAGAAGTAATCATCAAACCAGAAAGCAAGGAGAATTCCAAAGACTGTCTGGACTTCTCTTCAGCGGCACTCAGCAGCCACCTTGAAAGAGCCTCCACTGGCTGAAGAGAGGCTGTCTCAGCACCAATAAGAACAACATCCAAAATATCTGAGACAGACTGTAAATGAACACCCTGTTTTATAAGAACCAGCACAATGCTGGCTCCTAAGAGGCAGAGGTGGAAGACATCCCAAACGCCTGAGTTTTCTAAGCGCTGGACCACGCCATCACTGCTAACACCTGCCGCTCTCCTCCCCTCAGCGCCTCCCCCTCCCATCTTTGGGTTCCTGAATTCACTGCAGAGTCTCACGTCTCACAGAATTCAAGACGTGAACCCTGCAACGGAAATGGCTCCCGTGGCTGTGGTGGCCGGCGGTTCCCAAGTTCACGGTTCAGGCGTGGGCTTCTCCCTGGCCCTCAGGCTCTGCCCAAAGGCAGCCGGCTTCCTTGCTCTGAGGGCCAGGAAGCCCAGTGCACCATCTCTCACAGGTCTCCCTCTTATTTTGTACCAGGCTCCTCTTTCCACTTTGGAATTGGCTCCCTTGGAAGGTAAAGCCACCCAGTCCCAATGAGCCACAATTATCCTCTCTGCATAGCCTTGCCCAGTCACCTGCTAGGAGTTTCAAGAACCCAGCAAGAAAGGCCAAGCTAAGTGATTCATTGCACTACAGACGGAAACGTGTTAACTGTGTTTAAATTCATGAGTTCATAAATGATACTTAAAAGAATTATGAGTTATTTTGGAAAAAGAGAACAATTCATTTTGAAAACTGTTTAATAAAGAGAACGAAGAGTTTATTCTGTCTTTATTACATGAACTACAAGGTAAATAGTTACACAGAATGCTTCTCTAGAGAAGCATTCAGGCTCATCAGTGAAGAAGGAATCACACAGCAGCCGCCTCCTACAACTCCTGAAGAATTAACGGATCAAGGTGACGTTCATTAATGGCTGTTAACATCGCAAGATGAGAGACAACCAGACATTATATGCTTCCCGAAGGGTACACTTCACACTTGTGAAAGATGCTTGCTGGGAAAAAAAACAAATCAAGTCTGAGTCTGAGCAAGTCTCTTAGTCAAACTACCAACTTACGAGAAATAAAAGGGACAAGAAAACATCCTAAACAATGCCAAGGGATACGAATAGCAAAACTCACAGGCTAAAACCTACTAATCAAACAATCTCAGCAAATAAACTGCAGGAAGACAAAATGAGGGACGCGGGCATACAGATTAAATGAGCCTCAAGACACATATTAAGAGGCTGTAATTCATGGACTTTATTTGGATCCTGACATGAACAAACAACTCATATGGAAAATACCCAGGAAATTTTAGCTGACTGAATGCCATCCGTGCCAGCCAAAGCCAAGTGCCGTCGAGTCGGATCGACTCATGCCACAAGGAAACTTTATTAATGTTTATGAGTGATGTGGTGGTTATATCTAAAGCAAGAGTTCTTACTTTTCAAAGACACCTACTGAAGTGTTTACAGATGATATGATGTATCAGGTGAATTTGCATTACAAGAAGCAGGCGGAGGAAAGACACACAGGGGCAGGAAGCGCGGTGGCCTGTGAACTGATAATTGCTGCGTGGGAGTGCACCAAGGAGCCTCTCAACTGGCCTGGGTTTGAAAATTACCGTAACAAGCTCACAATTTTTAATTTACAATTTGTATGATGATTTAAAAAATATTCCTGTTCATTCATTCAAATTTTTTTGAGCAATCACTAAAAATTTTAAAAAGGAAAAAAGAGGAAAAGTTCTGAAGGTATACAAATCTACAAGAACAGTTAAGTGTTAATAATAGGAAGTAGAAAAAAATTACAGCCAGAACCCTTTTCAATAAAGATGTTCTTTTCCCCATCCTGGTCACAATGAAGATGTCCTATTTTAGCAGAACTAAGATAATCCCTTTGCAATTGCCACTTGCACTCTCCCTACTAAAAACAAAAATCAAAAAAGGAAACAAAGTCTTGCAGTGTTTAGGAGGTGACCCTTACTCCGTCCCTATGTAAATTAATAAAGCAGGTAATCTTCTGTTCATCGGCCTCGCTGTCTTAGTCCTCAAGTGCTACTCTAACAGGAATACCACAGGTGGGTGCCTTTAATGAAGAAAAGTTTATTCTCTCACAGTCCAGTAGATTACAAACCCAAATTTAGGGTCCCTGCTCTAGGTTCTAGGTGAATGGTCTCTCTCTCTCTCTCTCTCACACACACACACACACACACACACACACACAGTCACACCCCCCACAGTCACACCCACACTCTCACTCTCTCTCTCTCACACACACACACAAACACACACAAACATACAAACACACACACACACACATCAGTCTTTCATTGGTCTGGGAACAACCCCACCCAGGAACTTCGGGTCAGAAGGAGTTGCTCTGTACCTGACACTGTTTTCTTAAAGACTTGAGGTCTGTGACCCTCTGCTACTTCTCAAGGCACAATCCCCTCTTACAGATTGAGCCCTGCCTCATCAACACAGCTGCCATCCATCTCTCCTCATTAACATCATAGAGGCAGGGTTTACAAAATACACAAACATCACACAACACCAGAGGTCATGGCCCAGTCAAACTCAAAGAACACATTTTGGTGGGGATACGTAGTTCAGTCCATGACACTCAGTAAATGCTTTCCAACCCAGCCTGTTGCTGTCGAGTCAACTGTGACTCATTAGGACCCTAGAGGATAGAGTAAAGCTGCCCATAAGGTTTCCAAGGGTGTCACTTCAACAGCAGCTGACTGCCACATCCTCCCCCGGCAGAGTGACAGTTGGGTCTGAACAGCTGACCCCTCAGTTAACTGCGGAGCTCTGAACCACTGCACAAGCAAGACTCCTTACCTTTCCTCTACCTCCATGCAAATGCCCTTCTTGGCCAACCCCACCTTAGCCTTTCCCCATTTGTCAAACTTGCCTGTCTGTGAAATGTGTTATCTTTACAGGATTATTTAATCAAAACTCCCACTGCACTGTAATCAGTGCTGCGTTAAGTGCTCGAGATCTGTATTTGAAACATACGTAGGCATGTGATCTCTACAAAGGGTATCAATTACTCTGTTAAAAATTAAAATTCTTTCTAGAGTGCCTCATATAATTACAGATATGCTGATCAACATTCCAATTAATCCCAGTTACTATTTACCTTTTATAATAAATTATATTCTAAAAGAATCAGTTACTTCTCTCCAAAGAACTCATCTGAAATTACTCCATTACGTATCATCTCATGTTTTTGCTGTTATTATTATTTTTACTATAAACCAATTCAAGAAATCAAGGTACACATTAGCAAAAGACTTAGATTTAAATTGTATTTTTTAAGTGAAGAAGAAAAAGCCATGGGATCCAGGTCAAATTTCATAAAGAGAAAAATAGGAACAATGAACACCACTCATGAGACCTGTCCAATGTTGAATTAATTAAGTTAGAAAGAAAGCAGTGTGTTCATACCTATAGAGGAGGGAGGGTATTTCAAAGCAATTGCTCCCATTACTCTACAGGATAGAGTAGAATTGCCTCCCAGAGTTTCCAAGGAGCAGTTAATTGATTCATACTGCCTACCTTTTGGTTGGAAATCCTGGTGGCATGATGGTTAATAGCTACAGCTGCTAACCAAACGGTCAGCAGTTCAAATCCACCAGGCACTCCTTGGAAACAGTATGGGGCAGTTCTGCTCTGTTCTACAGAATCACCAAGAATTGGAGCACAATTCTTAACCCCTGTGCCACCACAGAGCCACTTAGCATAGGATGTTGGAGCCAAACACTACCCCCAGAGCTGGTGGGTATAACATCCATTCCTTGGTTGAATGGTCCCTTAGCAGATTCAGAACAAGGATGACAATGCAGTCTAGTTGAAACACAAATAACAGGACAGTGTGAAAAAGGAGGGACAACTCTCAGGAAGTATGTTTAATAACAAATAATGAAATGTTTACTGCAGTTGCTCCCAGACTTCCGAGTCTTACAGACCTATAAAAATATTTGTAAGCCATGGCATTGGTTTACATACATATATAAACCTGTTGCTGTCAAGCTGATTTCTATTCATAGCGACCCTATAGGACGGAGTAGAATTGTGCCACAGAGCTTCCAGGGAGCCCCTGGCGGATTCCAACTGCCAACCTTCAGCTAACAGCCACGGCACTTAACCGCTACACCACTAGGGAGTCCTTCAGTTGCCAATTTTCTATTTTTTTCAAGTCAACATATTTTAAATTACCTTATGCTATCTTTGTTACTTTATTCAAAATTATACTTTAATGGAAAAAGTAGGAAAGACATAATTTCACAAAGAAAAAGAAAACAGTCCTTCTCAAATCACGTAGACAGAATAATGACGGGTATCAGTCTGCATACCATTTTAGCAAGCTTATTTTTCTTTCATTAAACTCTCAAAATTCAAATTACATAAATAACCTATGTGAAAACACAGAAAACTTGAAAATTACTAAGAAACATTTGAATTTCTCCATGTAAAAATAACCATAACCTGGTATGTACGCATTTTGCATTTTTAATAGATAATTGATTGATAAATTTATTAACTAAAAAGCTATTATTCCGAGCAGTACATGTACCATTCTTGTCTTTTTTATTTAACTATATCGTAAATATTTCTCCTAAGAATATTCTTATAAGCACGATCTTTGATAATTGCATGTCTTACATTTGTTAAGAACACAGAATAATTTAAATGACCTAATTACTGAACATGGAGGGGGTTCTGTTGTTTGTACGGAAAGGAACACTTGAATTTCTTTGGGCCTCTATGGCCTGTGTGTACGTCTTTGCCCCACCCGCCATTCATGCAAAACCGCTGTCTCTGACACCCAGAGAAGACCCCGAAGCCGGTGCTTGACTTGAGTTCACTGCCCAAGTGTGTCCTGTCAGGACAGTTGTACCCACAGTATCCTCTGGGAATGTTAGTGTCATCTGGAAACCGCTGGTGCTCTCAGTTAGCTGCAAGTGCCTCACGTTCTCCTTCAGGTTTGGGGGAAACCTAACTCCCATCTATGGTTGGTGTGATTTTGAGTTAGAGGCAGGGACAGATCAACCAGTAAGCTCATTTCACATCGACTTTCCATAACCAAGGTACTCATAGGTTTAACAGTGTTTCCTACTAATCTGTAGTGCAGTTTCACCTGGGTTGACATGATGACGCCCATGTGGAATTGTGTCCTACAGGTTAGTAAACAAACCAGAAACCAAAATCATTGCCAACAAGTTGATTCCAACTCATAGTGGCCCTATAGTTCAGGGTAGAACTGCTCCACTGGGGTTTGCAAGGAGAGGCTGGTGGATTTGAACTGCTGACCCTTTGGTTAGGTGCCTGAGTTCCTTGAAGTCTGTCATACCATAGGTCTTCGGTGATGGATTTTGGAAAAGCAGAATAAATGGCAGGGAACATAGAGAGAAGCTGAGTTTAATTTTGGTTCTACCATTTTCAGTAGCATGGCTTTGGATAAGTTCTTTAACTCCACCGAGCCCTGATTTCCTTGTCTGTAGACTGAAGACAACAATTTCAGTCTCCCAGGTGAATGAAAAAATCAGATACAGTATAGACGAGGGAACTGTCTCTTAGTGGGCACTGGAGAGAAAGTAAATGATTATTTCTAGAGGCACAACTGGTCAAAGCAAGTCAGGCTTTCATTCAGGTGGAACTGTGGGACAGGCAGACGGTCAGTGCGGGGGCTGAATGCAGGGACTGAGGCAGAGGCTGACAGGCCAACACCGGGCTCCGGGGGCTGGCTGCAGAGAGGGCCTGATGTTCAAAGCCCATCCTGGGGTAGCTGACAGGCGAGCGCAATGTTTGTACGTCTGTGTGTCTGTGTGTCTGTGTGTGTGCATGAGTGTGGCATGTGTATGTGTGTGTGCACACACAAGGGGAATCTGAGTACAGGACTAAATGAAAAGATGAGAGAGGGTCTGTAAAATCTCTACTGATCCCTGTTGGACATGTTTAAATATGATTAGACAACCCGAGGGTCTCCCACAGGACAGAAGAGCACACTTCCTTTGCAATCAGACACCTCTGAGCGTGAACCTAAGCTTCTTGTTAGCCGCTCAGCCCCTCTGAGCCCAGGCCACCTCACCAGGAAATGACTCTCCCTCACCCCAGGCTCCAGCCTTGGCACCACTCTTGTGTAAGTCTATGATCTCGTGCCTTTCCACTCTAGCCATCCATGTTTCAAAGCCCAAATTTTGAAAAGTACCGCTAATGCTTTAACGAACACCGAACAAACAAGCCCACTGCCATCCAGGAGATTCCCGTACATGCAATGACAGAGGACAGAGGAAAACTGCCTCGGAGGGTTTCCGAGGTTTGAATCTTTACAAAAGCAGACTGTCACATCTCCGTCCCTCTGAGTGGCTGGTGGGTTTGAATCATTGATGTTTTAGTCAGCAGTCAAGCTCTGTGGTGGATTGAATTGTGTTTCCCCCAAAATGTGTGTAGCCGTCTGGCTGGGCCCTGATTCGTGGTATGGTGTGACGTTCCTATAGGTTGCAAGTTCTGCCCCTGTGATGCTAACGAAGAAGAATGGCTGGCAGTTGTTTTGGTGGGGCAGGACCCAACGTACAGGATTGTTTTGTGCCTTGAGGCAATCTCTTGGGATACAAAACAAAAGAAGTCGAGCAAATTGTTGAGGGCCTCATAGCATCAGGAAAGAAGCAGTGCCAGGAGAAGAGTGCATCCTTCGGACCCAGGGCCCCTGAGCCTCAGCTCCCAATCCAGGGGAAGACTCATGACAAGGACCTTTCAACAGAGAAAGCCTTTCCCTGGAGCCAACACCGTGACTTTGAATTTGTAGCCTACTGGACTGTGACAGAATAAAATTTCTCTTTTTAAAGCCATCCACTTGTGATATGTCTGTTACATTAGCACTAAATGATTAAGACAAGCCCTTAAACAACAAGGTTCTTTTTCACGAACAGGCACACCTGTCTTCTTTCTAATTGAGACTACCCATGGTTGTATTGCCAGAGTACTTTTTGAAAGCTTCTCACTAGTAGAAGAGTACCTGTGACGTGTTGGGAACTCAAAAAAGAATACAGTGGTGGACAAGCAAACCAATGCACGATTAGACACGTGAATGGACCAGTGGACGAGCGCACGATTAGACGTGTGAATGGACGAGGGCACCAATGCAGGGTTAGACATGCAAATGGACAAGTGAACCGGTGCGTGATTGGACGTGAGTGGACAAGGGAACCGGTGTATGGTTAGACATGTGAATGGACTTCTGAACTAATGTATGGTTAGATGTGTGAATGGACAAGTGAATCAGCACATGATTAGACGTGAATGGATGAGTGAACCGGCTCATGATTAGACATGTCAGTGGACAAATGAACGGGTACATGATTAGATGTGTGAATGGACATGTGAACCAATGTGTGATTAGACGTGTGAATGGACAAGTGAACCAGAGCGTGATCAGCTGTGTGCATGATCAGCTGTGTGCTTCCGACTTTTGGGAACACCTTGAAATCCAGCCGGCTGAACTCTAGATTCTGTTTGACACTCTTTGCTGGTTTAGTAGGAAGCTGTGTACTTCTCCCATAGTTCTGGTCACCTCCACTTCATCAGCTCTTTCCTTTTTGCTTCCTCATCTTCTCACTTAGATTATGAAGAATGGTTGCTCCATTTCTTGTCATTAAAGGAAAAAGAAATCACTTAAAGGTTTTAAATATATGTATTTTAGAGAAAACATTGTTATCCTGGGAGGAAAGGACTGCATTTCTGCCATCATGCTGAGAGAAATGCTCAGTCTGAGATTAAAGCAGAGCTAGTCGCAGTACAGAAACCCCGGTGGCATGGTGGTTAAGTGTGACAGCTGCTAACCAAACGGCTGGTAGTTTGAATCCACCAAGGGTACCTTCAGGACCCTATGGAGTAGTTCTTCTCTGTCCCGTGGGCTCCCTATGGGTTAGAACCAAGTCAGTAGCAATGAGTTTTTGTTTTTCTGGTCACAGGATACGGAGCCCTGATGGCGCAGCGATTAAGAGCTTGGTTACTAACCAAAAAGCTGGCAGTTTGAATCCAGCAGGCGCAGGAAGGAGCAGTGGCAGGGCAGGGGTAGAATTGTCCCCTTCCGCGTGGGAGACTTGGGGTCTGTTCACAGCCGACACGCCTCCTGTGAAGCCACCACTGACTGGCCAGCAGACCTTGTCATGTTTCTGTGATGCTCAGCAGGTTTCAGCAGAGTTTCCAGACTAAGACAGACTGCAGTGAAAGGCTTAGGGATCTAGCAGAGAAAGATCCACCCGTGAAAACCCACGGCTCACAATGACCACCCCCCACCAGTCGTGGGGGTGGAGCAGGACCAGGCCGCACTTTGTTCTGCTGCCCGTGGGGTCGCCTGAGCCCAAAGTCGGTTCAGTAGCAGTTAATGACAAAAACCACCATCGGAGGAAAGGAGTTCGGAGTGTTGTACTTCATCCCCAACACTGAACACGGGATGAATCTCAGCGTCCTCGTCGTGTCTCTCCAGTGACTCTCTTGTCGCTCTAGGCAGTCCTTTCTGCAGTCCAGGTTTCTGTACACTACTAGAGTATAACAAAGACCTGCCAGATGCTGTGAACCACCCAGAAGCCTCTTTGCTCCTCTAAGGAGACCAACAAATCAGTTCTTGTTGGTATCCCTGTTAAATGCTTACAAATACTGGTTAGTCTACCACGCCATTTGAGAGACTTTTCTGTGGTTTTTGAAATGCTCCCCAGCCATAGATCTTTTATCTTTTTTTTTCCCTGTATTGATTTTTCTCCTTAAGACTTTAATTTACTTTTCCGCAGTTGCTACAGTCAAGAGAAAAATTCTTCAGGTCACACAGAGGTAACGTTCTAACCCAGGTTGGATGGCACGTATTTCACATCAGAATACCAGCTCCCCACAGACAGCTCATCCTCTCCTGCTTTTCAAGCCCTTTTGGTCTCTCTTTTCATTTCCTTTTTCCTCTCCATTAGTATCTGAGACTTAAGCTTTCTTCAGTCTCATCCTTCATGCTGAGCTCATCTGAAATATACCAATAATTGCTACCAGCTAAATCTGATTTCATCATTCTGAGAATTTCTTGGTGAAATCAGCCCTCTGGAACTGAATCTAATCATTTCTACAGGTTAAAGTGACATCTGGGGTGTAGCTTTAGCATGACACTAGAGTGTACCCATAGATAATTCCTGAGTGGGTTTGGTTATATTTCTAAGAGCTACAAGCACATAGAATGTAGATAAATTCTTCAACTGAACAAATTTGATTAAAGCCTCATCTAAGTGTATATGTTTTTAATTGTGTGGCTACTAAACCTTTATACAGTTTAAGAGTCTCCTGAATGTACTGGAAGAGGGGTTGTTTTTGCTGTTGGGTCCTGTTGAGTGAGTTCCGCCTCATGGCCACCGTACATGAAACAGAACGCAGCCCTGCCCAGTCCTGTGCCACCCTGAGAGTCCCTGCTGTGTCGGAGCCCACTGCTGCAGCCACTGTGTTGATCCTTCTCATTGAGGGTCTTTCTCTCGTTTGCCAGGCATGATGTCCTCCAGTGCCCAAAGTACATGAGACCGCTGCATCAGCCTCACTTCAAAAGAGCATTCTGGCTGTACTTCTTTCAAGCCAGATTGGTTCATTCTTCCGTCAGTCCGTGGTGTATTAAACATTCTTCATCAACAGCATAATTCAAAGGCATCAGTTCCTCCTTACTCCACGTCCAGAGCCCTGGTAACACAGTGGTTAAGAGGTCAAGCAGGTGGCAGTTGAAATCCCCATGGACTCCGTGGAAAGTCTATGGGGAAGTTCTAATTTGTGCTACAGGGTCACTCAGAGTTGGAATTGACTCAGTAGTAACAGATTTTTTTTTTAATTCACTGTCCAGCTTTCACACACATATGGAGCAATTGCAAATACCATGACTTAAGTGTGCCTTAGTCCTCAGATTGACATCTTTGATTTTTAAACCCTTTAAAGAGGTCTTTTGTAGCAGACTAGCCCAGTGCATTATGTAATTTATTTATTGCTGCTTCCATGAGCCTTGACTGTGGATCCAAGACTCATAAAACCTTGGACAATATCAATCTTTTTTTTCATTTATCATGATGTTGCTTATTGGTCCAGTTGTGAGGGATTTTGTTCTCATCATATTAAGGTGTAAGCCTCACCGAAGGGTTTGGTCTGTGATTTTCATCAGTAAGTGCTTCAAATCCTTTTCACTTTTCAGCAATCAAGGTTGTGTCATCTGCACACTGTACATTGTTAATGAGTTTTCCTCCAGTTCTGGTTCCTTGCTCCTCTTCATCTAGTCCAGCTTCTTAAATTATTTTGCCCAGCAAACAGATTTAAGTATGGTGAATGGATACAATCCCAAGGCACAATTTTTCTCATTTTAAACCATGCACTATCCCCTTGTTTTGTTGAAAAAACTGCCTCTTGTTCTTTGTACAGGTTCCTCATGGGCGTAACTGAGTGCTCTGGAATTCCCATTCTCCTCAATGTTATCCATAATTTTGTAGAATGCCTTTGCTTAGTCAGTGAAACATGGGTAAACATCTTGGTGGTATTCTCTGCTTTCAGCCAAGATCCATCTCACCTCAGCCACGACAGCCCAGGTTCTGCGTCTTCTCCTGAATCTGTCTTGACTTTCCGGCAGCTCCCTGTCAATACACTGCTGCAACTGTTTTTATTACTGCCTGTCAGTTGATCAGGTAGCTGTCTTCCAAATTTCTTGGCACAGATATTACATTTGTTGGTGGAAATGTCTCAACTGATATTTCATCAATTCCTGGAGCTTTGTTTCTTGCCAATGCCTTCATTGCAGCTTAAACTTACTCTTTCAATACTATTAGTTCTGAGTCACATGCTGCCTCCTGAAGCAGTTGATTATCAACCAGTTCTTTTTGGAACAGCGTGTACTCTTTCCATCTGCTTTTGATACTTCCTACCGTTTTCAGTATTTTGCCCACAGAATCCTTCAGCATTGCAACTCGAGGCTTGAATTTTTTCTTCCGTCCTTTCAGCTTAAGAAATGCCAAGTTTGTTTTTCTCTTTTAGTTTTCTAGGTCCAGATCTTTACATGTGTCATTATAATACTTTACTTTGTCTTCTCAAGCTGCCCTTTGAATTCTCTGTTCAGCTCTTTCACTTCATCATTTCTTCCATTCACTTTAGCTGTTCTACACTCAAGAACAAATTTCAGTCTCTTCTGACACCCATTTTGGTTTTTTCTTTCTTTCCTGTTTTTTAACGACCTCTTGATTTCTTCACGTATGATGTCCTTGATGTCATCCACAACCTCCTAGTCTTTGGTCATTAGAGCTCACTACATTCGATATATTCTTATGTGGTCTCTAAATTCAGGTGGAATACACTCAAGGTCATACTTCAGCTCTCCCGCACTTGTTTTTTCTTCAGCTTCAACTTGAACTGGTATATGAGCAATCAATGATCTGTTGCAAAGTCCTGGCCCTGTTCCGATTGTTGGTACTGAGCTTCTCTATCATCTCTTTCCACTGATGCAGTGGGTTTAATTTCTGTGTATTGCACCTGGCAAGGCCCACAGGTATAGACACAATTTATGTTGCTGTAAAAAGATATTTCCAAAGAACAGGTCATTGGTCTTATAGAATTCTAACACACAATCCTTGGGTGTCACTTCTTTCACCAAGGCCATATTTTCCAACTACTGATCCTTCTTAGTTTCCAACTTTGTCATGTCCCAGTCACCAGTAATTATCAATACATCTTGATCACGTGTTTGATGAATTGTAGACTGCAGAAGCTGGTAACAATCTTCAATTTGTTTTTGACCTTAGCATGTAAATTTGGATAATAGTCATACTAACTGGTCTTCCTTTGAGATATATGGGTATTACCCTATCACTGACAACATTGTACTTCAGGAAAAACCTTGAAATATTCTTTTAGACAGATAAGTTGATCCACTTTGTTTTTAAGATGTTGAATCTCTTCACGCATTAAGTAATGTGAGATCCTACAAGTGTTAGGTACTCTGTGAGGTACTGAATATAGATGTAGAGTCCCAAGGCACAGTAAATACATACGTATGACAATTATGTAGTCAAATGAATGACAGTGTGAAAAATGTACAATTAAACATGATTGACTCTATCTGGGGAAAAAGCAAGGAGTCAGAGAAGGCTACCCGAGGGAGGTGACATTTGCTATTTTAGATTAAAACACCTTTGAGTGAGACAATTAACTTGTTCCTGTCCACGTTCTATTTTTATCCTTTAGACTTAGGTCCTCATCAATATTAATGTAACGTTACAAGGAAAAATGAGCCCGGGAGACAGAAAGACCCACATGATGATTGAGAGACTCTGTCAGTTAGAGAACAGAAGAATTAGATGGTGCCCAGCCACCACCAAAGACAGCCCTGACAGGGGACACAATGTAGAGTCCCGGACGTGACATGAGAGAAAGGGCATGCAGATCTCTAACTCTGTTAAAAGACCAGATTTGATGGTCTGATGTCCTGGAGGGTCCCCTGGGAACACGACCCCTAATCTTGCTGCTAGCCCAGAGCTGAATCCAGTACTGAAGCCAGCACTTCAGACAAAGAATGGACTGGACTCAGAGACACAGAGTGATGCAAGTGGTGCATGTACTTTATGGTTTAATATATATATGAGGCTGTCCTACTGGTTTGTTTTTAGAGGGGAGAGGAGAGGATGGAGAGGAGGGAATAGGTATTGGCTGAGTGGATACTGGAAGTAAAGAGTAGAAGAGTGTGCTGTCACAAGGTGAGAGTTGCAGAGAGAGCGGTTCTTGGGGTTTTGTACGGTAAATTGTCTTGGATTGTAAATTTTCACTTAACCACAATAAAAAAGAGAAAATATTAATGAAACATAAATCAATGGTAGTCCTGCCATTTTCCAGGTATTGGGAACATTTTCACCCTGGGTGTTACAAATGGTTTGCTATGAGCTACTAGCCAAAGGTTGGTGATTCAAATCTGCTCAGCAGCACCACCGGCAAAAGGCTGGGGATCTATCTGCTTCTGCAAGATCACAGCTGAGAGACTGCTGCGAGGCACACAGAAAGCAACTCTGTCCCACACGGGGTGACCACAAGTTGGAGTTGCTCAGACAACAGTGGCTTTGGTTTTTGACAAAATCTCAGGGCTTACCCCAACAGTTCTCCCTACATCACTGAATGTTAGAGATCAGGGGGACCCAAAGTCTGCCGGCAGAGGAGAAGTCAGTCTTTGATGTCCTTCTCTTGGCGTCCTCTGCCCTCCCCTAACCCACTAGCATCAGCCCTGTGTCCTATTCTGGGCACTCCCTAATAGAATGCTCGTGCTAAGAAAAGGGTTAATGGCTATAAGTTTTCATCTGCACTGAGCAGTAAGAAGGACAAAATGCCTGGGAAATGCAAATCTGTAGAGCCATAGTGGTGGACTGATGGGCAGAGGGGTTGGCACTTAGGAACCAGACAGTCACTTGGTCCACTGGCACAGATCAAATAACATCAAAAGCCATGGTACAAAATTAATTAATGGAATAAATATCTGTACTCCATTTTGATAAATACATTGATTTTTTTTTCTCAAGGTCGCACAGCCAAAAATGAGTTGGCGGGAACATCAGTGCCTAATGTCTGTGTCTAGCTCCTTCTGTTAGACCATCCTGCTTTACTGCTGAGTATTTGTTATTAATTGGCTCTATTAAATTAAAGAGTTCCATTAATAATGGCACACCTGTGTAGTGATTTAGAATCTACACACCTGTAGTCTCCTTTAATCCCCAAACAATTGAGTGAGGGGACAGAGGCACTGGGTCTTTAGAGGCTTGCTCAAGGTCACACAGCTGCTGAGTGGCAGAGCTGGTGCTGTGGCATGAAAGGGTCTAGGATCTGTGACACTCTCACCCCCTCCCCCTGCAGGCAGCTCTGTTTGGGGCCAGCAACTGCACTCTGGATGCTGCATTGGAGAGTGGGGATGGAGGCTGTTCTTTGCTCAAAGATCTAAAAATAGCTCTAAGGCCAGAACTTTGCCCCCAAGTCCTCTCAAGGTCCATTTAGAGAACAACATAGCATTTCTGAAGCCTAAACAAAGGTAAAATAAAACAAAACGAATCCACTGCCGTCAAGTCAATTCTGAGTCAGAGCGACCCTACAGAACAGAGCAGAACCGCCCTGCAGAGTTTCCAAGGAACAGCTGGCAGTTTCGATCTAACGACCTTCAGTTACCAGTCAAGCTCTTAATCACTGAACCACCAGGGCTCCAACTGAAGGCCAAGCATTTTAGTTTGTACAATTCACTTACTCATTTTTTGTTGGCAGAAATATGCAGAGCAGGTTGAATTTTTGAGACCCCCAAGCAGGAAGCATCCAGCACTCACTGCAACCGTTACGTTCCAAAGGACAGGGCCCCTGTGCCATTGGACACACCTAGATGTGCCCCTGCCATCCTTCCTGGAGTGCTGTCAGAGGGCTTCCTGTGTGACTCTGAAGCTGAGTTTACCAGTGGCCTAAGAGTTGGCAAACTCATAGATGGCACTGATTTAGGCATTATGACTGGTGGCCTCCCCCACCGGAGAAAAGGAGGGAGCAGAAATGCAGAGGAGGTGGTGCCGGCAGAAGTCCAAGTTCCCCGGGACCGGCCCCACAGAACTTCGGAAACAGGAATCAGGCCTGCGCTGCAAGCGCTGCACAGGTTCCAAGTCACAGGACCTCCACGGCTGGCAAGCGCCAAGCCGGAAATTCAGCTGAATAGAGCCCTAAATGTTTTTTTGTTTGACATTCATGCTTTACAGAAAATGATGAATCCATTAGCAACTCTTGCCGCTGCCAAAAGAAACAGACTTGTGCCTGTAGATTGCTTTCATTCGGCGCTATCAAGCCACTGCATGTGCTGCGTCCACAAAGCTGACAGTCATCTATCATTTTTAAATGGGTTTAGAGGTACAGCCGCCTTTGTCTGAAGTACGTGGATGTGTCCGCCCGAGTGGGCCTCCTTAGAACAGACTGCCCCAAACGGTTTCAATAGGATTCACAGTAGGGGGAGAATGTTTTCTTTGAGGTTTGCTTGGAATTATTTTGAAGTTTGTCACTAATTTTGAAAAACAATGGGCTCATTTTCCTAACTTCTTTCTTCTTCCCTGAGATGTGTTCCAGAGAACAAATAGCTGTATTATGTGCTGTCTCAAAAACATGCGCTTTGGGAAATGAAGAAAGATGCCATGGTGATGAAATCTCAAGTGCTCCCTTGTGTTCTAGAACACTCCAACATCCTCGTGAAACTCCTCCTCTAAGTTTCTGTCTCCTCGGTCCCTCACCCCTGATCCATAAAGGGCATCTTTGAAGATAATACTTGGGTCCGTTTTTCATGTCCATCAGCCTCTCCAGGAATGCCTTTTGAAGCCAGTGATTTAGCTTATGGATTAAGGCTTCTATAAAATGGGTTTAAATATTAAGAGGAGAGCACCTGGCTATACATATCTGGGTTCTGCAGGACATTGTTTTGTTTTAAATGCTTCAAGATGTTCCATAAAAATAAAATTGAATATGGACAAATTCCTCTGCAGCTTGAGCTGGCCCTTCTCCTGATTTCCTGATGGCCTTCTCACTCTCCTTCAGGTACTGCCCTGAGGCTGAGTTCCTAAAGCTTTAACAGAAGTGCAAATCACAGGAATCAAGAGCAAGAAGAGATGTCAGATCATCGAGGACAAATGGTAGTGTGTCCAGAATTTCAGCGTAACCACAGTGACTGATCTTTCAAGTCATCTATGTGGGGACATTAACAATACTTATCACCTGTAAGTCAGTGCCACAACTAGTCAGAACTGAAACCAGATCAGGGCCCTGGATCTAAGGCAAGTGTTACCTCTTTGGTTGCTGGGTGGTAGGAGATTCAAGAGGTCTCAGGGTGGCCACCAGGAGGGCCTGCGTCCTGCAGACGATGAGCCCTCCCGGCTGCTAACCCCCAGCCTGAGGTCTCAGTCACCCAGAGGGGCCTCGGAAGAAAGGCCTGGTGACCCACGTCTGTAAAACAAGCCACTGAAATTCTGTGGACCACAGTTCCACTGTGACATGCATAGGATCACCATGAGCTGCAGTTGACACAACGAGGCTGGTACTGGTGTTCACATCAAGGGGCCTAGGACAGTGGCACAGGTAGGGGGACAGGTGGGGGCTGAGGACAGTGGCTAGGTATCCCCCAGGAGGGAAGTAGACATTCCAGCCTGGGGAAGCCTGGGGAGTAGTTCTACCCCATCCTGTAGAGTCACTGTGCATTGGAACTGACTGAGAGGCAGTGGGTTACAGGTAAGTGTAACTCAAGAAGCAGTGATTAAGCACCGAAAGCTCAGGAGTTCAAACCTACCAGCTGCTCTATGATGGAGAGATGAGTCCATCTGCTTCTGGAGAGAGTATAGCCTTGGCAACCCTAGGGGCAGCTCCACTCTGTCCTGTAGAGTCGCTAGGACTTGGGATGGACTCGACAGCAGTCAGTTTTAGTGTCAATTAAAACACTGTAGAGCTTAAATACACTTCCAAATATCAGATGGTATAAATGACTAAATTGTTTCCCCCAAAAAATGTGTGTAGCAACTTGACTGAGGCACAATGTCTGGTATCATGTGGTTGCACTCCATTTTGTGATTGTAATTTCTCGTTGAAGGGGATCAGGGTAAGGCTGTGAAGACCCTCTACTGAGGTCACATCCTTGCTCTAATGTAAAAGGAGTTTCTCTGTGGTGTGTGGCCTACACTACCTTTATCTTACATGACATAAAAGGAAAGAGAAGAAAGCCAAAAGTTGGGGACCTCCTATCACCAAGAAAGTAGTACCAGGAGCAGAGCACATCCTTTGGACCTCAGGTTGCTACCCAGAGATTTTAAGTGAGGGGAAGACTGACGACCAGGACTGGTGACCTCCCTCTACAGCCAACAGAAGCAGAAAGTCTTCCGCTGGCACCAGAGCCCTAAACTGAGACACGTAGCCTTCTGGACCTTGAGAGAATAAACTTGGCTTTGTTAAAAGCCACCCGCTTGTGGTATCTCTGTTACAGCAGCAACAGATGACTAAGACAAAAGAGGAAATGCATTGCTCTGGTAGGAAGAACACCAAAAACAAAGCAATTTTTACTTAAACACACACAACTATATTTAAAACACTTGATGGAAAAAGCATAGAAAGACCAAAAGAAAGTGAAGGGAAGTTATCTTCCTTCTAACGTTACTGTGAAGCCCAAATGTGGCAGTTCACATCTCATTTTCCCAGGCAACATGCAACATAACAAAAAAAAACAAAACTCAAACCCACTGCCGTTGAGTCAATTCTGACTCACAGAAACCCCAGAGAAGAAACAGGACCGCCCCATGGGGTTTCCAGCTACTGACCTCACGGTTAGCAGTAAAATTCTTAATCACTGCACCAACAAAGCTCCTTACCTTTTCGGTCTAAACTTCAATACTACAGTCGAAACACTTCATTTAAACTATTATTTCATGCTACAGGCAGTTATAGATTCAGTAACAGTCATGCAAACGCATATTTACATTCACACTTATGTAAACAATAAGGAACCCCGGTGACACAGCAGTTAAATCATTTACCTGCTAACTAAGAGGTTGGAAGTTCAAACCCACCAGCCACTCTACAGAGGAAAAATGGGGCCATTTGCTCCCACAAGGTTTACAGCCTTGAGAGTCTGACGGGGCAATTCTGCTCTGTCTTCTACAAGGTCTGACAATTACGTCCACGAGCTTAACTGTTCCAAGTGCCACATACTTCATCACTGAACATCACGGTCACCTTTGAAACGCTCCCCTTGAGAAGCTGTGCACCGACCCAACACCTAGTCCATCCTTCAAAGCAAGATTAGAACTCTTTCTGCCATGACCAGTGCACACAATGGCACAGTGGCACGTTCACCAACTTAACTGTCTAGTTGTCTGTGACGGAGTCTTTAGGCAGTAAACAAATAACTGCATTGGAACACCCTCCCTACTCACCTGATTTGGCCCCCAAAACTTTTTTCGTTTACCTTCAGATAAAGGAAATACTGGAAGGAAGACACTTTGATGACGTTCAGGACATGAAGGGTAATATGACAACAGCTCTCGTGGCCATTTCGCAGAGAGTTCCAAAATTGCTTTGAAGAGTGGACTGGGCACTGCTGTTTGTGCTTCCCAAGGGGAGCACTTCAAGGGTGTGATATTTAGTAGCGAGGTATGGAGCACTTTTCCTAGGATGTGTTTGTGAACATAACTGGCAGTTCTCATACCGTGGCTATGAGTCAGAATCAACTCAGTAACATTTTTTAAAAACAAATACATTTAGGTAAACAAACATACCCTTTATAATGACTTAAAATAGCCGAAACTGAAGCAACCTCACACATTTTGTTTAGTAACAAAAGATGGAATGACAACTTTGGAGTCACTCCAGTGCTGTCACTTGGTGGCTGTGTAACTGTGGATGAGCTGCTGTCTCGGGCTCTGGTTTATGAAACAAGACGTTAACATCACGTGGCAAAGGCAGAACACGGGGCATCTGTACAGGTCCAGACTCTGACTGAGAGGGGACACTTGGGTGCCTCTGTCTGGTGGACAAGCCCTCCCTTTCCCGGTGAACACTTCCCTTTAGCCATCAGAGACAATGACGACTGAATTGACTGATGACTCTTCTTTCTGCTCCAAGGTTGGAATTCCTCAGAAACAACATGAGTGCAGCTTCAGGACCACACAGCTCCTCTCCCAGTCTGAACAGCCCGGTGCCTTTCTGGGCCCTAGGAGGTCTGCCTGCTTGCAACTGTCAGGTTTTCTGATGGCCCCAGAACTTGGTCCCCTGTTCCCTGCCCACCTCACCCCACCTTGCTGACCACTACCCAGGCCCTCTACCAAACCAGAGAAACAAACCAAGCTCTGCCAAGTCACTTCCGACTCAGGCTAACGTTGTGTGCATCAGAGGAGAGCTCTGCTCCTCGGGGTTTCCAATGCCTGACCCCCAGACCTTTCTTCTGGAGTCCCCTTGGCCAATCTCAGTCAGCAGCTGAGCACAGTAAGCTTTGGGGACACCCAGGTACTTCCACAGAAACAGGTACAAGTGACAAAAAGGTACCCCTCCATTCCCGTCTCCTAAGAAACAGCAACCCATCTTCTGAGTTTATAGTGAGCAGCCTCATGGAAAAACAAGGCAGAAAACAGTCAGATGAGAAGACTTCATGAATCGTTCTAGATTCCCACTCATTAAGAGTCAGTTTTGCTCTGACTGAACTGTAGATGGAAGGACCCTTTCTTCTTCCGCAGGTCAGGCTCTCATCACTTCTGACTTTATTTACCATTCCAACTAACACGTACTGAATACTCACCACATCTGAAGACCCCGGCAGTGCAGTGGTTAAGAGCTACGTCTGCTAACCAAGAGGCTGGTAGTTCAAATCCATCAGCCACCTCCTCAGAAACCCTGTGGGGCAGCTCTACTTTGTCCTGTAGGGTTACTATGACCTGGAATTGATGAGTGGCAATGTGTTTGGTTTTTTGCTTTACTATGTCTGGGTGAGAAGTGGTTAGATACAGTTCCTGAGCTCCAGAAACTCCCAGCAGACTCTTCCTGCCTCTGGTTCCGGGGTTCACACACTTCAGCACATCAAGATCACCAGGAGAACTTGTGGAAACATGGACTACTGGGCTCCTTTGCTGGTTCTAATTCTGCAGATCTGGAGAAACATCTCAGACTTTGCATGTCTAGCACATCCTCAGGTAATGTTGCTCCAGAAAACACTTCGAGAAATGCATCTCTAGGCTGAACCTCCAGTCCAGATTCCTCACTGTGACATGTCCTAACTCATCAGGATAGAATCAGTCAAGCAAGCAAAACCCCTGTTCGGCTCTATGTGCTATAAAGTGTACCACACGCCTATTGCCATCCGGCGGATTCCGACTCATAGTGACGCTATAGGACAGAGTAGAACTGTCCCACATGGTTTCCAAGAAGCGCTTGGTAGATTTGAACGGCCAACCTTTTGGTTAGCAGCTGTCATCTTAACCACGGTGCCAGTAGGGTTTCCCAATAGCTTATCAAAACATCTGTGATCTGCCGTTCAAAGCTGTTGCTTTTCAAGGCTGTCCTTCTGGGGATGACCAGACATGAGGAGCACACCCCACAGTACTGTAACTTCCTTAGCTAAATTTAGCTCTGTCCCGTCACCGTCTTTGCGAGTCATTAACCTCCTGTCTACCACCCATCTGGCAGTTTGTGACGCTCTGGTAGCATGCCTGCTGCTGTTACGGTGGAAGCTATGCCACCAGAATTTCCCAGAGTAGCAGGGTCATCTAGAGCAGGCAGTGTTCAGTGGGGCTTCCAGACAGAGACAGACCAGGAAAAAAGGCTTGGAGATGTACTTTTAAAAATCACCCAATGAAAAGAGAACATTATCCAATATCGTTCTGGAAGGTGAACCCAGAACTCAAGGTTGGAAGGCATCACAGTACACAGCGGCTCCTAAAACGGACAGAAACATACCATCACCATGGAGATGGCACAGAACCAGGCAGCATTTCATTCTGCCGCACACAGGGTCCCAAGGAGTCAGAGCTGGCTCAACAGCAACAAACAACAACAACTTCTTTGTATACAGTCCCTGAACTTTCCAGGAGTTAAAAAAAGTGTGTGTGCAAGTGAGACAGAGATGGTCTGCTGCCTTCTCTGAGTCTACCGGCTCGCTGACCCCAGAAAGAAAGCGTTTAGGGGTAGGAAGACGTCGTGGTACCAGGGAGTGGAATCCTGACATGAAAGCCGTCACTGAAAACAGTGCCTTAAAAAAGTGTAGGCTTGAACTGCTGACACCACTCACTTAAAAGTGCTCATCAATAGACTGTTTTCGTTGTACAGTCATGCACTAGCAGACAGCAGTGGGCAGAGAGGCACTGTGTAAACAGTAACATAGCACACAACAGCATCAAAGAGAAAAAGGGAACCTTTGCTTCTATTTTCATTTAGGGAGATGAACCTGAAATAGCTTACTTATAGTTTTGTTTGATTTCACCAAGCAAAAGTTTCAATGTGTTGAAATTTTTAGGAAGCCACATGAAAAGTGTTATACGCTTCCTTCCCAGGGCATCAGCTTTCTGTGATGGTAATGCCATCCCAGAAATACTGTTTGCACTAGAAATATGCACGCAATGAAGCATTTCTGAGCACTCAGAAATCACAAAGAGATGAATTATACTATCGGAATGCTGATATCATCTGATCTGGAAAATTGAAGGAAGAAGAATATATATACGTTTATGTGTACATACTGAGAGAGATTGATTGGAAACACGTAATAATTACCATTTTTCTTCCTTTATCTGGAAACTATCATATTCTTAGTTGGAAGTTTTATAAATATCACATGGTTAAGCTTCTAAATGTAATAATGGAGATACATGGGTGGAAGAAGGTACACCAACAGGGAAGACAAGCTTAACAGAAGTGCCCTGGGGTCTTACCTGGGTGAGCTCCTATAACTCACTGTGCCTGGGATTCCTACGTAGTTTCTGTTTTTAATACCTTTTATTTTCTTACCTGTTTTCGACATCAGTTACAGAGGGCCCAAGACTGTCCTCCCATGTTTATAAGTACACCACCCCATAACAGGCTTGCGGTCTTCCCGATTCCACCCCACAGTGCCAGCCAGAACACTGGCCTTGCTCTAGCTGGCTCCCCTGCAGAAGCCTTGTCCAGGGCCTGTGAAGGAAGGAAATCTAGGGGATCTGGAACCAAGTGGAATTAAACAGCTTATTTGTAGGACTAAGGAATGATGCCATCAAATGTCTTGAAAAGACAGCTTGACAAGGCAAACCTGGAATTAAACTTTCTGCCACTGTCTAAATCAAACATAGGAACCCTGACAATGCAATCATTACCGTGCTGGTCTGCTCACCTACAAGTCACTCCATGGGAGAAAACTCCTGGAGATTGGCTCCTGAAAGGTCCCCGCCTAGGAAAGCCTGCGGGGCAGTAATCGACAGCCTTGTAGAATGGCTATGAGTCAGAACTGACTCTGCAACACACAACACCAACACATTAAACACACATGTATCTAACAGTGGCCAAAGAACACTGGATGTGGGATCAGGGACGCTTGGGCACAAAGTGCATCCTCAGACTTGGGACCTAAGTCTTTTTCTCCACTTCTGTTGATTTCAGAATACACATGGGAACCCATATATTGATGGCCAAGTGATTTTTATACTCATACAGTGGGAAAGGATGGTCTCTTAAATGGTTTGAGGACAACTGGGTCTCTGTATGCAAAATAAGAAAGGTGGACCCCTACCTCACACCACACATAAAAATTAACTCAAAATGGATCACAGACTTTATTGTAATAAATAAAACCATAACATTACTAGAAAAAAAAATAGGGGTATGTCTTCAGGACATTATTTTTAACACTGAATTTTTAGATTTGACACCAAAAACAATAGCAACAAAAGATAAAATAAATACAAGGAACTTCATGAAAATTTTTGTTCAGCAAAGAACTTTAGGAACAAAGTGAAAAGATAGCCTATAGACTAGGAGAAAATTTGAGAGGACCACATATTGGATAAGGGTTTAATATCTAAAATACATAAAGAACACCTGTAACTTGAGTCGGATCCGACTCGACAGCACTTGGCTTGGCTTGGCTAACTTAACAAGACAAAGAACCCAACCAAAATATGGACAAAGGACTGAAATAGAAATTTCACTAAAGAAGATATACAGACAACCCATAAGCATACCAGACGATGCTCAACTTCATTAGCTATTAAACAAAAACCTAAACCAGCTGTCATCAAGCCTATTCTGACTGAGAGTGACCCTATAGCAACTCTGTAGGACAGAGTAGAACTGCCCATAGATTTTCCAAGGAGCACTGCATGGGTTCAAACTGTTGAACTTTTGGTTAGCAGCTATAGCTCTTAACCACTAGCCACCCAGGGTTTCCATAGTGACCCTATAGAAAAGAAACAAACCAAACCCACCGTGATTGAGTCAATTCCAACTCATAGTGATCCTATAAGACAGAGTAGAACTGCTCCACAGAGTTCCCAAGGAGTACCTGGTAGAATTGAACTGCTGATATTTTCATCGAAAGTCATAGCACTTCACCACTAGTCATAGAAACCCCACAGGAAGATGCAAATCAAAACCCCAGCGAGATGCCACTTCACAGGGCTAAGACCGAAAAAAAGGCAAACAAATGTTGACAAGGATGTAGACGTTTGGGAACAGTTATCCCTCACTGGTGGAAACATAAAACAGGATAGATGCTGTGGAAAACTGTTGGGAGGCTCCTGAAAAAGATAAACAAGGAATTGCTGTAACAAACAAACAAAAGTCTACCACAACTGAGTTGGTTTCGACTCATAGCAACCCTATAGAGAGAGGGGAACAGTGCCCAAAGGGTTTCCAAGGAGTGCTTGGTGGATTTGAACTGCCAGCCTTCTGGTTAGCAGCTGCAGCACTCAACCACTGAACCACCAGGGTCTCTAGAATCCAGAATTAGTGTAGAACTCAGCAATTCTACTCTTAGGTATGTAACTGAGAGGCTTGAAAGCAGTGAAGCAAGTAGACACACACACACAGCAGTTTTCATTGCAATGGGCAAAAGGTGGAGACAACTCAAGTGTCCGTCGGGGGATGAATTGGTAAAGCATATGTAGTGCACACATACAACAGACGATGGCTCAGTCGTAAAGAGACACGATGTCCTGACGCATCCTACAATGTGAATAAACCTTGATAACATTATGCTGAGTAAAGCAGGTGATTCACAAAAAGACAAGTATTGTATACTTTCACATTAAACAATAAAAACAGGCAAATGTGTAGACACCTAAGGTTATTGGTTGTCACCAGGGACATGTTGTTGTTGTCAGTGGTGACTTGCAGTGACCCAAGTGCGACAGAGAGTGTGAGGGTGAGGACAAAGAAGAGGTATCGTTTAGGAAGCAGTGATTCTCTTATGTATGGTGACAGGAAATTCAGCAACAGTTACAGGTGACCGCACGCCATGTCATTTATGTAGCTGATGCCACACCTGGAAAACACTGAACTAGTACATTCTGTGTCATGCGTACATATACACGACAAGAAGAAAATCAACATGGGGTCGTATTGGGAGTGACTAAGCATCCTAACTTACACAAAGTAGCTGGGGCAGTGTACTTGGCACAGCATAGGCCAACAACAAATAATAGCAATAGTGACAGAACAAGAAGTGAATGATTTAATCTTTTGTATACAGTTCTCCTTGGAAGTTGGGTCAAGGGCAGGGCTAAACCTCTAGAACTGCAAGGTTCTGTTTTGTTTTTTAAAGCTAAGTCTGCTTAATGCATGTGTACTGCGTGAGGAATGAATGCATGAACCAGAAGTCATCGCTCTTCTCTAGAGAGCATCATGTTAACAGGATGACAGATGTCTACACAAGTGCTCTGTCAGAAACACCGATAAATAGTTTTGAGCATCCGCCAGGAGAGCTGTGAGTCAGAATTATCTGAGGCAGCAGGTTTTGTGTTTTTTTTATTTTGGCTAGGGGAAAGGTGTTGACCCTAGAGCAGGGGAGTATTGACAAGTATGATTCTGGCCTTCTAGGAGAGCAGATGAAGGTTTTCAGTTGTGGCTACAGATGGAGCTGCTTCGGACGATTCCGAGACATCGATGCCCATGCTACATCTCATACCAATTAAATCAGAATCTCTGACAGTGCAATTCCTGCTTCAGGAATTTTACGTCTTCCCTGGTGGTTACAGTGTGTAGCCAAAGTTAGAAAGCACTGGCCTGGGCATGGATGGGCAGACAAGATGCCTACACGAAGAGCAACAACAATGTGACAGCGATACAGCAGCATCTGAGCAGCACAGCTGTAGAGGGAACTGAACAGCCTCCCGCGGGAGATTTCAGGGAGAAGCCACCCTCAGCCCTGTCTTCCAAGGTAGCTGTCCTCCAGATTTCTTGGCATAGATGAGTGAGCACTTCTAGTGCCACAGTCACTTGCTGAAATGTCTCGATCGCCAGCCCATCAGTCTCCAGAGCTTGGTCTTACATCAGCACCCTCGGTGCAGCTTCAGCTTCTGCCTTCAGTACCATCGATTCCTGACCATAGGCTGCTTCTTCAGATGGCTGAACATGGATCGGTTCCTCTGGTATAACGACTCTGTGTATTCCTTCCATCTTCTTTTGATGCTCCCCGATTTGTTTAATATTTTCCTTATAGAATTCTTCACTATTGCAACTCAAGACTTGAGTTTTTTTTTTCAGTTCTTCCAGCTTGAGAAATGTGGAACACATTCTTCCTTTTGGTTTTCTATTTCCAGCTCTTTGCACACGTCATTATAATACTTTATTTTGCCTTCTCTAGATACCCTTTGAAATGTTCTATTCAGTTCTTTGACTTCATCATTCCTTCGTTTTGCTTTAGCTGCTTGATGTTCAAGAAACTGTTTCAGAGTCTCTTTCTGACATCCAACTTGGTCTTTTCTTTCCTTCCTGTGTTTTTAATGACCTCTTGTTTTCTTCATGGATGACATCTTTCCACAGTTTTTCTGGTCTTCAATCATGAGTATTCAACACATCAAATCTGTTCTTGAGATGCTCTTTATGCTCAGGTGAGATGTACTCAAGGTCACACTTTGGCTCTCGTGGACTTGTAAGTTTCTTCAGTTTCAGTTTGAACTCTCATATGAGCAGTTGATGATCTGTGCCATAATCAGCACCTGGTCTTGTTCTGACTGTTGATATGGGGCTTTTCCATCATCTTTTTCCACAGATGTAGTCAATTTGATTCTTATGTATTCTGTCTGTTGAGGTCCATATGCATAGTAGCCATTTATGTTGGTAAAAAAAAGATATTTGCAATGAAGAAGGCGTTGGTCTTGCAAAATGCTATCATGCAATCTCTGGCATCATTTCTATCACCAAGGCCCTGTTTTCCAACTACCAGTCCTTCTTCTTTGTTTCCAGCTTTTGCATTCCAATCACCAGTAATTATCAATGCATCCTGATTGCATGTTTGATCAATTTCAGACCGCAGAAGCTGGTAAACATCTGCAGTTTCTTCATGTTTTGCCTTCATGGTCGGTGTGCACATTTGAATAATAGTCATATATACTGGCCTTCCTTGTAGGTGTATGGATATTATCCTATCACTGACAGCATTGTGCTTCAAGACAGATCTTGAAATGTTCTTTTCAGTGATGACCGCAACACCATTCCTCTTCAACTTTTTGTTCCTGGCGTAGTAGGCCATATGATCGTCTGATTCACAGTGGCCAGCACTGGCCCATTTCACCTCACTAATGCCTAGGATATTGACGTGTATACCTTCCATTTCATTTTTCACGATTTCTGATTCTCCTAGATTTATACTTCGTACATTCCACGTTCCTATTGTTAGCGGATGTTTGCAGCTGTTTCTTCTTATTTGGAGTCCTGCCACATCAGCAAACGAAGGTCCCAAAGGCTCGACTCCACCCCCATCATGAAGGTTGATTCTGCTCTGAGGAGGCAGCTCCTCCCCAGTCATCTTCCGAGTACCATCCAAGCTGTGAGGCTCACTTCCCAGCATCGTATCTGGCAGTGTTTCACGGCTGTTCCTAAGGTCTTCCCTGGCTACTTCTTTTCAGAAGCAGACTGCCAGGTCCCTCTTCCTAGTCAGTCTGGAGGCTCAGCTGAACCTTGTCCGCCAGGGGCGACGCTGCTGGGACCCAAACACCAGGGGCGTGGCTTCCGGCATTAGTGCGACATGCAAGCCCCACAGTATGACAAAATGACAGGCAAGTGGGAGACTCGATGACGAAGCAATTTTGAAATATATTTTTATTTTCAAGATCCCCTGGTGGTCCTTATGCACTCTAAATTTTTTTTTTTTTACCTTTTTTACTGTGTTTTATATGAAAGTTTACAGAGCAAATTAGCTTCTTATTAAACAGTACACACGCTGTTTGTGACATGGGTTGCCAACCCCACGACATATCAACATTCTCTCCTTCTTGTCTTTGGGTTCCCTATACCAGGTTTCCAGTCCCCTCCTGCCTTCTAGTCCTTGCCCCAGGTTGGTGAGCCCATTGAGTATCATTTTGTTTTATGGACTTGTCTAATCTTTCGCTGAAAGGGGAACCTTAGGAGTGACTTCAGTAGTGAGTTAGAAGGTGTCTGGTACCATATCCTCAGAGGTTTTCCAGTCCCTATCAGATCAGTAAGTCTGGTCTTTGTGAGCTAAAATTTTGTTCTCCGGTTCCATCCAGGACCCTCTACCGTCGCCCCATCAGAGCTGTCGGGGGCGGTGGGGAGCCGGGCCCCGTCTGGTTGGGCTAGACCCAGTCTGCTGGCGGCTCTGGTCGTTTTGGTCTGTTAGTCCTAAGGTAACAGTGGTTTAAAGAACAGAATGACATTGCTTCTGAAATTGAGTACTAAATACAGCCCTGAAATTCCTGGCAGGCAACAAGGGAAATGTCTGATAAAAAGAAGGTACGTAGTTTTGCAGAAAAGGCAAACACTGCCTGCCTCTGAAGACTAGGAGGATTGTGTCTGTGTGGAAGGTGCTTGGCGCAGACCAATGAGAAGGCCGTTCACCCGGCTCTTTGTCCACCGCTTTGATAGCTGGTCACTTGAGCACTCGAGTCTTTCTTCCCATTTTGAATTCACCTCCACTGGCTAAGAACAGTCAGACGGGTTCAAGACTTAATCAATGAACTTGAATGAAAAACTATAGAAATAGTTTCACTTGGAAATGCAGTGATATACCCTCTCTACTTTAAAAAAAAAAAAATGTGTTCTAGCTCTAGGTGCCTGACACGGGAGAAAATGCCAGCGTTGATCTTTCCGCTCCATAGCTTTGTTGGTGTCTTAGCACCCACAATCTGTAAACCTTGTATTTTAATTCCTCTTTGGTGCTAAGCATAATGCCTGGAGAATCCTTCGCCCATCTATATTGTTCAAAATGCAGTGTATTCTTAAGAGAAAACATGTATGGTAAAACCCTCTTGAAATTTAAGGCATTTGGAGGAGTTATATTCTTAAGGCATTAAGTCACCATATTAAGGTATACAAGCAAATTCTTATAAGCTTTCACACGCCCAATTTGGCAAGGGATCACCCATAAGAATAGGCCTTTGTTTTCACTTCCTAGAAGTGCACAGGTTTCTACAGAACTCAAGTAGATTCTAGCAATTATTTAAACTTCCTCAGGAATACCTTAAATCTCAGATCTTCATTTCTGAAGAAGGACAACGCCAGATCCCAACAGCTGAGTACTTTTAGATTAAAGGCAACATCGTCTCTGATAGTCTTTCACACAGAAAGGGGCAAATAAGGTGTCATGAAAACCAGAGCCACCCAGGGTCTGCCCGGATGGATCCTGCTGGGGGGACCCTGTGGTTAGATAATCTACAACGTGGACTGGACCATCATTTCTGGAAACTAGTTTAAAGCAAGCCCTGCTTAAAAGCACACCACACACACCACACACCACAACAGGTGGTACTTTAAGCTGGAGGGTTGTACATTTAGGTCTATTACTGCAATGCCTCACAAGATCACATATCAACTCTTTTGTCACTTTTAATTACAGCTGTAGCGGCAAATGCTCTTCTATCAATCTAAATGTCTATGTTTTTAAAAGCATTGTCCTTCATTTGAGGGATGCTGCTGACAAACACAGCTGAGTTATTTTTTCAGAAGACACTTTGCACGAACCATGCATTCTTGTTCTCTCTTTGGACCAACAGCTTGTCGCACACAGTAGCTGGACAGGCTCAAGGATTAATCAATGAACTTGAATGAAAACTAATCAAAATAGTTTCACTTGGAAATGCAGATCAGAACCAGCATCTCCTTGAATTTCCTAGGTAAGGTTTGCAAACACAGTCACAGACACTGACACTGCACTATTGGAAAGTGGACATTAACTAACTGATCACAACCGTCTTCACTGAAGTGCTTCTATGTGGCTTCAGAATTTCTCTCAACCAAGGTCATTATGTAGATGTTATTAACTAACGCATGTAGCACTTTGGTGAAACATTTTCATCCTTTCTTTCTTTTTGCCATCCCTCTGCTAACACCACAGACTGGCACAAACCTCAGAGGTAACCTAAGCCAACCCAACACCTGGTACCTGAACCCTCTGCCCAGTGTTTCCAGCCAGTGACAACTGAGCTTGTTCGTGAGAACTTTCAGCACTATGTTAAGTATCCACATGCAGAAAGATCCACAAACTCACCTGCAAAAGGACTCAACAATTAGCTGACACCCAAACAGGTAAAAAAAGCCAGGCTGCTCTGGATTGTCTTCTGGGTCAGCTGGTGTTGCCAGGGCGTAGTGTTTACGCTTATGATAGCTCTTGGAGAACAAAAAGGGTGGGAATCAGTTCTTCTGTACTCCAATACCAAGGAAGACTTCTTCATACCTAGGCATGAAAACTTAACTCTCTGGTATATAGAAAATTTTGAATTCCAAGGGGTAGTTTGCAGGGCTCTTTGACAATAGGGTAGCCCGGAAACATTCATCATAGAAGGAAAGAAAAATGAGTTGGAGTAGAAGCCAGGGTAGAAGAATCTGGGGAAGGGACAAGAGTTCAATTCCCATAGCCCAGATTTCATCATCATCGCGTTTGTCCACTTGCTCTACTTACCTAATTTCCAAGGCGTTAAAACCTTCCCTTCCTCTCCTTCTCCATTCAAAATTCCCAATTTCACTGAACCAGTTAAAGAAATTCACACCGTTCCTTTCAGAAAGCATTTGAATCCTCCCAAAAGATTTGGTTTGCCAGTTGCCTCTGAGCAGATCCAGACTCATGTCAGCCCCATGTGTGTCAGAGTAGAAGTGTGTTTCGTGGGGTTTTCAATGGCTAAATTCTCAAAAGTAAATTGTTGGCCTTTTTCACAAGGCCCTCAGTAGACCTGAATTTCAGCCTTTCAGTTAGCAGCTAAGCATGTTAAAGGTTTCACCACCCGGAGACTTTGAAGAAAGACTAGTTAGCACAAATGAATGAACCTTTGATTTTTGAGACTGCTTAACATATTGATTATTATTTCCTATTTACCTACCCCACCCAGAGCAATTACCTCCCCAGGAAATGAAGCCAACGATATCTGCCATCCTCTCACAAGTTGCAGTCATATGCTGGGCTTTCCTCCAGCTTTCAAAGTCACAGTGCCTTCTACATTCCAATGTCCTCTAACAATTGAAAGCCTTTGAAATACTCATACGAAAACAATCTACCCAAAGTCACCAACTCCAACAAATGGTTAACATTAGAGGAAAACGGTCAACAGAGCTCAGGGTTAGAAGTTTGTCATTATTCTTCATACCCTGTACGTTTGAACCAAGCTTTAATCTTTAACTGCGACATACACACACACTCAAAAGTAAAAATGGCGTTAGGTGCCACTGAGTCAGTTCCGACTCACAGGGACACCACGTACAACAGAAGGAAACACTGCTCGGTCCTTTGTCATCCTCACGATCATTTCAGCGTGCTAGCCCTTTGTCGTTGTGACTGTGTCAATTCAGCGCCTTGAGGTTCTTCCTTCTTCTCGCTGACCCTCCGCTTTACTAAGCACGATGTCCTTCTGCAGGGATGGCTCCCTCCTGATAACCTCTGAGAAACATTCCAGCTGTACTTTTTCCAAGACATATTTGTTCATTCTTCTAGAAATCCATGGTACATTCAATATTCTTCACTGACACGGCGATTCGAAGGTGTTGACTCTTCCTCAGTCTCCTTTATTCTTGCCCAGCTTTCTAGTGCACATGAGGTGACTGAAAACGTCATGGCTTGGACTAGGTGCATCTTAGTCCTCAAAGTGACACCTTTGCTTTTCCACACTTTAAAAAGATCTTTCCCAGAAAATTTTCCCAGTGTGATACATCATTTGACTTCATGACTGCCGCGTCCGCGGACACTGATCGGGGATCCAAGGACAGTGACATCCTCGACAATTTCAGCCTTTTCTCCATTAATCGTGAAGTTGCTCATTGGCCCAGTCGTGAGTATTTTTGTTTGCTTTATGCTGAAGTCTAATTCATATTTAAGGCTATAGTCTTTGATCTTCATCACTAAGTGTTTCAAGTTCTCTTCATTTCAGCAATTAAGGTTGTATCACCTGCTTACAAGCACAAAATTCTTATACTTCTGAGAATCAACACTACCACAGAGATCACTGTAAGAATTACAATCACCAGTTGCCATCAGCTGGATCCTGATTCGTGGCAATCCCATGCAGGTCAGAGGAGAATTGTGCTCCATAGAGTCTTCAGTGGACTTTTTTTTTTTTTTTTTAAGTCTATCACCAGGAATTTCTTCTGAGGCATCTCTGGATGGACTTGATCCTCCAATGGTTTGGTGAGCAACCAAGCACGTTAAACACTTGCACTACCTAAGGACTCTAAGAACCAGGGGCCAAAGAAGACCACAGTGACTGTTCTAGTGTCCATTGTGAATTGTATTGGCTGAATCCCAAGTTTTGTAGCCAGTGGACTTTTGGAAAATGTCAGTAGGAAACTATACTAAAGGCTTTCATACATGGGGTACATCTACTCTCTCATCTGGTAGCTGCTCCTGATATTTATGAAGTATAAAAAGAGGATCCCTTTCTCTATGTGAGTAAGTGGGGCATGGTCATTGGTGATCTTTAATATTAACAAAAAGCAGGAAAAATGGGATAAAAACAAAATCTTCCCCCCAGTGTTAAATCTGGAGTTGATTTGTTTTGTTCCTGGGGTTTCACTGAGTCCCTTAGATTGATAATACTTAACAGCCGGCCTCAAAGGATTCTAAAAACAGCCCGTTCTCACCTCAAATAAGTGAAGTCTTGAAGGAGGACAAAATACAAACAGGCAATTTTAATCACAAAACATTCATATTTTTCTTTTGCAAAAATGCAACATTATCACATCTCTGGGTGAGTTGATTAGAGCGTATCAATCTCTGATCAGCTGGTACCTGAAGAACAAATTCCAGAGGACCTGTACATTCAACAAGTTTGTATGTATGGTATAATTTATAACTTTATATTTCCCCTGAACCATAAGACAAAATGTCACCTTGTGCTACTGTGCTAATTCAGAAATAAGAGGTGGGTAGTTGTCCCCATGGCAACAGATTCTCGTTTTACCCCTAGTCCATTTCCAACCTGTTACTAAATTGCTAAGCACTGGTGCAATGCATCAAAGAGCACAGCAATGAAACCAAACACCATCCACTTAAAACATGTTGCGTCAGCTTGGAAATAAGATGAGAATAAGCCTCTTACTTTCTCTCCCACCCCTGAAGCCCACCACCTAGCAACTGTTACATTTTCTAAATTACAAAGACAGAGCCTCAGAAGTGACTTCAGATGAAATCTATGTTCTACATCTCGTGGATTAGGCATAATAATTTTTTATGATGCCAGACAAAATGTGTTTTGACTTTTTTACAATCTCCATTTTTCTATGATGATGATCAGTGATTAGACATAGACCCTGTGGAAGCAATTTTTTAAAAAGCAATTGCTTTGTTTTTGTTTTTGTTTTTGTTTTGTTTTTGGAGTATCCAAGAGTCCAGGAAGCCAAGAGATATCTATTCCCTCAGTCAAGGTTTCAAAGACCCAGTCAAGAGAATTAGGACAAGCCGGTCTCCTTACTAATGCGGCACCATGGCACTCTTTAATATCCCACCGAGAAGAATCTTTTACTTTGAGTTTTAAAGTCTCATCTGTCAGAACCCATGCCTGCAGGAGCCTCAATTTATCTGCTTTAGAGAAAAAATGTCTCAACTCAATCTGAGGGAATCCAAACCTTTGTTTCCATGGCAAGCCTTCCAAAACCCTACTGAGCACTCCATTCTGCCCACTCCAGTGACAGGGTGGGGGTCTGTTTGAGAATCAGCTTCCAGTGAACACAAAGGCACACAGAACATCAGTCGCGGCTGCTTGTAGAAGCGCCGGCGTTGTGGGGCGACGTGCTCGGTATTTACCGTGAACGGCATTCGGACCCTGTTCACTTGTCTGCAAAATGAAGAGGTTGAACGAGGTGCTCTCCAGGGCCCACTTTAAGTCTACGCTTTCAATGGTTAGCTAACTCTGTGACCTTGATCAAGCCCTTCAGCTCCACCCGCGTCAGCTTCCTTCCAGTGCTGAAAGAAGCCCACCATCCCCTCCAGGACCCTCTGTCACCGCGTCAGTGCCCACTCACAGAGACCCTCGGCAGTCGCAGGGGTAGCTGTCCTCCTGAAAATCACCAGACAGTTCTAGAAATGAGATTATATGCTACACACTATCTGTGCTTAGCGGGGGCAGGATGGAGAGTGGGAGAAAATTCTTGTTTTAGGGGTCATTGCTAATTGCAGACTCAGATAGGTACATCGCCATAATTCAGAACAGGTCACAAGGCCTTGATAACCTACAGGTAAGTCAATGAGATCTAAAGGAAAAAAGTCATAAAGAACAATAATGCCCAAAGAAGCTAATGTCAATAGGTCTTTGTTTTTCTTCTTAATATCAAAAGTCCTTTTCTGCTAGCACCATAGATGTCAGTGGACACACAGCAGGCTGCTTCTAGGAGTTTTTCCTTGAAACAGCCCTCCCACCACCACATTAAGATAAGCATGGGTCTGTCTAGTATGACTATATGTGTATAAAATCCCATTGCCATCGAGTCAATTCCAACACACGGTGACCCAAAATAACAGAGTAGAACTGCCCTATAGAGTCTCCAAGGAGCACCTGGTGGATTCAAACTGCCAATCTTTCAGTTATCAGTCAGCTCTTAACCACTAGGCCACCAGGATTTCTGATACATATATATATATACATGTGTGCTATACATACTCGAGCCCTGATGGTTCAGTGATGAAGAGCTTGGTTACTAGCTGAAAGGTCAGCGATTCAAGTCCACCAGCTGCTTGCTGGAGATCTGGTGGGGCAGTTCTACTCTGTCCTATAGGCAGCTATGAGTTGAAATTAACCCAATAGCATTGGCTATTTTTTGTTGTTTTCTTGTTTTTTATTTAAAAATGTGTTAATTCACCTAGGATCAATATAGCTAAATAAATTCCTGAAGGTAAAGCAGTATAGCATAATGGAAGGGATGAGAGATTTGTTTCAGAAGATTTAAGTGGAGAGAACTTGGTACCCCACCTCTGTTCATTTCTAGCTATGAAATCAGGAAAAGTTTTTATGATCTCTGGGCTTTAGTTGGCTTATCTAGAAAACACCCGTAATACCACATTCTTTAAATGACTGGCGTGAGGATTACCTAAGACAAGAGATGGAAAAGTGACAAATGGCCAGTGCCTGAAACATCTGCTGCCTTCATTCTGTTTCCACTCAACAGCCATTCACTGACACCTTGGCAGGGGTGACTATAGATTAAATGATGAGAAAGCTTCATCCCTGCCTTGATGATACGCTGGCCATAAAAACCACCCAGCCTGACTATCGGTGGCTGAAGAACTGACATCAAGAAGTCACAGACGAGAGGCTGTGCTCACTTGTCCCCTACCAGAGTCCTTGAGAGAACACTGTTGTCAAAACTGTTCAATCATGCTTCTTCAAAGGCATGACGCTCTCATTTGCGCAACAAACACTTATTGATCGACTCATATACATGGGATAGAAAAGTGTCGGCTGTCATTTCTGCTAGAGAATGCTTACAATCCAATCGGTAAGAAGACACGCACCCAGGGAAGTTAAATGTGAAGGCAGACAAGGAGCTGATGCTCAGGACATGCTCAGGACAGCCTCGGAATTCTGCAAGGGCCACTGGAAGGTAGAGAAGAAGAAAGTTCATGACTTCTGTCCTCCAGAAGTTCACAGTCTGTTAGGAAGAAGTAAACCAAGGAATACAATTTGCTGAAACAAAGTACTCATTGCCAGCCAGTTGGTCCCAACTGATAATGACCCTCTAAGAAAGAGTAGAACTGCCTCATAGGGTTTCCAAGGCTGTAATCTTTATGGAAGCTGTCTGTCACACGTTTCTCTCACGGAGCAGCTAGTAGGCTCTACCCTCAAACCTTAGGTTAGCAGCGGAGTGCTTAAACACTGTGCCACCACGGCTCCTTTTAAACAAAGCAGTACACGATTATATGTCAACCCAACCAACTAAGACGCCAGGCAACAAGTTCTACCACAGCTCTTCAGGAAATGTGGGCTGCTGTGCCCAAGGAAGGGCCCAAGGGGAACCTCAAACGCAAACCCACTGCTGTCAAGCTGATTCTGACTCACAGTGACCCCCGGGGTCGGAGCAGAACTGCCCGACAGAGTTTACAAGGAGTGCCTGCTAGATGTCAGCTGCGGATGTATCGGCGAACAGCTGTATTAGTGCTTCCCATCTGAGGAGAAGGTGGGATTGAATTGAACTTTTAAGAACGGGTAGGATTTGGGTAAATGAGTACAAAAGAGAGAAAAGTATAGATTATACAAAGCTGTACAAAAAAATCTTGCAGTTAAAAAAAAAAAGAAGCACGGCTGAGGGGGCAAGGAGCTCATGAGGAGAGGATGGAGACGGTGCTTCCCAAGGAGGAGCGCTCTACGCAGGTTCTTTCTGTGGTCTGACAGCATGCAGTGAAGGGGCTGCCTGTTACTTCTAAACCAGAAACAGCAAGCCCACTGCCACTGCCACTGAGTCAATTCCAATCCATAGCACCCCACAGGACAGAGCAGAACGGCTCCACAGAGTTTCCGAGGAGCACCTGGTGGATTCGAACTGCCAATCTTTTAATTAGCAGCCATAGCACTTAACCACTGTGCCACCAGGGTTTCCTCGTGATGTTATAAACCAAAACACCAAACTCAGTGCTGTGGAGTCAATTCTGATCCATAGAGATCCTACAGGGCAGAGCGGGACTGCTCCACAGGGTTTCCAAGGAGCGCCTGGTGGATTCAAACTCCCGACCTCAGAGTTACTTCTGGTCCCTGCGAATTGTGCTCTGAGACCATGACTGAGGAGTTCTGCTAAAAGGCATGAAACTTTCTGGGACTCACTACAAATCACAGTGCCCCCGACCGTTAGCAAAGCTCTTAAAGGGCACAGTGATCGTTTGGCAGGGAGTAAAGCGGGGGACCCTGGTGCGGCGGCTAAGAGCTACGGCTGCTGACCAGAAGGTCAGCGCTTGTTGGGAGCTCTGTGGGGCAGTTCTGCCCTGACCTACAGGGTGGCTCTGAGTCAGGACGGACTCGACCGCAATGGGTTGGATCAAGCAGGGATGGCACAATCACTTAAGTGCTTGGCTACTCACCCAAAGGTGAGTGTTTCAGCGCCCGGCCCGCATCGCCTCAGTAGTGTCTCAGAACACAGGTGAGGGGACCAGCGTCAGAGAGGTCACAGCCACAAGAACCACGCCCGTAGGGAGAACTTCCCACTCCGCAAGACGTGGGGTCACCATGAGTCACAACAGACACAGTGGCAATTCATGTGTGTCTGTGTCTGTGTCTGTGTGTCTGTGTGCATAAAACCCACAGCTCTTCAGTCAGTCCCAACTTAGAGTGACCCTGCAGGACAGAGGAGCATTGCCTCACAGGGTCTCTAAGGCTATCCATCTACAAGCAAACCAGCCATCACATCTTTCTCCCATGGAGTGGCTCATGGTTCAAACCACTGACCTTCTGGTTAGCAGCCAAGCACTTAACCACTGCACCATCAGGCCTCCTGGGGTACGTGTGTGTGTGTGTGTGTGTGTGTGTGTAGTAGGATATATGGTGTAACCACCAGATTACATCATGACGTAACTGCCACATCACAATGTTACGTGGGTGTCAAACCACAGAGAATCTTGGCCCAGCCATGCCCAACACACAGCTGTCACCATGACAGCTGACACTACTCACCTCACCACCACTCATCCTTGTTCACTGACAGACCAATGTCACTAATGTGCACAACAGTCAGATAGTAGACTTTTTCCTGTCGCTGTCGATGGGGACTGTCAGATCAGAAGACAGTCAATAATGAGCAGCAGGTGTGTGTGCTGATCACGCACTGAGCCTCTGTGGAGCCCTTAGAGCTCTCGGAGAGAAGCGAAAGACACCAGGCTCTTCTCATCATTAGTCCACTTCAACTCAGGGGCCTGGAAACACTGTACATGCTATCTACGATATGTGCATAAATACATACCAGATACATATCTACATCTGAGAAATGCTAATGAAAAAAAATGCTGTTTCTTCCCCTCTCTTTCAGTATCTAATTTCAGCACTTCAGTTTTATTTGAACTTGTCACTAATATGACTTGATTCAAGCTCAGTTTAACTCAAAAAAGTTAATTCTAATAGACACATTTATCCTGAAATCCTCAAGCTACATACTGCTGGGAAATTATATAAAAGAAAGATTTGATGCTCTCCAACGATAAGAGAAGCAAGTTTTACTAGAATTTGAAAACTCCTCTAGGTCTTTTTTGTACAACTGAGCTACCTAGAAGTTGCAGGAGAGAAGAGTGCAGAAATGATGATTTGGGGTAGTTAATACCTAAAATTAGGTTTATATCTACAATGGAAATCCAGAAGAAAACCTACGGAATACAGTTTTTCCCAACCCTGCCCCAGCTAGTTTTGTTATTTCTAAAGAAATCCTGTAGCTGATATTTATTTTTAATGTAATCATAGGCCCCTTGACTGCAATTCAAATTCATATGAGATAGTCCTTTGTGACCATCATTTAAAAATACTTTAACCAGGTGGTTCTACCATTTTGTTATTGCTACTGTCAAAAGAATGGGGGTAGAGAGAAGGAAGAGCTCATGAACCCCAGTACAAAGGCAGAACATGTCACGTACAATTTCCTGATTGGATACCTAGATCAGAGAGCTGAGCAAATATCCCAGGTGCAGGTTATAGAGTGCAGATCCACATTGTATTATGAGATTTATGAAAGGGTTTAAATTATATCAATGGAATTCAAAATTACCGCTCATCTCTTTGGATTAAGAATTCCTGCTACAGTGGTGTGTCTAATAATACTGAGGACCTCCTCACTGTAGGCCCTGCAATTCTAGTCCTTGGTGTATATATAGAGGAGCTTTCATATTTACGCACAAAGAGACAAGCACAAGTTTTTATGCTAATATAAATGGTGCTGTATTGAACAGTTAGAAACAACTCATGTGCCCATAGTTACAGGGAGATGGGTACATAGTGTCATATTCACACCACTGATGACATGAAAATTAAGTAACTATAGCTGTGTGCGTCAACAATGAAAAAAATCTCACAAGTACAATTTGAACAAAGAAATAACATCTGTACAAGGATACATTTAGTGTAATAGCAGGTATAAAAGCTTTGAAGTCTTGCTGAACAAGAGCATCTATCAATTACTGGCATGAGCATGTATATTAAAAATGTGTCCCTGTAGTGCAGTCCAAGCATCGGCAGAGGGTCCACAGGGGGCCTGGCCCAGTCTGCAAACACGCGTGTCTCAGAAAGCAATTCAAAACAAATACGGCCACAGGTTCAGAAGCTAAGTAATGAGGCTTGGACAGCAGTAATGTAACATTTTACGTAAGGTTGTCATTTTTCATTTCAAAGAAAATCAGACAATAGCCTCCCTGCTCAGTGAAGTGGTTTGTTTGGGTTTAAGTTTTGAAAAATGTTATTAGAGTATTTCTTTTTTTCTGTTTTTTTCCTGTGGAGGTTTTGACTTCTTCACACGGAAATGAGGGAGCTTTAGAAAAACATTCGACAACTCTGCAAAGAAGTGGCTAAGGAGTGGCACACAGACACAAGGACCTTCTGCATTTCTGTCCGGGTTATGTTCTTTTGGGTTGACTTTTACAATGAGACCCCGTGTCTCGAACACTGGAGTTGAGAAATCTGCAGTTTCTCCCAAGGACCCCAGCCTGGAAGCCCTCAGAGTCTTGGAGGGTGGGTGCATGTTTTCCCACCCGCCGTGGCAAGGGCGGTTCGCATCCTGAGCTCTGCTAACCCCGCCAGCGGTGTGTTCCCCGGTGTGCTACCCCATGCCCACCTGGTGATGCTCTTCGGGGCGCGTGGGCACAGTCTGTTTCCCCTACACCTACTCTTGAGAATGCGCGGTGACGTTTGCCGTATCTGTGGAAACATGAACGGAAGTCGACCCCTGTTTACCGGGAGCGTAAACCGAATCCAGGGAAACAACTTGGAAATGGTCATTCCGGCCCCATGAAGTTTCCACTTGCAGACGAGTGCCTTTTACCTAACCAATAAAAACTTCGTAATTAATCAAAGAACACCATCGGTCTAGAGATTTCTCTTGTTAAGTACGTATTTCCCATGGTTGCATTTCTCTCTCTCTCATTTCTTAGGAGCTCAGCGTCCTGTAATCTTTAACAGAACTGAAACTTCTCCAACCAGCAATAATCCAGGAAGACATCAAAAACACCCAGACATAATCAGGCTAATATTTCCTCACCAGGTGTCTAGCTTCTTAATCTAGTGATAATATCACATTCCAAAGGAAAGGCACCGAGACCCTCCCCGCCAGCGCTCTAAGCACCCACTCCGGCACCAGGATTAGCGGCTGCGGGAGCCGCAGACATTCTCACCTGCGTCCCAGGTGGGGGCTGAGCCCCGGTGGCTGAGGAGTAAATAAGAGCCCAGGCCAAGCAGTTCTGGAGAAACCAAAAACCGCGAGCAAACCTGCTGGTTTCAGGTGCAAGTGCCAAATTATCTGGGCTTTCGCTAAGGCTTCCTGAGGCCACGGCCCTCCTGCGGCATTATGAATAAAAAAGGTGGGCTTCTCTGAACGGGCATGCTTCCGGGGGGCTGCATTTCATAGGTGTGTTTCAGGCTCAGTGATGCAGAGGAAGGGACATGTCTTCTTCTAAGAGGACAAATGCGAAGGTTTGGTTCTGGGCAGTTGGACGCCAAGCCCCATCCAGGGTCAAGGGTCTTACCTGACGGGACACTTGGTGGTAAGAGGCGCAGAGAGCTAGACAGAGCAGAGGGACTTCTCTCTGCAGCTGGTTCGTTGTATTGCCATGGTGACCTCTCTAACGAAGCTGACTGCTCCCTCTGAAAGATGGAGTGTGGTTGTGAGCGCAGCCTCCACAGGGCTGCGAAGTGACCACCTGGAGGTTGCAGACGTGGAGGAGCAGACCTGGGGCTGAGTGCCATGGCACAGGTCCTCATGGTCACCCAGCAGCACTGCTGAGGTGACAGAAGCCCTGGTGGCACTAGGGGTAAGTGCCGTGGCTGCTCAGCCAAAGGGCAGCAGTGCAAATCCACCAGGTGCTCCTCGGAAACTTTAGGGGGTGATTCTACTCCATCCTGCAGGGTTGCTCTGAGTCGGCATTGACTTGACAGCAGGAGGTTCTTTTTTTGTTGGTGGTGCATTGGTTAAGCGCTTGATCACCTGCTAACCAAAAGGTCAGAGGTTCAAACCCATTAGCTGTTCCATGGAAGAAAAGACCTGGAGGCCTGCCCCCTCCAGACCCCAGCCCCGGAAACGCTATGGGGCAGTGGTAATCAGTGGGGGTGGCCGTGAGTCAGAGGCACCTTCCCAGCAGACAGCAGCGGCGGCCACAGTTCAGCCACCACACGGCCATTTACAGTGTCCTTGCCCATGTCACCACAAGGGGAAGGGCCCCAGAGTCAAGTGCACCAGGGAAAAACAGAGGAGAATCGATGCCTCAGAGTGAGAGTGTCGGTGAAGAATACTGAATACGCCACAGACCGACAGAAGAATGAACAACTCTGTGTTGGCCGAAACGTAGCCAGAAGACTCCTTAGGAGTAGGGTTGGCAAGAAGTCGTCCGACGTACTTGGGACACATTATCAGCAGGGACTGGTCCCTGGAGAAGCACATGATGCTTGCTAAAGTCAAAAGTCAACAAAAAAGAGGAAAGTCCTCCATGAGGTGGACTGACCGAGTGGCTGCAGAGATGGGCTCGAGCATGACAGTGCACCGATCGGATCAGCATCTCTGGGAGGTGGCACTTTGCGTGGATGGTTTTTGAAATGCTGACAGGGTGATTTTAACACACCGCCAGGCTGAGAGCTGGGACAATGTTTCCTCATACTTTATGTACAAGGAGGGCACCTGGGCCACGTCAACACACTGGTTCTGATTTGGTAGGTCAGGCAGGAGGCATCTCCAGCGAGTTCCTAGGTGATACAATGTGGCCACTGCAGAGGCCACAGTTCAAGAGGAAAACCAGCCCCAGGATTCCGGAGTCACCTCACCTTTTACCTTCAACAGAATCACTGGACCGGCTATCAAGCGTAGAGAACCACGGTAAACACAGAATTCATACCGCCAACCATGAACACGCCCCTCCCATTGAAAATACCCCATTTCACAGAAAGAGATCATGATTAATTTAAATTAGACACTTTGTGGGAATGGCTTTTCTAATTCTGTGCAGGTCTCAGTGGAATCAGTAAATTGTTAATGATTTAATGGTTCTTTAGAATTCAGGGCATATATAGAATGAAAAAGAGGAGTGTGCTGTCAGCAGGGAAGGGAAGCAGAAGGAGCTGCAGATAGGCGGGCATGCAAATTTAACTTGGAATGTATCCTTTCCCTTAGTCATAATCATAATAAAGAAGAATTCAGTAGACAGTCAGAATCTTTTGGTGCTTGGTGGAACCATAGATGTTAATTACCCCTGAATGGCATGATGGGTATAACAGTTCAGGAGATTTGTAGGACATTCACACACAGAAGGAGGCAATCCCACGTGCAGACCTGAGAGCTGTGAAGCATTGCATGGGGCACCTCTCACCCAGGAATGTTCATGCATGTTTGTGTGCCGGGGTCAGGGTACCTGCTGGAGCCAGAGGCGGTTTGGGAAGTCTTCCGAGGTGAAATTACTCATTAGCTAAGATGTAAGATGAGTAAGATACAGGGTTGGGAGGGCACTACGTGTGAGAGAGATGCCAAAGAAATCAGAGGCTTCACGGAGCCCCATTTGGGCTGCAGCACAAAGCCCACGGAAAACGCAGCTGAGGGGAAGGCACGGTCAGAGACAGGCCTGGGTACACTGGGTCAAGGACTGGACCCAGTACCCGGAGGGAGAGGAGAGCCTCCCAAGGGTTTACGCAGAACAATGTAATTGGCATTTTCAGAATAATTTTCGCTGCAGGGGACTGAATCACGGAGGCAGGTCTGTATCTCAGGCAGCGTTTCAGGCTGCAAATAACAGCCGAGCATGAGTGAGACCAACGATGCCACTTCCAGGAAATTCTTCTGTAGACACTCACTGTCACGTGATAACAAAAGTTTAGAAACGTAAAGATACATCCAGCCACTGGGCATAGCGATGGGGTGTAGCGAACCACCACCACAGCAAAAACCCACTGCTGTCAGGTTGGTTCCAGCTCACGGCCATCCTGTAGAACTATCCCGTAGAATGACTAATGGGCACCTGGAAGGGCGGAACTGCCAGTCGTTTCGTTAGCAAATGTAGCACTTAACCACTGCACCACCAGGATTTCCCAGTGGGGTATAGTTTCCCGTACATCCATACTAGGAAATACTACACAGTCATTAAAAAAAATAGTAGATCCACATGCATTTGAGTTCTTGAGTGGCGCAAAGTGTTAATACGCTCACCCACTAACTGGAAGCTTATTGGTCCAATTCCACCCAGAGGCACCTCAGAAGAAAGGTCTGGTGATCTGCTTCTGAAAAACCACCCACTGAGAACACACAGATCACCACTTTCCCCTGGTGCAGGTCACCATGAGGACAGACAGAGCACCACTTTCCCCTGGCACACATGGGGTCACCAGGAGGACACATGGAGTACCACTTTACCCTGGTGCAGTTGGGTCACTGTGAGTTGGAATCATTTGTATGGCAATGGTGTTTCTGCGTCAACATGGAAAGAGTCCTGAGCCATATCGTAAAGCAAAATAAGTAAGTCACAACATAATTTATATAGCAGGAGGTCTGACAAGCCCACAAACTTTATTGTTCTAAGTGCTACATACTTCACTGCTGAATATCACTACTGTCACCTTCAAAGTCCTCCCCTGGGAAGCTATGCACTGATGCCAGCACCTAGTCTACCCTTCAAAGCAATTTTGGAACTCTTTCTGGAATGGCCATTGTGCATGGTGGCATGGTCTCAGGTTCACAAACTTAACTGTATAGTTGTCTATGAGGGAGTTTTTAGCCAGTAAACAAATAACTATATTGGAATACCCTCCCACCTCACCTGATCTGTCCCCCAGTGACTTTTTTCTGTACCCAAAGATAAAGGAAATACTGAAAGGAAGACATTTTGATGACTTTTGGGACATCAAGGATAATCCGACAACAGCTCTGATGGCTATTTCAGAAAAAGATTGCTTGGAAGGGTGGACTAGGCACTGGTGTCAGTGCGTAGCTTCTCAAGGTGAGGACTTCACATATGACTGCAGTGATGTTTAGCAAGGAGATGTTTAACACTTTGTCTAGGATGAGTTCTCATCCTCATGTGACACAAATTATATAGAAACAAAAACACTCTCACTCACTGTAGACATCTTTGTATGTTATTGCTAGGTGCCGTCAAGCCAGTTCTGACTCATAGCAACCCTGTGCTCAACAGAATGAAACACAGCCCAGTCTTGCACCATGTCCACAATCGTTTGTATACTTAAGTCCATTGTTGCGGCCACTGTGTCAGTCCATCTCATCGAGATTCTTCCTCTTTTGTTCTGACCCTCCACTTGACCAAGCATGATGTCCTTCTTCAGGGACTGATCCTTCATGACAACATGTCCAAAGTATGTAAGACAGTTTTTCCAGCTTTGCTTCCAAGGAGCACTCTGGTTGGACTTCCTCCAGAACAGATCTGTTTATTCATTTGGTGGTCTATGGTGCATTCAACATTCTTCTCCAACACTACAGTTTGAAGGCATCAGTTCTTCTTCTGTCTTCTTTGCTCCTTGTCCAGCTTTTGCATGCACATGATGCGATTGAGAATACCATGGCTTGGGTCAGGTGCACTTTAGTCTTCAAGGTGACATCTTTACTTTTCAATACTTTAAAGAAGTTCTTGGAAGCAGATTTTCCCAACGCAATGCATCTTTTAATTTCCTGATTGCTACTTCCATGGGCATTGATTATGGAACCAAGTAAGAAGAAATCCTTGACAACCTCAATCCTTTTTCCATTTATGATGACGTTGCTTACTGGTCCAGTTGCAAGGATTTTTGTTTTCTTAATGTTGAGGTGCAATCCATACTGAAGGCTGTGGTCCTTGATCTTCATTGGTAAGTATATCAAATCTTCCTCACTTTCAGCCAGTAAGGTGGTATCATCTGCATAACGCAGGTTGTTAATGCGTTGTCCTCCCATCCTGATGCCTCATTCTCCTTTGTATAATCCAGCTTCTCGGATTATTTGCTCGGCCTACAGACTGAAAAGATATGGTGAAAGGATACAACCCTGACACACACCTTTCCTGACTTTAAACCATGCAGTGTCTCCTTGTGTTATTCGTATGACTGCCTCTCAATCCATATACAGATTCCTTAAGAGCACAATTACATATTCCGGAATTACATTCTCCATAATGTTAGTCATAATTTATTATGATCCACACAGTCAAATGCCTTTGCATAGTCCATGAAACACAAGTAAACATCTTTCTGGTATTCTCTGCTTTCAGCTGAGATCTACCTGACATTGACAATGATACCCCTGGTTCCATGTCCTCTTCTCGGAAACCCTGGTGGCTTAGTGGGTAAGTGCTGCGACTGCTAAAGGTCAGCAGTCCATATCCTCCAGGCAGTACTTGGAAATTCTATGGGACAGTTCTACCCTGTCCTATAGGGTGGCTGTATGAATCAGAAGTGACCAGATGGCACTGTTGCTGTTTTTTTTAAATGTCTTCTTCTGAATCCAGCTTGAATTTCTGGCAGTTCCTTGCCAAAATACTGTTGCAGCCACTTTTGAATGAATTTATATGTATGTATATGGACAGAGAGACTAAAAGGATGTGTCACAAGCTAACAACAGTGGCTTCCTTTAAGAAGAATGGAGATGACAGGCAACTTTCACCCTGTATGTTTTGATTTAGTTTTAAAAAAAAATATTTACAAAGAGCAAATATTCATGTGTCACTTGTGTAACAGGAAGAAAAGAAGGCGAATGAATTGCCACATTCTACACCTTTTTAAAAATCAGTTGTGTGAGTTTTCCTCCACCTAATAATCTCACAACTTTAGACTCTAATTTGCAATTTAAAAAAAAAACTTAAGAATTTCAGACCCTCAGACCTCCTCTGTCTTCTCCCCGAGCTGGGCCCCGAGGTCACCTCTTCCTCTGCCCGCAGTAACCCGCACTTCCCTCTTTCTTCTCACGGTGCAGCTGTAGCGAGACCTACAGGGACTCAGGTCACTCTCCAAACTGCCAGTGTTTGAAAATAATTAAAAAGGTTACGTAACAAGTAGAAATCAATAGAGATTGAAAAAATAAGTTTTACTCTTTTGGGTGCTGAGAGTTTTCAGTGCCGCTGTAATTTTCTAGAAAGATCCCCTGATGACCCCTGAAAACAATCCAGGACACCCCACAGCTGCTCTTGGATCCCAGTACAACCAATTCAGCTGCGAACTGAAGGGCAGGTTATAAATTGCTTAGAGGAAGAGGTTACAAAGGGGAGAGACCAGCCTGGCTTTTGTTAGGGTAAATCTGGGTTCCTCAACCTGTTCAGATGCTTTGAAGGAGATAACAAAATGATCCATAAAGGCAGACCAGTGGCTGTTATTTCTTTAGACAATCAAAAACCTTTTGATTGGGGAATACACAAAAGGCCGGGGAAGGTTAGTAACCCTGGGATAAAAGAAAATTTCTTCCATTAATTAAATGACAGTTACAGGGAAATGGGGACTAGAACTCCAGTTTCCCAGATGAGAAAGATGAAAATGTTGGCATCACTCAACATTTATTATATTCAACTGGCAGTTAAATGGAGATCACCTTTAAGAAATCAATAATGTAAAGTTAATAAACTTTATTATATAAACAAACATGAAATGTAAAAACATTTATTTTACAAGTAACTAATAAAAGAAATAGTGAATACCTTATCTCTATTCCAGTGCATACCTTTTCTCCAAGTATCCTAAGGAATTCACCAGTACTGATACAATTCTGCATTCTCACTCGTCCTTCCTTTTTTCACCCACCTTGACTTTCTCACTTGAGTTGTCTACATTTAGTTGTATTTTAAGTACTGCAGAGATTTAGTGTAACACTTATTCTGGGTTGTTGTGCTCTTTCCTCTAAGTCAAGAACCCTTTATTAGGCATTCGTCCTTTCTAGGCAGAGTCAGCACAGCTTATTGACCATCTGATTGGTTTGTGCCTTGCTTTTCTGCAGGCAAACTAAGAACACTTTGAAGACACTGGCCATCTCCCAGTCATTAAATGCAAATGATGTGCTGAGATGGAATGCAATCCAACCCAGAATAGCCAGCTGTGTATCCTACCAGCTTAACATTACCGTCTCCAGGAAACTTCCAAAGGGATGAAGCATCAAGTCAGAGAAGGACTGTATTTGAAAGAGGAGCCTAGAATTATCTGGCTGGCCGAGGAGAGCAGAGTGTGAAAGCCCTGACTGTAGGTAGAAGCGGAGTGGATGTCCTGACCACCAGACAGCATGTCTATCTCACCAAACTGCTTCAAAATCCAGAAACCAGGTTCTTGAAGGTCAGTGACTCCACCTGACTGGAGAACTAAAGTGCACTTGATGCTTTACATCCTTTTAAAGTCACCAAGATGGGAAAAGTTACTCTCCTTCTCCAGGGCTGAATGAGAATTAATCCATGGACGAGGCTGCCCCAAGCAGAAGTGACCCAGTAAAATACCCCCGCTATGCAGGATGCGGTATGAACCAGACAGTGATGCCGAGAGCTGGCACTTCTTTGTAATGGAGGAAGAAATTGCAGAAGAGTCCAGCAGTCTGGGTCTAGTTATGTCCGTGGTACAGAATGTCACACGACTTCTTGGCACTCACCAATGCCCAGCAACTGCCCTGATCCGGTGTTCACTACTCTATGGTAAAATCCGAAAAGATGAGCAGCACCATGAGATTTCTAAAAAATAAAATTATATTTATTCAAGTTTTTAATTTCAAATACCTTACCTTTAAAATTGATGGTTGTAGGAGACAGTGGTACATGGAGCAGCAAAACAAGTCGTGTTGTGTTTGTTTGTTTATTGACAGGAAGACATTTAACAGAAATTCTGCACCTTGTACACATTGAACAATCAGGGCGGAAAGGAAGCACAGGACTTCCATCTGAAACGCAGTCACTGTGCTGTGGAATGACTCTACTCATGGGCAGAATCTGTTGATGTCCTTATTTAGCAAAATACAAAGTGTGTGATCCTGTATTTGCTCCCTTAAAAATATTCCTATTTTGTTAACTCTAAAAACTGAAGTATTACTAGGTGTAACAGTTAAAATTTCAGGCTGAAATGAAATGCATATTGTTCAAGCAGCAGCACTGCCACTTACAAGCTGTGTGGCCTCCTCTGAGTCTTGGCTTCCTCACCTGGTAAACAGAAACAGCAGGAGTGGCGACCAATGAGGCTGCTGTGAAGAACACTGAGATAATGCGGAAGACGTTCGGCACAGGGAGCGGGGTACGTGTTCATGCTTCACAGGTGTTAGCTTCAGGAAAACAGTCAAAAGGAAGTTCCTAGAGTTGCACCGCGACTACTGTAAATGCTGTCAGTAAGCTGCACACCTGTTAGAAATCGAGCTAGCAAAAGTTGTATGATAGACGTATTTACAATAATCCTTTTTTTTAAAAAAAAAAAAAAGGAGCTGTGAGGTTGGTTGCTTCTGTATGACCAAAAACTTCATGGAATTTGGTTTATTGGTTTGGAGGTTGAGGATCACATGTCATGAGACATCCTAGTTCACTGGCCTAATAACACGTTTAGCCCTGATGTTCTACCTCTTAGTTCATTGCTTAGTGGCTGGGGTCTTAAAAGCTTGCAAACAGCCATCTAAGGCATGGCAACTGGTCTCTACTTGCCTGGAGTAACAGAAGAAAACAATAGTCTGGATTGCCAAGTGCCATTGAGTGGGATCTGACTCATGGCGACCCTAGGGGCCAGGGTAGAACTGATCCTCAGAGTATTCAAGGAGCGCCTGGTGGATTTGAACTACCAACCTTGTGGTTAGTCTGGATTAGGAGAAGGAAAACTATGGCTAATTGCCTCTGTGAACAACTGCCTTCTTTGCTAGGAGACCAGAACTGGATGGTGCCCTGCTATCATCACTGAACATTTTGAACAAAGATTCTGTAGAAGAATCCTGATTAGAAATGTGGAAATGAAGAAGAGAATTTCAGGTTCTTAGGGAATCCAGACTCTCTGGAATTAAGTGGGGTGGATTGACCCCTGAAACTATTGCTCTTGGAAAATTGTTAAAACCAGAAATATCCCCATGAAGTCTTCTTTACTATTCTTTAGCTTCATTAGTAAAAACTGCCTGTCTTCAATATTATGCTGTTTTAAGGGCTATCTACACCGGATCAAACTGGCAACAGCATTAGATAGGAACCTTTGGGGGCAAAGAGTTTATGCTAAGGAGGGAAGAAGAACTCAGATGAGGAAGGTAAGAGTAGTTGTACAACTCAGAGACTGGAATCAAAGTCACTGAACTGTATAAGCAGAAAATGATTGAATTGGTGCATTTTTTTCTGTGTATTCCCAACAACAGCAAAACAATGAAATTAAAAAGAGGAATCTCACTCATTGTCTCTGACACTGAGTTTGCTCATCTCTCCAATGAGGCTCTCGACCTCAGAGCCTTCTGGGTCCCTTCAAATGTGGCAACCCATGTTTCTAGTCCTTCTACCATTTAGGCTATTCAAGGTCATAATTGTCCACAGGTTCAAGATAGACAAGCGATAATTCCCCCAATCGTAAACCACCATCCAGCCATGGAAAGACATCCATAGTACACCACCGAGTGAAAAAGACATGGTTACGAGCCACTTAGTAACAGTGTAATGCAATTTTTGTAAAATAAAATACAGACAAACGGTATTTTCTGCTCACCCTCCAAAACCCTGTTCCCTGACTCCACACCAGTAGAAATGTAATGAGAGCCACAATATGTGGCATCTGTGAGATATTACATTTCCTAATAGCCCCATTAAATAAAGAAAACGATGAAATCAATTTTAATAATATATTTTACTTAATACAAACAAAATAATTTCTACATGTAATCCTGATAAAAGCTACTCATGAGGTATTTTACATTATTTTCTCACATTAAACCAAAAACCAAAAAAAAAGAAAAACCAGTGAAGTTGAGTCGATTTCCACTTATACTGACCCTATAAGACAAAGTAGAAATGCTGGGACGTGTTTTATGCTGACAACATGTTGGACTAGCACTATTCCAAGTTCACAGTAGCAGCATGTGACTTGTGGCTACCAAACTGCACAGTGCATCTCTGCGCGGGTAGTTCCTGACCTTGTAATGAATTAGAATCGTCAGACTGAAAAGGGTCTACGTCTTGCTTACCTTATCTGTCCACTGCTTAAAACAGTGCCTGATCCATATCAGACGCTCAGTAAATGCTAATTTTAACAAATTCATTTAATCTAAAATATTCTTATGGCAGGTGGTCTTTTGCATCTTTAAGCACCATAGTAATCATTCTTAAAGAGGAACGCATCCCATTCATCATCAAAAGGACATTTCAAGATCTATCCTGAAGTACAAGTGATAGGAGAGTATCCATACACCTACGTGGAAGATCAGTTAATATGCACCAATCACTAAGACCACAGATCAAAAAATTGAAGACTTTTACCAGCTTCTGCAGTCTGAAATTGATCTAACATGCAATCAGGATGTGTTATAATTATTGGTGCTTGGAATGCAAATATTGTAACAAAGAAGAAGGATCAGTAGTTGGAAGATACACCCTTGCAGAAATGATGCTGGAGAACACATGATAGAATTTTGCAATACCAAATACTTCTTCATTGCAAATACTTTCTTTCACCAACATAAACAGCAACTACATGTACAGACCTCACCAAACAGAATACACAGGAATCAAATCAACTACATCTGTGGAAAGAGACAACGGAAAAGTTCAGTATTAGCAGCCAGAATAAGGCCAGGTGCTGACTGTGGCACAGATCGTCACCCACTCATATGCAAGTCCAAACTGAAACTGAAGAAATTAGAAAAAGTTCACGAAAGCCTTGAGTGTGTCCTGAGTTTAGAGACCACCTAGAGAAGAGATCTGATGTGTTGGACTCTGGCGACTGAAGACCAGACAAGCTGTGAAATGACATCAAGTACGTCATACCTGAAGGGAGTTAAGGAGTCATTAAAAAGACAGGGAAGGAAGAGAAGATTCAACTGATGTCAGGAGAGACCCTGAATGCTGAGTAGCTAAAGCAAAAGAAAGAAACAATGAGGTAAAGAACCAAACAGAAAACCTCAAAGGATGGCTTGAGGAGACAAAGTAAAGAAACACAACGACACGGGCAAAGAGGTGGAGACAGAAGACCAAAAGGGAAGAACTCACTCTGCATTTCTAAAGCAAAAAGAACAGAAGAAAAATTCAAGTCTCAAACTGCATAGTGAGTATCTCTACAGGGAAAATATTAAACGGTGCAGGAAGCATCAGAGGAAGATGAGAGGAATACACAGGGTCATTACTCTAGAAAGAATTAGTTGATGTTCAGCCATCTCCAGAGGTAGCATGTCATCAGGAACTGACGGTACTGAAGGAAGAAGTCGAAGCTGCATTGAAGGCTTTGGCAAAACCAAGGCTCCAGGAATTGGTGGAATATCAACTGAGATGTTTCAACAAATGGATGCAGCACAGGAATTGCTCTCTCGTCTAGGCTAAGAAATCTGGAGGACTGCTACCTGCCCAACTGACTGGAAAGGATCCATATTTATGCCTATTCCCAAGAAGGGTGATCAAACTGAATAATATCACATACAAGTAAAATTTTGCCAAAGATCATTTAGAAGTGACTGTAACAGTATATTGACAGGAACTTCCAGAAATTCAGACCACGTTCAGAAGACAACATGGAACCAGGGACATCACTGCTGACGTCAGATGGAGCTTGGCTGAAAGCAGAGAATACCAGAAAGATGTTTATTTATGTTTTATTAACTATACCAAGCCATTTGACTGTGTGGATCATAGCAAATTGTGGATACCTTTGCAGAGAATAGTGTTTCCAGAACATATAATCGTGCTCATGAGGAATCTGTATGTGGATCAAGATGCAGTGTTTCAAACAGAACAAAGGGACACTGCATGGTTTACAGTCAGGAAAGGCGTGCATCAGGGTTGTATCCTTTCGCCATACCTATACAATCATTATGCTGAGCAAATAATCCAAGAAGCTGGACCATATGAAGAATAACAGGACAAGAGGACTGAAGAAAGACTCGCTAGCAACCTGCATTACGCAGATGACACAACCTCACTTGCTGAAAGTGAGGAGGATTTGAAGCACTTACTGATGAAGATCAAAGACCACAGCCTTCAGTACAGATTGCATCTCAGCCTGAGGAAAACAAAAGTCCTCACAACTGGGCCAGTAAGCAACATCATGATAAATGGAGAAGAGACTGAGGCTGTCAAGGGTTTCATTTTATTTGGTTCCACAATCAATGCACACGGAAGCACCAGTTAAGAAATCAAAGGACGTATTGCGCTAGGTAAATTGGCTGCAAAATACTTCTTTTAAGTGTTGAAAAGCAAAGATGTCACCTTGAAGACTAAGATGCATCTGACACAAGACATCGTGTTTTCAGTCTCTTTTCACATATGTGTATGAAAGTTGGACAGTGAATAAGAAAGAGAGGAAAAGAATTGACACTTATGAATTGTGTTGGAGAAGAATATTGAATGTACCACAGACTGCCAAAACAGTGAACACATCTATCTTAGAAGTACAACCAGAGCGCTCCATAGAAGCAAGCATGCAGACACTACGTCTTACATACTTTAGACATGTTGTCATGCATGATCAATCAATGGAGGGCACCATGCTTAGTAGGGTGGAGGGTCAGTGAAAAAGAGGAAGACCCTCAACGAGACGGACTGACACAGTGGCCACAACAATGGGCTGAACCATGACAATGGCTGTGGGCATGGCGCGGGTCCGGGCAGTGCTTCCTTCTGTTGTATGCAGGGCTGCCACAAGCTATAGCCAACGCATCAGCACCTAACAACAAAGGCAACAGCATATTAACCACAGAATAAAAATCATTACCCCACTCTCAAAGAGAAGAAGAAATTTTGCAAGTGTTTCCCCTAACTTGCTCCTTACAAGCAGTCTTCTGTTTTGTCTAAGGGTGAAGCCAGCTGCATGGATGTGTAAGCTACCCACAAGTCAACTAACACCGACTTCTGGAACTAAGGCTAGTACCAAGATACACATGGGGAAAAGGAGAGTGAAAGAGAGGAGGGCTGAGAGAGGTTGGATAATAATAAAAACTCTGCAAGTTGTCTCTACAAAAAAAAAACCCAAACTGTCTGTTATCCAGTAGATTTCTATTCTTAGCAGCCCTGTAGGACAGAGTAGAACTGCCCTATAAGGTTTCCAAGGAGACACTGGTTGAGTCAAACTGCTGACCGTTTGGTTAACAGTGTCACCACCTAACCACTAGGCCACCACGGTTTCCATAAACTGTCTACTATGTTCAGAACCTACCACTCATCTGTCAGTCTGTGGTACAATAAAAACCAAAAAAAAAAGAAAAAACAAACGAGGGCTGTTGAGTTGATTCTGAATCATACCAGTTCTGCAGGACGGAGTAGAGTTCACCCCATCTGATTTGCAAAGAGCAGCAAATGGATGCAGACTGTCAACCTTTTGGTTAGCAGCTGAACTTTTAACTTCTACACCTCCAGGGCTTCCTGTGGTTCCCCCTTGACTGCAGGGGATATGTTCCAAGAAACCCACGGATTCCTGAAGGCATAGACAATACCGAACCCCACATGTACTTTCTTTGACCTACAGACACATACCTATGGTAAAGTTTAATTTATAAATTAGGTACAGTAAGAGATTAACAACAGTAACTAATAACAAAACAGAACAATTATAACAATACACTGTAATAAAAGCTATGTGAACGTGTTCCCTGAGCTGGAACAGGACAGCTGAGGTTCCATCGCACTGGCGGCTGCACACACAGTGGCTCACGAGGGAACAAGTACGGGCCGCGGCGCAGGACGGGGCGGGGATTGGCTTCGTTGTGGATGTGGTCACTGGGGGTCAGAAACGCCTCTACGGCACCTAACAACAGCTTATTTGGCATTTTCGGACTGAGGCTGACGGGGCTAACTGACACCACTGCGGCGGCTCACTCGTTGTTGTGACGCCGGGAGCCACGTCAGCAGCATCTCACATACCGGCCGGTGCGCCCAGGAGGAACGAGCTTCAGCAGACCGCCCCCACTAAGAAGACAGTCCTGGTGACCTGCTTCTGAAAACCAGTCATCAAAAGCCCCAGGGGTGGCAACAGAACCAGGTCCCGCCCCCTGGCCTTAGACACGTCATGAGATGGAATCAGTCCCCGGAGGAGAGGATGTCCCGCAGGCGGACACAGGAGGGCTGGGAGGGTGTGGGAAATGCGCGGGGAAGGGGCGGCGTCGAAGCACAGCCGCGGAGCCAGCAGGCGGGAGATCGCGAGAGGGATGCAAAACCACTCACCCCGTCCTAAGGCTGTCCTGAGTGCGTGCCTGCTCCTGGTGTTTGCCTGTCTGTCTACCTGCCTGCCTACTATCATCTGTCTTTAAAACACATTACATACGTCATTTATAATTACTAACATTCTGTAAGGTACAGCTAGAGAAATAATGACACAAAAGAAAAAAAAGCTGTGAAATCACTAGAATAAACAAAAGTTCTTTTGATTTTAATCTTATTTCTGTCAGTTTCTAGCTCAGTGACTATCTTAGTCATCTAGCACCATTGTAACAGAAATACCACAAGTGGATGGCTTTAACAAAGATGTATTCACTCTCAGTCTAGGAGGCTAGAAGTCCGAATTCAGAGCACCAGCTCCAGGGGAAGGCTTTCTCTCTGTGTCGGCTCTGAGGAAAGGTCCTTGTCAGCAGTCTTCCCCTGGTCTAGAAGCTTTTCAGTGTGGGGACCCTGGGTCCAAAGGACACACTCAGCTCCTGCCTCTTGTTTCTTGGTGGGACAAGGTCCGCATGGCTCTCAGCTGGGTTCTCTCTTTTGTATCTTAAACACATTGACTTGAAACACAATCTGACTTTGCAGACTGACTCTTGTCTCATTAACATTTCATGCTAATCCCACCTCAGTAACATCACAGAGGGAAGATTCATAGCATCAGATGAAAAATGGTAGACAATCATACAATACCTAGAACCACGGCCTTGCCATGTTGACACACATTTTGGGGGAAGATACAATTCAATCCATTTAAGTAGGGCCTAAGGCAATTTTCTTTATCTCTCTGAGCCTCGGTTTCCTCATCTGTAAAATGTCCCTTAAAATAACTGCCTCTTAATTATTGTGAGGATTAGACTAATAGACACATAGCAAACTCGACGACAGCCATTTTTGTTATTTGTTGTTAGCTGCTGCTGAGCAGGCCCCATCCTGTGGCAGCTTCACGCACAGCAAAAGGAAACACAGTCTTCTCCTGTGCCATACCTGTGACGCACTACAAGATCACTGTCATGCAGAGGGTGATCACTAGCTGAGGTTTGGAAGTAGATCACTGAATCTTTCCGTCTAGCTTGTCTTATTCTGAAAACTCTGCTGAAACTCACAAGTTTCACAGAAGCACCTAAACCTCTGCGGACAGACAAGCAATGTTAGTGCCTGAGGTGTATTAGCCAGGAATCGAACCCAGGTCTCCTGCATTGTAAGAGAGATTTCTATTCTAGTGGGGCTCAGTAACAACAGCTGCTATCATTGCCACTGTCCACATCTTACAGGAGCAGAAGCAGGTTCAGAGGAAACTGAGTAGGTTCCCTCAACGCTGTGTATCTGGTAAACAGATGAAGCAGGATTCGAACCCGGGCCTGGCCACCTCTACAAGTCCAGGCATGCTGTACCACGCCATGCCTCAGGGACTTGTTGGCAGAGGCTTTTGTGTTTGGATGCAGGTACCTACGTTTCAAAAGATGCAAAAATAGGCTGTACTTGAAGAGAAAGGCTCCTCACTTTGCAGGTTCGGGTCAGAAGGACTGGCAGAGCTGAAATGGAGTCACTGAAAGGGTGGTTGGCTTGAGTAAGTGGAGGTGCTGACACTTAATTGCCACCTAAATTCAGTCCCAGCTCTATGAACCAGTGACCAGTCTCCATGCAACCATGAAGCTCTTCTCTTTTTTAGCTTAACTCTTTAGGACAACGGGAACACTCCTTTCTCCAAGTGAAGGCTGGAGGTATGCTTGCCTACACTCTTTAGATCCTCCCTTCGATTTGTCCTAGCCTGACGAGTCTGTGCCGGGATGGCCACTCGTGCTGCCCTGTGCTAACTGGGTCGCGAAGTGAGGCCAGCCGAGCCCTGGCTGCAGCTAGAGCACTGCATCCGCCACGCTCAACTTAGACCCGAAGCAGCGCCTTAAACCAACGGGGCCGCCCGCCGTTCGCTTCCTCTCTTGTTTGGCTTATGTGCCGGAAGCACCTCATGGACGGCACCCGAGCCGCCGACCCGGCACCCTCAGATCTGTACTCAGCCATGTGAAGAATGCCACCAAGGTTTTCTGGTGGTGAGCAAACTACACATGTGGATGTAGACTTTGTACATAAATACGCACATGACAGACACATGTTACATGTACATGATGAACATATCTATGTTTGGAGCCCCAGTGGCAGAGTGGCTAAGAGCTTAGCTGCCAAGTAAAGATCAGCAGTTCAAATCCAACAGCCACTCTTTGGGAACCTCATAGGACAGTTCAACTCTGTCCCAAAGGGTTGCTGTGAGTTGGAAGTGACTAGACGCAATGGGTTTGGTCTTTTGTGGTTAAGAGTTTGGCTGCTAACTCAAGTGCTGGCAGTTCAAATCCACCAGGAGCTCCTTGGAAACCCTGTGGGCAGTTCTCCTCTGTCCTAGAGGCTCACTGTGAGTTGGAACTGACTCAGTGGCAGTGGGGTTGTTTTTTTGTTTTTGATATGTTTAAGAACCACATGCAACTTTGGATTCTGCCTAGCAGAAAAGGAAACAAGACTATTTACAATTGAAAAATGTCTTCTCCAAATTATTTTGTTTTGCTTTAAACTGGACTGTCTTTTCAAAAGTGTGTATTCCTTTTCTCACATTACTCACTCTCACGTGTATATTTACTCCATACGTAAAGTGGAGCAGAAAATCCACCACCGAAATATTCCCAGCGCAATAGCAGAGGTAATATTTCAGGGAAACTGTCACTAGCATTAACAATGTACACTTACTCCCTGTGGTAAGTTCAGAGGCAATTATCTTCCCTGGTTTTCTAAATATATGTGTGTATATACATATAGATGTACAGATATATTTGCCAGTTGAAGAAAAATGTACAAAAGATTAAACTTGGGATCTTGAAAATCTTTTAAAAGTTTTCTATCTTCTCAAAAAGAAAACCAAAAATTACTGACAAGCTGAATCATCGATTGAAAACTGAAAAGTCTTGTAATTACTAAAGACATTGGTCCTTCCTGGCCCTGTGAGAGGCTGGGTGGTTTCATTATATGACACTTTTCAGCACTTTTAGCTGGTTTGTGGTACAGCTGCCCCCGCCCAAAGAGATACAAGGAGTAATTTTCAAAAGGAACTTTTATTTTTAATATGGATTGATTTTTTTTTTTTTTAAAGGCAGCTCCAAGCAGCCCAATGTATCAAACAGGAGCCATCAGGCCAATCCCAACACATCAAGGAGCTGTGTTAACACGTGAGGCTTGTTGTTTCTAGCAGGTATCCGTGTAGCAAGAGGTCACCACTCAGCACGGAGCTTTCTTTCTGCCGTGTAAGAAAAGAAATCGCCAGGAACGAGGCGGGGGATGGGCTGGGGAAACAGGAGGGGACCTTGTCAGCCTCCAAGATGCTAGAAAATGACGGCGGAAGCCTTTTGTTAGGGAATCCTGTGATGGTGTCGCTGCCCTGGTCTCAGGGACACCGACAGCAGCGAGCCTGCGATGGCCTGGATCAGACAAGTTGTGAAAAGGCCCTGGGAGGCACATTACCAGCACTGGGAGCAGAAAAGCCCAATTGTGTCATTATTTACCTTCAACAGCAGTGTGCTTGCAAACAGGATTTCAGGGGGAAAAAACCGAAGCCACCAGACAAAATGTTGACTACAGGTGCATGTGTATAAATTATCTCACAAATAGGGGAGGAAAAAAGCCCTCACAGAACTAATCTCATTTATCCTTATGGGTCATGCACCAATTTTTTAATGTGAAGAACTGATGTTACCTGCGAGAGGACCACGTTAAGCTTCCTTCTGACCCGTTTTATTTTAAACACATGGGGCACTTAGCAGGTGACCCTGGTGCTAGAGATGGTTTTGATGCAGATGACGATGCTACAAAGGAGAAAACCGGCAAAAGCAGGATCAGTGTGCGAGGTCCTGAGACAGCCAGCAGGCCTGCAGGATCATCAGGCCGGGCTTTGGCCGGATCCCTGGACAGGGTAACGAGATACCCCTTGATCTTGGATTTCAGGAAGATATTTTGTAAACAGCTAGATTTTTAGAAGACACAGGTCACGTAGTCTCAACGTCTGTCTTTGTAAATCCTTCCACAGGTAACTTTATTGAAAAAGAGACTAGTTTTTCAATGTTATTATAGATACTAGAAACCCTGGTAGTGTAGTAGTTAAGAGCTATGGCTGCTACTCAAAAGGGTGGCAGTTCTAATCCACCAGGTGCTCCTTGAACTGCTCCACAGGGCTCCCAAGGAGTGCTGTGTAGATTTGAACTGCTGACCTTTTGGTTAGCAGCTGAGCTCTTAGCCAGGGCACCACCAGGGTTTCCAATATTGGCAGAGGTGACCGTAGTTCAGCTGGTAGTCAATGAATCGGTTACAATGGGTGGTGACAGCTTGTGCGCTGCACCTGCAGGAAACGCTTGGGATGGAATAGGGAACGGGTGGAGTGGCCGCCTGCCCTCGCACCCCGCAGTGCTCTTCTCTGTACTTCCCTTTCTCTCTCGGTTGCACCCAAACTCTGGCCTATTTGACCTATGGCCTTAACCAGACTTTTTTTACCTCTTTCATAGATCTAATCCACTCTAGCTACTTCTATCTTGTTGTATCAAAGTATCTAGAATTACTTCTCCTGAGATGAGCCAAAGCAAAGCCTTCCCTAAAAGCAGTGAAATAGTTTTAAAATCACATCAACTCTTTTTAATACATTGGGTAGGTAGAGTCAAGGTGGCAGACTAAACGCCCATCTCCCAAAATCCCTGTGGAACCCAAGACCTGAAACAATCGTTAAATGGAGCCTTCTGGACACCAAGTCAGCTGTGGGATGCGGCATAGGGCTGTTAATTTGGACTTCATACCACCGAATGCAAAGCCTCCTCTCTTTCACTGACCCCACTGTCGGCGAGCACAGGCGTGCACAGACTGAAGGTAACTCACCATTTTGAGTTGTTTTTCCTCTGTCTTGGCTGGTGGGCAGAGCTAAGACTTAACTGGCTGCTAGTCTCAGATGCACTGCTGGTGAGACTGGCAAACATAACTGCCAGGTTCTGAGAGCCTGGCTGTGGACTCTATACTCCTCGGCTCCCCTGGCCTACCTTTCTGCCTCCACTATGTGGTAGCCATACACACATGCTAGTGTGGAATGCCATCTTGATCCACCAGGAAACGGAGAGGCCCAGGCAGAGGCCCCAGCCGGCCTTGGTTCTTAAGCTGGGTGGTGGCGCCTGTCAGGGGGGAGAGCACTTTTCTAGCAGGGAGGCAGTGTTTCACACAGTGTCGCCTGGGGCAGGGGCCCAGCGGTGGGTGGAGGCTGTGGACTTGGCATTTCGGCACTCTCAGCCTCTCTATCTGCCAGGAGCCTGGTCCTGGCCGGCTGGCAAGCTTACGCGGGGCATCATCTTGTTTCACTGGGAGGCAGGGTCATCCATACAGAAGCCTCAGGTGACCTAATTCCTGGGCTTGGGAGGCAGTGCCTACCCAGAAGAGACTGCTTTTCCAACAGAAAAGCAGAATTCTACACAGTATCACCTACAGCTGGGGCCTGACAGCAGAGACCAGCAGGCCAGTAGCCTTTCTGTATTTTGAGCTACTTTTAGTACATTGGGAAGCAGTTGAATCTCACTATTCAGAGAGGAGCTCTGGGCTTGGCTGAGGACACTAATTTATGGTGTGACTTTTGGCAGGCATCACACAAAACTTGGCCTGAAACTAGTATTACTACTGAACATACGTGTATCTAGGTTTACAAGGCTGTTTCTTTCCAGATGCGTTGTTTGTCTTTATAGTGACAGCTCATGGACCAAACAGCTAGGTGTCACACAAAGAAGCACAAATCTCTCATCCCTATGAAAACAGAACTTTCATTTAAACAGTTAAATGAAAATTTTAAAACTATTGGCACTGTAGTCTTAGAAAGGATACATAACACAGATCAGGACTAGAAGGAATGAAAACAGTATGAGTTTCCAGGGTCACAAAATTTCTCATTTCCAACTTGAACTCTGAAAGGGTGGCCCAGCGGGGCTTGGTGACTTCAGCAAGGTTACTCTACTGATTTCTAATTTCCACGCTCCCTGCGAAACTAGTCTTCCACGGGACACCATCCTCACCTAGCTCTTCCTAACAACCTTTATGGCCTACAGAGTTTCTGTTTACGTCCAAGCAAGCTGCTCCCTGAAACTCACCTTAAATGTCTGCTCTCTCAATGTCCATGCTTGGTTCTGGCACCTTTGAGGATGTCCAAAGCCCATGCAGATAAAGTCTTAGGACTTCAGTCACCCACAAGACAACTTTAGCCTTCCTGCTTGTAACTGGCAAGAGCCAGCCCACTGCCTGTCCATACTCCCCATGCTTTGTCCTTGCTTCTTTTCGATGGCAGCAAAGTGTAAAAAGAAAATTAAAAAAGAGTATGTCTTGTAATATTTGTCCTTAAAATTGTAATTTTTCTCAAGCATGTGGGAGAGATTTCTTTCTTTCTCCCTTGGGTTAAGTTGCCCCAGGCTCCCTGTGTTCTTGTGTGTTTCAGACATAAATATCAAGCCCCTTCTACAATCTAAGCAGGGATCTCGGCTAAAGAATTACACAGTGAAAATACCCTGTGCCTGTCCTCGTGGAGCTGATAATCTGAAGAAGTGTCAGGTACCAGAAAATCACAATAAATATGAACATCTACAGTGTAGCACCTCCCCCCACCTGTGAGTCTGTCGTACCGTAGGGGCTCGCACTTTGCTACGACTCTGGGAGCTAGCTATGCCCCAAGTGTTTCACCTACTAGCAGGGTCATCCAGGGTAAACAGGTTTCCGCAGAGCTTCCAAACTAAGATAGACAAGGAAGACAGGCCTGGCAATCCACTTCTGAAAATCAGCCAGTGGAGGCAGCACTGGAAGATGAGTTCCGTGGTTCGGAAGACAGTGCACAGAATCCACCACACTGAATTCCAACGTATCAACAGTAGTGACGACAGCTAGGACCTGACATAGGTTGTTCTTCTGGGCACCAGGTAGCAGTAAATGGTAGTCGTAGTGGTGAGTCGTCCCCAAGTCCCTGAGACTCAACAGCACCAGCAACCAAAGCGGTGTTGTGTAAGTGCACAGAGAACAACCACAGGAGGCACTGGCCAAGAATGTTGTGGAGATCCGATTCAGTGGAGGTGGGAGGGGAGTTAAGCTTCCTGTGATTTTCAATTTATCTTAGGACAAAAAATGTCCTTTTTCTAAAAAGGGAAGTTCGTATCAGAACAAAGCTTTCAGCAACAGAGATACAAAACCACTTATCCAAGTTGTTTTGACTCCTTCTTCTGTAAAACAGAAGGGGATGTGTGAAGCATGACTCGGGTGGATTTTACCCTACTTGCCTCACACGGGAAACCCTGGTGGTGCACTGGGTAAGAGCTACAGCTGCTAACGCAACAGTGGGAGTTTGAATCCACTGGGTCCTCCTTGGAAACTCTACCGGACCATACCACTCTGTCCTGTAAGGTCACTATGAGTTGGAATCAACTCAACAGAAGGTATTCATGGAGATTTTGTGAATTAAACAAGACCATAAATGTGAGATTGCCTCTAAGATTGTGCATATTAGTTGTTGTATGCCCTCACGTAAATTCCAGCTCCTAACAGCTCAATAGGACAGAGCAGAATAGACCCATGGGGTTTCCCCGCCTATAATTTTTATGGGAGCAAGTTGCCAGGTCTTCTCTTCCGTGGAGCAGCGGGTGGGTTTGATCCACAGCCCTCAGGTAGCAGCCAAGTGCTTAAGCTCTGAGTCCCTACAGCACTTACAGACTGCTTAGTATACCACTGCTAGAATTTATACTTAAACATATTTTTCAGGAAAGTAAGGATATTAGCCTTACATCCGTAGACATCTAGACAAGCTTAAACTTATATAACATTTCTTACCACAGTTCGGATGACAGTAAAAGATGTCTGCTTTCTCAAAATGTAACCAACAAGCCTAAAGATCTCCAAGAGGGCCAGCAGACAGGCCCCTGTTGGCTTCTACACCAGTACCACACAATCGGCCTTTCACTTTGCTACCAGCAATGAAAGTTTCCCAGGCAGCCAGATCCCTGCGGCTTGTGCTCAAAGGTGCTGCGTGTGGAAGCCTGCTGCCTCTCAGCTCCCCCGTTAAACACCTGTTCTGGGTTTGGGCCATGCCTCTGGTTTCTCACTCAGGTGGAGAGTCTTGCTTAAGGGGACAGGCGGGTATTTTTGCTGTCACCAGACAGCTAATTTGGGAAGTCTAATCTTGCAAAGGGGCCAAGTTTCAGTTCTCAGAGTGTTGGGTTTAGGGCAGGAAGACTCCACCCAGAAATGAAACCCGAGCACTTCCCCCTCTCCCCTTCTCTTGTGTCTGTTGAGAATCCCCTAAATAACCACCATGTTTTATAGACTCAGGCAACCAGGGCGGTAGTGTGTAGCTCCCATTATTTTCTGTCACCTGGCTAATGCAATACTTCCCTCCTCAGGTGGATATAGCAGCTCCTGACAAGCACTTGCCTTGTGGTTAATTTCAGTTAATTCGAACATAATAAGGTGAGAAATTAGTTATGGGGATTGAAGGAGAGAGGAATTATACAGGTGTGAATCTGTAGACATTTCTGATACAAATATTTCCAGAAGAATCATGTGCTAAGCAAATACCACCTCCTGCCTTTCGACCTTCCTGCATCTCTTAAGAGAAAAAGGGGATGCATCAGGGCTGTGGTGCTGCAATGCTTTTTAACCCTAAAGATTAAGCTCCACTTGTCTTCCTCGGAAAAGCTTGAACTGGCACTAGAATAAATAATCTGGTTCAACAGCAGTTCTGATGGTCAGTGTTGGTGATGCCAGTTAGTTATTTCATTTCTAAAACATGACTTCCAACGCCCCGCTCTGTGGTGGCTGTGGCTGATCTGGCCACCGGTCGGGAGCAGACACAGCTCCCCTCCGTCCAGGAAGCACTCAGGTCGCCTTTCCAGCACTCACACTGTCAGGGATTTCGTTTCAGTTGGAGACACGGTCAACATCCATGGGAGCAGCAGTAAAGAAACCAGACATGTTACTCTGGGCAAATCTATTGCCATTGAGTGCACTTGGACTCATCGGGACCCTATAGGACAGAGTAGAACTGTCCTGTAGTTTCCAAGGAGCAGCTGGTGGATTCTAACCGCTGAACCTTTGGTTGGCTGCCTGAGCTCTTAACCAGTGCACCACCAGGGCCCCAAAAACAGTTCTTGCTAGCTTATTTCAGACACCAGGCCAGAAAGGTTAAGAGCCGCATTATTTTTCTGATCTGTAACTGTCTTGGTCAGATACTGCTGCCCACCTTCCCTCATTAACATCACAGAGGCAGGATTTACAACACAAAGGAGCATCACACAATACCAGGTATCATGGCCTATCCAAATTGTGACACACATTTTTGGGAAGGACACAATTTAGTCCATAACAGGACCATATTTTCTTCATTTCACTGTCTACCACTGGGCTTGGCACAGTGTCTTACACATAATAGTCTGTGGAATGAGAATGAGAATATGTGAAATGCATGACCACCATGTATCCACGTGAAAATATTTACAAAATTGATACTGGTGCCAACATTCAACAGAATTGGCTAAACGACACTCTCTTTTAAAAATACCTTATTACAAAAATAGTATCCATTCATTGTGGGTCACTAGAAAATGTAGACAACAAAATTAAGATTAAAACCACTCATCAGCTACTTCTATTGATAATCTGCCCTCCAATCTTTTTATGCATGTAATTATGTATATCTTTTGATACTCAGAAAGAGGATCACATTGCATATAACACTCTATATTTAATTAATCATGAACATATTTGACTATTCAAGATTTTTTGGAGAAAGCATCAGTACACTTCTTTATATGGTTTAAATAACCAACCCTTTCCTGTTGGGATGAGATTATTTCTACATGCAAAACCAATATTGTGATGAATGTTTAGTAGCAAAATTTTTCATTATTTCTAATAAATTCTTGATTATTTATTGTGCTTTAGGTGAGAGGTGATACAACAAATGAGTTTCTCATTCGATAGTTTGTATATAAAATGTTTTGTGACTTTTTTTGCCAGCCCCGCAGTGTGTCAGTGCCCTCCCCTCGCACACCGTTGTCCCCTCCAGGCACTTTTCCTGTCCCTTCAACCCTTCTTGGCATTGCCTTTGGGCAACATTGCCCCCTTTGGTCTCCTACATATGATTAAACTAAGAAGTACATCCTCACGTGTGTTGTCGTTTGTTTTATAGATGCATCTTCTTTGGCTAAAGCATGAGGTTCTAGAATGTCTTGATTGCTTTTAACCATCTTCTTATCGAAAAGGAAACTGTGAGACAGCAGGAGAGCATCAGAAGCAGAATTCTCGCCTTCCGCACTGGACGCCTGGGTTTGAGTCCTGGCCAGTGCCCCTTACAGGCAACCATCCCCCTTCTGTTGGTGGACTCTTGTGCCTGATGACAGCCACCACCGCCACACTGGGGACAGCATAAGCAGCAGACAGAGCCCAAGAAGGAAGGGCGAAAAGGCCCGTCCCTTTGACACCGTAACTCTATCCCTAGATATTAGTCCTATGGATATATCCACACATTCGTGAAAACAAAGTATACCAAAAATATTCACAGCACCAACATGGTTGATAAAAGAAGGCTGGAAATAATCACCACTCAAGAGAAAGAATGACTTCCAAGAAACGTTATTAGGTAAGTAAAGAAAGGTGCTTCTTCTGTGATCACCAAAAAGGACACGAGGAGCCAGGGAGGATGGACCTCTTCTTGTACCTTTTGACTCTTGTACCATGAACTGTGGTACCTATTCCAAAAGAAGAAAGTTCGGTGTGACTTTACATCAATAGATGCAGGCAACTGCAATGGATAAAACCTTTGCTCATACTCGCTAGTCCATCACTGCCAACAAGCCCACAGGGCTAACAACTGGTTTTAAGAATAAATACAGCAAAGCAGCTTTACATGGAAATATCATTTGAATCTACTTTAAGTAAAAAAACAACAGAAAAAAAGAGCTATAAATCGCAGTGTTTTTCTGTTATTGTCCTCTTTCTCCAACTCTTTAAAACCCTGGCCTTATTTATTAGTCCAAATCCAAAAACCGAGTTGATTCTGACTCATAGAGACCCTACAAACAGAGTAGAACTGCCCCATAGTTTCCAAGGAGCGCCTAAAGGATTCGAACTGCCAACCTTTGGGTTAGCATTAATCACTGTGCCACCAGGGTTTCCCATAGTCTAGAGAATGGTAATCAGAGGAAGTGTGTCCCTTTGCACGCAGAGAACCACCTGCTGGCTGCTGCCTCTTCGGGTGTGAGCGGTCTACCTCACCCAGAAAACTGACTTCACTTATTGTCCGTGTCACATTTGTAGCAGAGTAGGTACCTCTGCTGTGTCCCCTTCTCTACCAAGAAAATGCTGAGCACTTAGAAATGCTTTTCCAAGTCATACTGCAGAGCGTTCAATGATTATTTTATAAGAAGAATTTTTATAATGGGTCAGTGAAATGTGTTTTAAAGATCAGAGTAAAAACAGAAAATATTAAAAAGGTTTTATACTTCATATTGGGGGATCCTAGTGGCCCCATGGTTAAAAGAGTTTGGTTGCTATCCAAAAGGTTGGCAGTTCAAATCCATCAGCCACTCCTTGAAAACTCTATGGAACGGTCCTGCTCTGTCCTATGGGGTCGCTATGAGTCGAAATCAACTCAGTGGCAATGGATTTGGTTTTTGATACCACATACTAAGAAGGTTGTCAAGTTGACAATGAGTCGTGAATACTCCACATGTGTCAGAGTAGAGCTACATCCCATGGGGTTTTCATTGGCTAGTCTTTGGAAGGAGATAGCAGCCTGTCCTCCAAGTCGTTTCTGGGTGAACACAAACCTCCAGTCATCCCATTGTTAGCCAAGTGGGTAACAGTCCACACCATCCAGGCACTCCGCGCCTCGTACGAGAACAGATGTGAGCAAATCTTAGTGCAAACCTTCGTTCCTTGATATGAGGGGCAGGGGTTGGAGTATTTTTTCTCTTTCTTAATCTAGTTATGTGACAACCACTTAGTGTGTGATTGTTGATAGTTGTTCGTGGGTCAATTCTGACTCAAGGTGTTTTACTGTTTTGCACTTCACAAGTTAAGATTAATATCTCTCTTGGGAGTTTTGTGAAAGTGTACTATTGAAAAGCAAAACACTTTCTTAAAGGAATGTATAAACTACAATGAAATATTCTGTAAATCTTCTGAGTTTGATAATAGTCCAAAGTAAAGAGACAGAACTTCACCTTATAAGAAAACTTGCTTTTATCAAATATTTGGCAGCTTTCATAGGTTTAGGGGAGCACTGTTCTAGGGTTATGCAAAGCCCTTGTCATGAAAATTCCTACTTCCCACCCGGTGCATCCTTCTAGTTATCACAGATGTCAGCGCAGCTGCCCCACCCTGCGCTGTAGCCCCCCGCTGGGTGTGGTGCCCGATGGTGAGCTTTGAGGGGCCTGGAGTAAAGGTTCACGTACTTAAGAAATTGTATTCCCTTACCCTCCACTTTATAAACATCTGTTGAATAAAACACAGGGGTCTTTATTCCTGATCCAGATTTTGGCTTTGAAAATGATGTTACATAAAAACCCATTGTTGCCAGATCAATGTGAACTCATAGTAACCTTAGAGGGCAGAGAGGGCCCACCGACCCTATAGGGCAGGGAGGGCCCACCTACCTTATAGGGCAGGGAGCGCCCACCGACCTTATAGGGCAGGGAGGGCCCACCGACCTTATAGGGCAGGGAGGGCCCACCGACCTTATAGGGCAGGGAGGGCTCACAGACCTTATAGGGCAGGGAGGGCCTACCAACCTTATAGGGCAGGGAGCGCCTACCGACCTTATAGGGCAGGGAGGGCCCACCGACCTTATAGGGCAGGGAGCATCCACCGACCTTATAGGGCAGGGAGGGCCCACCGACCTTATAGGGCAGGGAGGGCCCACCGACCTTATAGGGCAGGGAGGGCCTACCGACCTTATAGGGCAGGGAGGGTCCACCCCACGGGGTCTCCCAGAGCAGCCGGTGGCTTCCAATGGCCAACATGCAGTGCCACTAGGTCTCCAAGTGTTAGTAGGGACTATTTATTCATCCTAAATACACACACATTACATACATGAAGGATGTCTATGTTTACTGTGAATAGGTATTTCCAGTTTTACGGGCTATCTCTGCCGCTGTAGCCTCTTCAGAATGGTTCCAGTGTCTCCCAGCCAGGCTCTAGGTTGATATTTCCAGCTACCTCCTAGAAGGCTAAGCACCCTGTGGAATGCCACCGATGAACAAAGGGACCTACACGTATCATTTTATCGCTCTGGGTCTCATCCTAACCCACTCCCTTCTGCTCCTTCTCTGCACCATGGGGACAGCACCTAAACCAGGAAAGGTGAAGGCTGGGATCTGCCTTCCAGGGCTCTCTCCCCTAGTTATTTATATAATGCCACCTCTCTCTGTCTTTCATCAGTTTTTAAAGTGGCACCACTATGACTGGAACATGGAGCTTCTCTCCACACTTGCTGTCCACAGCTTCAGACAGTTGCTCCCACTGGGTGGTATGATGGGCTCCGGAATTCTTCCTCTGGCTACATCGTTCCTGAGAGACAGGAGAAGACCCATCAAAGGTGAAGAGAGGAGATTCACCTGCCTGACCACCTCTTCCACTAAACCTTTTGAAAATGGAAAGCCTAAATAAAGGGAAACTCTGTTGGCATAGCGGTTAAGTGCTACAACTGCTAACCAAAAGATCAGAGGTTCAAATCCACCGGGTGTTCCTTGGAAACTCTATGGAAGTGTTCTGCTCTAACCTTGAAGGTCACTATGAGTTGGAATTGGCTCTATGGCAGTGGCAAATAGAAGAAAATTTGTAGATAGAAACAACAGTCCAGGTGGTTACTTATCTTAGAGTTTAATCCTCAGGACAGCAGCAAGGTAAGTTCCTTGGTGCTGAATCTCCAGATTATTAGAATGTCTTTCACTTTGCAGTTGTTGCAGTTAAGCATGTCTGGTCTTTCCATTGGACATCCCAGCCCCAGTTTGGGCATCATGTGGGCACAGAAGGGCACGTGTGCGGGCTGGCTGGGCCTTCGGCTGGGAACTCTTTGCTGCCCTCTCATTATTGTGTTACTTTGACCTTGGGGCGTCTATCATTGCGGAAACAGCTGGCAGAGGTGTTTCTACAGCTGGAAGGCATACAGAGCAGCATCTCAAGTCAAATAGAAAAGTGGTTCACAATTTCCTTTAAAATCCCACTACAGCAGCAGAATGAGCCCCAGCTCTTCCAGAAGGGGGAGAAAGCTCCACCTCCACGTCCCAGACTTGCTTTTGCTGAGTGTTGGAAGATTTCACATGGGGGGGGGCATACACAAGAAAGCCATGAGTAGAAGACAATACCCAGCCAAGCCCTTCTTTTTAAGTTAGATTGTGAATGTTTATCAATGTTGTTGTTTGACTCAGATCCTTTTAGGCTGGTGATGAAAACCCTTTGTGACTAGGGAGGTATCTGTCTGATGTCACGGTAGAAAGATCTGGAAATTATTCTTCATTGTCCTGCTTATATTAATCAAGCCTCGGTGTTTCCTAAGGTGCATGCCCAACTACTTCCTCCTGCCCGGGGATGCCCTCAAAATGGAGTCACTTCAGCAAGGCTCCTGAACTTAAGTATTAGCTCTGGGATCAACATTTCATGTATCTTTCTCTCTTTTCAAGTTCTTTGAAAATAGGGCTATTCCACAGTCCCTGGAATTTTCACATAGCCTCTGGCTACTGAGAGACCTCAGACTCAGCTATTGTGACTAACACAGAGTTTATCCCTCTAAACAAACTGAGCAAAGAGGCACTGTGGCCTCACACTGAGTTTCCACCCAATCCAACATAGACCCACAATCCACAGGGCAGGGAAGTGAGGCAAGAGAAATGATACCTCATCCCAACCACGTTAGGACCCAAACCAGAGCACCCGGGAGCCTGCATCTTGTTCTCGGTGCAGGTACTCGGGTCGTGCATTGCATTAGTTTTGCCCTCACCAACACTTCCTACTTCTAAGCTGAAAAAAAAAAGGAAAAATCATCAAAGACTTCCTGGACACTACAGCCTCATCCAAAAAACCATTTTATAGCTAAGTGTAAATTAAACAAATACACATGTGGGCTGAATTTTCCTTAATACACAGAAGGGTTTACAATCAGGGCTTTGAACTGGTTCATTGCAGCTTGTACTCAGGAGAATACGTATTTCCATCCGATCACCCAAGATCTTGTTAAAATGTAGATTGTGATTTATTATTTCTGGAGTGGAAATGTAAATTCTCAACATGAGTTCAAACCATAATGAACTGGTTCAAAGTCCTGTTTACAATTAAATGGTACATTCTCCTGAAAAATATATTTTTGAATTTGAATTTTTGCCATGGTTCAAATATTTGACACAGAGAAAAGTTTCCAAAACGTAACTTGAAATATTCAAGAAACTTATAATATGCTGCCGTTCTGGCATCCTGATATTAATCATCTGCTACCATAATTTACATCATAACACTGAAGCAACATTCAAAAGTATCTTACTATAATTTATGAGATTGATCTTACCCAGGGTTCCCTAGAGAAGCAAAACCGTGAAGTGTGTGTGTGTCTGTATATGTGTCGTTGTTGGGTGCCATTGAGTGGGTTCTGACTTATAGTGATCCGACAGGACAGAGTGGAACTGCCCCATAGGGCTTCCAGGGAGCAGCCAGTAAACTCAAACGCCTCACCTTTTAGTTAGCAGCCACAGCTCCTAACCATTAGACCACCAGGGCTCCACGTATAGACGTGGTCCAACAATTAAGCATACAAACTTAATTGTTCTAAGTCCTAAATACCTCATGGCTGAGTATCACTACAGTCACCTTCAAAGTCCTTCCCTTGGGAAGCTACACACTGGCGCAAGTGCCTAGTCCACCCTTCAAAGCAACTTGGAAGCTCTTTCTGAAGTGGCCACGGCACAGGGTGGTGCAGTGACAAGTTCGCAAACTTCATTGTCTTCTTGCCCATGTGGGAGCTTTTAGCCAGTAAACAAATCACTGTGTTGGAACACACACCCTACTCACCTGACCTGGTCCCCAGTGATTTTTTTCTTTCCCTGAAGAGAAAGGAAATATTGAAAGGAAGACACTTGGATGACATTCAGAACGTCAAGGGAGCTATGATGACAGCTCTGGTGGCCCTTCCAGAAGAAGAGTTCCAGCATGGCTCTGAAGGGTGCACGAGGCGCTGGCATCAGTGCGTAGCTTCCCAAAGCGGGGGAATTCAAAGATGACTGTAGTGACACTCAGCGATGAGTACCTAGGATGAGTTTGCAAACTTCATTGTCAGATCTTGTGTGCGTGTGTGTGTGTGCGTGCGCATGTGTGTGTGTGTGTGTGTGTGTGCATGCACATGCACACATGTGTGTGGTGTGTTTCTGCGGTGTGGAGAGAGAGAGAGAAATTTATCTCAGAGAAATGGCTTATGCAATTGCAGAGGCTGGCAAGTCCTAAGTCCGTGGGTCAGACATCAGGCATCACATGGGAGGCTTCTCCTGATTCACATAGCTGCAGGGGCTGACAAACTCAAGATGCACAGGTCGGACAGCAGGGCGCTAGCTCACAAGGGTGAGGGCTGACGATCCAAGGTAGGGATGTAAGACGGCGAGTAGCTAGCCGAAGTCCCAAGAACTGGAGGTCAGATGTCGGCAAGTGGACAGCAAGATCCAGAGCAAAGCCAAGCCAACCAGCTGCACCCCAAAGTCCAGCAACATTGGATGTCCACCACTCCCTGAAGGAAACTCCCTGGCTACTCACAGCAGATCCTGTTACAGACATGATCACGTAGAGATCTCATTGTGGCTGTGATTATGTCATTGTACAATTGCCAGACTATGTCGTAACTGCCAAACCACTGAGAATCATGGCTCAACCAAGTTAACACACAACCTTAACAAATACAAGATCATAAAGTCATCAATGAATCTTTACAAAGCACCTCCAAGGGCCAGGCACTTTATGAAGTTATTTCTTTCCACATCTATGAAATGACTTTGTGTTTTAATGATACATTGGTACTGAAATTAGCTCTCTTAAGGGTGAGTCTGAAATATGTGCATCATTGCATGATATGCTGGACTAATTAAGTAGGGTAAGAGGTTCTTTTTTTTGAGAAACATCCCACATACTTGGTAAAAAATCTATCTCTTCTACAAGAAAGTGTTTGGTGAGAGGCAAGGAAATATTTAACATGAGTCTTGGGGGTGCGGGCAGTTAGTTAATCACTCAGCTGCTAACCAAAAGGCAGAAGTGCCTTGAAGGAAATACCTGGCAATCTACCTCCAAATGTCAGTTATTGAAAGCACTATGAAGCACTGTGCTACTCAGACATCTATGGGATCACCATGAACCAGAGTCAACTCCACAGCAACTATTTGTTTTGTTGTGTTTTTTTGTTCTTTTCACTGCAATTACTCATGTGGACCACAGCAAGCGAGCAGAAAACTTTCTGCAACCGATAAGGAAATATACCATTCAGAACCCCCTTCAAGAAAGTACTTGGAGACCTCTGGAGACACATCACACTTTATTCCTGGGGGCCTTCAGCCAACGACTGAGCAAGCTGGTAATACAAGAGCCTAACCATTTCTTCCCAGTGCAGGACTCCTAGGATGGACAATCTTTGCCAAGAGTTCTCTGTTGTGTGGCAGAGACTTATCTCATCCACATTACAGTCTGACTCTCCCTGTGAGTGCCTCCTTCACCCTTCCTTTTCTACATGTGACTCACAGTCTGCTTCCTGGAGAATCCAGCATGCAGCATTTCCTGACAACAAAGGTATTGATGTTTAAGGTTTAAGTTCCAGTGAAACTATTTTTATTAAAGAAAATGTCATTTTCTGCACTCTAAGTGCTAGTTTTCTATGTTGGAAAGCTGAAAAACAGATACAGACATTTGATCCCTGTTTCATATTGTAGCAGGATAACCACAACTTAGTTCATTCATGTGTTGCAGCAGGATAACCACAATTTGTTTAAGTTTGGAAAAAGAGTTTTCTTAGAGAAAAAAAAAAAACTCTGCAGAATTGGAAAACACAGTGTCAAAATAATCTGAAAAATGCTTCAGGAGGCTTGAGTAATACAGAAGCTTGTGAAGAAAAAATACACACAGTAGAGTACGGCTAAAACATTTTTGATCAATTGGCATTTACAAAGTTGCAGACACAGGATTTAGACAACCACTAAAATCACGTTTCCTGCCTTCAACATCTACAGTCTATGCTAAACTGAGTTACTTTAGTATTATGATGGTGACTTTTGTTGAAATATAAAAGCAAAGAATTTGTTAAAAGAAATGCTAAGTATTTTAAGGCTGAAAGAGAAACAAAGAGTTTTGATACAGAAAAGTTACAGCTTTGTCTTCATTTAACATTATTTTATTTTAACTCTAAGTTGGGCTAGTTACAAAAAAGATTTGGAAAATTACAAGTATGGTCGAAGGGGGTTTAAGGGAGGGCATAGTCTTAGAATTGGCTGAGCCACTTAAAGTCACCCATTGGCACACCTGTGCAAACTGAAGCTTATTTTCCTTTAGATTCACTAGTTATAACTATATTTTCCTATAGAACTGCTTATTTTCTAAGTTAAAGGGCACAGTGGAAATTTTTACATAAGTAATGAGTTGTATTATCCAACAGAAGCTGCCTTCAGAAATCGAAGATGGAGTCACTTAGGATAAAGAGAGATTTCCTCAGACCTTTACTAGTAATCCTAGCCCTACAGAAGCTTTAGTTTTGGAATGCTCTTCCTCATTTCCCTCATCTGATTAAGAATTCCTCTTGAAAGTCAATGATCGCTCTTAAAAGTACTTTCTTTCACATGGGCTTACTCCTTTCAGTTGGGATCATTCTCTTCTTATATGTAGGAACTTGTTTTTAGGGAAAGCTGGTCTCATGGTGTTCACACAGGAGTAACTTGTCTTCTGCAGGATTCAAATTAGTGGTCACTTACTTTGGAAGATGTTTAAGATCCTCAGATGCTAGCACATGGATGACAAGGCTCAGATGTCATTGAACAGATAGCCAGTTACCACAGCAGGCATTTTTGTCACTCTTTGAATCAGTTAGTTATTAGAAAGTTCTTTAGACTGTAGGCAAAGAGTAGTTGAACATTATTTAGCCATGTTTCTTTGCTGTGCTATTGTTGAAAAGTACTTGACTTCAGTGGTCTTATTATTATAGAACTATGAATAGAGCAAGGCCAAACTGAAAGGAACAATTTGGCAGGCTGAACTCTTCCAACCAAGGTATGAAATAAAATTCATTTCAGTAAATATTTTGTAATAACAGTAAGCAATAAACCTAACTGGGTTTTAATTAGAGGAAGAGTTAGCTTGTTTTATACTGGAGAAGCTAATGGGTTTGCAAAGTTATTTAGTGTGATTGGAGACAGATGGCAGATTTAATATTGAGTTGAATTGGTGCCACTGGTACTGATTGGTCTATTGTTATGAAAGCGTTGTCTTTCTCTGTGATTAAAAGTGTTATCACTGGAACTACTTAAATAGCAGTGGCACTGGCTTCCATGTTTACTTATGCTGATAGGTAAACATAATGGAATAAACAAGTCTTATACTGGATAATTAAGTAATAATTTTAGAAAGAAATTGCTTTAAAAGCAGTCAGTACTGTTATTAATAGATGAACAGTACAACAAATGCTGTAATGAAGTAAAATATTCTGTATTTATATAAATGTAGAGTTACTAAGTGATAAATTGTAACTGCTTAAATAAAACTATCTCAAATATAATAAATATTAGGCGTAGACAAATGACTTTAAAAACACACTTTTAAATGAGAGATATTAGGTTCACAGAAAAAAAATAAAATGTCAAATCAAGGAACCATACCAACTGGAGACAGTATTATAATGAAAGGAAGAACAGGAAAAAATGTAAGGCAGATGACAAAGATTTCCATTTTCTACATGATGTATAAGTAATAATAAAATTCGTTTAACCAAAGTTAAGCTCTGTTTAAAAAAAAAGTTCATTGCCGTTGAGTTGATGCTGATTCATAGCAACCCTACAGGACAGAGTAGAACCATCCCATAAAGTTTCCAAAAAGTGGCCAGTGGATTCAAACTGATGACTTTTGGTTCATAGCTGAAAGCTTAACCGTTGCAACACCAGGGCTCCAAGCTCAGTTAGGAGCTGCTTAAATTGATTCTATTCTTTTCAGCAAAATATTTAACTCCTATAAAATGTATACAACAGAAATATTTTAAATAGAAAATGGTGGACGCTAAAATAAAGAATAATACTGTAACTACAGTAAAAGAGGGAATGATTATAAGTATGAAGCAAATTGCAAACATACCAATTTTAATATTTATTGGTCCTAGTTTATCAAAACAGTAATTTTAAAGACAAAAAGAATTATTACTGATTGTTAGAATAAAAGCATCTTAAAGAGTAGTAATTATTACTTTTAAGACTATTATTGATTGCATGGAAAAGCAGAAATTGTATGATAATAGTAATAACATAGTCTTGGAAGAAGTCCCACCGGAAGGCTTCTCAGAAGCCAGGATGGCAAGACTTCATCTTACATACTTTCAACACGTTATCAAGAGGGACCAGTCCCTGGAGAAAAACATCGCGCTTAGTAAAATAGAAGGTCAGTGAAAAAGAGAAAGACTATCAGTGACGTGGACTGACACAGCGGCTGCCACAGCGGTCGGAAGCATAAGAAGGATAGTTAGGATGGTGCAGGACAGAACAACGCTTTGCTCTGTTGCGCACAGGGTCGCTGTGAGTCAGGTAGCCTCAATGGCACCCAACAACAACAATGTAGTAGAGTAACTGACACTAAAATAATAATGATGGTTTTCACCTAAAGAAGAAAAACATTAAAATTTAAGACAAGAGTAAAACACAGTTTAATGATTTCAGATTAGTAGACTTAGATGCAGGCCTGATCCTGTGATCTTTGGAATGTAAGCAACCTACCCAGCTGCTGGCTTCTTCTTGTGCTGGTGTTTAGCTGTTTTCTTCTAAGGTTCTCTGCTCTTGGTCAGTTGGGCATTTAAATTTTTAGTTTTAGTCCCTTACCAGGCTTTCAAGTCCAAAAATATTTGTCCTTTTCCAATAAGAACAGTCTGCAGACTAAAGGGAAGGTAATTGATACATCCTTGGCTTTTGAATGTCAAGTGTCTCTTTGACCTGTGAAGAATAATTTTTTAAGTAAAATTATGTATTGCTAGTTATAGCAATTTATAATAATAGAAATGGTGAGAAAGGTTTTGAAGTGGTAGCAATTAACTTTAAAAAGAAAGCTAATTACTTATAAAATAAGTTAAGGAACAGGACTGTTAAGATTCAGTGCCAGCCATCAGTTCTGGTAATGGCACACGCATCTTCTTGTGTGCTGTTAAGTATGTGGAGGTGATTCCATTGCAAAGAACTATTTCTCTCATCACACATTTCAGTGCTTGTTTGTTGGAGTCTGTGAGGAACAATTTAGGGTATTAATATACTCTTCTTCAATTCCCAGGTTGCAGAGCCTCTTACAGAGTAAAAGAAAATACATTGAAAGTGTTCCAAACTATGAAAGTAATTTATTTTTATAAGCTTTGCGGTCATCCTTTTAGTTTATCCAATCCTGTGCAGTCAGTTTGGCTTCACATAGTCTCAAATCAATAGTAACTTGAAAATTTGGTTAGTTTTTTAAAATCTTCATTTAGTCCGTTTGTTTCTATATTTAAAATGTTATAGCCTTTGCATAAGTCCAATATACTCTAATTTGGTCAAAACATTTTCATAAATCTGTCTGTTGTGACAAACTTAAAATATTCACAGTTAGCTTGCAACAATATTTTTTAAAAGAATTACGTAGAAGCAATATAAAACTAAAAATACTTTAAATAGAAGAAAACAGATATAATGACTATCCCTGTTTCGTAAAGAGGTTTAGATATAACCTAAAACAGTCTTAAAACACAACACTATGTTGCTATGTGCTCATCCATTTGCATAGTAGCAAAAATTTTATGGCAATAATGCTAATTCTCTAGTTAAACTACAGAACCAAGTTAATGTAACACATTTACTATAACATGTTAACTTTTAAAATCCTAGAATTTATTTATGAAACGAAAACAAATATATTGTGACTTTTTATAAAATCTTAGTAACTCTTAGAAATTAAAACCAATTAAATCCTTTTCTTATAAACTTTCAAAGTTATTAGGGGTCAATCATATTTTATCAATAAATGATATTTACTTAATAGAAACATAGCTCTTGCTTGACATTAATGTTCTTGAAAAACTTATAAATTAATTCATTAAATTTGTCATCGCAGTGAATGAGTTTTGACTAAATTAAATAAATGCCTTCTAATAAACTTTTTAATTTTTTTGTCTTTATTACATATTCTTTGTAGTAACAACAACAGCAATAACCAACTGCCCTCAAGTCGATTCCAATTCATAGTGACCCTATAGCTCAGGGGAGTACTGCCCTGCAGAGTTTCCAAGGAGCAACCCTCTGATTAGCAGATAGAGCACTTAAACACAAGGCCACCAGGGTTTCCATTCTTTATAGTACAACTTTTTAATGGCAAAGATAAATGTGCTTATTACTAGACTTAAATACACATACATACACATATGTAAAATCTTTTTCTGTAATGCAAAAGAACTAATAAGCATTAATTATAATAAATATTACCTTAATTTCAAGACCAGTAACTTACTTAAAAATCTGATAAATTATTTTAAGTTTATATAATTTAAAATACATTGCTGAAGTAAGCTTGCTTAGTCCATATTTATACTCAAAACTTTATTATTATTTATTTTCTTAGTAAACGGTTTAGCCTTTTCTTTTTAATAAAAACTACTCGTTTCTTCTAAAAAACACACTTTATATCATATCTAGCTTAAATTACTGCAGATTTTTTTTTATGGTTGAATGAAAATGTACATTCCCATATAAATTTGCATGCTCACCTATAGGGAGCTCCCACTGCTCTCCCTGCCCGATGACAGCACACTCCTCCTCTCCACTCCATACATGTCTTATCCTCCCAACAATCTCCTATCCCGTCCTCTCCACCCACTCCACTCCCCAGCCTCCAGTAAGAGGTCAGCAGGATGACATCGTATAGATGCACAGAATCATGATATGGTTACTCTGTGTCACCAAGTCCAATCGATTCCTGTCCAAAGAGTTGACCTCCATTATGATTTATGGAGAGGAGCAGCATCAGGGCCAGGTTCCATGCTCTCAGGGGAACTCTGAGGCCCCTGGACCAGCAATTGTGGTCTTTTAGTGGAGATCTCAGGGTGCACCCCTTTTTATTCTTGTGTTGTCAGTGAGACACAACTTTGTGAGCTCCACGTGGCTATCACTGGTGGTGGCCAGGCACCATCTGGTTCTTCTGGTTACAAATCATTGTAGTCACCCACTCACGTGGGTTTCCCTGTCTTCTGGGTTCTCTTTGCCCCATGTCATTTTGGTCCTTGGTGATCACCTGTTCCTGCTGAGTTGGGACCATTTGTTGTACCCTCAGACGGCAGCTTAGCAGCTTGGCAGCTTTTGAGACCCCAGGCACCACTCACCAGTGTGGGGTGCAGAAGGCTCTCTTAGCAAAATGCTAGTTGTGCCAACTGGCCTCAATTTCTGCTGAGAGCATGGTCCCCAGCCCCCCATCCCAGCTACTCTTTCCTTGCAATATTGGGTTAAGATGGGAGAAGTAATCATGTTATGTTGAAGTCCACTTAATATTGACCTTCTTTCTAATGTGTACTGTCAGGGATTTCACCCAACCAAATTTCTACCAACTGTCTAATCTAAACCCTCCCTCTCTTGCCCTCCCTCCCTCCTCACCCTTGCAGTCATCAAAGAGTCTTGTCTTCTATGCATGATTCTGTTTTTAAGTTCTTATCATAGGGGTCTCATACAATATTTGTCCTTTTGTCGCTGACTACTTTCACTTAACATAATGTCCTCCAATTGAAACCAGGTTATGAGGTGTTTCCTGGAATCATCAGTGTTCTTTATCATTGCATAGTATTCCATTGAGTACATATACCATAGTTTACTGACCCATTCCTCTGTTGCTGGGCATCTGGGTTGATTCCATCTTTTTGCTATCAGGGACTGTGCTTTGACAAACATTCTTGTGCATGTATCTGTTGGTGTGAATGGCCCTGATTCTGTAGGCTATATTCCGAGCAGTGGAATTACTGGGTCAAATGGTATATCTATATCCAGCTTTTTAAGGAAGTGCTAGATTGCTTTCCAAAGAGGTTGCACCATTTTGCAATCCCACCAGCAGTGTGGGAGAGTTCCAGTTTCTTCACAGCCTCTCCAGCATTTGTTGTTTTGTGTTTTTTGGATCACGGCCAACCTTGTTGGGGTGAGATGGTATCTCATTGTTGTTTTGCTTTGAATTTCTTTAATAGCTAATGATGGTGAGCATGCCAACATGTGTTTTTTGGCTGCCTGGATCTCCTCTTTAGAGAAGTGCCTGTCCATCTTCTTTACCCATCCCTTAATTGGATTATTTGCCTTTTTCTTATTGATATTTTGTAGTACCTTATAGATTATGGAGATCAGGCGTTGCCAAATATTTTATCCCCATTCTGTAGATGGTCTTTTAATTCTATTAATAAAGTCTTTGGGTGAGCAAAATGTTTGATTCTTAGAAGGTCCTGTGCATCTATTTTCTGTTGTTTGTGATTTGACAGATTTTGAAATCTGTCTACATTGTGTCTTAAAACTTGCATTGTTGTTTTTACTTTTTCTTGGTTGAGCATTACCATTTTAGATTTGATATTTAGGTCTTTTATCCAGTTTGAGTTGGTTTTTGTATAATATGTGAGATATAGGTCTTGTTTCAATTTATTGCAGATGGAAATCCAATTTTGCCAGCACCATTTGTTGAAAAGATTGTTTTTACCCCAGTTTAATGTCTTAGGGCCTTTGTCGAACATCAACTGTTTATAAGAAGATGGTGTCATCCCTGGGATCTCAATTCTGTTCCATTGATCTATCTGTCTGTTTTTGTACCAGTACCAGGCTGTTTTGACTACTGTGGCAGTGTAACCTGTTCTAAACTCGGGTAGTGAGAGGCCTCCCAGTGTGTTCTTCTTCTTCAGTAGTGCTTTACTTATCCAGGGCTTCTTCCCTTTCCAAACGAAGTTGGTAATTTGTTACTCCATCTCATTAAAAAATGTCACTGGAATTTGTATTGGGATTGCATTATGTTAAGTAGATTGCTTTGGGTAAAATAGACATTTTCACAATGTTAAGTCTTCACTGAGGAAAGTTTTGCTTTTAAAGTTGACATAAAATTTTTGTTATACTAGGATTTCTATTAATACTTTTATTGAAATATTTAATTTCTATAAATGCTTATTTTTTATTACACCAGTTAGAATAATGTCACCCAGAGAACAGAAATTATTACCTTTTCTTTTACATGTTATAGGATCCTGTAAAGAAGTAATTTAAGTGCTTTGTTATACTAAATAAATAGTTGATCTGTTCTGCTGTACTTTTTAAATAGGCTAATTTATATTAAAATTTCTCTGAGTAGCTATCAAAGTTCTAGATTAAAAAATAGGAATGAAAATCACTTTTTCCTGGAAGAAGAAAAAAATGTAAGGTTTAAAAAACCGCCTTATGACAGAAAAAAATTAGAGGCCACCAGTCATGCCTTCCTAATGTAAGCCAAAGCTTAAACATGAAACAGAAGAGAAAAATCACATGCACTGCTGAGAAGTTAAGTAACACTTTGGACATATGATACAAACCGTAAGAAAAAAAGTTTGAAGTAGTTGGGGTTACTATTTTCTCTCATGTCATTTAGTGAAAAATCCTGAAAACAAATGCCAGTTTCTAATTTTTCTTAATTTGTACAAGAATCAAGAATACTTTATTTTAAAGTTTTAATTTAAGGAGATCTAAAGGGGGTAGAGACAAGACGGCAGAGTAGTCAGACACTTCCGGTGACCCCTCTAACAACAAAGACCCCCAAATAACAAACGAATCCATTTCATGTGACATCCAAGGAGCCCAGAACATCAATGGGCAAGTTGAGAAGTAGGACTGAACAATGGGGAAGGAAGAGTATGATGTGACAGACTTGACCTGCCGAGAAATGGACAAGGCCAGCATGGTGAACTGAGCTCGGTAGTTGGAGGGCGTCCCCCCCCATCAGGAAAAACTGGCCAGACAACTCACTCACACATCCAGAACAAGTGAGGAATGGTGCAAGACCATCAAAAGCTAAGTCCTTGCATGTTACTCATATGAGTTTAAGTCTTTCCCCCTTTTCCCAGTGCTTTTCCCTCCCTTCTCTTCTGTCCACGGCTCTGGAGTCTGGTGCCATTAAGCAGGAAGCAGAACTCCTTCAGTCAGCCCTGAGCCATTCCTCCAACTCAGAGAGGGAACAATTTAACAAACAGAGGGAAGAAGGAAGAGGAAAAAAAAATCTGCTGACCCCCTCTGGGCCAGAAATTCAGGGCAGAAACTGTTCCTTCACACAGATTCAGACATAAAGGAACATGCCACTCTCAGCAGCCACAGTCAGATACCTGCTCCTACACCAATCCCCTCAACCACCTAGGATAGTGGGCAGGAGCCTGTAACACACACTTGGTGACCGCCTAGATACCTGAGCTGAATCAATGCATGTCTAGTAACACATCTAAACACCTGGTGATGGGACATTAGAGCTTCATAGGCAACAACAACCAAGCTATCACATATGACCAGCCTATGTGGACACCTCAAAGCAAAAGTAAAACTAGAAGCTAGAACACAGTAGGCAAATGTAAAATAAATAACTACAACTTACTGATGGCTCAGAGACAACAGAAATTCCACCCAATTTAAAGATGCAGGCTATGATGGCTTCAGAAAACTCCCAAAACAAAAATGCAAATTTTCCAGAGGAAGAGAACTTCCTGGAATTATCAGAGATAGAATACAAAATAGCAATGTTTAGAGCACTTCAAGAGATCAGGAAGGAGATAATGCAACAGAGCCTCATGACAAATTGAACAGGCTGCAAGAAAGCACAGAGCAGCAAGAATTAGAAATTCAGAATATTGATAATAAAATTACATAATTAGATAACACAAAAGAAAGCTGAAGGAGCAGAACTGAGGCAATGGAAAGTTGGATTGGTGAGACTGAAGATAAAGTACCTAACATCAACATATTTCAGGAAAAAAGTTAGATAAAAGAACTGAAAAGAATCTAGAAACAAACAATTACGTAGGACTTTACCAAGAAGAATAATCTACTAGTGACTAGAGTACCAGTAGTGGCAGGGATAACACAAAATACAGAGAGAACTGTTAAAGATTTGTTGACAGAAAACTTCTCTTGTGTCATGAAAGATGAGAAGATATCTATCCAAGATGCCCATCAAACACCACACAAGGTAGATCCCAAAAGAAAGACACCAGGGCATATTTTATCAAATTTGCCAAAACTAAAGATAAGCAGACAACTTTAAAAGTGACTAGGGATAAACAAAAAATAGCCCAAAAAGGAAAATCATTAATACTAAGCTTAGACTACTCAGCAGAAATCATTCAGACAAGAAAACAGTGGGAGGACATACATAAACCTTGAAGGAAAATAACTGTTAGCCAAGAACTGCATATCTAGCAAAACTGTTCCTCAAATATCATGGTAAAATTAGGACATTTTCAGATAACCAGAAGCTTCCAGACAAAAAAATCTAAAGGGAATCTTTTGGTTAGAAAATCAATAACATCTGGTAAAAAACAAAGGCTTAACACAGAAGAGAGTGACCAGATATCAACCCAAATAGGGGAATCACAAAAATAAATCAAAGGCAAAACACTTGACAACAGGGAAACAGAGATGTCATTATGTAAACATTACAACAAAAAAGAGGGACTTAAAAGAAAATGTAGTCATAGATCTTTCATATGGAGAGGAAGTCAAGGCAATGTAAAGAAATTAAGGGCTGGTTTAAATTTAAAATAATGGGGGTAAATATTAGGTAACCACAAAGGAAATTATCAATCCTATGTGCTGAAATGTAAAACAAGAAAAACATGAAGTCTCAACAAATACAAAGCCACCAACATTGAAAAAGATGAAAAGAAAACACATAAAGAAAAAAGACTCTGCAGAGAAAATTAAATGAAACAAAGGAATTGTTCACAGTGCACAAAAAAGACATCAAAATGATAGCTCAAGACTCATACCTATCAATACTCATGCTGAATGTAAGTGGATTAAATGTACCAATAAAGAGACAGAGAGTGGCAGATTGGAACAACAAAAACAACAGCAACAAAAAAAACCCAGCCCATCTATGTGCTGTCTACAGGAGACACACTTTAGCCTCAAACACACAAATTAAAGCTCAAAGGATGAAAAAAATGTATCAAGCTAACAGTTGAAAAAGGAACAGAAGTAGCAATGTTAATCTCTGACAAAATAGACTTCAAAGTAATATCTACCACATTAGGTAAGGAAGGACACTATAGAATAATTAAAGAATCAGTACTCCAGGAGGATATAACCACATTAAATATCTATGCAACAAACGACAGGCTCCAAAATACATAAAACAAACACCAAATGAGTCGAAACAGAAATAGACAGCTCTCCAGTAATAGCAAGAGACTTCCACATGCCACTCTCAGTGAAGGGCAGAACATCTAGGGGAAAAAAAATCTCAATAAAGACATGGAAGATGGTATACGACTGTAGTTTTGATTTGGATTTCTCTGATAGCTAATGGTCGTGAGCATTTCATCAGGTGTCTTTTAGCTGCCTCTCTAGTGAAGAGTCTGCCCATCTCCTTTGCCCATCACTTAACTGGGTTATTTACCTTTTTCTTGTTGATATTTTGCAGAATCTTGTAGGTTACGGAGATCAGACGATGGTCCAACATGTAGTTGCCAATTATTTTTTCTCATTCTCTAGGTTGTCTTTTAACTCTTCTGATAAAGTTTTTGGATGAGCAAAAGTCTTTGATTTTTAGTAGATCCCATTTATGTACTTTCTCTTCTGTTGATCTTGTTTTGTCAAATTTTAAAGTCTGTCTAAACTGTGTAGAAGAATCTTGTTGATTCTATTTTTTCTTGCATGATCTTTATTGTTTTAGGTCTGATATTTAAGTCTTTGATCCATTTACAGTCAGTTTTTGTGTGAGATGTGAGATAGGGGTCTCATTTCAGTTTTTTTGCAGATAGATATCCAATTTTGCCACATCATTTGTTGAACAAGCTGTTTTTACCCCAGTTTACAATCTTAGGGCCTCTGTTGAATTCATAAGAGGATAGTAGCATCTCTGAAGTTCCCAATATGTTCCATTGGTCTATATGTCTCTTTTTTGTACTAGTACCAGGCTGTTTTGACCACTCACCCCTACAAGGTTGGCCATAATCAAAAAAAAAAAAACACAAAACCGCAAATGCTGGAGAGGCTATGGAGAGAACAGAACTCTCCTACACTTCTGGTGGGATTGCAATATAGTACAACCTCTTTGGAAAACAATCTGCACTTCCTTAAAAAGCTGGAAATAGATATACTATTTGATCCAGTAACCCTACTGCTTGGGATTTATCCTTCAGAAACAAAGGCTGTCACATGAATAGACACATGCACAAGAATGTTTGTTGCAGCACAATCCACAAAAGCAAAAAGATGGAAGCAACCTAGATGCCCATCAACAGATGAACAGATACACAAACTATGGTACATATGTACAGTGGACTATGCAATGATAAAGAAAAATAATGATTTTAGGAAGCATCTCATAACCTGGTTTCAATTGGAAGACATGCTGAGTGAAATCAGTCAGTGGCAAAAGGACAAATATTGTACGAGACCTCTGTGACAAGAAGTTAAAGACAGACTAATGCACAGAAAAAAAGACTCTTTGACAGCTACAAGGGTGGGGAGGAGGGTGAGGGTGTATCATAGATTAGATTGTTGATAGACATTAGAAATTGTATTCATTTACTGTATCCTTGGGGGGGAAAGTATCTAACTATAAACTTGTTCAACGTGGAGAGACCTTGAAAGAGTACCAAACCTGTATTCACACTGTACAAATTTCTGTTATATTTTAAACTGAGTCTTTGGAAATGAAGTAATTCTTTACAGCTGTAGTTCCCACTAATCTTGTTATATATGATATACCTGCTTATATTTTTGTAAAGATGTATATACACTATAGTTACGTATTCCTTTTATCAAAAATAAAAATATATATTAAAGCAACCAACAAAAAAAAAAAGACACCAAAGATCAAAATGCCACAAGCAACCAACCTGACCTCATAGACATATACAGAACACTTCATCCAACAGCAGCCAGGTATACTTTCTTTTCCAATACTCATGGAACATTGTCTAGAATTGACCACATATTAGGCTGCAAAGCAATGCTTAAAAAAAAATTCAAAGTTTTGAAATATTACAAAGCATCTTTTTGGACCATAAAGCCAGAAAAGTGGCAATCAATAACAGAAAAAAAGCAAACAGATGGAAACTGAACAACATGTTGCTCAAAAATAACTGTGTTGTTGAATAAATCAAGGACAAAATAAGTAGAATCAAATGAGAATGAGAACACTTCCTACTAGAGCCAATGGGACATAGCAAAGGCAGTGCTCAGAGATCAGTTTATCTCAATAAATGCCCACATTCAAAACGATGAAAGGGCCCAAATCAAAGAATTAATCCCACAACTCGAACAAGTAGAAAGAAAACAGCAAATTAATCCCTCAGGCACCAAAAGAAAGCAAATAATAATAATTTCAGCAGAAATAAATGACTTACAGAACAGGAAAATGACTGAGGGAGTTAACAAGACCAGTACTTTTGTTTCTTTTTGTTTTTTTAAAGATCAACAAAATTGAAAAACTGCTGGCCAAGCTAATAAAAGGAAAACAGGTGTGAAAGCAATTAACTCTAAGAAGAAATGAGATAGGTGATATCACAACAGACCCAATTGAAAAGAGTCATAACATAAAAATAGTACTCTAATAAATTTGAAAACCTAGAAGGACAAATTTCTAGAAACAAACTACCCACCTAAACTAACACAGAGGTAGAAAAACTAAATAAACCCATCACAGAAAAGGAGATTGAAAACTCTCAACCAAAACAAAAAAAAAAGCCATGACCCTGATAGCTTCACTGGAGAATTCTACCAAACTTATAGTGAAGAATTAACTCATTAAAGCTATTTCAGAGGATAGGAAATGATGGAGTATTTCCAAATTTGTTTTATGAAGCCAGCGTAACTCTGATACCCAAACCATGTAAAGATAGCACAGAAAAGGAAAGTTACAGGTCACTATCTCTCCTGAACTTAGATGTAAAAATCCTCAACAAAATTCTAGCCAACAGAATTCAACAACATATCAAAAAAAATAATTTACCATGACCAAGTGGGATTCATGCCTGAGATGCAAGGACAGTTCAACATTAGAAAAACAATTAATATACTCAATCACATAAATAAAACAAAAAACAAGAACCACTTGATTTTATCAATTGACACAAAAAAGGCATTTGACAGTCTAACACCCACTGATGTTGAAAACTCTCTGCAAAATAGAAATAGAAGTGAAATTTTCCACATAATAAGGGGCATCTATTCAGAGCCAATAGTCAACATTATTCTGAGTGGAGAGAATATGAAAGCACTGCCCATGAGAATGGGAACCAGACAAGAATGCCCTTTGTCACCACTTTTATTCAACATTGTGTTGGACATTCTAGCCAGAGCAATCAAGCAAAATAAAGAAATGGGGAGCATCTGAATTGATAAGGAAGAAGTAAAAGTATCCCTATTTGCAGATGATATGCTCTTATACACAGAAAACCCTAAGGAATCCTCAAAAAAAAAAAAACCGCTGCAAATAATAGTTCATCAGAGTATCAGGATATAAGACAAGCATATACATAAATGAGTTGGATTCACTACACCAACAAAGAGACCATCAAAGAGGAAATCACCAAGACGTCACCAAGGAGATAAAATACTTAGGAATAAATCTAACCGGAAATATAAAAGACCTATACAAAGAAAATTGCAAGACTCTATTACAAGAAACCAAAGAGACCTATGTAAGTGGAAAGGACTATCTTGTTCATGGATAGGAAGACTTAACATCACAAAAATATCTATTCTACCCAAAGCAATCTGTAGATACAATACAATCCCAAAACAAATTCCAACAGCATTTTTTAATGAGATGGAGAAACAAATCACCAACTTCATATGGAAGAGAAGGAGCTCCGGAAAAGTAAAACAATACAGAACAAGAACACAGTGGGAGTCCTCATACTACTTGACTGTAGAACCTATTACACTGCCACAGTAGTCAAAACAGCCTGGTTACTGGTACAGAAGCAAAGACATAGACCAATGGAACAGAATAGAGAATCCACACATAACCTCGCCCACCTGTGAGTAGCTGATATTTGACAAAGGCCCAAGGTCTGTAAACTGGGGCAAAGACATTCTCCTTAAAAACTGGTGTTGTCATGACTGGATACCTACCTGCAATAAAATGAAATCAGACGCATATCTCATGCCATGTTGAACAACTAACTCAAAATGGATCAAAGACCTATATATAAAATTTAAAACAATAAATATCATGGACAGAAAAATAGGGACAATACTGGGAACCCTAATACATGCTATAAACAGACTACAAAATATTACTGACAATGCACAAACACCAGAGGAGAAAATAGACAACTGGGAACTCCTAAAAATCAAACACTTTTGCTCATCCAAAACTTCACCAAAGGAAGACTACCTGCAGACTGGGAAAACAAATTTTTCCACTATGAATCTGATCAGCATCAAATCTCCATAATCTCCAAGTATTATAAAATATCAACAAGCAAAAGAACTTAATTAAAAAATGGACAAGGTTATGAACAGACACTTCACCAAAGAAGACATCAAGGCAACCAACAGATACATGAGGGAATGCTCACAATCATTAGCCACTAGAGAAATTCAATCAAAACTACAATGAGATACCATCTCACCCCAACAAGGCTGGCATTAATTAAAAAAACACAAAATAATAAACGTTGGAAAGGTTGTAGAGCAGTTGGAAGTCTTCTACACTACTGGTGGGAATGTAAAATGGTACAACAACTTTAAAAATCTATTTGGCACTTTCTTAAAAAGTTAGAGATAGAAATACCATATGATCCAGCAATTCCATTTCTTGGCATCTATCATAGAGAAATAAAGGTTGTGACATGAACACATATGTGCACACCAATGTTTATTGCAGCACTGTCTACAATGGCAAAAAGATGGAATCAGCCTAGGTGCCCATTGACAGATGGATGGATAAACTATGGTACATATACACAGTGGAACACTGTGTGATGATAAAGAACAACGATGATCTTAGGATACATCTCATAATACGGAGCCATCTGAAAGACATAATGCTGAGTGAAATCAGTTAGCTGCAAAAAGGACTATTAGTATATGAGACCACTATTATAAGGATTCAAGAAAAGGCCTAAACAGAGACAAGAACAATCTTTTGTGGTTACAAGTGTGGGGAGGGAGGAGAGGTGTATTCAGAGGCCAGAGTGCAGACAGGAATCGGGCTAGGTGAAGGGGGTAACAGTATGCGGTGGACAGGAGGTAGCACCACTGGGCGACATCAGAATCTACGAGGTTTCCTAAATACATCCCAGCACACTGAAGGACAGGGTAGCAGGCGCAGGGGTCTGGGCACCATGGTCTCAGGAGACATCTAAGTCAATTGGTATAACTAAGCTTTTGTTTTTTTTTTAAGAAAGTGTTCTGCATGCCATTTTGGTGAGTGGCATCTGGGGTCATAAAGGCTAGAATGCAGTCATCTAAGTATCATCGTTTGGCCCCAAGTCTACCTAGACCAGAAGAGAATAAAGGACATCAACGACTGAGGGAAATATGAGCTTAAGAAAAAGAAGCAGCCACGTGACCTGAAGACTGAGAAACCTAGATGGTGGCCAGCCACCACCAGAGACTGTGCTGACAGGGAACACAGTGTCGAGACTCTGACTTGGTGAGAGGAAAAGGGGTGTGCAGAACCACAACTCTATTAAAAGACCAGACGTGATGGTCCAACAGACTGGAGGAGTCTCTGAGGACACGGCCCCTGGACTCTGTGACAGCCCAGAGCTGAAACCAGCGCCAAAGCCAACTCTCCAGACAAAGACTGAACTGGACCGTGAGACACAGAGGGATGCTGACGAAGAGTGTGCTTCTTGGCTACGTGTCTACAGAGGGCTATCTCAGCAGCTCATGTCCAGAGGTGAGAGGAGAGGGCCACGGGGGACAAGAGCTGCCTGAATGGATATGGGAAGCGCAGGGTGGGGAGTGGGAGGTGTTGTCACAGGGAGGAGAGAGCAGCTAGAGGTGCACAGAGGTGTGTGCACAAGGTTTTATATCGCAAATTAACTTGAGCTGTAAACTTTCCCTGAAAGCATAATTTTTTTTTAAGAAAGAATTATAATTTCTTTTTCCTCAAAACAGCCAAAATTTAACTGTACAGGAGATAAAATCAGTAAAATAAGACAGGATAATTGAAAAAGAAACAGAAAGAAACCACATAAATTCACTTATATTGCACTTCATGTAAGACAAACATTTGAGAAACCTGGTTTCTTTCGAGTGGTTACTGAGCTTCTAAATTACTTCAGATACATTCAGCTTCTTGTGTTTGAATACGAGCCCTAAACCCACACGTCCTGGCATGTTTTGTTGTCGGGGTAGAACGCACCTTATTTGTTTAGAACGTTCAGAATTGGTGAATTTTTGTCTCCCGCTCTCAAACAAAATTCTTACCAGGGTCCACCAAGTGGTTGTTGTTTGTGGCTTAAAGACTCTGAGATTCCTTCATAACAGCCATATGAGACCTGGTTTCATTCTTTTGCAACTAATGTAGTTTGCTAGCAAAAGGAACTGAAAGGTTTGTGAAAAGAAATCTGTGCACTTAGAAAACTGAAAGTAACATTCCGGTCATTTTTTGGCTAGAAAACATAAATTAAAAGAAAAACTTCTGTGCAGTTTAAAAGGAAACAGGTGAAGAGCCCTACGCTGACTCTGTTCACCCGGACAGTAGTGTGGACAACCGCGACCCCAGCCTGGGGTTCTGAGGACGCCACCTGCCGAAACAGGCGATTCTCATTATGACATGCGGACTCTAGTTCTCAAGATTCATCTTCTGAAACCTCAAATCCTGGTTCCCAACATTTTGTATCCTATCTGGAAGGTTCAGCTTCTACAGGTAAAGCTGCAGGAAACAGCAAGAACTGCAGATTGTAAACCAGAAGCAGAGGAGACAGAGAAGCGGCAGGGGCCTGAGATTTTAACCTTCTAGGCCAGCAGTTTTGCTATCCTGTTGTTCTAAGGGGATGTTTCATTTTCTAATTTGTTTCACAGCAAGGTATTTTCTGAGTTGTTATGCCGTCGCCGAAAGACAAATACTGTATGTGACCCCTGTTACAGACAAAATCTGAAAAGGTCTAGACACAGAGAGAAACAATCTTTGATGGCAGCTAAGGAAGGAGAGTCACAGGGAGGAAAGACACCGACTGGACAGTAGGTAAGTGTGAGGTTGCTGAGGGCTGAGACAGTCCACAGTCCGGGGGCAGTCAGCACAGCGTGTGCCAGGCAAGGCCGTGGAAGCTTTGTAGCCATGCCCACACTCCCTGAGGAACAAGCTGCTGGGCTGAGGGCTGGGGGCCGTGGTCTCGGGGGACATCCAGCTCAACGGGCGTAACGTACTGGATAAAGACAACATTCCACATACTACTCTGATAAGTGTTTGGGTTCTGGAAGGCTTGGCAGCCACTGAAGGTTTTCCACTGGCCCCATCCCAGGCGGGCAAGGGAGAACAAGAAAACCAAAGTCACAAGGGAAAGGTGAGTCCGAGGGCCTGATGGACCACAACTGCCACGGCCTCCACCAGACTGAGCCCAGCAAGTAGGTGGCACCCAGCTACTACCACCAGTGACTGCTCTGACTGGGATCACGGCAGAATGTCCCAGAAGTGCTGGAGAGAAATATAAAACAAAATTCTGACTCACAACAGAAGACCACACTTACTGGTCTGGCAGAGACTGGCAAAACCCGAAAAGTATGGTGCCTGGCATCCTTTCAACTCAGGGCCAAAGTCCCTGCAGAGATTCATCCTTCAACTAAAAATTAGCCAGGCCCATAAAACAGAATGACGCTGGAGGGGCACATGAGCCCAGAGGCACGGAAAAGAAGCCAGGTGTGGACAAGAAAGTTGGTCACGGGGAACCCAGAGTCAAGAAGGGGACAGTGTTGACGTGTTGCACAGTCGGCAGCTAATGTCCCCAAACAATATGCACCTTAGTTGTTAATGAGAGACTGATCTGCTCTGTAAACCTTCATCTAAAGTATGATTTTTTAAAAAAAGAAAAACCCAGAGAATTTTATTGCAAAACAACCAAAAAAAAAAAATTCTGTAAAATGGGAGAACACAGTATCCAAACAATCCGGAAATGAGCGTCAGGGGCTGCAATAACACAGACGCTTATCAGACAAAAACCCCACAAACAGCAGAGTAGAGCTGGAATACTTTTGACTGGTTGACATTTACTGAGTGGCAGGTGCAGGTTTGACATGACCACTGAAATCCCCTTGGACCTCTGGAGTCCGTGCTGAACCGAGTTACTTCAGTGTCACGACGGTGAGCTGCGTTGGAATCAAAGCAGAGTTTTGAAGGCACAGGATAAGATGAAATGCTAAGCACTCTGGTGCTTACGGAGAGAAAGAGTTTTGACACAGAAAAGCTGTGACTTAGTCTTCATTTAATATTAACTGTTTTTAACCATAAATTGGGTTAGTTACAACAAAGATTTGGAAAATTATAGTACAGCATCTGTCATGGACTGAGCTGTGTCTCCCCAGAAATGTATGTAGCAATTTGGCTGGGCCATGATCTCTGCCCAGTATTGTGTGATTCTCCTCCATTTGGTGATTTTCCTAATCTCTGTGTCAATCCTAATCTCTGCCTGTGACAGGATTAGGGTAGGTCTGCAACACCCTCACAAAGGCAGCTTCCCTGGAGTGGGGCTTGTGCCACCTTTTATCCCTCTACCCTACGAGAGATAAAGGAAAGGAAAGCAAGCAGAGAGTTGGGAACCTCACACCATCAAGAAAGCAGCCCCAGGAGCAGAACACGTGTCCATTGGACCCGCAGTTCCTATGCCGAGATGCTCTCAGACCAAAGAAACACTGAGGCAACACAAGGAGCTTCCTCCAGAGCTGACAGAGAGAGCAGGCCTTCCCCTGGAGCCGGCAGCCTGAATTCTGAGGCCTAGCCCACTGGACTCTGCCACTAACGCCATCCAGTCATGTGATTTCCATGAGAGCAGCACCAGATGACTAAGACAGTCTCTTTCCAGAAGCAGCGTCAAAACCTGAAACCAAACCCACAGCCGTCGGGTCAATTCCAACTCCTAGTGACCCACAGACAGTAGAACTGGCCCTGTCGAGTTTCCAAGCAGCACCTGGTGGATTTGACCAACCTTCTGGTTAGCAGTTGTAATACTGAACCTCTGGGCCACCAGAGTTTCCAGCCAGCTTAGATGCTTAAAATTGCATGTTTTCCTGAAACCTATCTCCCTTTAGCATTTGTGGCCGGTGTCTTGATCCACTAGTGCTGCTACAACAGAAATTCCACAGGTGGATGGTTCTAAGAAAGAGAAATTTATTTTCTCACGGTCCAGTGGGCTACAAGTCCCCATTCAGGGTACCAGCACCAGGGAAAGCCCTCTCTGCTGACTCTGGAGGAAGTCCCCATTTAGAATGACCAAACCAGTCCATTTCTGTGCAGTAACACCTCAGATATTAACCTTCAACCTTTCTGTTTCATTTCTGACAACTTCTCTTTGATTGAAACTTCGTACATCCCATGTTCCAATTCTTGATGGATGCTTGTGGCTGTCCTCATTTGGAGTCCCGTCACCTCAGCAAACGAAGGTCCCAAGAGCTCGACTCTATCCATACCATTAAGGTCAGATCTGCTTTGAGAAGGCAGCTCTTTCTCAGCCGTATTCAAGTACCTTCCAACCGTAAGGTCCCTCTTTTGGCTGTATCAGACAACGTCCCGCTGCTCCCGCTAGGTTACCACTGCCCGTTGTCTCAGAAGGAGATCACAAGGTCCACCTTCCCGCTGTCTGTTAATCCGGACCTCTGCTGAAGCCTGTCTACCGCAGGTGATCCAGCTGAAGTGTATGAAATATTGGTATCCAGCTTTCAGCATTGCGTCCGTGTGCAAGTCCCCACAGACCGACAGACAAGCAGTAGGGTCCCTGCCCTGGGTCTAGTAAATTTAGTAAACCAAAGTCTTGAGGACTAGCGCTAGGATTCCCTAGTTTAAAAAAGATCCCTGCTGATTCTACTGTGCAGTAAGACTTGAAACTGGGCCTGTCCTTCTGTCTCAAGAGAACTAGTTGAATATTCAGAATATTAATAACTTGGAATTTGAAAGTTACTTTTTTTTAGTCAATTAAAAACTTAACAGTGCATCTACAATGTAGTTTGAACTACCTGGTACTTTGGACAGCTATTTCAAAGAAGGAAAGAAAATTAACTTTTGTTGAAAGCATCTCTGTGACTCCCAAGTAGCTCCGGAAAGTAGATGTGAGATTGTCTGTCCTGATCAGGTGGGGGAGACTCAAAGAAGCACCATAATTTGATTAGGGTCTGTCATCTACTGAGGAAGAAAGCTGGGTTCCCAACCAGGCCTTAACTGTAAGTAAGCACTCCAGTATTTCCGCCACTGAGAAGGTGTCCACTCAGCAGGAGAGTCACACAAGTCCAAACCAACCGTGGTGACAAGAGAAGCTCTGGGGCAGGGCAGGCCTGGATGACAACCCTCAGTACTGCCATTTACTTATCAGCTCTCGGACAGAAAGAAAAAGAAAACTGAACTCACTGCTGTCAAGTCAATTCTGACTCATAACGACCCCAGAGGTGCGAGTAGAACTGCCCCATAGAATTTCATAGGAACGCCTGGAGGATTTGAACTGCTCGCCCTTGGGTCAGCAGATGCAGCACTTAACCACTATGCCACTGGCTGTTTCTTGGAAAGAAAGGAGTTAGGCCAGACCACCCAAGTTTCCTCATTTATACAATGAAATCATTTCCACCCAAAAGAGTTACTGCATGAGCTACATGAGATAATGTCTACAGAACACTTGTCACAGTGCAAACCTCATACAACTCTTCAGTAAATGGGGCCAATTATTGCCTAGGGAAGGACAAACTCTGACCCTCCAAGCTGTCCCTTTTCATGAACCGTACGCACTACCAGTCCTGCACCCAGTCACACTGTGTATTCTCCTTTGGGGTACCCTAATACAGCCGTTCTCTCCTATTCTATCCAGACGCTAATTTTTGACAGATTTAAATCTAAATAGCCAAATTTACTGGCACAAGCTGATCATAGATTCAGCAGACACAGGATGCAAAAAGGGGAATCTATTTTAGGGATAAATGAGCTAATTCTGGTGTCAGTTTGTTCATCTTTATTAGTGCACTTTTTTTGTGATGTGAACAGATGGATTTTACTGTCAGACTCAAGTTTTATTTTCTCACGAAATATTTTATTTTATTTTTTTCGAGATCTGCTGAAGGGCACATTCCAAGAAGCACGAGTGTAATTGCAGACCCAGCACCCCTGTCTGCCCTGACAGGAGACTACCATCACTGAGAAAGCCACTACAGCCTATACTTAGCGTCAGCGTGGTGGAAAAAAACACTTTCACAGGTTCTCTTTGACACATTTGAAATGACATCGGTTTCCAGCTTTCAAACTCATTGTTATTAGGTCTCTGTTGCTATTTATGTTAGAAATATGTGCACGTGTGTCAAAACAACGTATCAACTTTGTTGACTGGCTGCGTCTGGGTTCTGTTGCCCAGGGTAACAGAACAATTGCTTCTTTTTTTTCATTTTCCCTAAATACTTGAGGTCTTCAGAGATTTTTTTTTTCACTCTAGACCAAAAATAAAGACATTGTACTGAAGGAGAAAACAAATACTTACTCTCTGTGTCTGTGTAAATTAAATGTGAAAGGTGTAGTTGGTGTCTGTGTTAGTTTGTGTTGCTACCTGTCAAAGACGCTGTGACAGTTATTGCTGAGGCCAGGCTGGCTACAACCAGGCCGTCGGCCTTTCGGAGCGACGCTGCCGCCAGCCGCTGACGGCGCCCAGGACCAGGGCAGCTCCCTGGGACCGACGGCCCGCTTCACACATTCTGTACTGAGCAGGAACTTCCAATCACGTGTGAAAGAAAGGAAGTGTGCTCAGAGCTTTGCATGACCTCTTGTTCCTCACCGACTAAGCAGAGGGTCATGAGCAAGTCCTTATTGATAGGGATCTCAGCTCCAGCCCGACTTTTTGAAATATTGGGAACACTGATCTGCATGCGTCCATACCTACAAGGTATGCCTGTAAATCAACCGACTTGTCTCACTTCCCTGTGTTTTTCTATTGGCAGCCCTCGGGCATCACTGGGGTACTTGTTGGAGATGCAGGCCCTCAGCATCGCCCACAGAGTGTGACAATCGGGCCGAGCTGGCCTCACGAGCTTGTCCTCCAGTCCTGATACTGGCCGGTGGTGGGCCACACTTTGGGACAGCCAGCTGTGCTCTGTAAGCTCTCCCCAGTGCCCTCATTCTCCCGTCCCAGAGGTGGGTGGAGGGGCCCACCACGGACAGTCCTGAGCTGGGGTGAAGGAGGCTGCACTCAGTCAGGTTGTTCTAGAAGGGCCCCCACTCCTAGCCTTTACACCTAACCCTTCACCTGCAAAAATTAACTAATTACATAATCAATTAATTTAAAAAACAAAGAATGCAAAACTCACCCTGCATGGCGGCCACCTCTTGTCAGTTTTATCAAGACGGAAGTTTTTGCTGTTGTTGGGTGCTGTCAGCCGATGTGGGGCTCACAGTGACCCCATGTGACAGAAGAGTACTGCCCTGTCCGGTGTTTCCTAGGTTGCAGTTCCCACAGGAGCGGATGGCCAGGTCTCTCTCCCGCAGTCAGCGGGCAGGTAGCGTTACCAGCCTTTTGATTAGCAGCCAAGCTCTCAGCCTTTGTCCACCTGGGTTTGTTCTGAGGACTAAGAGAATGCAGACTTCCTAGGGAAGCGTGAGCCCCCCAGCTGGATGTAGTTCAGCATCTTTTCTTCAGGGAGAACAGGCTTTGGGCTGATAAAGAAAGAAAAGAAGAAAATAATGAGAAAACTAGATACTTAAGGTAAAGAGCCAGCAGAGGAAGATATGGCCCCAACTCAGCATCTCACAAAACAAACTTTTACTGTTTACACTCTGCCTCTGTCTGTAGCTGACCTGCTTAATAAAGAACACTCAGTGTTCTAGTCAAATGTGATGTCATAGTCCTAGAAATGGGGAAACCCCTTATCATCCAGATAAAACCTCCAAACCAAACCATTGCCACTGAATTGATTTCAGTTGATAGCAGCACTGCAGGACAGAGTATAAACACCCCACACTTTCCGAGGAGCGGCTAGTTGGATTCCAACTGCTGAACTTTTAGTCGCTGGAGCACTGACCTCTTGGTCAGCTCTGGCTCTGGCGGCTGGAGCTCTTCCACACCGTACCACCAGGGTTTTCTGTCATCCAGATGCAATCCAAAAGTCAGAACTTTTCTAGATCCTGCTGTTTCTAGATGATAATCACTGTCCATCAATATTTACATACAGAGAGAGAGAGAGCGAACTGTTTAAAATCTGGTGAAGGTATGCACTTTGTAAAGGAGAAACAATCGCCAGCACCGGTTCTGAAAACCAGTTTATCAAGGCAAACACTGCATTTGGGCAAACAGTGAGAAAAAGCCTTCAGAGTTTTCCAGGGTGGCTCCATGAGAGTCAGATTTCTCTGAAATTGTTGTCTGCTTGGCCAAGTCTGTGTTTAATGCTGTCGCACCATTGCTTCTACTCCCTTCCCAAAGATGTCTGTTACGGTACGACACTTGGCTAAGAGATGATAGCATCTCAGTTACCAACCCCAGACTGCACTCTGTCTGCAGAAAGCTGCAGATGGTTTAGGAAAAGTTTTCTGGTAGCGGGTGGGGAACCAGAAAGCCAGGGATCAAGTTATAGACTTGGACAAGAAGGGAAGGGGTAAGGTGTTGCTACCACAGCTTTCATCAGTGAAATAATGAGTAAAAAGAACTGAAGGAAGAGAAAGCTTTTCTTCTTTGAGAAAACAAGACAAACACAACTGTGGTGGACTCTAAGTGACTTGCTAAAAAGAGAAGAAAATAATATGATCAGACCAACATACAAAGAGTCATAATTAAACGGTAAGAACACATGTCCTTTAATTGTAATGAAAGAAGTCGAATGAAAGAGGATTAATTATATAAGTACCATAAGCCAAAAGAACCACGCCTGTTTCCCCCAAGTCAATTCCAACTCCTAGTGACCCCGGGGCACAGAGTAGAACTGCCCTCCAGGGTTTCCAGAGAGCCATGGGTGGATTTGAACGGCCGACCTTTCGGCCAGCAGCTGAGTTCTTAGCTGCTGTGCCCCCAGCGCTCTTTATGCTGAGCAGAGGAATCAGAGATCACGCTTAGGGGAAAGAGGATTTAAGTCTCGGAAAAAGAAGGAAGCGATGGGGACGAGAAACGGTCTGAAGCATCTGCCTCGTGTCACAGACTCACAGGCAGTTTGCAGCTTTGTCATTAAGCTTCCAGATGTGCCTGGTGTGTGGGGTTCAGGGAAGCCAGGTGTCCTCAGTGTCTGACACATTCCCACCGGCGACTTCCCACCTGACCTGGAGCCCACGCTAACCGAGGGACGGCAAAGCTCAGCACTTAACATTTCTGTCCACCAGTGAAACGCGGACAAGCGGAACACATGCTCTTAGCTCTTTCCCACTATAAAATTAATTCTAAAAACTTCCTCTGACAATTAATCTGATTTTGTTGCTCGTTATGGCTTATTGGAGAACAGGGTCTAAATTTTGTTCTTGAAACAAGGTCCACTTTTCCCATCATCTGACTTCATTCCCAGCCCCTCCTGTCACTGTCTTTCTCCCTCTCCCTCTCACACTCTCCTCATTGTTTCCTGAATTTCTGGCCTATGCTCTTTCGGGTGTGTAATCTACCCACGTTCGCAGCATCGTGAAGGACCTTTTATTCCAACTCTCATTTAGTTGTTGACACGCTCGGTATCCGGAGCAGCCCGGTGTACGGTTGTTGTGACGATTAAAAGTGCTGCCTGGATCAGTATAACTGACTACACCATAAACTAAAGGGTTTTCTAAATTCATCCCAACATTTCAAAGGGCAGAGGAGCAAGGCCAGGAGTCTGAGGACCAGGTTTTCAGGGAACATCAAGGTCGCTGGCATAACTAGTCTTTTTCTAAGGGAGCCTTCTGCAGCCCATATAGCTGAGTGGCACCTGTGTCTTAAAAGCCAGCAAGTTGCCATCTAAGGGACGTCAACTGGTCCCAGATCACCTGGAGACTATCAAAGACATGAGAGAACATGAGCCCAGGAGACAGAAGGACCTATGTGATTGGGAGACCGTATCAGCATGAGACCAGAAGAACTAGACGGTACGTGGCCACCACCAAAAACAGCCTTGATAGGGGACACAGTGTAGACTCCCTGATGTAGCACAAGGGAAAGGGGTGTTCAGATCCAGAACTCTGTTAAAAGACCAGACCTGATGGCCTGACACCCTCGAGGGTCTCCTGGGAACAGGGCCCCTAGACTTACTGCTAGCCCAGAGCTGAAATCTGTGCTGAAGCCAACATGCCAGACAAAGAATGGACTGGTCCTGGGGACCCAGAGGGATGCAGGTGGCGTGTGTACCTTATGATTTGATTTATATACGTGAGGCCGTCCTCCTGGTTTCATTTTAGAGGGATAGGAGAGGGTGGAGAGGAGGGGATGAATGTCGGCTGAGTGGATACTGGAAGTCAAGAGTGGAAAGGGACAGCGTGAGGTCGCAGGGTGAGGAGGCCAGATGGAGTTACAGAGAAGTGGATGCTTGGGGTTTTACAGGGAAAACTGTCTTGGGTTGTAAACTTTCACTTAATCACAATAAAACAAACAAACAAAAAGCAGTTAGCTGCCCAGGTAAAGCCATAGCACGTGGCTCACGCAGCTGGGAATTCTCGGCTGTAACCGTTGGCACCTCGAGTTCCACTCCCTGTAGCTCCCTCCCTGCGGCTCTTGAGTTGGTTTCTTCACAGCTAGGTTTCATTACGGCGGGGTGCGGTGCGTCTAGAAGGAGAGTTCCCGGTCTGCATGCCCATGGATGCTCGGGCGGAGCAGGCAGGTGTCCGGTACGCAGAATGGAACAGCAAGTCGCGGTTACTACCTGGTCAGACCTGCCCGTGTGAATATGTGGGGGGATGCCAGGACGCTAAGCAAAGACTTAGGCAGAGGGTGGGACCCAGCTGTTAAGGCAAAATAGTAATCATAATAATAAGGCTATGCAAAAGCGGGTACAAGTGAACAAGGACAGGTAGAGCAGTGAGGAAGCTTCTCCAGGACCTAGCTGTCAGGAACAGCGACCATGTGATCTCTGACCACTGGGACGTCCTCGTTTCTTGGACCTGGAGGAAGGAAGCATCACCCACAGCCGCTGAGTCCATGCTGACTCCTCACAACCCTGCAGGACAGACTAGCACTGCCGCCCAGGACTTCCAGGATTGTAAACCTTTCTGTAAGCCGAGCGCCACATCTTTCTCCCGTGCAGTGCCTGGTGGATCCAAACCACTGACCCTTGAGTCACCCGCTGAGTGCTTAACCCCTGCATCACCAGAAGGAAGTAAAGGAGGCAACAGTGAGACTTTAGGTAAAAGGTAAAGCATTTTCCAAAAGAGGATTTCTGACAAAACAGATTCGTCCAAATGCCGCCTTTGAACAGGGTTACCTAAGTTTCCCTGGCGCCACCTGTCCTAGGCAGGGACCTGTGCTCATTGTAACTGCCTATCGGGTGTCTGTGTCTATGGTGGCAAAGGCTTGGCCATCTTCCAGGCTGGGGTTGCTCAACTCTGACCCGAGATCAGCACTGCTTTTGCAGGGTGAGCAGAGCCTCTGGTGGAGGCGGAAAGAGAGGGAGATTGTCCCTACACCCTACCGCTGGGGGGGTCAAACATCCCAGCATCTCACCGCTAGGGCAGGTTGGGTATTCCAGTAGCCCGCCACCAGGACAGGTTGGGTCTTGACAGTCACGCTTTGCTCATCAAGTGTGCACCACGTCTACTAATTCCTGGTTCATTGTGGGAGCCCAGGAAGCACTGAGTGGACGAGTGACTGAGTAGACATCCATGAAGTCCATCATCAGACCCCTGTCTTGGCCTTAGTCCTCTGCCTACTTTTGACGAAGTCTAACGTGGCCTCCAATACCTCCTAAGCATCAGCTCAAGGTAAGCGGAGGCCTTTCTGGAAACTCTTCTGTATCCGTGACAGGAAGGTGGTGTGGTCACAGAGAATGAGCAGACACCTCAGGGTTGGGCAGATCTGGGTTCAGATCAGTTTTTGGAAACTCATTGAATTTTGGGCTTCTTTGTTGACAAAAAGGGATTAATAACCTTACAGTAATCATTTAGAAGGCTAGATAACATTTAAATTCCTAGTGCAGTGCCTGAAATACAGAAAATACTCAGTGACTCTAACACCCCATCCACCACTGTGCTCTTGGCATCTGATTTTTTCACCATCTTGCCAAGTTTAAGTATCGCTCCTGTTTTTACAAGTTAGAAAACACAAGGAAAAAAGAAATTAAGTACGTTTTTCAAAGTCATGTATTTTGTGTTCGAGTTTTAGGGGGAGTGAAATCACGGAGCTGATAAAATATGTTTCTATTTTGAAGATCATGTCATATTTGTATATAAATGGACTTAGGGCAAAATTATACCAAAGACAATACTACAAAGGGAATAAAAGAAACCAAAGCTACAAGAACAGCAAAATAAGTTAGTTTCGACCCTACAGGAGCTGGTGTCAGACCCTGCTGGAGTGTTTGTTTGCCTGTTTCTTTTTTACACAATTTTGATTTCAGATGCATAGATGGTGTGCAGTGCCTGGAGGGAAAAACAGACTAATACTGGATTGTCAAGTAGGAAGTTAGTAAGCAAGGTAGCCCAGACTGCCTAGCTACTGCCCAGGTAACATTATAATAACTCAGAGACACATAGTAGTGGATACAGGGCCTTTGCACAAATCCGGGAGCCTCTAGAAAACCCTGGGTGAGTCCAGAAGGAAGCAAAGAGAGCAGGGAGCTGGGCTTTGTCTAAGTGTGAAGCACACTGGAGCGAGCTGAGAGCGTCAGGGGGCGTTGGGCCTGTTCCTTCACTCAGGTGAGGTCAGCACTGGATACGGGTGCCTTGTGGAAGCCTGGCCCCAAGACGGGCAGAGCCTTGCTCTGCTTGTACCCATGAAAACCGGCAGCTCTGGAGTGGTCCTAGCCAATGCCTGCTAAGACCCCTCGTCTCTCCATCCCCTGCTTGTGGGGGGCTGGGCCTGCCCAGACTTGAGGGTAGAACAAAATGTCAATAAGGCAAACATTCACACCCGAGGCTCCTTGACCCCAGAGCCTTTGAGCTTTCTGCTGCACCCACTGTCTCTCGACAGGTTTTCTTCATCGGGCTCTGTCCTGGGCCGTCTGCATTTTCTCTACACAACCGCCCATCTGTGCAAATGAGTCCCACTTTCTCTGTTCCTCTCCGTCGCTTGTATTATGATTACCTATTTAACGGTCGCCAGGAGTCGGATCCAGCTCAACGGCACTTGGCTTGGCTGGCTACTTAACTTTGAGCGATTGTGCAACACCTTTGTACCATATGCTGTAGTAGGTGTTGGAGACACAGAGAGAAAATCAGACTCGGGGTCCCACAGCCTGGTGATGCAGGGAGCGAGGAAGGCTAATTCCAGTGGAGTGAGATGTGAAGTCCCGGGAAGAAAGGCAGGAAACGCAGTTGGCGAACCACAGTGACCCGCTGCCCTGAACTCTAAGGTGTTAGGAGACCGTGCTGCAGTCTCTGTCACCCGCTCTTGGTCAGTCCCCTCATGTCCCGAGGTTCTCAATGTCACCCTCCTACTCACATCCTCCAGCCCTTGGCTGCACCCTCAAGACGGCTCCTTCTCAGTGATTTTTCTGGTCCAGTTAAGCTGTAGAGCCTGAGTGTGCACCTTCACCTGACACAATTGTGGTGACTCTCTCGGGTGCAGGAAGAGGAGACGCACACTCTGCAGGAGACACAGTGCCAGGCGTGAGAAGCACCAACCTCAAGGCCACACTGTAACATAAGCAGTGACACACATCTCGAAGTGATGTGATACCACAATGTCTGGATGAGAGAGCTGGCTTGTCTCGTCCCACTGTATACCTTTAAAACAAAAACCAAACCATCATCGAGTCCATTCTGGTGACCCTAGAGGACAGAGTAGAAGAGCTCCATAGGGTTTCCAAGGAGCGACTGGTGGATTTGAACTGCTGACGTTTTGGTGAGCAGCCAAGCTCTTAACTGCTCCAGCGAGAGCCCCAGCTACGGCTTTACCGGGGATCCGGTCCCCGACGGCCAGCGGCTCTGTTCGCAGCCCCCGCTCTGTCAACAGCCCCGCCAGGCCAGTTTCCTCCAGCAGGAGGCGAGAAGGAGAAGCAGGTGCGGTGAGCCTACGTCTTCTAGGTGGCAAGGACAAGTGGTCCTGAGAGCTCCTGTGTGTCGGCCTGAGGGACAGCCTATCACCAAGTGTCTCATACAAAACCCTTGTGTAAAACTTGACCTTCATCTGTGTCCCGGCCCAGATTCCCGTGTTGCATCCCGGTACCACCAGCTGTGCGCTCCTCCACGCATGCGCACTGTGAGCGCCTGGCTCCCTGCCTCAGCTCCCTCTCCTCCTCCTCAATCCCCAAGCTTTCTTCTTCACCTGCCTTACCTTCTACTCAATCTGTACCTTGCCAGGTTTCCTTCTCCAGGGACCTCTCCTCACCTCCTCTCCACTCCTGTGGACCCCTCCTGTATGCTCTCCTTGAACTAAATCAACGTCTCCTTAGCACTGATCCTCCACCAGACAGTGAGCAACTTAACGTCACAGGACTTCTGTCTCAGCATCCCGTGTTCCTAGCATGGTGCCTGGGAATTCACAGACAACCCTATATTCATACTGCTCTCAGTCCTGCCCCGCTGGTACGGTTGTTAAGAGCTCCACCACTAACCAAAAGGCAGGCAGTTCAAATCCTTGAAAGTCCTGTGGGGTGGTTAGTTCTACTCTGTCCCGTAGAGTTCCTATGAGTCAGACTCTACCAGATGGCAACGGCTTTCGGTCTGTTGGGGTCTCCTTCCTGTTATGTCAATATGAGTACTGTGGCACGTGCTCAAAAGTTCAAATTTTGGAGCCATCTTGCCTGGGCTTCAATCCTGATTCTGCCACTTAGTATGGGAGTAAGTCTGTGGCCGTGCAGTCTGTCACTGGACCTCCATTTCCTCAGATGTAAAATGTGGACAGCAATACCTCATGGGTTTGTTGTAAGATTTTCATGAGTACTTGATAGGTACAGAGACCGAGTTGAACACTGGCCGTCTTATGTCAAGCTCCACCTAAGTGCCAGCTACCATCAGCCTCACCACTGATTAGCAGTCCTGCCAACAGGTGCCTGATTGCTAGAACGCTGTCTCCACGATTGCCACGCTACTTGTGTTGATTTGTTTGATTTCCGGGTGACTCAGATGAAATGGGTATTTCTGAGCTGGTGTGTTCATCTCTGCTGACAAAGCGTGGAACACAGAGGAGGTTCTGGCGATTTAAGGAAAGAAAACAGCTGTCCAGCAGCACCCGGATCCAAACCAACAAACTCTTCCCTCAAGTAGCACTTGTTATTTAAGAATAACTAGTTATGAGAAGGCATGGGAGTAGGGGAAACCACTTGGAAATAAAGACAAAAAAGAAAAGAAAGTTGTGGTATTATTAACAATGACCTTGTAAATGAGAAGAAATGTTTCTTTAAAAAAGAATTAGTGAGGCTGTTAATTTTAGGAAATCATGTCGAAAATGCTGGATTTCTTTAGAATGACACAGTTGTTGAGAAGTAAAGTGCTAAGAGAAAAAAAAACGCATGCACACACACAAAACAAAAACTAGCCAGGAAACTGCAAGAAACTCCAGCCGATATGTGGTTTGCATCTGCTGCCAATACCCTCATTAAAGAAGGAAACAAGACACAAAACTGAAATTGCTATTCAAAGGAACGTGGTAAAGAAAATAATCTATTGAACGTAACAGATGGCTGTGTCACAGTGTGCGCCGTGACTGAAATATCTGAGCCCCCCACCTACCCGAGGCCGGAGCTGCCACAAACGTCCATTAAACTGGGCATCCCGAGGCGCATGGAACAGAACCGCCTAGAAGTACAACGTCAGCAAAACACAGTCACGCCAAAAAGAAAGGGAATATTCAAGAGCCATTGTCTAAGAGGGGTGCTCCGAAAGCTGTCCTCTCTCTCTTTGGCCCAGAAATGTGTTCTGTACTGGTTACATTTTTTTACCTGTATGGAGGTTGATCAGTTCGGTCACTCCAACAGGATAATGAAAGCTGTGCTCCGTCTCTTTCCCCTCAAGGGGGCTTTATGTCACCTCTACTGTAGGGACAAGCAGGGCTGCCTTGGAGTAAGCACAGTGAGCGTGCTCGTCAGAAGGGAGCACCGTGAGTCTTTGTTCCCCACACTTGGACGTGTCACCTGGAGGGACTGGTCTCTGACGGAGGACGTCATGCTTGGTGAGGTGGAAGCTCAGGGAGGACGAGTCGGACCTTCCACAGGATGACCTGGCGCAGAGACGGCGACAGTGGCCTCGAGGGGACTGACGACCGTGAGCGTGGCGCAGTGCTGGGCGGTGTTGTCCTCTGCTGTAGGGAGGGCTGCTGGGACTGAAAGCCTCCTCCACGGCACCTCACAACAGCAACTGTGCGTCGGGCTCTGTGACAGCTGCTGGAGCTACTAGGGTGAAGGAGATCTTGTCCCACATCTTAGCAACCTTTCTCTTCAGGGCTGTTGAGCTGGTCAGCAGTCAACCCAAGTATCACTTTGGACATATTTGAACCTCGGCAAATCTGGAACCATGAGATAAATGGTTTATGTTGACGAGTTTGTTGGAAGATTGTGATTAGAACTTGCTGAAAGCTAATCTCTTAAAAGCACATACAAAGTCAGACAGATAAGTTTGCGAAGTCATCCTAGAAGAAGTACTACCTACCTCATTGCTGAATATCACTATGGTCATCTTCAAAGTCCTCCACTTGGGAAGCTGTGCACTGACTCCAGTGCTGATCCACCCACCAAGGCGCTTTTGGAACTCTTTTTCTGGAATGGCCATCAGAGCTGTCGTCAGATGAGGTCTGACAATTAAGTTCACAAGCTCATCCTAAAAAAATTGCCTTGGAGGGTGGCCTAGGCTCTGGAGTTGGCACACAGCTTCCTAAGAGGAGGACTTCAAAGGTGACCACAGTGGTAGTCAGTAATGATGTACGTAGCACTTTTTCTAGGATGAGTTTGCGAACTTAATTGTGTGACCTCGTATGACAGCTAGTTTAATGTCACCATCTAAAGTTTTAGAATCAAGCAAAATAAATTTTATCACTTTGCAACCCAAATCTGATGATTAAGACATTTACCACTTATTTCTAATGCATCCACGTGTAAAAACGAACTTTTTAGCAGCAGTCTTTTATACTCACAGTGTCTTTCATGGATATTTGCACACTGTGAAGCCATATTGCATCTCAGGGAAAAACAAAAGAAAGGAAAAACGAAAAGTGTCAAAAAAAATTTAATCATTTATTTTCCACAGTCTAATTTCTTGACTAACTTCTGCTGGACCTCTGAGACAGTAAATAAAACCGAGCAAACAAAGCAGACTTTGAAAGGAGGTGAACTTTAATTGCACAGTACTTCTGACAGCTTGTCCCTGAGCAAAGCCACTGCTGTCCCCGGGGGCTCATTCAACATTCATTCGAATCCTGGAGAAAGAGGCTCAGTTTGGAAGACGTGTTTTTGGAGCACAGAGGGGAACTTTGATCCTAGCTCAGATAACAGCTGCTCTCCCTGGGAGGATTTTCTGGTCGCTGTCTCCCCCAGGCCAGGTAAGCCTCAGGGGAGGTGTCTGGTTGACCTCCGAGCTCAGACAAGCAACTGATACCTCAGGGAGGGTCTTTGAGTGGGCAAGCGAGCCTGGCATCAAGTGTTACCTGTCCGACGCTCACTCCCGGCTGGAGACAGAGCACGCAGGAAAGAGACTTCTAAAAGGATTCGCATCTCACCTAGACATTCCCCCCATTGTAAAATTAAAGGAAGGCAAGAAGCCAAAATACCATGATAGATTTGCGTCTCCCCCATTGTCTTTCCTCACTATCCTGGAGTGGTAACAAAGTGTCCCTTACAAACACTTGGTACAAACACTTTGCCATCCCCAGGAGAAGCAAAGGTAAATACAATACACACAATTAACCTCAGAGAAGCAAATGAAGTGTGTGGTACAGTCACAAAAGTAAAAATGGAGAAACACAAGACTGTGTCACTTTGTAGGAGGCCATTGCTTATTACATAACGGGACGAGGATCTGGGATATCCCCTTGAAAATGTGGGAGATTCTTCCAAATGCTGATGGGGGAGGTGAAATTACGTCTTTATGGTTGTTTGTTGTATTCAGGATATGAAGGGAAGCACACTGAAGTACAAAGATTAGAGAGGTCCTTTTAACAACAGTCTGCCTGAAAAGGTGAATACAAAAACTCTCGGGCCATTGCAGAATCAGCCCGCCACACACGATGCCATCGATGGCTGTTTCTTTTGTGTTCTTATTTAGTAAATATTTTCTGAGCATCTGATAAGTGCAAGGCATTGTTTCAGATGCTGTAGGGGACAAAGATACTCTGGCAGCCTCTGTGCCGAAATGAGTAAGTCCACACGTGCGTGGTAGGGAATGAGGGATGCCATGAGGTGACCGGGACGGTGAGACCAACGGAGAGGAGCCCGCGGACAACGGCTCAGCCTTCAGCGGCCAGTCCAGAGGGCGCCAGGTCAGCACCCAACGGCACGGTCAAGGCTGCTGCTGGGTGTTGGGGACCGTCAGGTTAGAGCCGGTGGCCACCGACGCTCACAGGAGGCCGCGTGGCCTGGCTTTCACCGTCTCCACAGCGTCACGTCTGAGCCCACAGCCGCGGCCCCTGTGTCACTCCACCGTGTCGAGACGCCTCCTCTTTTTCCCCAGTCCTTAACTTGACCAAACGTGCTGTCCTCCTCCAGGAAGTCTCACTATCATTGCTTCTAAGGGCATTTGGGCTGTACCTCCTACAGACTCGTTCATTCTTCCGACAGTCCATGGTATGTTCGGTATTCTCTGCCAACACCATAATTTAAATGCATCGGCTCTTCTTCAGTCTTCCTTATTCATTCTCCAGCTTTGAGGAAATCAAAAATATCGTGACTTGAGTCATGAATACCTTAGTTCCTAGATTGACATTTTTTGCTTTTTAACACTTGAAAGAGATCACAAAGGCCACAGCCTAGAAGTCTTCATGGGGCAATTGTCCTCGGTCATGCAACGTTGCTGTGGGTGGAAGGTTGACACTATGGCACCCAGCTTAACACAGGATGCCCAGATCTGCCACTGACCACCAGATGTGTGAACAGTTTCAGTTTCAACTATTAATTCAATTGAAAGTTAATTTCAAGATCATGCAATAAACAAAATGTGTTGTAAACATATAATTAGTTATCATCCAGGCATAAAGAGGGATGAAGTCCTGATACAAGCCACTACCTAAACAAGCCTTGAAATATTATGCTGAGTAAGATAAGCCAGACAACATAGAACGACAAATACCGAATGATCCTACTTACACAAAGTGTCTAAACAACAACGCCCATAACCACAACAGCCTGACTGCTGTCCAGTCCATTCCAACTCAAGGCAACCCTACCGGACCGAGAGCTGCTCCCAGAGCCTCCAAGGAGCACCTGGTGGATTTGAACTGCCAACAGCTGGGTCAGCAGAGGTAGCACTTCACCACTGCACCACCATAGAGACAAAAGTTGGTCAGTGGTTAACAGGGCTGAGGGAAACGGGCTGCGAGCAGGGGATGGGGTGACTGCTGAAGGGAGACCAGCTGTCACTGAGGGTGACAGAAGGTGTTTGGAAATGGAGGTGCTGGTGGCACTACAACATGGTGGGTGTGATGAATGTCCCCGAGTTGTAAGCTTAAAAACAATTCGAGTGGCAATCTCTTTGTTATGTGTATTTAACACAAATTACAAGGTCTGACAATTAACTTCGCAGATTCAGCCTAGAAAAAGTGCTACATACCTCACTGCTGAATATCCCTGAACTCACCTTCCACACACTCCTCTTGGGAAGCTATACACGGATGCCAGCACCTAATTCAGCCTTCAAAGCAATTATGGAACTCATGTTCTGAAATGGCCATCAGAGCTGTCATTGCAATACTTTTGATGTCCTGAATGCCATCCAAATGTTATCCTTTCATTATTTTCTTTATCCTGGGTTAAAGAAAAAAGCCACTGGAGGCCAGATCAGGTGAGCAGGGAAGGTGTTCCAGTACAGTTATTTGTCTACTGGTTAAAAACGGTCTCACAGACAACTAGACAATTAAGTTCACAAACTCGCCACCCTGCCAATGTGTGCAACGGCCATTCCAGAAAGAGTTCCTAAATTGCTTTGAAGGTTGGATTAGGCGCTGGCATTGACGCACGCTTGGAAGACGACCATGAGGTGTGAGCACTTAGGAACAATGAAGTTCACGGACTTCATTGTCAGACCAGTATTTTTAAAAGCCAGTTTTAGGACATTTACCAGACTCTCCTCCCCTTTTACCGAAGGGGGCAGGGGCTGCTGTTGAAGACGGCATCCCTCGCAAATTCATGAGGGCGGTTTGCCTCTGTCCCTCCTCTCTTCCTCCTCTTCTCCCTCAAGCCTCCTCCTCCTCTTCCTCTCACTCTCATCCTCAGATGTGAACTGTGGTGTGGACTGCAGTCAGACAGCTGGGACAAGAAGAGACAGAAAAGCAGCTGTCCCACTTTCACCGGGCCACCTCGCGTTCTCGGACAGCTGCCCCACTCCCTGGGACCACGCGCTCAAAGACGTGCTGCCTGAAGAGCAGTCCGACCACACAAAGGTCATCTTCAAATGAGATTCCTCGGTGACAGCCAAGTGCCAGAGCTTTGATGAAAGGAGGAGAAGGAAGACTTTTCCGCTGGTCAAAGGCAGGCAGCTTCCGCTGGGCCCTTCGAGGCTGAAATCATTGCCTGTCACGAGAACCATTGTCACGCATTCAGCACAACAGGAATGTGAGTTGCCTACCCACATGCGTAGAAAACACAAGTGCCCGTGTGATGATTTGGGGGTTTCCATTCAGTAAGTCAGCGAGCAGTGCTCCAGCCTGCTCTGGACACCTGTTTGAGGTCTGGGTCCTTAGGTAACAAGAGCAGGGGAAGGGTCCCGTAGTTTCCCCCCCGGAGCAGACACCAGTTATGTCCAGATGTGTTCAGTTTTCTTTCTTTCTTCCTCTTTCTATCACTTTGGATTATCCATGATATAATTCAATTAGGAAATGTACTTTTTGCCTTTACTTGGCTTTTTAACTTTTGTCAAAATCATTTCCTCAAGGCCTCCCTTCCTTTTTCATTTCTAATACTGCCTTTCTGGAGAAGACTTTCCGTGTGAAGACCATAGTGCTTCCCACATGGATCCATCTGTCCATGTCCGCCAGCTGTCTCCCCACGGCCTGTCGTCTGTCACTCTGTCCATTCTGTCCACCCATCCGTCCACCTCCCATCAGTGGTCACAATGTCACTGTTGCCCTGTGTTCTCTACGGATTCCTCGTGTCACACAGCCAACCTGAAGATCCAGAATTGTTTTCAAGATTTATTCTTACCTGTTCCTTCTTTTACTTTCCCTACTTGCTTTTTTAAAGAAGCTTTCTTCTTCCTTTTTGTTATTATCCTTATCATGCTCAACTCTGCATGTGGATCTAAGCACTGGTCACTGTTTGTTCCAGTTCGTCATTAGTTGATATAATTAACCAGGCGCATGTTTCCAGAAGCAGCTGTCTCTGAAATGTCTGGAGTTGACATTAACAGCAGCATCTCTGGTCTTACCTTGAGCAGTGTCCAGTGAATTACAAAGTCAAGAGGAGTCAGTGCCTGGGAAACGCCTGTTTGTTCCCAAAGAGAGCCCATTTCTGTGGCCTCTCTACAGGGTGACTTTGCCTCTCCCATCAAGAGGTGAAGATTTCTCCCCCGCCCCACAGCGGCTGGCCCACGGAGTGCAGCGGAAGTGCCTCCCTGGAGGCTTCCGGACTCAGGCTCCAGAGGCCTTGTCACTCCTGCTCCCACCCAACCCTGTGCCACCTAGCTGCAAGGAAACCTGAATGGTCACAGGGAGGGAGAAGCCAGTGGTCCCAGGCACTCACGGGATCCAAGCCACACTCCAGGCCCTCGCTCAGTGGGAGCCTCCGAGACCATCTAGCCAAGCCACCAGCTGAGTACAGTCACACAAACAAGCCCACTGGAGACCATCAGAAGAGCCCAGTCGACTCCCAGAGTCCTGAGAGTAAAGAAAGTGCTATTTTTTTAAGGGAAGACGTTTGTTATTTAACAGCGGATGACTGATACATGCTCCCCTCTCCTCTGCGTTTATTTTCTCTCTCTACTCATTGTAAGGTGTTAAGAATGCAGGAACACTCATGTCAGAAGAGACCAAAGGGTGAAGGCCAAGCCGAAGTGGATGAGGTAGCTGTGACCATTGATTTCATTTGTGTAATGTTGGCCGACAGGTATGGGTTTGCTTGCGTGTATCTTAGGTGTATGTATTTGTGCGGGTGGGTGGGTGGGTGGGTGTGTTTGTCTGTATGTAAATGTGTGTACATGTTTGTATGTGTGTGTGTGGACATGTATGTGTGTGAGCAGATGTTTGTGTGTGTGTGTGTGTGTGTGTGTGTGTGTGTGTGTGTGTGTGTGTGTCATCAGGCCCAGTCTCTGGCACTGGCACACAAGGTGTGTAAAATCACGTCCTTGTCATCAGAAGTCTCACAATCTAGTGGAAAGGGGTAGAGGTGACAATGAACAACGACACTGCTGCGTGGAACACTCAGCTAGAGCTCTGCAGGACCCCCACGGAGGAGTCACTCGCCCTGACTGAGAGGGGAGGGGTGAGGGCAGGGACAACGGAGAGGAAGATATCAGAGAGTAGGTACTGAGTCAACAGTGGAGACCGTGGTGGCAGCAGGAGTTCAAGGCCACATCTGACAGGGCCAGAGGTCAGAACTTCTGGGCCCAGATGCCACTGTCCACTCTAAGTATTTGGAGTTCAAGTACTTCAGCAAGAATTCACCCGAAAGTTTTCTCTGCAGCAGCTCTACTCTCTCCTCCTTTGCCTATTTCCAACTTTCTTCTTGGAAACTTACTCTAGCGCAGAGTGGATTCGCTTTCAGTATTGACCAGAGGAATCTTGCTCTTGGGTAGATAAGCATTTTAGCACCAGTTTTTTTTTTTGTTTTTTTTTTTTTTTATAGCAGACATGTGTTTATCCAACTGGTCCACCACCTGCCTACTGAGTTAGGCTTGAGTACTTCACACTCAGCATGTCCCAAACTGGACTTGTCATTCCCTGAAGTCTACTTCCCTGTCCCTATCACAGGGAATGGGCCCACTAGCCATGCTCAGTCACTCCACCATGAAGCTAGGCACTGTTAACACTTTACCACTCTGAGAGCCCCATAAAAGTCCAACCCCCCTTATCTACTAGACTCTAATCAGTCACCAGTCCTACTGATTGTGTGTCCTGAGTATCTCTTGCATCCGCTCTACCCTCATTCCTACTCCCTGAGTTCAGGCCTCCCCTGATCTCCTCCCCAGACTGATGCGTGACCCCATCATCCGTCCACGTCCCCGATGCTACACCGTCAGAGGCAGCCCTGGTCTCGCAGTGATTCTCTGCTGGGAACCTTTCTCGTGACTCCCCACTGCCCCAGAATGAACGCAGCCCCTAGATACAGCAGTTCGCATCTGTCTGCTCTCTTCACCACAACACACGCCCTCCACCTTCCAGCCAAAGCGACGACTTGGAGTTTTGTTGGCTGCCCCACCAAAGTTCAAGGTGCCTTAGCCTCTGTGTCTGCAGCCTGGTCTAGCTCAAGACCAGCAACTCACTGTTTAAGGCTCACCTCAAAAGGCACTTCCTCCGGAGCCCACCCGTACACCCAGGTCCCTTCCTAGGGCCCAGGGGTACAGAGTGGAGCGTCCTCTCTTTGCATCCACAGTTGTGTTCTGATCACACCATAGTGTAGTCCACACTACACCCTATGATACCAAATTGTGTGCCTCCCCTACCCTCCCCAACCATGCATCACCCCATCACCATGTGAGTCTCCTTAGAGACAGAAACCACTTCTCATTCATTCGGTGTCTCCTTGACCTCACTCAGAGTCTGGTGGCAGAGTGGTTACACGCTACATCAGTAACTAAGAGGTAGGCAGTTCAAATCCTCCAGGCACTCCCTGGAAACTCTGTGGGGTAGTTTGGCTCTGTCCTCTAGGGTCGCTACGAGTCAGAATTGACTCAGCAGCAGTGGGTTTGTTTTGGAGTTTTTTTTTTTAGTCAGCTCACGTATTGCCTGCATCGTAAGAGGGTTCCGTAATGAAGATAAACATTTTTCAAATAATTTGAATACAATAAATTCAGAGACCACAAAAAACTATATGAAGCCTAACTTGATGTCTTGATTTGCATTTTGTAAGCTTAGTCTACTTGCTTGAATTTTGAATTTCTTAAAATCGGCTAAATGCTAGTTTAGTGTGTCCCTCCTAGTTGATGTAATAACCAAATCTATACAGCCAGTATTTTAGTACATTTGTGAAAGAAAATAGGAAGTTTTCAAACAAGACGGTTCCATTTTGAGTGCTCAGATATCAGCTCTTGGGCGCACACTGAGACCCACCAGCCAACGGGCACCAAAATATCTCAAAATTCTGCCCTGAAAGCACATCTATAGCTAAAATCATCTCCTAGAACTTTGTGTTCCAAACCTGGGACAAATGACAAACAGAAAATTATAAGAAGAAAGAGAAGCATCTACAGGCAAACCTACAGCCATGGCGAGAAGTGACAGCGGCGAGCCGGGGGAAAAGACATCAGACTGTGAGAGACAGACCTAAGGCCTCGGGAGGGTGGTCATCCGGGGCCAGTTAGGGCAGAAGAAGCCTGCACCTTCATTAGCCTTGTGGGCACTGCTGAGTTAGTCTATGTAGTCAGCACACAGTCTAGAAACCACAATACTAACCCCTGCATTCAGTTGGTTCTGAGTCCCAGTGCCCCACAGGGCTTCCCAGGCTGCCACTCTTCATGGAGGCAGACTGCCACATGTCTCCCATGGAGCTGCTGCGGGTTTCAACCCGCTGACCATAGCGGTTAGCCTTCCCACACGTTAGTGCCTGTGCCAGTAGGGCCCCTGGTGTAGCAGGTAGTACCTGGTTACCGATGGCCACTGTTGGTACTGGTGATGATTATGCCATCTATACACTGCGTAAGAAGAATAGAAACGACATGAGATATTCTAGAATTTTTTTCAGAATTATTAATTTTTTAAAACTGGTTAACCTTCTCTAAGATATCCAGAATAACTCATTCTCAAGTCTTTGTTTCATTTGAACCAACAGTGAATAAAGGATCACTTGTTTGACATCTATGTGCTATAAATAGCAGAATAGCTATCATGTCCAATTTACAGAGGAAACCGAGGCTCAGAGAAGTGAAGCTCCACACCCAGAGTTACATAGCCAGCAAGTGGTTGAACAGAGATCTGACACGAGACACTTACCGGTCCTACCATCACTGAAATTTGAATGACTGTGAGTTGTAAGATTATGTATTAATAAACAGATCTGCAGAAGTTTAACTTGAATTCTTACCTTCATTTCACAGCTCTGTACCACTATTTTCCTTTCACCATGAAAAATAAACATTTAAAATGACTGCTTCACCGAGATAACCACAGGGAAATCAAAAATTGTCCACGGTGAAATGTTGGTGACACAGTGAATGCCATGTCAACTTGTAACAGAGCTAAAGGTTTATGTACATCAGTGATCGGGGAGAAGCGCGTAAAGTTACTGCTGTCTCTCAGACAGTGAAGAGGTAAGCGGTTCTCAGCCAGAATCTAACAAAGTCGTCGTCATCATCAAAAAACACAATAGTTCTTCTCACCAAAGACACACAGCAACACTAGCAAGAGACTTCCAACAGCCACCTAAAAGTTGTATCTTAAGGAAAACAAATAAAAACAAAAAGTTAGGGGCAATTATAATAAAAATAGGTCAATATTAATCTTCTAAATTGTGAGTATAGTACATAAACACACTAGAAATATCCTTGCCAGTTATTCACTTAGGGGCTTTGTTCTCAAAAGTCATTACATTATTCCAATAAAGACTAAAGAGGTTATTTTCTCTAAATTATTTAGGTGTAAGAGTCAGCCTTCGGCCAGGTGTTCTATTTATGCAGATGGTGAAATCAATTATTCAGAAACAGGGGCAGGTAAAACAGATGGAAAAGCAGAGTGAACCAGAAAGCTGCGGCCAGCTGCTTAGCAGGCCCCCACAAAACACCCAGCTCTCTGTCATGGCATCAGTCACCAGTGAGGGAGACTTCTTAAAACATGGTCCCCTTTCAAAGCCACCTTTTGGGACTTTGTAGGCATTTCAGTGATTGTACTTAAAGTATGCCATCTGAAATTCTTCATGGAAACCTAATTTTAAATGCCTCAACCTAAACTATAAAACGTTCCTGAAGACAGGTTTTCTACCAGATTTTAGGGCAAATTGTATTCCCAAATATTTTGAGGCTCTTTTTAAAAAGTGATTCTTGTGTTCTGGGCAACAAGTATCTCCTTGGGCTTCTTCCTAGCCCACTCCACAGAGGAAAGGAGTTTCCTGTGGCATGAAAGGGCTTGGCTGCTTTAAGCAAAGATCTGCTTCTTCCTTCACTGATTCTACCTGTATGGGGGGTGACAGAAAGGCCTGCTTTGGGGCAAAGTCTTCTCTAGAAGGGTATCTTAGTAGCATGCCATCATAATAATCTGGTGGAGAACTCCGGGGAGTGCCTGTTGACAGAAATAGGTCATTCAGGGGAAGACGTTCAGAGCTCTGTCCACACTACCCGCTTACCTGATGGTGCAAACAAAGAGGAACCCTTAAGGGAAGAGCCATTCTGCGATAGGAGTTACAGGGACAGAAGGGAAACAAGACTAAGGGGAACTGCAGCCCTGTTACTTAGAGCACACTGCTCTGGAACCAGAAAACCGGCTTCTAGTTCAGACTCTGCCTTGACCTAGCTCTGAGATCAGGAAAGGTAACCTCTTTCAGATTCACGAGTCTACATGAATTTGGAGAAAGAAAAAAGACCACAATTAAGGAAATGATATTTAAGGTTATACATCCATTAATAGAATTTTAAAAAACGTACCTTGTCCTCATTTGGAGCCTGGTGGCCCAGTGGCTGAGAGTTACTGCTTGAAATGCAAAACGGCAGCAGTTTGGATCCATGCGCCGCTTCTTGGAAACACGCGAGGCGGCTGTGCTCTGCCCTACGCAGACGTCGTGAGTAGGGACTGACGCAGCGGCAGCAGGTTTGGGTTGGGATTTTATTCTGTGCCAGGCATTACCCTCTGATATTTATGGCAGTCTACTTAGGGATTTAACATAGCAGACTAACAGCGACAATGTCACAGTTCTGAAAGTTAACCCTGCTCTGGTTTGGGAGATGAACTGAACGGGTGTTCAAGACTAAGAGAGCAGGGTAGTTGTGTATTGCAAGTCCAGATGAAATGAAAGTTGAGATATTGACAGCAATAGTCGCCAGAGATGAAGAAAACCATCCGATGTGTGTTCAAGACACAAAGTCAGTAGGACTTCGGGATGGTGCTGTCACGGATGGTAGGGAGACGAAGGTGTCCAGAGTGATCTTTAGGCTTCCGGCTTGGATGACTGAGTGCAGTTGAGTGTCATGTTCCTGAATTCATCTGGTACCTGGTATGTCTAACGGGTCATTAAAGCCCTTATCTTCACTGCAGAGATTTACTGATGAGATATTATGGTATTAGTTTACTAGACACCATTACAAGAATAAGTTACCTAAACAACTCTATGGAGATTTGGGAGCTAGGTCAGGGAAATCAAGAGAACCTATTGCCTAAAGGCATGAAATGAACCCCAAATTGCATTTTCCCATTTTGAAAATTGAATTCACGCAAAGATTTTGTACAGAGGCAGCATAACACAGACTTCTGGCTGAAGGTAGCCTGAAGAAACAATATGGTTCTAGACTTACTTATTCCTGTTTTAAAGAACGAATAAGCCCTGCTGTGAATGACTCGGAAGAGACTGCAGCGCTGCCGATGCTCCGGGTAACGTCCCTGGAGACCCACAGGGCTTCAGACGTGGCCTCCGCTGCCGCTGCCCAGTCAACCGCAGGCGGCCCTGACAGTGCAGGCGAAGCGGCACGGATGTCTGATGACCACGCAGAACAGCGAGGACAGCCACACGGACCTGCCGTCCACTGGAGGACGGTCTTGCAGGGTCCCCTTTGCTCTCTGATGCAGTAAGTTATGATCCAGCCATTCTTTCAAGTCAACAAGTCAAATGTAAAGGCACTGCCAGCAAGTTGATGTCCTAAGAATCACGGGACAATCCCTCTCATTATTGTGGAGCTGTCATTTAACCTTCTGGACAGGGCATACAGAAAGACAGAGACGTGGGGGCGCGATTCACAGAGTGGAGTGGGCTATCGGAGCCTAGAAGATGAAGGTTGTTTAAAAGTTTCGAGCTGGGTATTTCTGAAACACTTCTGTAGATGTGAGATCCAGAGCCAGTAAATAACAGGCAGTACTACAGAGTGGCAAGAGCTAAAAGGAACACTCAGACTTGCTGATTTGTACCCGCTTGACACCAAGAAGAAGCAGTTTTCCAGAACGTTCCCTAGGCATGCATCCAGCTGCCAGCCATTAAACTCAAATCTGCATGTACTCGTCGGGAAGACCAGAGGCTGTCCTAGCAGCCCTGGGCCGTCACCTTGTACACGGGCTCCGAGAGTACTGCTGGGAAGACAGCTCAAAGGGCTAGCGCAGCAAGGCTGGGTGCAAAGCGTTGCCTTTATCCAGTCACCAGCTCCCAAAGATTTAGTCACCTGGTAGAAGGTTCAGACATAAATATACACAATAAGAAGAGAAAAATAAGAAGAAGGTGAATACTTTTGAATACTTGCACATGTATTTTCATTCTGTTCTGGAACTGTGTTAGTGAGTCCTGCCTGTGAAGAACAAGAAAAGGTATCTGAAACCCTCTCTAGGACTACTTCACCCATCCATTCACACTGCAAAAATTTATTGATGATGGACTGAATGAACTAAACGAAATCTCTGACCCCACAAAGCTTCACTCTAATGACGGGAATCAGACAATAAACAAAACCAAGTAACTGTGTGGTTTTTCTTTTATGTGGTAAGAGCACCGTGCAGAAAGGAAAACACGGGAGTTAGGGGAGAGCGCAGGGGCGACGCGGTCATTGTCAAGGACGGGGGCTGCCGCTGAGTGGTGTGGGAGTGGACCTCGTCAGTGAAGTGGGGCTCAGCTAAAGAGTGAGTGTGCCCCGGTGCGTATTTAGGGCACTGTGTTCATGACTGTGAGGACCAAGGCCAGAGGGACTCCGGGGAGGCGGCGAGCCAGACAGACAACTGAGAAGTAGATGGAGGTTTAGAGCTTCACAAGTCAGTCATCAGTCTGAAGGCTAGGCTCTAGGTTTATAGGAACTTCCATCATGTTTAATAAGAAAGCAGTTGTGGTTGTTGTTAGGTGCCGTTGAGTCACCTCTAACCCGCAGTGATCCTGCGCACAGCCGAACAAAACACTGCCCATGCTTGCACTGTGCCCACAGTTACTTTTATGCTTCAGTCCATTGTTGCAGTCACTGTGCCAACCCACCTTGTTGAGGGTCTTCCTCTTCTTTGCTGACCCCTCACTCCACCAATCATGACGTCCTTCTCCAGGGACCTGTCCCTCCTGACAACACGTCCAAAGTATGTCAGACACAGTCTCGCCATCTTTGCTTCTAAGAAGCACTCTGGTTGTCCTTCTTCCAGAACAGTCCAATAAAACCCCAGGGGATGTGATTAGTTTTCAGTTGGAAAGCAAGTCCACTATGATTAATGTTTTAGCCCCTGCAACGAGAACCCAGGTGGCACAGTGGTTAAGAGCCGGGCTGCAAAGGAATGGGTGGCAGTTTGAATCCAACAGCCACCCCATGGAGACCGTATAGGACAGTCATCTGCCCTACAGTGTTACTGTGAGTGGGATTCCACTCGATGGTAGTGGCTTTGGTTTTGGAATCCAGTCATGAACTCTGGTGGTGCGGTGGTTCAAGAGCTCGCCTGCTAACCAAAAGGTCGGTGGTGGCGGTCCACCAGCCCCACTAGCTACTCTGTGGAAGGAAGCTGCCTGCTTCTGTAAAGATTCTGTAAAGGTTTACAGTCTTGGAAAGCCAGAAGGGCAGGGTACTCTGTGCTATAGGGTTGCTATGGTGGGCTTAATGTGGTCACACCAGGTAGGCAAGTCCACTGAGGCACAGTGATGTTTTAAAGTCCAAAGAAAACGATGACTAAAATGCCATGTCCACTTTGAAGAGGTGAGGAAGGCACAGGACAAGGCCATGTTTCATTCTGTTGCACATGACTCAGCGACACCTAACAACAGCAGCAACAACGACTTTCCCCATGTCGTCTGTTCTTTTGCTCCTACGTTTTTGGAAATTGATTCAGACAACAAGTTTAAAGACAGCCATATAGAATATTTTTAAAAATTTGTGTTTTAGAGAAGAGAGTACTAAAATTAGAATGTTACTTGTGTCCATAAGGTGTATTCACATTTCATATTGGGGGTAATTCATGCACGACATTTAAAGTACATATCATTTGTTGCAGAGATGTCCATTCTGACTTGCAGTGTATATCTGCGTATGTATGTACACATGCACATACATAATTTGAGACAAGGAACTCTTGATAGTCCAATTTTCAATGGTGGAGAAATTCATACAGGAAAAAGTAAAACCTTTTCCAAAAGTTAAAAAAAAGTGCAGAAGCTCACTCCCACATTAGCTTTAAAAAGAAAAGTCCACTAAGACTATTTTTATATATTCAAACAGTCCAATAATTCTTCAATATTCTGTGCTGTTGCATCATGAGGTGATTAGAAGGCTTCAGAGGGAAAGCAAGTGCATTAAAATTAATAAGAAGTAAACCCTATTAAATAAGCTAATTTCTTAAACAGTCAACGTAACTACAAGGCTAAACGGTATCCAAGACTGAAATCCACCTTCCGCTTGTCACTCACACTCCGATGGAGTAGGAGCAGATGAGGAGAAGCTGGTAAAAGAGAAAAACAAACCAAGATCCCGTCTGTGGCCCTTCGGGACTGGTACATCACTAGCTCCTTCCTTGAAGAGCTGAAATTTCCCCTGCAGTTAAAAGACGTTCCTGTCTTTTTTTAATCGTGCTTAGTAATCAGATAAGTGAGATGACAAGTGTTAGGCCGCAGCCCTCAGGGCAGAACGAGATGGAGCAAGAAGCTGCCTTCTCTGCCCTGCCGTGCCATCTGCCTTTTGACAGGGGCGAACCCAGCCACGGGTCCTGACTGGTAGAACCTGGGAAAGATGCCAGTTGCACCATCTTCCTGATCATGTGTGGTATGCAGAACACACATCGTCTGAGACAGTCACATTTTCTTTTCAGTTAACAGTGAGCAGTAAAACTTCCCTGATTCACTAAACTGTTAAGGGTCAGAACCAAAAAGCAAAGCCTCTGCAGGACGCCTGAGGTGGGAATGGGAGAAGGAAAAGAAATGCCTTCTGGGAAAGAGCAGCCCCGAGTTCTGGTCCTCTTGTGGCAGAACTGGGGGAGGCGAGCGGCGACACTGACCGGTGACCTCTAAGCCCCCACCCAGGTGGAAGGTTCTAAAAGGCGGGATGAACTTCTTGCTCAGACATTCAGGTGTGACTTTTGTCTACAGCTTTGTCACTGACTAATGCTGAACTAGTGAGCTGAATCTCCGTTCTAGCATTTCTGGAGAACATTCCAGTGAAGTGGCATTGCCATTTATCACAGACAATGTGGTTGATAGTAAGTTGTTATCTACTAGTGAACTTCTTTTCATGTAAATCATTTCCCCAGGTGGGTACTGTTGCTCCCCAATTCAGACAAAGACAATGTTTGAGAATAAGCCCTGTAAATGTAAATATGGGTGTACTTATAGCTCTTTAGCCTTTTTTATTTAACCTCTCTCACCATTCTCAGACTTTTGTGTTGGGATGTCTGGCTGCAGCCGCTCTGGTGGTGACAGTTGTTCGTGCCCTGTTTTCTGGCATTTCCCACAGTTTAGCCTCGTTGGGACGAAAGCACAGCCACAAGGAAAGTGTCAGCCTGGCGGGACCCCTGGAAGCCACAGCGGCCTCCAACAGTCTCACATCTCCTCTGGTTCTGTGTTGTAGCCATGCCATGACGCTAGTCCCATGTGACAACGACATGTTCAATTTCCTTGTTCTCTTGTAACTCACTTTGAATAAATATGTGTCATCATTTTAAGGCTTTATGGTCAAAACTGGAGTCTACGTGATTTCTCCTTTCCATGCTTAGTTGAAGGACTGATTTTCTTTTTTTTTTAAATAGACTAACAGCTGGTTAACAGACACCCTGGTGGTGCAGTGGTTAGGTGCTACATCTGCTTACCAGAAGGTCACAGTTCAAATCCACCAGGCACTCCTTGGAAACCCTATGGGGCAGTTCTACCCTGCCCTGTGAAGGGACTCAGTGGCAGCAGGATTGTTTTTTTCTTTTTTTTTTAACATATATTTGAGAAGACAGTGCATTTACTGTTCTTTGGATACAAAGTTATGCATCAAACATGTTCAAAGTATTAAGTAAAAGTAGGTCTTTCCCCCCCCCCCCCCAATTGTTCTGCTATTTTCCTAGGGTCTGCTTCAGCTGTAATGGTGGATTTTTTTTTTCCTTGTATTTCAAACTATTTTGCTTTATGTATTTTGAAGCTGTGTTGTTAGGGGTATAAAGTTTGTAAGGATCGTGTCTTCTTGTGGATGTTTTCCATTTGTCAATATGAAATATCTTTATGCATTAATTTTTTTCTTGGATAACATTTTGTCAGAGATTAATTTGGCAATACTTTCTTGCTGGTATGTTGTTCATGCCCTTGGTTTTGAACTTTTCTAATTTTATTTTAGATACCATTTCTAAGTAGAATATACTTAGTTTTGATAGTGATTGTCACCCAAACCAAGAGGATCTTTCAGTGGAAGGAGACATTTACTGCAGTGACTTACACGGTCAGGTTTCTTTCCACTGCTGTAATCTAAATTTTCTGCTCACCTTACTTTGTTCCACGTGGTGCTGTTTTTAGCAGTCTCTGTCATATTTGCTTAGTGGTGGAGTGTGGTTATTGTATTTACTTGTGGCTGAGAGAGTGATTTATTTTACTGGTCTTTCTACGTGGTTTGACAGTTTTACATTCTATTTCAGTTTTTCTAGTTTTTACCTTACATTTCTAAGACACGTACTCAGTGTGTATTTCCCAGCCAGTGACTATATTTAATCAGACGTGAGATCCCGTCATACACGTTCACAATGCTATTCAGCTCACCTATTGAGTTTATGGATTTGACATGAATTCTGAAATTTATTTTTGAGTGGGTAATAAACACATAGAAAAAAGTATAAAAGGTACAGAGAGGAACACAGTAAAATGCAAGTCTCCTCCCCATTTTTCTTCCCAGGCTTCCAGTTCTCTCCCTCAGAGGCAACTGCTGGGATGACTGCTCGGTATGTAACAGAGACTTGCAGGTATAACTTCCATTCTAGATCCGAAAAAAACAGCGGTGTCCTACTGTACACGGTGTTCTCTTTTTTGTGTCAGGTTTTTCATTTTTGTTTTTACATAGGAATTATATCTTGGACATATTTCCATATGAATACACATGGAGCAGCTTCATTTTTTAAGTCTGTTTTTCGTTTCACTTTAATTTTTTTGAAGACATATGTGCATTAAGAGATTAAAACATTCATATGCTTCGTTTTTTAAAATTAAGATCCACAGTGAAGATGCTGATATCTCTCCCCCTCTTGCCCAGTTCTCAGCATCACTCCTTAAAACGGAAGTTCATGTCACTATTTTCTCCCATTCTTCCCGAGTTTCTCTGTGTACAAACAAATACAAAAGTGTGTATTTTCCTCCTCGTTTTGGAACAAAAGGTAGTGGTATATACATATGCTTTTTCACTTTACAGTCTATCTGCATAGCCCTTTGGTATCTAGTTCCTCGAGTACCTACGCTGTTTTTCGCAGTGAAATGGTGTTCTGTCACTTGGGTGTGCTGTGCCTTACTCAGCCTGCTGTTAAGGTACATTCGGTTTATTTCTAACGTTCTCCAGTTACGAGCAATACTGCCATAAACAACCTTGCTCAGGTATCAGTGCACTGACTTTCCAAGTGCATCTGTGCAAGTACGTCACACACATGTGACAGTATCTGTAGGCTAAGCTCCCAAAGGTGGAACTGCGTCAGTCTTGCTAACGCAGGTTTGCCCCTGGATGGACGCACATTATGTATCTACCACTTTCCTATCAGTAAATTGTTTGGTTGTTTCTGATATATTACCTTTTTTAATGCAGTTAATCTTTACGCATGTACAGTTCCATCGATGTGCATGCGTCTGTGCAGGCTAAATTGCTAGAGATGTAACAGTGACATTTGATGGCTCAATGACATTTTATAATTTGGTGTGAGCTGCCTAACTGTTCTAACTGCTCTTTACACAGACTGCACTGATTTTATCTCACCAGCAAAGTGTTGGTTTCCTCATACTGTCATCCACTCCTGTAGCATTGGAATGTCCCTAACCCTACAGGTGAAAGAAATCACATAATTCTAGTTCTAGTTTGCATTTTTCTCATTATGAATGGAATTGAACACATTTTCAAATATTTAAGAATCACTTGTATTATGTTATTTTTGCCCATTTTCGTAATTTATTGTTGGTGTTTTCATTCACATGCAAGAGCTTTTCATAAGTTTAAGAAAATAGTCTTTTTGTGACACACATTTAATGTCCAAAATCTCTAGTTGTTTGTTTTTGTTTTTTTTCTAATTTATTTTTGAAATTTCTTTTGGAATTCTCCGAGGACATTAATTGTACTTATTTGTTTACTCTATTAGTCTTCCAAGTGTCCATTTTTCTATTTCTTAGATTTGCTTTTCCTCAAATACTCATAAACCATTGCAGCGTGTACACCTGCCCCCTGTGTTTAGTGGGAGCCCACGCCGTGGTCGCTGAGTGCTGACGGAACAGAAACACCAAAGGCAGACAGCTTGATCAAACACGGGTTTCTTCTCTCCACTCCGAGGCTGGCAGGCTGAACTCAGGGGCTGGCTCCGGAGGAAGTCCCTCTCAGCTCCGGAGGAAGGTCCTTGTCGTCGGACTAGTCTAGGAGCTTCTCAGCCCCGGGGCCCTGGGTGCGAAGGCGGTTGTAGGGTTCTCGGTTGTAGGGTTCTCCTTAGCTCCGCCGCTTTCTTTTCTATCTCAAAAGAGATTGGCTGGAAACACAAGCTAACCTTCAGGGCGGCGTCCTGGCTCAGGAACACCAACGTCTCTCATCCGGCCTCGTTACCATCATGGAGGTGGGACTTACAACACGTGGGAAAAGGACATCGGGCGACAGAAGGGTGGACAGTCACACAGGACTGAGAACCACGGCCCAGCCAAGTCGACACACCTTTCGGAAGCGGCACGACTCAATTCCTGACAGCCAGACCCCTCGATCGTGCGGGGAAGACAGGCCGAGAGCCTACAGGCATCTGTCTTCCGGGTGCGAAGGCTCCCAGCCTTCCCCGGGACAAGACCCTGGCCCCTAGCCCCCCGCGAGCGGGCGGTACCCTCAGTTCCCTTCTCGGCTGTCTACATGGAAGCCTGTCCTGCTTGTCGTCAGCTACTCTGACCGCAGGTCGCCCAGAACTGTTCCTACCTTGGTGTCAGCACCTTTCTGGCTGTGTTTTGGGGCATGTGTTCTGCAGGGTATTTCTCTCCAGATCGGACCCACTAAAGTAGCTTTTGTTTTGCTTTTCAATCACTTGGGAATTCTTTAAGATTTCCAGTTTGCTGGAGCCCTCTTTCTTGATTCTTGGCACAGTCACTGATCTCTCACTTTAAATGCTGTTTCTGTAATTTTGTGGCAATTTTGGCAGAAAGAGAGGCATGTGCTCAGGATAGTGTCTTCATCTAGTCTTCCCAAATTTCTATGAAAACCCAGAAGGTAGGAAAAGGACCTAACTTCCAACGAGACAGCTTTAAGCATGACGTCAAATGACACAGATAGGAATTTTGTGCTGCGCTCAGTGCTGCTCATGAGAGGAATTCAGTCAACGTGCACTGCGTGCCGAAAGGAAGGAGACAAAGAAGGGGCTTCGAAAAAATTATGCCTATTAGGGTCAATCCAACATATATGAATTGACTCTACTACTCTATGCCGGGCACACAGGTACAAATGCTATAAAGATAAAGCATTCTCCTGGTCTTTAGAAAGCATGTGAGGCGTGTGAAGGCGTGGGGAAGGGTAAGGAGCAGAGATGAGAAGGAGGCTTTCTAAGGGTTAACATTCTAAGAGCAATTAGTTACAGCTCTGTCTGCGCACTGCAGAACGGAGCAAACTGGTCATTGCTTGATAATTTGGACAAATAAACTCACTGCTGCTGAGTCAACGCTAACTCATAGCAACACGATGGGGCAGAGCAGGTCTGTCCCATGGGGTCTCCAAGGCTGCCATCAGCATGGGAGCCAACTGCCACCTCTTTCTCCCGTGGGGCAGTGGTCGGTGTGTGTGAACCATGGACATTTGGGCTGGCAGCGGAGCGCTTTAACCACTGCACCACCATGGCTCCATCTGGACAAGCAGAGAAGTTTGTATCTGTGCCTGAAATCAGGAAAGGAGGAAGAGAAGAGAGGCTTAAACCCCACAGATTTTATGATGTGCACAGAAACTGCTTTACAATGTGTCTACCACACTTCCCTGTACTTAACGGTCAGAAAAAGGAGCCGTTTCTACCTGTCTTAGAAATGTTGGTCTACAAGTCAAATGTCTAGGGGACACACGTACACACAAAAAATCAAACCCAACTCGTGGCAACACAGATTACATACAGACTACAGCATGCAAAACTAACTTCAGATATTGAAAGAGACTTTACTTTCCTTGTTGATTTTAAAGTAAATTTCACTTTTAGAATATATTAGGCTGTGCTTTTATCTTATGTTTTTAAAATTGTGCTCCAAGTTAAAGTTGGCAGTGCAAATTAGTTTCTCATTCAACAAATGTGAAGAAAACACACCCACTGCCGTTGAGTCTATTCTGACTCCTAATGACCCTAGAGGACATAGTAGAACTGTCCCATGGGGTTTCCAAGGAGCACCTAGAGGATTTGAACTGCCAACCTTTTGGTTAGCAGCCACAGCACTTAACCACTACTCCACCAGGGTTTCTCTGATCCAACAATGTATCTACAAACTTGTCTGAGACACCGCTTGCATCCCCGTGATGTGACAACCAGCTCCCCTTCCATGCTCTGACTCCCTGTCCCCATTAGTCCCTGTTTCTGTCCCTTCCTGCCTTCCTGTCATGGCATCTGAGCTGGTGTTGTGCGTTCAGACTTGCATACGTGGCTGAATCAGAAGTACGTCGCTTATGTGTTGTCTTAGTTACCTGGTACTGCTCTAACAGAAAATACCATGTGTGGGAGGCTTCACAAGGAGAAACTTTATTGTCAGAGTCCAGTAAGTCACAGATCCATTCGTAAGTCACAAGTCCACTCAATATGACAAATCATCACAGCCCGGCAGGCTGAGTCCATGTTCAAAGAGAGCATCTCAGCACACGAACCTCAGGTCCAAAGGACATGCTTTGCTCTTGGTATTGCTTTCTTGATGGTGTGAGGTTCCTAACTTCCTCTGCTACTTCTCTCCCTTCTATCCCTCAAGCTTGTAGCTTGAATCGTGCCTCACCAACACAACTGCAGCCCATTCTCCATCATCAGTATCACAGAGGCAGGATTCACAACACATGGGAGGAATGGCACCACATTGGGACTCACATATATTTTGGGGAGGAACACAGTTCATTCCATGATGTATGTATTACTCTTTGTGTTGGAGGCCTGTCTAAGCTTTGGCTGAAGGCTGAACTTCAGGGGTAGCATCAGTTATGAGTTAATATGGTGTCCAGGGACCAGGCTGTGTTTTAGATAGTGTCCCCATGAGCTGAACTAATGCTGGGAGACAGTTCAGCATTAGTAAGAGAGAGATCTGCTTCTCTGGTAAGTGAGCCATGCTTCAAAGCTTAACAGCTCCCATCTGTCTTCCAGAGTGAATATTCCAGGTGAATAGCTGTCATTGGCTTAAAAACCAGCTGTCATCTAGTTGGCTGCAACTTCAGGCAGCCATATGTGTGTCACAGGAGAACTCGACTCCACAAGGCTTCCCGTGGCTGGTTTTTCAGGAGCCAACCACCAGGACTTTCTTCTGAGGTACCTCTGGGGGACTCCAACTTCCAACCTTTGATTAGCAGCCTAGGGTATTTGATTAGCAGCCTTCTGTGCACCACTCAGGGGGAACTCCTGTTCTGGGTGGAAATGTGTCTCCCCAGAATGTGTATCAACTTGGCTAGACCATAGTTCTCAGTTTTGGGGGGTTGTCCAGCATTCATGGTCTGGTGTGATGCCTGCATATGTTATAAATCTTGACTTATGAATTTCATGACTCCGGATCAGAGGAAAAAGGAGAACTGAGCAGAGGGAGGGAGGGACTTCTGGCCACCAAGAAAGAGGCACTGGGGACAGAACATGCCCTTGGGACCCAGGGTCTCTGTGCTGAGAAGCTCCTAGACCAGGCAAAGCTTGATGACAAGGACCTTCCCCAGAGCTGACAGAGAGAATGTCTACCCTGTGAGCTGGTGCCCACACCCTGAATTCAGACTTCTAGCCTCTTAGACTGTGAAAGGAAAACTTGTGCAGACTTGATCAGTGCTTGTTACTGTGGCATTCCCACCATAGTGACTGGATGAGAAAGCAGCCCCTCCCATAAGTATGCTCACCTGTGTGCCCCCAGCTGTCGGGAGACACAGGGGCAGGACGGCTTCACAGTCACTCGCTTTGGAAACAAGGGGGGGAGAACAGAGAGGCGGTGTGTGTCATGGTTAAGGGCACCAGCACTGGATGGAAATGCCCTGGAGAGTAAAATCATTTTGTCTGGCCTTTTTTTTTTTTTTTTTTGGCCTCAGTTTTCTCATCTATAAAATAGGGATAATAGCCATAATTAAGTTCTTATGACTGTGATGAGGTTTAAACAAGATCATCTACTTACAACCCAGCACAGTTCTTGGCACAGAACAAATATTCTACACTGTTGTCTTCTTGCTGTTCACTTTGTACTCTCTGGAGCAGTGGTTAAGAATTCAGCTGCTAACCTAAAGGCCGACAGTTTGAATCCACCAGCTGCTCCCTGGAAACCTCCTGGGGCAGTTCTACTGGCCCGTAGGGTCACGGTACGTCAAGATCAAAAGCAACAAGTTTAGGACCAAAAGACGCAGAACAGCTACCCGAAATCACATGCATAATCCCTGGGGTAACTTTTCTCTTTAAGTATATGTCTTCTTTTACAAAGATGATAGATTTCATTTAGAGGATTTAAAATAGACAAATAAGCACAAAGAAGGATTAAACAGCCTATAATCCAAACAGCCGAGACTGTACATCGCCACCGAAGGAGACGGTTGTATCCTGCTGCCACAGAGCAAGGGTGCCGGTGAACCGCTGGTTAGCAGTCGAGTGCACTAGCCACTGCACCACTGGGCTCCTTCACTCAGTGATGGGCATTATTTAGATGTTCTTATATATCCTTCTACTGTTTTGTCTGTGAATGGAGGTGATTTTGAAACTCATAGGAGCATCTGTCTCTGTCATTAAGTGTTCTCTAACACCTTTCTGACCACTGTGCTGTCTTGTTTAATTAAGTTGCTGTTTGGGGGCGTTTCCACTGCTCACGGTTTCTCATTTACAAACGGCATTGCAGTGAGCATCATTTTTATGCAGACTTGATCAGTGCTTAGAAGAATTTCCCAGAAGTAACATTTTGGGATCAAAGGTACACATGTTTTCAAGGCTCACGTGTTAGCCATCTAGTGCTACTGTAACAGAAATGCCACAACTGGACGGCTTTAAAAAGAGAGATTTTGTTCTGTCACAGTCCAATGCACCACATGTCCAAATTCAGGGCATCAGCTCCAGGGGAAGCCTTTCTCTGCTGGCTCTGGAGCAAGGTCCTTGTCCTCAGTCTTCCCCTGGACTGGGAGCTTCTGAGGCTCAGGGACCCCAGGTGGAAAGGGGGCACTCTGCTGCCAGCACTGCTTCCTCCCCGACGGTGTCAGGTCCCCAACTCCCTGCTTGCTTCCCTTTCCTTTACATCCCAAGAGACTGCCTCAAGGCACAGTACAGTCTCACACGGAGCCTCACCAACCCAACTGCGCCCTTCCTCCCTCACTAACACCCCAGAGGCAGGGTTCACAGCAGGGAGGAACATCACACAGCACCAGGAATCACAGCCCAGCCAAACGGCTACACACATTTGGGGGGAGACCCAATTCAACCCCTGACAGTCCATAATATGCTACTAAATTGCTCTCCAGAAGAGTTTTACCAGGACGAACCTTGGAAGTCTGTAGCTGACAGTCCTACTCATAAGCATTGTTTCATGTCTTTAACAAGCTGATAGTTTGAAAGTGATATTGTGTTGAAATCATTTCCATTTCTTCGGTTACTTGCGTGTTTGACTCTTTTTTCACAGGTATCTTGCTATTTAAATTTCCACTTTCTGTGAAATGCCTGTCAGAATAATGCATTTTTATTGAATTCACATACCTTCTAAGTTTGTTCCTGTCCAGGGACGGCTATCAAGTCACTGAGGTGCACACGTGGGCTACGTGCCGGTCAGCAGTGCAGGGCAGGGAGAAAGCCCAGGTGCACCCGTGTACACCCTGCTTAGCGGGCGACCCTTCCTGCTCCTGGCTTTCGAGGGGTGGTTTATACGCTAAGGACACTGGCTTGTGAGACACCAGTAGCTGCTTCGCTAACACAGCTTTTATATCTTTATAAACTAAAATGGAATTTTAGGGGTTCTGCTCAGGTGGTGCTAACTCGCCCCACCATCCTGATGAAAATCTGAATGTCAAGGAGACAATCACATCATCCATATGCCCTTAACAATTAGAAGTACTTTCGATGGAACTGTGTAAATCTTAAAATGCTATTCAGATTTGGCATCTCTGGGTGCTGCCAGTGTTTAGGAACGCCGCTGCTAACCAAAAGGGTGTCGCTGGAGTCTACCCAGAGGGGCCTCAGAAGAAAGGCCTGGTGAGCGACTTCTGGAAAATCAACAGTTGAGAGCCCCAGGGAGCCCGCCTCTCTGTCCCCGGGGAGCCCGGCTCTGCCTGACGCCCACGGGGCTGCCTAGCTGCCTTGGAACGGACTCAGCAGCCACCCGTCTTCCCCAGTTAGTCAGACTTCCATGACCGAAGTATCGCTGGTTCCAGCTGACTTCCCAAGCCCATTGGAATGATATCCCAGAAAGGTTGACTTCTCAGGGACACACTGACCAACGGGGACAGGAGCCAGGCCAGGGCGGCCGTGCAGAGAGAGACCCTTAGAGGATGGAGATGGCAATTCCATGGGACAGGACAGAGCAGCAGAGAAGGGACGCGAGCACAGCCCCCGGGGACGCGGGCTGACATCGGGGTCCGTCAGGCGCCGGGGACAGGGGTGGGCTGTGCCGACGGGACGCCGGGCAGGACGGGCCTAAAGCTGGATCGGGGGGGACCGCCCGGCTTTAGGGTCCATTTCCTCGGCTTCCTTCCCCTCGGCCTTGTCCCGACTCCGTCCACCGTCTAAGGACTCAGGCAAATGAAACAAGACAACCCGGGGAAGAAGCTGCCGGATCGGGGCAGAGCAGCGCCCCGGGCCAGCAGGCTGGGGCTCTACCTGGTGAGGCACTCCGCTGGGGACAGAAACAGACCCTGCGAGCTCAGCCCCCACAGCGGGGCAAAGGGTGGACTGCGAAACTGGGGTTCACGCTGCTACCTCTAATGCCACTTATCTCGTTTTGTTCCAGAAACTCCATACAAAAACCTGCGTCTGCTAGGGCTTGCAAATGTTTGCAGAATACAAGAATGAGTAGGTAAATTAGCAAATAATTAGATAGACAGACAGACAGATACATACATACACACATACATACAGATAGGCAAACAGATACAGATAAAACTTAACAAAACCCATGAAACTAAGTACAGAAATTATTAGTATTCTTAACAATTTTTGTTAACAAGGATTTTTCTAACTAAAAATTGTCGGTGAAATAAAGTCTTTTCCCCCATTATCTCAGCGGTCATTGCATCTATTTAAAGTTTCCTACTGGGAATCCTTACAAATATTTAAGCCGTTCCGATCTACCTTGCCAGTAGGTACTTAGGGAGAATTAAGCTGAGGATTACAAGAATGGTTTCTTCAGAAGCTTTGAAGTCTACTGTTTTAGGCTCTGGGATCACAGGAATGTCTCATCCACTTCCCTTTCTCCTTTCGGTTTTAATCTTACCAGGGGAGGGGGGATCAGCTGTAAACACACCAACCTATGTTGCTGTAATGGTTTGCTTAGTGAACACTGCAGCTAAGGTTACCTATGGCTTTTTATTATAATCCCCCATCTTCACTAGCTCCCAAGTTTTTAAATATATACCTTTAGCCTAAAATTTTCCAGGCTTTGTTCCTGATTCAGATAAACTTTAAACTCAGTCTGTTTCGCTGCTTCTGAAAAGAGAGAACCCAAGAGGCTTAACGTGCTGCTGGTGGGTGTCAGGAAGACTAACGTGCACGGGCTGAGGTCACAGCTCCTCGTGACTCGGCAAGGATGCCAGCACACAGGCAACTAGCTGAGAGTCAGGAGAACAAAGGACTGGGCTCCTTGGATCGAATCTGCTCAGATGCCATCGTCACAGTGTCGGAACGTCTGAAAAGCAGACTGCCATCGATAGGTGTCCCATCTACCAGAATGTTCCACTCAGAGAACAGATCATGTTAAATGTGAATGGGTCTGTGTGCTTTGTACACACATAATACTTTTCAGAGGTTTTCTTTGGTTTAAAAATTAACACTCAGTTCATTGCCAAGCCAAGCCAAGTGCTGTCGAGTCAGTTCATTCGGGTTACAGAATCAGAGCCTCCTTAAGCTTTCCAACTGACCTCACAAAACTGGTAAGTCTAACCACTTTCCGGGAGAGGGATGTAGCTGTCTGTCTCTGCAGAGATTTACGCCTTGGAAACCCTATCGGATCACTTTGAGTTACAATTGGCTCAACGGCTGTAGACGGACACATTTGAGCAAATGTTTTAAGGGCTTTTGATTAATGTGTGCCCTCATTCACAAACTTAATTGAATACCTTCAAGTTTTCTTAGCTGCACTGGTAAATTTAATGTATTCCATTTCCCTTTTAAGTATAATGCCTTGATTTAATAACCCTTCCAAACTGTTTAAGTAAATTGTGTAAATGTCATAAAATAAACTTCTAACTTAAAAAAGAAAAATCTCAAGTCTAAATCATTTACTCAATTTCACACCTAAAACTTGAATCCTAAGACTCATGTATTAGTCTAAGAGGAGCTCTGGAGGTGCAGTGGTTAAGTGCTTGGCTGTTAATCAAAACATTAGGAGTTCAAAGCCACCAGCCGCTCCTTGGAAACTGTAGGACACAATTCTGCTTTTTCCTGTAGGGTAGCTATGAGTCGGAATTGAATCAATGGCAAAGGATTTCATCTGGGCTTTTTTCTGGTTTATTATTCCAAGAAGCCAAATTCTTTTAAACAAGTTACAATTGCTTAAAATAATAGAAATTCAAAGATTTCTTTACACAAAAATATCAGTACTACAGGTTTGATTTTTATCAGCATTTATGTATTTTATTTTATATGGAGTGGAGGGGTTCAAAGTTGTTGACTGTTAGTTGCTGTCGAGTCAGTTCTAACTCACAGCGACCCCACATGTGCAGGGTAGAAGTGATTCCGAGGGTCTCCAGGTATGTGACCCTTCAGGAGCCAACACCAGGCCTGTCTTTCAGTGTGCCTCTGGGTAGGCTGGAACTGCCTTCCTCCCAGCAAATAGTCAAGCACTTAACTGTGTGTACCACCAAGGGATTCAGAACAATTCTTTACTAAAGAACCCCGCTGCCACTGAGTTGATTGTGACTCGCAGTGACCCTGTGGGACAAGAGTAGAAATGACCAATGTGATGTCTTTCCAAGGAGCAGTTGGTGGTTTCAAACTGTGGACCTTTTGGTTAGCAGTTGAGTGCTTAAGGATTCCTAAAATTTGTTTATCCAGTAGAAAATAAATGACCTACCAAGAAGCTTTGCAGGCTAACTCGTCCGTCCCTCAAGACACCTACCTGCTTCCATCACATCCGCGATTTTCTCTCCTAAATCCTTTCCCCCAGTTTTTCCTTCTTTTCTGAGCCCTGACACCTACTCCCTGTCACCAGAGAACCCAGAATTACTATTAATTTCTCAAAGCAGGGGAATTTGGCTATTCTGGCTAAACATCTCCTAACTGGGTCAACTCCAAGAAGGCCTTATCTTTCTCATCTCCAAAGACCTATCAATCTTTTTTATTATTATTATTAAGCTCCTCTGAATAAAGATCACAATTTTTTATTATCTTTTTAACTCCACACTTACAGTCTGCTAACAGTCTTCTAAAAGTGTTTCTGCTGGCTTGTGTGAGGCTGCTATACAGAAAGGAAGCCCAAGGCATATGAAGAGTGGACATATAGAGGCTTTGGCAAACAGCACATAAAAGCCCAAACCTAATCACTTGCCATTGAGTGAATTCTGGTTCAGAGTGATGCCATGTGCCTTGAAGCAGAATTTGCTCCACAAGACCTTCAACAGCCATGATCTTTGAAGATCACGAGACCTTTCTTTCAAAGCACCTTTCAGTTAGTAGTAATTAGGCTAAGATGGTGGAGTAGTCAGACGCTTCCTGTGATCTCTGCAACAAAGACCCAAAACAAACCAATGAACTGATTATATATGGCATTCTATGAGTCCTGAACATCAAAGGGAAAGTTGAGAAATTGGACTGATGGGGAAGGGACAGTAGGTCCAGAAGTACCTAGGACTGGCCAGACATGACCCACTGGAAATCAGCTGTAGGCAGCGTGGTGACTGGAACAGTGGCATTTCGAGGGTGTCCTCCTCAGCAGGAGAGACTGACTGGCAAAGAGCCTACTCACGTCTCTAGAACCAGTGAAAAACAGCACTTGATCATCAAAAGCTAAGTGGATTGTAGCAAACCCACCACATGACGATCTGAAAATTTCTGTTGGGATGAACCTCTCTCCCTTTTTCCAGCACTTCCCCTCCTCTTTTCTGCCCTGTGCCAGGCTCCACAGACTGATCCATTCCTGTGTGGGAAGTAGGATCCCTTATATAGCCTGAGCTAGTCCTCCTAGACCCAGAGATGGAAAAATTTAACAAATAAGGGGAAGAAAAAATTTTAAAAAACCTACCTACCACCCTGAGCTGAAAATTCAGGGTAGAAACAGTTCTTTCACCTAGGCTCAGGCATAAGACAAAAGACACACCTTCCTCACAGACACTCATGGATGGCTATCAGCCCTCTGCCTTTCTCAGCACATACAGCCTGATACCTGTGGCTACACCAGTCACTCCTGCCCATCTAAGACTATAGTGAAGGGCCTAACTGAAAACTTGGTGACTGGCTACCTGGACACCTGAGCTGATTCTATACAAGAAAAGTAAATGGACTTCTGGTGATAGGATGTTAGAGCTTCAAAGTTGCAAATAATCAAACTAGCATACACAACCAGCTTATTTGACATTTCATAACAAAACAAAACAAGAAGCTAGAATACAGCAAACAAATATGAAATAAACAGCTTAGTGGTGGCTCAGAGACAATAGTCAATATCAATTCACTTAAAGGGGCAGGCCACAATGGCTTCAAAAATCTCTCAAAACAAAGAATCAAGAAAATTTTCAGATGACAAGAACATCCTGGAATTATCAGAGTTAGAGTACTGAAGGTTGATACTTAGAACTCTTTAAGAGATCAGAAAAGAGATAAGTCAAAATGAAGCACAGCATAATGACATATTGAACAGGCTATAAGAAAGCATACAGAGAAAAGAAGTAGAAATTCAGAAGATTAATAATGAAATTACAAATTCAGACAACTCAGTAGAAAGTCAAAAGAGAAGAACTGAGGGAATGGAAGGCCAAATTAGTGAGACTGAAAATAAAGCATGTGACATCAACATATTTCAGGAAAGATCAGATAAAATAATTTTTTCTTAAATGCAGAAACACTTAGAATTATGTTGGACTCTATCAAGAGGAATAACCTACAAGTGACTGCAGTACCAGAATGGGGGGGAGGGGTAAAAGAAAATACAGAGAAAATTGCTAAAAGTTTCTTGACAGAAAACTTCTTCGATATCATAAAAGATGAGAAGCTGTCTATCCAAGACTCACATCAAACACCACACAAGGTAGACCCCAAAGGAAGGACATGAAGAGTATAAGCAAACTTGCAAAACTAAAGAAACAACTTAAAAAGTGGCTAGGGATAAAAGAAAAATAGTTTACAAAGTAAAAGTCAGTAAGACCAAGCTCAGACTATTCAGCAGAAACTATGTAGGCAAGAAGACAATGCAATAACATATTCAAAGCCTTGAAGGAAAAAAAATTGCCTGCCATGAGTTACATATCTGGCAAAAATGTCAGATAGGATGGCAAAATTAGGACATTTACAGATAAACAGAAGCAAAAATTACAAGAAATACTAAAGGAGGCCATCAGTTAGGAAATCAATGACATCAGATAACAACCCAAGATTAGAAAGCAGACGAGCACAATCAGATGTCAACACAGATAGGAAAGTCATGAGAGTAAATCAAAGCTAAAATACTGAAAATAGGGAAACAGAGATGTCATTATGGAAAAGATGACATTATACCAAAAAAAGTGACTTAAAAAAATGTAGTCACAGATCTTTCATATGGAGAGCAAGTCAAAGTAATACAAAGAAATAAAAGAATGGTTTAAATTTAGAAAAGTAGGGGTAAACATTAAGGTAACCACAATGAAAATTAAAAATCTTACACATCAAAATGGAAACCCTGGTGGTGTAGTGATTAACTGTTGCAACTGCTAACCAAAAAAGGTCAGCAGTTCAAATCCTCCAGGCACTCCCTGGAAACTCTATGGGCTAGTTCTATTCTGTCCTACGGGGTCACTATGAGTCATAATCAACTTTACAGCAATGAGTTCAGTTCAGCTACACATCAAAATAAAAAAAAAGGAAACCATGAAGTCTCAGCAAATACAAACCCAACAACAATGAAAAGAGTAAGGAGAAAACACATAAAAAAAACAACTCAGTGCAGAAAATTACATGGAACAAAGAAATTGTCAACAACACACAAAGGTATCAAAATGACAGCACTAGATTCACACCTATCAATAATTACTCTGATGCGTTAAATGCACCAATAAAGAGACAGAGAGTGACAGACTGGATTGAAAAAAACACAATTCATCTATGTGCTGCCTACAGGAGACATAACTTAGACTTATAAACTGAAACTCAAAGGATAGAAAAAATATATACATCAAGGAAATATTTAAAAAAGAGCAGGAGTGGTAACATTAATTTCTGATAAAATAGGCTTTAAAGTAAAATCCACCACATTGGATAAAGAAAGACACAATACAATGGTGAAGTATTTACACTATATAATGATTAAATTTTGGCACACCCAGTGATCCAAAACCAAACCCATCATCATTCAGTCAATCCTGAACCACAATGACCTTACAGGACAAAGTAGAACTCTCTCAGGGGTTTTCCAAGGAGCATCTGGTGGATCTGAACTGCTGATCATTTGGTTTGCAGCTGTAGTACTTAATTACTGCACCAGCAAGGTGTCTCTAAAATACATGAAATAAACTCTAACTGCATAGAAAACAGAAACGGACAGCTCCACAATAATAGTAGAAGATTCCAACACACCACATTGGGTGAAAGACAGAACATACAGAAAGCCAAACCAAGTGCCATCGAAGTCTGATCCCACTCTTGGCAACCCTAAGGACCAGGGTAGAACTGACCCCCAGAGTATTCAAGGAGCACCTGGTGAATTTGAACTGCCAACCTTGTGGTTAGCAGTGGTAGCACTTAACCCACTATACCACCGAAAGAAACTCAGTAAAGACACATAAGATCTAAATGCCACAATCAACCAACTTGACCTCATAAACATACAGAAAACACTCTACCCAACAGCAGCCAAATATACTTTCTTTTCCACTACATGTGGAGCATTCTCCAGAACTGACCACATATTTAAGCAAAACTTAACAAAATTAAAAGCATCAAAATATTGCAAAGCATCTTTTCAAAACATAAAGCCATAATGTAGAAATCAAAAACAGAAGAAGTATTGGGGGGGGAGTTAACCACATGGAAACTGAACAACACCGTGCTCAGAAACTACTTGATTATTAAAGAAATCAATGACAGACTAAAGAAATTCACAGAATCAAACTAGAATGATAATACATCCTACCAGAACCTTTGGGACACAACAAAAGCACTCTTCAGAAGTCAATTTATTTTAATGAATGCACACATCCAAAAAGAAGAAAAGGGCCCAAGTCAAATCAAGGAACAACTAACACTACAACTCAATCAAGTAGAAAAACAGCAGCAAAAGAACCCCACAAGCACTAGAAGAAAGCAAATAAAAACTCAAGCACAACTAAATGAATTAGAGGACAGAAAAACAATCAAGAGAGTCAACAAGACCAAAAGCTGGTTTTTTTAAAAGATCAACGAAGTCAATAAACCACTGGGCAAACTGACAAAAGAAACACAGGAGAGGAAGTAAATAACCTGAATATGAAATGAGACGGATGACTTCACAACAAACCTAACTGAAATTTGAAAATCATAACAGAATGCTATAAAAAATTGTGCACTACAGAGTGACCATATCATGTGTGCACTTTATGGTTCTATGCATCTATAGGATGTCGCTCTGCTGACCTCTTGCTGGAGGCGGGGGAGTGGGTGGAGAGGAGGGGATAGGAGATTGTTGGGAGGATAAGACACATACGGAGCAGAGAAGAAGAGTGTGCTGTCACCGGGCAGGGAGAGCAGTGGGAGCTGCATATAAGTGGGCATGCAAATTTGTATGGGAATGTACATTCATTCACTCATGATAAAAAAAAAAAAATTGTGCTCTAACAAATTTGAAAACCTAGAGGAAATGGACAAGTTTCTAGAAAATACTATCCACCTAAATCAACACAGAAGTAGAACAACTAAAGAATCCATATCAAAAGAAGAGATTGGAAAGATAGTTTAAAAACTCCCAATAGTAAAAAGCTCTGACCCTAAGAGCTTCACTGAGAATCTTATCAAAGTTTTAGAGAAGAGTTAACACCTCTATGACTATAAAGGTATTTCAGAACATAGAAAACTGTAGAATGCTCCCAAATTCATTCTATGAAGCTAGCATAACCCTGAAATGAGACTCAGTTAAGACAGCACAAAAGAGGAAAATTAGAGACCAATATCTCTCATGAACTTAGATGCAGAAGTCCTCAACAAAATAGAAGCCAACAACACATCAAAAAAACAATTCATCATGACTAAGTGGGATTCCATTTTGTTTGGTTCTACAGTTAATGCCCTTTGAAGCTGCAGTCAAGAAATCAAAAGACTCACTGCGCTGGGAAAATCTGCTGCAAAAGAGCTCTTTAAAGTGTTGAAAAACAAAGACACCACTTTAAAAACTAGGGCGCACCCAACCCAAGTCACGGTATTTTCAATCATGTCATATTTTTATGAAAGCTAGACAACAAATAAGGAAGACAGAAGAAGGATTGGTGCCTTTGAATTGTGATGTTGGAGAATATACCATGGACTGCCAAAGGAACAAACAGATCTGTCCCAGAAAAAGTACACCTAGAGTGATCCTTAGAAGCAAGGATGGCAAGACTGCATCTTACATAGTTTGGACTTGCTGTCAGGAGGGATCAGTCCCTAGAGAAGGACATCACGCTTAGTAAAGTAGAGGGTCAGTGAAAAAGAGGAAGACTTTAAGGAGATGGACTGACACAGTGACTGCAACAATGAGCTGAAGCGTAAAGACAATCGTGGGCATGCACAGGACAGGGTAACGTTCCATTCTGTTGTGCATAGTCACTATGAACTGGAATGGACCCAACAGCACCTGACAATGACAATAAGTGAGATTCATACCAGGGATGCAGGATGGTTCGACATCACAAAAACAACTAATGCAATGGAGCACAGATAAAACAACAGACAAGAAAAACTTGATTTTACCAAATAATGCAGAAAAGTTATTACACAGAGTCCTACACTCATTCATATTAAAAGTCCTCAGCAAAATAGGAAACTCAACATGATAAAAGGCATTTATACAAAGCCAACTGCCAACATCATCCTAAATGGAGAGAGTTTGAAAGCATTCCCTTTGAGAAGAGGAACCAGAAAAGGATGCTCTTTACAGCAACTTTTGTTTAACATGGTGCTGGAGGTTCATGCCACAGCAGTGAGGCAAGAAAAAGAAATAAAGCCATCTAAATTGGTAAGAAGTAAACTGGTTCAAACCACAGCAATCAGGCAGGAAAAAGAAATAAAGCCATCTAAATCTGAAAGAAAGAAGTAAACTGGTTCAAAACACAGCAATACGGCAAGAAAAAGAAATAAAGGCAACTAACTGGTAAGAAAGCAGATGGTATGATCTTATATATAGAAAACCCTGAAGAATCCAACCACAAAGAAACTACTGGAACTAATAGAAGAGTTTAGCAGAGCACAAGGATACAAGATAAACATACAATGGTCAATTGGATTCCTTTACATCAACAAAGAGAATCTCAAAGAGGAAACAACCAAATCAATACCATGTGCAATAGTCATCAATAAGACAAAATACTTAGAAGTAAATCTAACCAGAGATGTAAAAGACCTACACAAAGAAAATTCCAAGACACTACTGCAAGAAACCTACATAAAGGGAGAAACCTACATTGCTCATAGATAGGGAGACTCGACATTGTGAAGATGTCTATTCTACCCAAAGTGATCTATACATACAATGCAACTCCAGTACAAATTTCACGGGTGTACTTTAACGAGATGGAGAAACATATCATCAACTTTTTATGGAAAGAAGCCTCAGAGAAGTAAAGCGTTACTGAATAAGAACAAAGTGGGAGGTTTTATGCTACCTGACTTTAGTACCTATTACACTGCCAAAGTAGTAAAAACAGCCTAGTACTGGTACAACAACAGATACAAAGACCAATGGAACAGAATTGAGAATCCAGATATAAAATCATCCACCTATGAGCAGCTGGTAATTGGCAAAGGTCCAAAATCCATAAAATGGGGAAAAGACTTTAACAAACGGTGTTACTGTAACTAGATATCCATCTGCAAACAAAGAAAAACAAATACACAAGACCCATATCTCACAACATGCATAAAAACAAATTCAAAATGAATCAGAGACCTAAATAAAAAACATAAACTGATAAAGATTATGTAAGGAAAAAAAAAGAGAATGCTGGAAGCCCTAATATGTGGCATAAATAGAATACAAAACATTACTAACAATGCACAAATACCAGAAGAGAAAATAGATAACTGGGAACTCCTAAAAATCAAACACTTTTGCTCATCCAAAGACTTCCCCAAAAGAGTAAAACGACAACCTACAGACCCAGGAGAAACAATTGGATACTACAAATCTGATCAGCATCTAATCTCTAAAATCTATGTGATACTGCAAAACCTCAACAACAAAAAGACAAATAGCCCAATTAAAAAATAAACAAAGAATTTCAACAAGCTCTTCACTAAAGAAGACATTCAGGCAGTTAACAGAAATGCTCATGATAATTAGCCATTAAAGAAACCAAAGCAAAACTACAAGAAGATACCATCTCATCCCAATAAAGCTGGCATTAATCCAACAAATACAAAACAATAAATGTTGAAGAGGATGTGGAAAGACTGGAACAGTTATGAGAAGAATACAAAATAGTACATCCAGTTTGGAAATCAATTTGGAGCTTTCTTAAAAAACTAGGAATAGAAATACCACACAACCCAGCAATCATACTTCATGCAGTATATCCTAGAGAAATAAAAGTTACCTTACAAATAGATACACACCAATGTTAACTGTAGCACTGTCCACAATAGCCAAAAGATAGAATCAACCCATCAATGAACGAATGGATAAACTATAGCATATTCACACAATGTAGTATTGCACAACAGTAAAGAAAAATCACGAATTTGGGAAACATCTCAGAACACAGAAGCTGGAAGATATTACACTGAGTGAAGTTAGTCAGTCGGAAAAGGACAAATACTATGTGAGACCACTGTTGTAAGGATACGAGAAACAGCTTAAACACAGAAAAAAAGAGTGTTTGATGGTTACAGGGGTGGGGAGGGTTGGAGCATGGTATTTATTAATTAGATAGTAGACAAGAATGACATTAGGTGGAGGTGGGACAACACCCAGTGCAGGAGAGGTCAGCACATCGGGTCTAAACCAAAAGCTAAGAAGTTACCTACATACAACTAAGTACTTTGAAAGACAGAATAGCAGTGGCAGGGGCCTGGGACCATGATTTCGGGGAACATCTGGGTCAGTTGGCTAACAAATTTTATTACAAATGTGTTCTACATCCTACTTTGGTGAGTAGTGTCCGGGGTCTTAAGAGCTAGCAGGCAGCCATTTAAGAAGCATCAGCTGGTCCCAACCCCCAGGGAACAGAGGAAAGGGAGTGGCATCGAGGACAGAGGGAAAACACGAGCCCAAGAGACAGAACGGGCTGGACAATCCAGAGACCACATGGGCACGAGCCCGGAAGAACTAGAGGGTGCCCTGCACCACCAACAACTGTCCTGATAGGGAACGCGACAGAGCCCTTGACATGGTGGGAGAAAAATGGGGTGTAGAGCTCAAATTGGATTAAATGGACCAGACTTGATAGTCCAACAGACCGCAGGGTCTGTGGCAGTAGGTGGCCCCCGCACTCTCTGTTAGCCCAGAACTGAAACCATTCCCAAAGCCAACTCTTCAGATAAGGATTGGACTAGACAGTAAGACGTAAGACGACACCAGCGAAGGGTGCACTTCTCTGCTTAGCGGGTACATGAGGCTAGTGGCACCATACATGACTTAGAAGAGACAGGGGAGATGGGCTTCTCCACATCTGCCATAAATTCACCTGTGTGGCCCCTGCAAAGTGCAGGGGGATTGTGGATGTTGCCTTAAGGTTAACCAAGTCGTAACCACTGTCTCAGCAGCTATAACGCGTGCCCTATCTTTCCTAGGACAGGAAAACATGGTCTTTGTCATTTGGTGTTCACCTGGCCAGTGTATTCTCCTCAATCCTTTCAGGAAGGATGACCACGCAGCACACGTCCGTATGGAAAGGACAGCCACACGCATTCATGGACCAGCACTGTGGCTACTTGAGCTTTCCTGTTCTCTGTTACGGCAGGAACCCCATGCCATGTCCGCAAAGGCTACGACACACAGGTCTAGACACCAGGAGGCAAAGGTAAGATTCGGTCATCCCGCTGTCATTTCCAGGCATTTGCTTACAGAATTTCCGCTGCCCGTCCCCCCACATCCTTGGGTTTTTCAGGGTTAGAAGCCTTGGCTGCCAGACAAGAGCTGCTTCCACCAAAGATGGTGTCCCCCGAACAGGACACAATGACAGCTGCCAGGTTATTTGGGGTTCCTACTCCTGCAGTTACCTTGCAGGCACAGAGGAGTCACTGTCCTCATCCAGGGTAAGGAAGGTGATTCTCTCAAGGAGCAGAATCTCCTGTAACATTCAGCGGACAGAGAGCATACCTCTGGACTCCAGAGGACTCACGGGGTGTCCCTTGGTGCTTCTAAGCAGGTTGATGACGGTAAGCAGGCAGCTGTGGCAATCACAGCCCAGCAGGGCCAAGGGAACCAAACGCCTAGATCATTAAGGATGGAGATGACAGCACCCCACTGAGCAAACCGTGCGGGGAACTGCAGGGCTGCATGGCGCGGAGGGAATTCTGGAATGGGACTGGAAGGTGGGAGATGATGGGTGTCCGTTACAGCCTCAGACCCGGGATTTTAGAAGCCAAGTTCAGTTTCACGGTTGGCATTATACTGTCTTGCAACATTTGGATTACACTGGGCCATGAATTAATTTTTTTTTAAGTAGGTGAATAGAATGGTATATGGAAAGCAAAATCCAGAAATGACCAATAAGAAACAGTTTATTTCCTTTCCACATAAGGAGCCTTGGTGGTGCAGTGGCTAAGCATTCAGCTACTGATGAAAAGGGTGGCCGTTCAAATCCACCAGGCGTTCCTTGGAAACCCCATAGGGCAGTTCTGCTGTGTCCCATACTGTCACTATGTGTACGTGACAGAACTGACAGCAACAAGTTGTTTTTCTCCCCCAGGTAAGGTAAGCATGCTCACTACTGGACCTTGGGGCACTGGGTTGAAGACAGCTGCCTTAAGAGGAAGCACCCACGTGCTTCCTGGTCTCTGCAACTCAAAGTTCTGATGTGATGTGGAATTCTACCCTCACCATTGGTCAGCAGTCTACTCAAGTATGAACATTCAGGAGTCCTGGGTGGTACAGGAAACCCTGAGATGTAGTGGTTAACTGCTACAGCTGCTAACCAAAAGATGGCCAGTTCTAATCTGCCAGGCGCTCCTTGGAAACTCTATGGGGCAGTTCTACTCTGTCCTACAGGGTTGCTATGAGTCAACTCACCTTGATGGCCATGAGCTTTTTGTTGTTGTTTATTTGGGTGGTACCAACAGCTCAGTACCCAACTACTAGCTAGAAGGTTGCAGTTGGAATCCACCCAAAGGCACCCAGGAAAACAGACCTGGTGGTCTGTTTCTGAAAGGTCACAGCCTTGAAAAAGGGTGCAGAGCTGTTCACTCTGCACACCGGAGGTCACCCTGGGTCAGAATCAACAGCCAGCCACTGGCAAGTTTGTTAAACATTACCATGTACATTGCACATTACAAATTTTCTCAGCTCAAATTTTCTTCAGAAGCCTCATACTCTTTTTGACCTTGATGATACTGTCTGTTCTAAAAGTAGACAGTAGAGCCAGCCTTTGGAAAAAACAAAATGCATTAACTGATCAAATTCACCCTGAAGGCACCATTCATACCCTCACCTGAGTTGGTCTCACTTTATGACCCACCCCCAGATCTAATCTGTGAGATTCATTGTGATGAAATGTTTCCACTGTCAACATGTAATATTTTATTTTACTATTGATCTCAATCCACGCGATTAAGGGTAATTCTGTAAGACGTATTTCTTTTGAACCAGTAACTCCAACAAATGTGATAAAGAGATGGCAGGGAGGTGACATCCTGCGAGGGCATTTAGCTTCAAAACAAACAGATTGTTAGAAAGTTATTTGAGATTAGTTGAGCATGAGTAAGTATTTATTGCTTGCTTCTTGGCCAGAAAATTGTTCAAGGAAAAAAAAAAAGGCTAATAGTAGAAATATTTCCTCTTGTAAAACATAATCATCTTTTCTCAAGAAAACTGGCTCTAGCCAAGCCAAGTGCTGTGGAGTCGGATCCGACTCATGGCGACCCTAGGGGGTTTGGGATATTGTGCCCTTTCGGCAGTGCCGGCGAGGGGTTACTCAGGAAACCAGCAATACCAACTGTGATGTGCTTAGCGCAGGGATTAAGCTGATTGCAGGAAGGGAAATGAGGGCCAGGCCTCTTTAACCAGCTTGCTCCATCTACTTAAACACTTGGAATTCCTTTCTAGCATTGGTATACTCCTGTCCAGGAAGCAGCCCTTCCTAAAGAAGTCTACCTTCTGCCCTCCTCTTAAGTTATTTCCTTTTTTGATTGTTTTGTTCTCTGTTAGCAAAAATATCTATGGATGTACTAATAAAATTAAGACAAAAGATTGAGTCACACTTCCAACTGGTCATGCTTATAACGGGAGCTAAGGAAGACGGCTGAAACCCCAAACATTTAAACCCAGTAATTTGGATTTTAGTGATTTGGGAGAGAACATTGCTAGACAACTCTATATGCATTGCTAGGCAGTCTTTGAGGTCTGTATATACCACGCCATCCTTTTGTTGTTGTTGTTTGGAACTGTCAAGCCAGTTCTGACTCATATCAACTCCCTGCACAAAGGAATGAAACCCTGCCCAGTCCTGTACCATGCCCACAATCATTTTTATGCTTCAGCCCATCATTGTAGCTACTGTGTCAATCCTTCTCCTCAAGGGTCCTCCTCTTTTTTGCTAACCCTCCACTCTACCAAGCATGATGTCCTTCTCCAGGAACTGACCCCTCCTGACAACAGGTCCAAAGTATGCAACATGCAATCTCACCATCTTTGCTTCTAAGGAGCCCTCTGGTTGGACTTCTTCCAGAACAGATCCGTTTGTTCTTCTGGCAGTCTACGGTACATTCATTTTCTTCTCCACCATCACAATTCAAAGACATCAGTTCTTTTTCTGTCTTTCTTATTCATTGTCCAGCTTTGGCTCGCATATGAAGCAATTGAAAATACCATGGCTTCGGTCAGGTGCATCTTAGTCTTCAAGGTGACATCTTTACCTTTCAGTATTTGAAAAAAGTCCTTTGTAGTAGATTACCTCAACGTAAATGCATCTTTGATTTCTTGACTGCTGCTTCCATGGGCACTGATTGTGGAACCCAGCAAAATGAAATCCTTGACAACCTCAATCCTCTCTCCATTTATCATGATGTTGTTTACTGGTCCAATGGTGAGGATTTTTGTTTTCTTGATGTTGAAGTGCAGCCCATACCAAAAACTGTGGTCCTTGATCTTCATCAAATCCTCTTCACTTCTAGCAGAGTTGCGTCATTGACATAACACAGGTTGCTAAGGAGTCTTCCTCCAATCCAGAAGCCTCGTTCTTTTTCATATAAGTAAAATAGTAAAAGGACATGTGCAAAGAGCTGGAAATAGAAAATCAAAAAGGAAGAACATGCTCTGCATTTCTCAAGCTGAAAGAACTGAAGAAAAACTTCAAGCCTTGGGTTGCAATAGTGAAGGATTCTACGGGGAGAAACCAGGCTCCAGGAATTGATGGAATATCGATGGAGATATGTCAACAAACAGATGCAGTGCTGGCAATACTCTTATTGATGCCAAGAATTTTGGAGGACAGCTACCTGGTCAACAAACTGGAAGAGATCCATGTTTATGCCCAACCAAATGCAGAAATGTGATCCAACCAAATGCAGAAATCGTCGAACAATATCATTAAACACTATCAGTAAAATTTTGTTCAAAATCATTCAAAAGTGGCTGCAAAGTGTATTGACAGGGAATTACCAGAAATTCAAGCTGGATTCAGAAGATGTGGAACCATGGAGGTTGTTGCTGATGTCAGATGGATCCTGGCTGAAAGCAGAGAATACCAGAAAGATGTTGACCTGTGTTTCATTGACTATGCAAAGGCATTCAACTGTGTGGATCATAACAAGTTACAGCTAACGTTACATAAAATGAGAATTCTAGAACACTTAATTGTGTCCATGAGGAATCTGTGTATGGATCAAGAGGCAGTCGTGCAAACAGAACAAAGGAATCCTGCGTGGTTTAAAGTCAGGGAGGTGGGGGGTGTCAGGGTTGTGTCCTTCCACCATTCCATCTTTAAGACATTATTAAGTAGACTTAAAAAGTCCACAGATACATTTCTTATTTACTCAATGATTAAGTTCTTGAAAGGGAAACAATTTTCCAAGAGAAAGTAAAGCCCACACCGACCACTAGTTGAGGCCTGTGTCAGCTGTCCTTGCTCCCCACATCATCTTTATGTGAGCAGTAATTCCTGGGCTTTGCAGAGAATAAGGAGGTATATGAAAAAGTATTCAGAAATTCCATTTGAAAAGCCATGGACAATGCCTAGTCAGTCTGCAGAAAATACTAGCCTGTTTGATCATTTTCCTTTTTTAGCACATACATTGAAGGAACAATTACACATGAAGTCTTTGACATGGACAGCATTCCAGGAAATGTCTCTAAGGGAACACTGTCTAAGGTACAACAGCTAGAACCCCACCACAAAAAGTTTTACTTTACCCAGGAAGGAGGCAACTTCAGTGTGTTACACGTGTAGTGCTCTACCCATAGGACTTTGGATAGTTACAACTTTGTTGGACCTTCACAATCTCCCAGAGTCCTTAGTCTGACTAGGGCGGTGTCTCCATCCATATTTCACAGAAGAAAGGAATTTGGAAAAGCTTAGTTACCAAGTAAATGTACATTTGAAAGTGAAGTCTGTTTTTACCCAACTTAGTAGGTAACTAGTGCTATATCTGCTAATCAAAAGGTCGGCAGTTCAAATCTGCCAGGCACTCCTTGGAACCTCTATGTGACAGTTCTATTCTGACTTCCAGGGTTGCTGTGAGTCAGACATGACTTGACAGCAGTGGGGGATTTTGGTTTGGAGTTAGCAGGTAACTTCACTACCTAAAGACTATATCTAAAGACATAATAGGATCTGAAAGCATAAATACACATTGTAAAAAAACTCGGAGAAAACATAAATATACATTTAAGAAAGACTCAGTTGAAATTCATATATAACAAACCCCTCATGAGTTATAATGTGTTATTTTGTGTATAAATTGTATAAATATTTAGCTTGCCCTGTAAGACAAAAATACTTTTCTTTATGAAATACTTTCCATATTGCATAGTTGTGTCTTATCAAACCACTGTACTTGCTGTTATGTCTAACGTAAGTTTTAGCCACACAGTTCTCTAATATGCAAGTGACGTGTTCACATTCTTTTGGTGTTGAACAGGGAAATCACACTACGTATGTTCTTGGTCAACTCACCTGAATTATCAACAACTACACTGAGGTAAACCCTAAGCATTCCTTAAGACTGAGAGTGACGTCCACGACGGTGCCTTCCCCGCACAGGGAGTTTGTCTCTGTGTAAAGATTTAGCACAGCCGCTGTCATGTGCTTCCATTTCTGTCAGAATTATCACACAAGGAAGTTGATGATGCACATTTCCACATTTAAAACTACACATACACATCTTTTCTATTATGATTGGTGCCTTTGTGGTTCTGGGAGTTTTCAGTTCAGAGTATTATCACCAAATCTCAGCTAGTCAACACAGCAAAAAGGAAAAGAAAAAGAGAGCAGCCCTGCTTCCTCAAAGGCCACCAACACGCTCCATCCGCTGCTCCACAGCAGATGCCAACAGGTCTCCACACGAGACGCTCCCTTCGGGCATCCGCGTGTGCCAGGTGTGTGCCCTGCTCAGCTCACTGCATCCTCACCACTCCCAACTCTGCAGGGAAGGATTATCCCATCTCACAGAGGAGAAATGCAAGACCCAGGGAACACTTGCCCAAGAACACACAATTAGTAAATGGGAGAGTTAGGAGTCCTGGTTGCCTAGTGGTTAAGAGCTCTGGCTGCTAACTAAGAAGGCTGGCAGTTTGAATCCACCAGCCACTCCTTGGAAGCCCAGTGGGACAGTTCTTCTCTGTCCTATGCGGTCACTAAGAGTCAGAATCGACTCAACAGCAACCAATATTTTTTTTTTAATGGTGGAGTTGACATTTAACCAATGTCTGGGAACTCTAATATTCTTGATATGTTATCATTTCAACAATGACCAATGAAGTTTAAACAAGAAAATACTTTATTCACCATGATACGGAAGTGCCGTTGCCCTGAAGAACGTGTTGATGCTGGATTTCCCAGCACTTGGAAACTACTGTCTCCTGACAGCAGACCAGGACAACTGCTTGATCAGTAATTTGCTTAAATTACTAAACACAAAGCAACTTTCAGATACTGTATTCAAAACGATACTAACAGGAGGCAAGAAATGCTTTGGCACAACTATTTTACACACAATATTGGCAGGTAACGTTAAACTGCACCTTGTAGTGGTGAATCAGCCAGATACTAAACAGGATTATCAGCTGAAAAGAAACACCCCTCTTCTTTCAAATCATGGAAGACCAATCAAATGATGAACCTGAAATTCCCTAGCAGTTTACTGAAAGCAAGACGAAACATGACCAGTGCACAGAACTATCAACTTAAATTTTAAAATTAAAATAATCAAAAGCATGTATTTGTAGACATCAGGGAGAAAATGTACAGCTTAGATGAATGTGTGGCCAGAAGTTTTTGCATACAATTCTTTTTTCCAGATTTAGAAAGAACAAAAGTATTAGCACAGGACTGCCAACTCATGGTGAATTGTGACCTCCACCTTGCAGCTAGCTGGTGTCCCCATGATAGGGCCATGTAGGTGCAGCAGTCCCTGTCGGGCAGCCACTGCACTTCTGCCCTCACTCCTGCTGGTATAAGCAGCTTCTCTCTGGCACAGCCCAGTTGTAAGCTCTAACTAACTGGCCTCATCTGGGACTCTCTCCGGTTGGGGGGACACCAAGGCCTCACACAAATTGAGCTAAGGGTTGGTTTCAGTTGGAAATCCTGGAGTCAGTGCTGTGCCCCAGAGCTACCCAGCAGGGGGCAATGTGTCAGTCAGGGTCACCAGACACAGATGCAGTAGGAGACCGTATGCATATGCACTTTGTTGTTCTAAGTGCGACAGACTTCACTGCTGAATATCACTGTGGTCACATTCCGAGTACTCCTCTTGGGAAGCTGTGCACCAACTCCAGTACCTGGTCCATGTTTCAAAGCAATTTTGGAACTCTTTCTGGAATGGCCACTGTGCAGGGTGGTACAGCGGCAAGTTTGCAGACTTAATTGTCTAGTCTGTGCAGGAGATTTTAGTCAGTAAACAAATAACTGTATCGGAACACCCTCTTTGCTCACCTGACCTGGCCCCTCAATGACTTCTTTTATTTACCCAAAGGTAAAGGAAATATTGAAAAGAAGATATTTTGATAACATTCAGGGCATCCAGGGTAGTAGGATGACAGCTCTGCTGGCCACTACAGAAAAAGAGTTTCGAAATTGCTTTGAAGGGTAGACTAGGCGCTGCAGTGGGTACACAGCTTCCGAAGGGAAGTCCTTGAAAGGTAACCAGAGTGAGATTCAGCAACGAGTTAGGTAGCGCTTTTTGTAGAAGTTCGCAAACTTAATTGTCGGACCTCGTGTGCCAAGTGTGTGTTTTTGTGTACATACACATATACCTACATATACACAGAGGTGCATACATGTGTACATATGTACACACTCATATATGTCTGTAAACCAAAAACCAAACCTGTTGCGATCAATTTCTAACTCACAGCGACCCTACAGAAGGCCAGAGAGCACTGCCTTATCGAATTTCCAAGGAGCGCGGTGGGTTCAAACTATTGGCCTTTTGTTCAGCAGCAGTAGCACTTATGCACTATGCCACCAGGGTTTCCACATACACACACCAGGGTGTCTGTATACACACACATACATGCCTGTATATATATATCAATATACTGGAATTTGAGGGGCTGACAAGTCCGAAATCCATAAAGCCAGCAGGGAACCCAGGCAGGAGTTGGTGCTGGGTTCTGAAGGCAGAATTTATGCTCCTCTGGAAAACCCGGGCAGTACAGTGGGACATGCTACAGCTGCTCACCAAATGTCGGCAGTTCTAACCCACCAGGTGCTCCCCAGAAGCTCTATGGGGCAGTTCTGCTCTGTTCTATAGGGTCACTATGAGTCAGAATCGACTCGACAGAGCTGGGTTGGGTTTGGATCTGGGAAACCTCAGGATTTGCTCTCAAGGACCTCAACTTGATAGGATGAGATCCACTTACTCTATCAACAGGAATTACCTTTCACTTAAAGTGATTGTAATTGTGTACCATCCAAAACCCACTGCTATTGAGTGGATTCCAACTCCTAGTGACCTTATAGCACAGAGTAGAACTGCCCCGTGGGATTTCCAAAGAGCGGCTAGTGGATCCGAACTGCCGATCTGTTGTTAAGCCTGGCGCCTCAGTTGCTGTTCGATTAAATAACTGGACCTGGTTGACACCTAAAACTGATCATCACCTGGGTAACAGGGAACGCTGGAGGACAGAAGTCCCAGCTTCAGTCTTACTCAGTGTCTCTGCCTCGCCAGCCATCTCCTGGCACTATCTGTGGACAAATCTGTCAAACTGAGACTGAAGAATCAAATCGTAAATGGCACAGAGAGGAACCCATGTAATGATGCTGAAGAGCCAGGCAGAGCGCCCCGACTCACTGGCAGTGAGTAGTCAGTGATTTCTCCCTCCCTCCTTCCTTCCTCCCTTTCTACCTGTCTTCCTAAAATAAAACCCAAACTCATCGCTGTGGAGTTGGTTCTGACTCTTGGTGACCCTGCAGGACAGGGCAGAGCTGCCCGGTAGGGGCACCTGGTGGATTCCGACTTCCCACCTTCGGTGAGCGGCTGAGCTCTTTGACCCCTGCGCTGCCTACCCACCACCTGCTGCCTACTAGCCTACCCGGGGACCCTCTCCTGCCTCCTGGGTGGTGAACCAGCTGGTGAGCTTCAGCACAGCGCTTCCCTGTCATTGGAAGCACCCCCTCTTTTGTCTCCAGGTCCATTTTTTGCCGTTTCCCTTAAGAAAGGACTCTGATGGGGAAGTGAGGACAGGTAACCCTCCAGCTCAGGCTTCCCACAGAGCCCCGGGGTCACCGCGAACAGGCCCAGGGAGGCTTTGTTCACTAATTCCCAACTCAGTGAGGCATTAAATTGGGTGAGGGCAGCTTTCAGGTGAAGATGAAGAGGACCCCGGCTGCCCAGGAGCGAAGGCTTCCTCCAGGATGTGCTCAGCGGCGCTCCCGCGTCCCCCTTGAAATGGCACAGGTGGTGAGCGCTCCTTGCGGCTGACCCCTGAACCCGCCCCGTGCCCGGCTGGGAGTCACTCTCTGCAGACCCAGGAAGGAAAGCGTGTGCAGAAAGAAATGCTCTAGTTTTCCTTTCAAAAAAGAAAAGTTTTTTCCTCTCTGATTTTCCCTTTGGTGGCAAAGAAAATACAGGCACAAAGAAGACACCACTTATTTTACTTCAAAAGATACCAAATCCAGGTACCCAGGTATGTTTCTGAAGCCTCCCAGTAAGCTCTGATCATAGTCCGCATTAGGACACGTTTTGCTCAAATGAGTTAGGTATTTCTTGGTGTCCATCTCCTCGTGAAATACAGAGGACCAGGCATTGACTGTGTGTATCTGCGCAAGACTGGGGAGTAGGGGCTTTTATAAGAGTGGGGCTCAGTCACCCCACAGGGGCAGGGGACAGATAACTTCACCTTAAAGGGCAGACCTTTAGGCTGTGGGAGAAAATCTGCTCTCTGATGGCAGCGCAACTTGCTCTGAGGCTCGGCTGTCAATCACAGTCAGATAACTAGACGATTGTGTTTGGCAGCCTGCCGCTCGTCCGGATGAAATGAGAGTGCTTTGGGTGCTGTTTGCCACTTGCTTTGTACTTTGGAAAGGGTCTTGCAATAAGGATGTCCCATTATTGACAGCTCACAGCAGCTGCCTGTATTTGTGAAGCTACAGCCATCATATGTATCACTTTTTTTGTGTGGGTCTTGGCAAATAGCCATGAAGAGATCCACAATACCACAATGCGTAGAAATTATTGAAGTTCATTATCAAAATGGGTGTTCCGTTCACCAAACATTCTGTGCATTATGTGAAATTTATGAAGTTCATAATCGCCCCACTGAGAGAACAATTTGACATTTAATCAAAAAACTTGGGACAGCTGGGTCTGTTGCCAATCAGACAATGCCTGTGCACCAACAAACCATACCTTCCAAGGACAACTTCGCCACCGTTCCTCCGAGTGTCTGCAAGAATCCATCCCAGTCAATTTATCCCTGAGTACCAGCAGTGGGCCTTTCGCTGACCACAGTTTGGTGGATTTTACATCTGGGCTTGAAGCTCTACCCTCACAAAATCATTTTAGTTCAAGAACTGAAGTCCAGCAACATAGACTGCACCATATGTTTGCCGACTGGGCTCTGGTGCAATTGGAAGTTGACCCTGCTTTTGGAGGAGAAATCATTTTCAGCGACGAGGCCCACTTTTGGATGAACAGTTTTGTTAACAAAACTGTCACATTTGGAGTGATGATAATCCATTGGAGATTCAAGAACATCCATTTCACCCCCCAAAAGTGACTGCTAGCTTTGGATTTTGGTCTGGTGGACTCACTGGCCCTTATTTTTTCCAAAATGAACAAGCAGAGGCTGTGACTGTCAACGTCAAAAGACAGCAAGCTATGATAACTGGTTATCTGGGGCCCCATCTGGAAGGTACCGCAGTGGCCGCAGACCTGAAGTTCCTTTCCACACACAATGCCATCGAATGTACTTCAAAATAACAAAAACAATTAAAACTGTATCATTTACACAGCTTGTTTATTTAGGTTCAAGGACAGAAGACCCGTATTGGAATACCCTTTAGTGCTCAGGAATGAGGATGGTGCCTCTCCAATTTGCACATCAGTGCTTCAGATACAAAGAAAATTGACAGGATGCTTTCTAAAATAATAGTAATAATCTTCTCTGGCTGTTTAAGTGGCAAGGCAATTCTTTATATTGTTATATATTTTACACCAGGAGCCCCAGTGGCCTAGTTATTAACTGTATGGCTGCTAGCACAATGGTCAGCAGTTCAGATCCACCAGCCACTCCTTAGACACTCTAGAGGACAGTTTCATCCTGTCCTATAGGGTCACTATGAGTTGAGATTGACTTGATAGCAATGACTTTGGTCTGGGATTTTTGTATTCTATACCAATGTATAATACAAAAATTAACCATACAATTATGGATACTGCCTACCTATAAGCTTACATATTTCTACCAATACAGGGATAAGAGAAGTTCAAATTCAGGTCTGTTCAAACTCCTATCTTGTAGAGTTGTCTTAGTCAACTAGTGCTGCTATAACAGAAACATCACAAGTGAATAGCTTTAACAAGGAGAAATTTGTTCTCTCACAGTTTGGCAGGCTACAAGCCCAAATTCAGTGTGTCAGCTCCACGAGCTTGTGTTCTCTCTCTGTCAGCTCTGGGGGAAGGTCCTTGTCATTAGTCTTCCTTGGTCTGAGATCATCTCAGCAGGAATCTCTTGTCCAAAGGATGCACTGTACTCCCACAACTGCTTTCTTGGTGGTATGAGGTTCCCAACTCTGCTCAACTCCCTTCCTTTCGTCCCTGGTACATAAAGGGTAGCACAGACCGCAGCCCATGGAAACTCCCTTTGTATTGGGTCATGGATGGGACCTGAGCAAGGGTGCTAGGTCCCATCTAATCCTCTTGACCACAGGCCAAGATTAAGATTTACAACACTTAGGAAAGCCACAGAACGGAGGACAACCACACAACACTTGGAATCACTGTCCAACAAAGTTGACACATATCTTAGGGGGACACAATTCAATCCATTACAAGAGATGTCACGAAAATTAAACTCAAAAACAAACAGGGCAATCTCTGACGTCCAATGAACACTCAATAAAGGACCCCACCACCATTCCCACAGATGCATGTGCAGCCACATATATGCAATTGTACTCACACATATGCACACACACGCACACATGTGCACACACACACACTTCATTTTTATGTTTCCCTACCATGACCCACAGCAGACATGAAATACAGCCAGCTGAGTTGGCTCTGCAGCTGGTTAACCATCCTCTCTTAAAATTGACAGAAGAAGGCACAAAGTGATAAGAGATGAAGACACTTTAGGTGGGCTCGCTAGAGTTCTCAGGCTGGTACCAACAGTTCACGCACTTGACTGCTACCGAAAGGCTGGGTCCATCCAGAGTTTCTCACAACAAATACCAGGCAATCTACTACTGAAAACTGGCCACAGACATCCCAGGCAGCACAGTTCTGCTGTGACATGTGGAGGTGGCCACAGTCAGAGCCAACTGATGAGAAGCTGGTACCCAGAGAACCTGGATGCTTCCATGACACCTGGTGACAACAGGGGGATGCTGATACGGAAACGGGACAGGTTTGGAGGCCACGCTGAAACCAAACCCACTGCCGCTGGGTCATTTTCTATAGGACAGGGTACAGCTGCCTCACGGGACTTCCGAGGAGCAGCTGGTGGATTTGAACTGCTGACCTTCTGGCCGGCAGCCAAATGCTTAACCACTGTACCACCAGGGGCCCAGCTTAGAGGCAGGTAGGGAAATGACAGGCCACGGTATGCAACCTACTTCCGCCCCAAGCTGGACCCCGAAGATGGGAGCCACAGGTGAGATGACAACTTTTCAGTACCCGGGATGGCGGGAGGGGACCTCTGCCTGAAGCAGGAACCATTTTGTCACTCACTGGGGATGTAGCCACACTTCCTCGTGGCCGGGAACCCAACTGACCGACAGACTCTATAGCTTTTCTTGTTTCAAATTCAGAAATGACTCACAAATGCTGTACTGCTTTACCCTATACAAACGACCTTCCATAAGCCCAGAGAAAAGGTCCTTGAAGCCAATGTTACAAACACATCTGTGTAAATAAAGGGAACAGGTGTGATAAAATCTTGATTGTAGGGACTATCCAGAGTTTTATCCTTAAGAAAAAGTGTATCCATCTGGTCCTGAGAGCAGGTTTTCGCATGGAGTGACGTTTGTTCATTGGGGGACTGGAGGGTAGAAGTGGGGAAGGCGGGATGTTGTTAAACCCTACAATTATCCTTAAGTTTGTTTCTCAACACGTGGCATCCCAAAACTGGTACACTGTCATGTCACCAGCTCTGCCAAGGCAGCGCACAATAAACTGAATCCCTTCAGCAGATGCTGGTGACGTGGCGGTCACAGATGGGCTGGAGGTGGGGGGTCATGCCAGGCAGAGCTCAGGCAGCCCCAGATCCAGCCAGATGTCCGCTCTCCACTGCGTGCTGACTACAAGGCCGGTGTCTACAGGGCTCAGCGGGTGGCTGGAAGCTCACTAGACGCCCCCTGGCCCCGCCGTCTCCTCCTTCTCTAGCCTTGTTCCTGCCCAGTTCTGCACATTATTCTACATTTTGGCCAATGTGGTGACATGCCACGGCAGGCAGCATGGGGCTGGGAAGGAGGGGAGCAGCCAAAGCCAAGCCAAGTGCCGTCTAGGAGCAGGCAAGGAAGAAACCAAAAACAAATAGACGCATGGCATCAAGTCGAATCCAACTCCTGGCACCCAGATAGGGGTAAGACAGGTAACAAGAATGGACTGATTAGACGTTACAGTTTAGGACCACCTTGGCGTACCGATGAACACGATCCAGGCTGGACTCATTATTCTGTGTCAATTATTGTGATGTTGTTGTTTTCTTTCACTTTCATTTCAACAGAAATTAACCCATTTTTGTGGAATAGTAAAAGTGTCATGGGCCCTAGGCACTGTGCTACTCTGTCTAATGGCTCAGTCAGCCCTGTTTGGGGGGCCACTTAGGGGGCTGTCTGCCTTCCCAAGCAAGCTCTCATCCTCCCATCTGTCCTGATAGGACATTTCACAGCAAGGAACTGCTCCAGCTGTCTCAGACATCAAGTGCTGCTATAACAGCACTGTGCTACAACACCACAAGCAGATGGTTTCAATCAGGATAAATTTATTCTCTACCAATCTAGAGGGCTAGAAGTCTGAAATCGGGATGCCAGTTCCAAGGGAAGACTTTCTCTGTCAGCTCTCTGGTAAGGTCCTTGTCATCAATCTCCTCCTGGTCTGGGAGATTCTTAGCACAGGGACCCTGAGTCCAAAGGATGCACCCTGCTCCTGGCACTGCTTCCTTGGGGCTGTAAGGAACCCCATCTCTGCTTGCTTCCGTCTTTTATATCTCAAAGGATATTGATGTAAAACACAATCCCCTCTTGTACGTAGAGTCCTCCCTCATCAACCTCTAATTCCACCTCATTATTGTCTTAGAGACAGGATTTACAACACATGGGAAAATCACATGGAGGAGGGAAGGTTGGACAACCACACACTAGCAGGAATCACGGCCTAGCCAAAGCAGCAGATATTTTGAGGTGACATATTTCAATCCATGGCTTTCTAAGTGAATTTTTAATTCAGTTTTTTGGGTTTTTTTTCCCTCACTGGACGTGAGAAGAATGCATCAACACTTACCACCAACCGATGGCCCTCCCTCCCGTAACCTGCCACTCGCTTGCAACCATGCTGACTTTTACCTTTTCAGATGCTGGGAAATTACACCTCCCCAACCCTACAGAGCCCTCCTCTTGTTTATGTAAAGACCCAATTAAGCCAGAAATAGAATTTAGCACTGCAAACATTGTTTAAAAAATGTTAAGACATTCAGTCCAGAGCTCCCGTTCATTGTTCTCTGCTGAAACCTAATATCAGTAACAGCACGTACCGAGGACTGGGATGGCGAATTCATAATGAAGTCCTTGTCCTGGAAAATATGTGCGCACCTCGTTGCTTTATTCGGCCGGCACCCATGGGGATGGGAGTTCGCTGTGTCTAACACAGCACTTTTTTCAGCAGTAGGTTTGCAGAATAAAACTATAAATCGATTCTTTCCGTGGGGTTGCCCGCAGGGGAAAAGAAGCCCGTGAGGTCACCTAGACCCACGCCCCGCTGCTCTGCTGCCAGGACGCAGCTTCTGCACAGCGCCGGCTGGGCCCATTTCTTTCCGGAGACTGGAGTTTCCTTCAGCACATAGTCCTGGGCATATTTTAACACATGTCATTTCAATTATTTCTTTATCTGGCTTACTTCACCTTGGGATTAAAAACTACTCAAGGCCAAGATAGGAGGCCTTGGGAGGCAAAAGTTATTAAATGCTCAGCTAGTAGCTGAAAGATGGGCAGTACGAACCCTGCCACAGGTGCCTCAGGAGACAGGACTGGTGATTGATCTGCATCTTAGAGGTCTGGGCCTTGAAAACCGTGGTGAGCGGTGCAGCTCCGCTTGCATTGGTTGTGTTGAGTAGAGATCTATTCTACAGCCACAAACAACAGTACCAACAAAGATCAAAATAGAACTGCGTAAGGGACATTGGGTGGCTGGAGGCTCAGGAGCAAGGTCCCAGATAAAATCAGACATAGGCTTCCCTCTGTTGGGTCTGGAAGTCTTTGTATGGCATCAGTCTTTGTTCCGGGTATCTCTGTCAGAGCAGCACCAGCTGACTACAATACTCAGTTTCTCCCAAAGGGAGGATAATAATGACCTTTCCAGATTAATACAAAGATGAGGACGAGTGTGATGGGCGGCCAGCACAGTGTAGCTTTGCAGGAACATTAGCCGTCACCATCCTCGTCATCACTCCCCACCCTCTCTGTGTATCCATATCATCTTGCATAATAATTAGCACGTGCAAATGTCTACTGTCCAACGACGGCACAGCTTCTCACGCAACCCTTTTGTCCACGAGGAATAGCTCGAGAGTGCAATGTTTCTCAGGGTTGCCTTGGTCTTTGACAAAATTAATTTTCACTTGAGTTTTTTTTCTTCTTTCATGTACTCTTCCCACTTCCTGAAGGTCTTGTTGAAGACTGGAAAACAACTTGGTAAGGAAGTTTTCCAGCGAAGATGCTGTTCCTAACAATGGAGTTTTACTTCGGGCCAATTTCTGAACAGATTCTCGGCGCCCAGGGCTGCAATCACGAGAAACGTGAGCCTGCCATGAAAACGTGGCTCTGGAGAGAGGTGTCAAGCTCCGGGCTCTCTGTGTGTTACCACAACTTTTAAGGATTATTTGGCTTATTGCTTGTAAGGTAACTCACTCACCTGTCCCCTAAGACCAGGTTTTTGTTGCTTCCTGCACATGTGAAAAAATGCCTTTCTCCATCTACACCAAACAAGCAGTTGTTGTCATCACTGGAGCAGCCCGTGAAACCTGAGTGGGGTGATCGAGTGACGCAGTGCAGCCCTGCCGCCTAGGCCTTTTCAGCTCCCGCCTCGTCGGGGAGCCACATCCATCGGCCTGATAAAACTTGGCGTTGGAGTTTTGTGGATTTAGACATGTTTTTTTAAAAAAATCAAAGAAAATGCTTTCTTAAAAATAGTAACACTGGGAAAGGATGAGGTTAGGCTTCTTTCTGTTGATGGAAACCAATTCATGGGAGTAGGAAGTCTAGGTTTGGGTTGTTGTTTGGTTGGTTTTATTTTTCTTTTACTTTTTTTTTTTTTTTTTGAGACATTACATAACTGAGTGTAACACGCAGTACAGGAAACGCTTTTCCCCACGCACCTGCACAGAAAACCCACCTCAACAGGTTCGCCTTGGCCGTCAATCTGTGGGACCCAGAGCTAAGCTTGAAAGCAAAGGTGAAATAAAAGACGAAAATTGCCCAGCGGCCCGAGGAGTCAGCTATCCAGGGGGCCCCCGCTGAAACCCCATCTTCAGGGTAGAGTTTCAGATGCATTTTGATGTTTTGGTCACCTGACCCAAGTGTTGCGGTCCCATTGGCCTCCCAATGCACAGGCTGAGTAGTGATGTAACCAGAGTGTGTGGGAACGGGGAGGATGTGACAGATACCATTTTCCCCAGTCGTTTATTAGACTTGGCTACTAATTCTGCTTGTTAGTCCGTTTGACTGCTGGTTATCAGGAAATTCGAACTACTTAAAGGATATAATGAGTTTATCTAGACCCTGGGGTGGAATTTAATCATGTTTATGTAAAATTAAACCACAGTTACAGAAAACGGTAATTTGTGTGATTCAACTACTTATATTTGAATTTGGTAACAGGTATATTTTAATGTATCTCTGGTTTGGTTTTCTGAACTCCTGGGTTTTTTTTTCCCCTGTAACAGAAATCATTCTTAGCCAGCCAAGAGCCGTCTTAAGTTGCTTAAAAAAATCTAAATGTGTTGGTTTATTCCTAATTTTTCTATCCTTTATCTTAATCCTACAGTGTTTCTATCTGAACAGAATAAATGTTTATATTCATGTCATTTGTCTCTGTGGTTACATTTGGCCTTTAAAATGCTGACACTATACCAGAGACAAGCAAGAGAAGAAATTACCTCTGTTTGACTAGAATAAGCAGAACCAGTTTGGCAAACTTTAAGTGTAGCAACCAGGCAGAGCGGAGCAGGAGCAACCTGCGCTGTGCTACCAAGAAGGCTGCACGTGAAGAAACCAGAGTGCATGCAGACTTCCCAGCAAACAGAGCAGATTTCGTGCTGCTAACAACATCTAAAGGGGTTGCCCTCAGCTCTCAATCTCGGCCCTGCTCTTCACCCAGAAGAGATGACGTCAGTCATTTCTAACACTCACGCATTATTTTTCTGACTCATCCATGTGAGTTTGCAAAAACTTCCCAGAATTCCGAATCTCCTTGAGGCCATCTTGGAGTCTGTTCTTCCCAAGACCTTCTGATTGATTTTATGACAGACAGCAAATGTCACCGATCCCTACTGAGCAGTATGACTGGGCTTGATAATAAACTCCCAGCATGCTTTTTAAAAATTCACTGTTGTTCTAGTCCAGTGGCATGCCTACTCATAGAAAATAGTCAACATTTTCCAGAGACTTATTCTAGGTGGCAAGAAAGGTCTTTCAAAAAGCAATCGCTCAGAAATCCTTCTCCCTGTCTAGCTGTGCAGCATGGCCGACACACAGGCAGCAGATCTGGTCTCTGACATCTATGCAGACCTGCCGAGAAGGGCATCAAACATTCATGGGGATTAGTGTGAGAACTGGTGTCAACAGGAGCAGCAGCCTGCTGCAAGTGGTACTTACATTTCCCTGTGCTGTGTGGTAAGCAGAGACTTTAAGAAGCCAGATACTCAGGTAGCACATATTTGGCTGTGGTCACCGCATTAGAGGCGCCCATACGTCCCCACCCAACATGGGCTCTCAGCTCCTCCTCAAGAGACAAGTCACATCCAAGCTACGCAAGTTCACTATGCAAAGTTTCTAACACTTAGATAAAAATGATTTAGTTACTTCCAGGTGCAGCCAAGTTCTTGGCAGGGAAAGTAGATTCCAGGTGTGTAATCTCCTAAAGAAATCTGTTGTCAAAGCTGGATAAAACCATCACATTAGAAAAATAGAAATTCCCCCACAAACAGAGTACAAGGTACAGCCAGGGAAACTCGGGGCTCCGTGCAGAAGTCACAGCATAAAAGTGAAACTCCCTCGTACTTGTGTAAACACTGCTCAGTTTGGGGCACCATTTCAAAAGAGGTCGGACTGAACACGCACGAGCACACAGAAATATGACATCCCCTCCGTGGGAGGTTTGGGGTGGGGACCCCGTGCCAGGCCAAACTCCAACACCCAGACAAAGGAAGAAAGAAGGCGCGTTTTATAGCTTACAGATTTTGTCTTCATTTGTATTTTAAGCAGCCGGACCGACCAAGTAACTCAATCAACGACAACAAAACAGAGCTGTGCCGCAGAGGGGAGACTGTCCCAGCAGCCTGACGAACCGGGAGGCCGTAGCAGGGCTGGGAACCTGGGTTGGGGAGGCAGGAGAGGGACCGGATGTTATGGAATATTTAAGCTGCATAATGCAATGCACATTTATTAATTGGTTTCTTTTTAAGAGGCCCTTATTTGTGGCGGGTTTATGAACAACATAGCACGTACAGGACACTGGAGCTCTCCGGTCTTCTGTTTACGTGTCCATATGTTCCGAAGAAACGAGCAGCATGCTGAATGGCAGTCCTAGCTACTCTTGAAGTGTCTGCCAGGGCTGTACCCCAGGGAGTTGTCACCACCAGCTGAACGTCCTGTGGGTCACTTCATTTAAAAACCACATCACAGAGGCATTATGTGATTAGATGTGCTGCTTTTAGAAGCCAGTTGGGGTGTGGACTTTGCAGCTGGTTCACAAAGACTGATGAGGCAGGCTTTGTCGACATCCAGCCCGGAGTCTCTGAGCAGCCCTTGACGGTACAGACACACAGACACACAGACACACAGACAGAGGAGGAAACATGCCACCCATCCATCATCAGCAACTGCCTTGAACACAGGCTCTCAAAAGAACGACTTGCTTGGTCAGAAAAGGCCTCAGCCGCTGGTAGGAATTGGCCTCACCTGAACATTTCAGCAAGCAAAGGGAGGTGTCATCGTGATCGCCATCTGGACTACTTGTCACGAAAGGCCCAGAGTAAATAGAGAATCATGCTATTTCCATGTTCCACAAGTTGTACCAACATTGAAGTATTTTACTAATGAATTTGAAAACCTGTACTTCACTCTCCCAGCTATACATTTCACAACCTGGGCACTGGAGAAAAGACCCCAGACAAGAGGAAGCATGCCTTTTCCAGGAAACACGAGGAATGTGCCCTTGGCTCCCAGGACAGCTGGGGAGGGGAGGCCAGCATCTCCTGCAAGAGGTTCTGGGGGCTTCGGGTGAGGTGGCTGCCAGTGCGTTCGTTGTTACATATGGCCCACCACTGATTATCTGTGAGAGGAGAATTCACTTAGGCCTCTATAAGGTCAGGCCCACAGAGGCCTCAGGCTGCCTTGTCAAGACAGAACGAAGCCCTGAAGGCATCCAGGCAAGAACACCCAGCCTGTGGATAGGCTAGAGGGTGGGCGTTTCCAGCTACAGTCACAAATAACAGCAATGCTGTCATCCCTTAGAACACTCAGGGAGCGGTCACCTGCCTTTTCAGTCATCTTAGACTTCTACGAATACTGGAGACTGACTATTTGGTTGTAAAAGTCACTTTTCCAGTCCCTCCCACTGCAAATGCATAAAGTCTGGGGAAGGCGACCTCTGTTTTGTGAAATGTAAGCCAAAACACTCTGCTTGTGACCTGCATTCCCCATGTCCAGGGCAAGGAAAGGATTCACGGGAGTTCATGAAGTGTGGCAGGAACTGAGTTGGGGGGACAGCCGTGGTGTGCCCACGGGCTTGCGAAAGCAGGAAGACCTCTGGCCACCTCCCTGATGGCACAGCTGGGTGCCTACATGCTGAGAAGAGGGTTCTCTAGTGACACAGCCTTGCTGGTGGGTTTCACAGTGATGGTCCCAGAGGCCTGGCTCCCTCAGCCCCACCACAGTCACCCAGGTTTTCTCACTGCTTTCTGAAAGTGCAGCAGCAGGAAGAAACACGGAGGTGAGCAGGGGGAGCGGTGAAAGCAGGGAACCAACTCTGTCCTGCTGGGCTGCTTGCCACCTGTCTGCAACGCCAACATCCTGTTCATCAACCTCATGATGAGTCTGTCTTTCTAGTCATGAGCTTGCTGATCAAGCACTCATCATTCCCAATGGCTTCATAACTACTTAAAGAAAAGAAATCTCAGTTTCTTATATTTGCATCTTTAAACTGATAAGAGGCACAGAACGCACAGGTTCCTGCTGACCTAGAATGTGGGAAGATGTCCTGGACCTCACCACATCAAACAGAGGCAGACCTTCCCTGAGTCTATGTCTTTAGCTCTAAAACCACAGTATCACCTCGTCTGTCTGATTTGCCCTAAGATGGTTGGGAAGACTCAGGTGAGCTCATGACTACAAAATTACTTTAAAAACATGAAGCACAAATTTAGGAGGTGGTGGTGATTACAAGAAGCACCCTAGGGACACTGTGGTCAAAGCACTCAGCCACTAACCAGAAGGTGGGCAGTTTGAATCCACCAGCTGCTACACAAGAGAAAGACGAGGCCGTCTGTTCTGTAAGATGACAGCCTTGGAGACACTGCGGGCAGTTCTACCCTGTCCTATAGAGCCATCAAGGGTCGGAATTCTACTCGATGGCAGAGGATTTATATCTGTGTGTGAGGGACAGAGAGAGAGAGTGAGAGAATACAAGAGGAGCCCTGGTATAGTGATAAAGCTCTCCACTGTTAAGGGTTCAGACCCAACAGCCGCCCCACAAGGGAAGGACCTGGCAATCTTCTCCCATGAAAATTAGTCTTGAAAACCCTACTGGACAATTCTACTGCGTCTTGTAAGGTCACCAGGAGTTGGCATCAACTTAATAGCAATGGTCTTGGGTTATTTTGGTGGGTGATTACAAGAAAGATTGCAAGTGAAAACCACCCGCGTTGATGAAATTACAGCTTAGTACTTGTCACATGAGAGTTTTGATATTTTGAGGCACCCAGGACTGGGATAATAGTAAAAGCTCATAAGCACAAAGGTGGTCCCTGAATGAAGCATTAAAGACACAACACGTACTTTAAAAAAAAAAAAGATTCAAATAAACTGCTCAAACTAACACAAGAGTTCAGTGAGGTATCAAGATATAAGATAAATATAAGCAAATCAGTAGGATTCCTTTATACCAACAAAGACATCATCAAAGAAGAAATTACCAAATCAATACCATTTACTATAGCTCCCCAAAAGGTAAAATATCTAGGAATAAATCTAACTAGAGAAGTAAGAGACCTGTACAAGGAGAACTACAAGACCTACTGCAAGAAACCAAGAGAGACTTACATAAATGGAGAAACCTACCCTGCCTACGGATAGGAAGACTTAACATTATGAAAATGTCTATTTTACCCAAAGTGATCTACATACACAATGCAATCCCAATGCAAATTTCAATGACATTCTTTAATGGGATGGAGAAACAAATCACCAAATTTGTTTGGAAAGGGAAGAAATCCCAGATAAGCAAAGCACTACTGATGAAGAGGAATACACTAGAAAGCCTCCCAATACCTAACCCTAGAACCTACTTCACTGCCACAGTAGTCAAAACATCCAGAGACAGATAGACCAATGGAACAGAGTCAAGTCCCCAGAGACACTACCATCTTCTTATGAACAGTTGATATTCAACAAAGGCCCTAAAATCATGAACTGGGGTAAAAACAGTCTCTTTAACAAATGGTGCTGGCAAAATTGGATATCTATCTGCAAAAAAAATTGAAACAAGATCCATATCTCACACCTTACACAAAAACTAACTCAAAATGCATCGAAGACCTAAATATTAAATCTAAAATAATAAAGATCATACAAGAAAACATAGAGTCAACAATGGAACTTTTAATACACGGCTTAGACAGACTTCAAGCTTGACCAAAAAGCATGATCAACAGAAGAGAGTACAGATAAATGGGAACTACTAAGAATCAAACATTTATGCTCATCCAGAGACTTTATCAAAAGAATTAAAAGACCACCCAGAAATATTTGGCAATTCTATGTCAGACCAATGTCTGATCTCCATAATCTACAAGGTACCACAAAATATCAACAAGAAAAGGGTAAATAGCCCAATTAAGTGATGGACAAAGTAGATAGACAGATGCTTCACTGAAGAGGACATCCAAGCAGCCAAAAGACACATGAGGAAACACTCACAATCATTAGCTATTAGAGAAATCCAAATCAAAACTACAATGAGATACCATCTCACCCCAACAAGGCTGGCCATGATCCAAAAAACACAAAACAACAAATGCTGGAGAGGCTGTGGAGAGACTAGAACTCTCCTATGTAGCTGTTGGGATGGCAAAATGGTACAACCTCTATAGAAAGTACTCTGGTGCTTCCTTACAAAGCTGAAAATAGATACACCATTTGACCCAGTAATCCCACTGCTCAGAATATATCCTACAGAATCAAGGGCAGTCACATGAACATATATATGCACACAAATGTTTATTGCAGCACAGGCCACAACAGCAAAAAGATGGAATCAACCTAGATGCCCAACAACAGATGAATGGATAAACAAACTGCGGTACATATACTCAGTGGAACACCATGCAATGATAAAGAACAATGATGATTTTAGGAAGCATCTCGTAACCTGGTTTCAACTGGAAGGCAGTTGGTGGCAAAAGGATAAATATTATATGAGACTCCTACTACAAGGACTTAAAAATAGACTTATGTATAGAAGAGAAGACTCTTTGACAGCTGCAAGGTGGGGAGGGAGGGAGAGGGCTGCTCATAGATTAGATAGTTGATAGAAGTTTGGTTGGGTGAAAGCAGTGACAGCACACAGTAGAAAGAAAATCAACTTAACTGGACTTCAACATAAACTGAAAACTCTTCTAGTCTTAACCCAATATTGCTAGGATAGACTAGCAGGGGCAAGGGTCTGGGGACTGTGCTGTCAAGGGACTTCAGGGCCAATTGGCATAACTAGCCTATTGCTAAGAGAGTCTTCTGCACCCCGTATTCATGAGTGGTGTCTGGGGTCTTAAAAGCCAGCAAGCTGCCATCTGAGGTACACCCAGTGGTCCCAACTCAACCAGAACAGATGATTATCAAGAACAACAAAGTCATAAGGAAAAAAGAGCCCAGGAGACAGAAGGACCCATGTGAATGGGTGACTATATCACCATGTGACCAGAAGAACCAGACAGTGCCCAGCCACCACCAAAGATAGCTGCAATGGGGCACACAATGTTGAGCCCCAGTTGGCAACACAAGAAAAAAAGGGGTACAGCTCAAGAACTCCACTAAAGAACCACAGTTGATGATCTGGCAGCCTCAGGATTCCCCTGGGAGCATGGCCCCTAGACCTGCTGCTGCCTCTGACCAGAAAACATTACTGAGGTCAACTCTTTGGAAGGAATGGATTGGACTCAGGGACACAATGTAACCATATGGTATGTGTATTTTATGGTTCCATGCATCTGTAGGATCCTGCTTACTGGACTCTTACTAGAAGGGAGAAAGGAGGGGACAGGAGATTGTTAAGAGGATATGACATATATAAGGTGGAAAGGAGGAGTGTGGTGTCACTGGGCATGGAGAGCAGAAGGAGCTGCAGATAGGCAGGCATGCGAATTTAATTTGGACTGTATACTTAATCACAATAAAAAAATAATTCATGGTACTGTATTTCTATTTCACTTGTACTTCCCAAAGGTTAGAGCCTAGTGGCGCAATAGTCAAGAGCTTGGCTGTTAACTAGGATGTCTGCAGCTCAAATCTGCCAGCCACCCCTTAGAAGTTCTGTGGGGCAGTTCTATCGTGTCCTGTAGGAATCATCTCGACAGCATGGGTTTGGTTTTGGGTGGTGGATTAGCCCAAGGTTAGGAACACCGACTGTCCATCCTGACAAACACCAGGAAGTCACCTTTGTGTGCTCTGTCAACAGGAGTCACCTTCCTTGAAAGACGTCTGGTCACAGTCACCAGCAGGCCTCCTGTTAAACTGCCGTTGTGGACTGCTCTATCCAGGTGCCACGGTTTCTATCCAAATAGACAGGACACATTTTGTTGGTATCATCACCCACAGCATTTTACTTTTGAATCTCTGGTTCTGTCCCGAGTAGACACTAGGTAGTGGCAGGATGGAAGAGTGTCTAGAATATTGGCAATGAAAAATCTACGCTAAAAGAAAGGAGGGGTTTGGCAGGACTAAGACAAAGATTTTATTTTGCATTACCAATTGCTTCTCTAGCAAGTGAGCACTTGCTGCCGTCCGGGCTTCTTCTTCAAGGTGTCTGCCCGTGCCCCCACCCACAGCCACTCTGCAGCCCCTCTGAGGCCCGGGGGACACAGACCAGCCAGGAATTCTATTCACAATGGAAGCTACGCCCTGCATTGGTAGCTGGAGCTGGCAGCAGAGTTTAATGCAGACAGCATTCAAGGTCAAAATCAGATGCAGAGGGTCTCTTCCCAGGGGCCACTTCCAGAACAACCATCGTTAGTCCTCCAATTTAGCACCTAAGGGCTGATGCTTCAAATCCACCCAGCGGTACCCACGAAGAGAGACCTGACACTCTGCTTCCATAGAGACCACAGCCCAGAGTCCCAGGGAGAAGTCCTACTCTATAGCACACGCGGTTGTTGTGAGCCGGGAGCAAGACACCAGTGGGTTTTGTTTGTTTGGTTTGCTACTCTCAGACTCAAAACAAGGCTCGAGCGAGAAGAGCCACGCTGTCCACCAACACGGAGACTCACGGTGCTGCTGGGTGGCCTGGAGGGCGGGGACGCGCCATCCCTGCTCGGCTGCCAGTGAGCCGAGCCGCCGAGGACGAGGACGGCTCTGCAGGTGGAGGGAAGGAGATGGCCTTGCTCTCTTTCTCGTCCACTTTCAATCTCCTGCGCTAGGACTCTGAAGTCCTGCCTCCCTCCTTTGACTGTCCATCCTTTGTCTTGTGTGGACAGTGTGAACTCGGCCCCCAGAGCCTGTGACTCTGCGCTCCGCGTGTCCGGCCCAGACCTTGCCAAAGAGGGTCTCACTCCCCCTGCTGGTGGCCTTAACAAGAACCCGAACGCCAGAGCCTAGTCTCGTCTGAGCACAGGAACTGCTTAAAAAATAATAATAATAATAATACTTTTTGAGTTAATGTACGTTGCGAAAACTACATCAGAAGAAGAAAGAAAAACACAAAGGAAGGCAAATTTTAGGTGAGAACGTAACTCACTAGAATACAAATAAATTAGAGCTATGATATCATTTTTCTAACCAGCTTTGTGATTTGATTTGAGAGGCATAAAACAGACACCTTTGTCTGTTTTCCCTTTTGGTTCCCACACTCCTCATTTTTGCGGTTTGTGACATTACCCTTTGTCTCTAAGCTCTAGACTTCTACTTAATAAGCCCCAGTAAAGATGACGCGCTATCCTGGAGCAGCGGTAGCACTCTCCACCTGTAATTGCTGTATTTGCGCTCACTGTTTCCGCGCTCCGGTCAACAGAGGCTTTAGAATAAAGGGCAGTGGAGTCGGGAGGAGGAGGAGGCAGCGGCTGCTGCAGGGGATGCTTGCCTAATTAGGAAGCAGCCTGGAGGAGCTCTCCCCAAATCAGATTCTGAGCCTGGATTACCTAAATCTGTCCGGCCACAGCCCGGGTGTTCATCCGTCTGTGGGTGACTATCGACATGCAGCCCTCTCTCCTCGTCTTGTCACCGTCCTCACAGAGATTATCAAAGCTCTCTTGCCAAGGCAGTATCCCCAAGGCAGCCAGATGCCTAGGAAAGAGGCCACTTTCTCAAATGACTTGCTTGACCCCATGTACTCTGCCACTTGTTAAAAAAAGAACATTTCTTTGGTGTTTATAACCACCTGTATTTGCATATCAAAGCGGAGCTTGTTCATGATTCTTTGGCAAATATCTAAGCCTCCTCAGTGTCCCACCCGCCCATCGGCCACTGGTTTGGATCTTTGTTTGAACACCTGACGGTGCCCTCACAATGTACACTGCCCTGGAAATCACCTAGTAATAAGAGGACTGGACTCCAGGCCAGGCCATCTGGAGCAGCAGTTGTGAGTCTGTTCCTGTCTAGCTGTGTGGCCCAGAACCAGTCACTTCATCTCTCATTTTCTCCACATGAAACACCAGGATAATCGCTAAGGTGGTTTCTACTTCTGTGGCTGTGCGCATTCATGGGAAAAGATCAAGTCGTCATCAAGTCAACTCCGACTCATAGCGACCTCACATTTGGCAGAGTAGAACTGTGCTCTGTAGGGTTTTCCCAAAATCTACCCTCTGCCTCCTGCTGAGTCAATTCTGGCTCACAGTAGCCCTATAGGACGGAGCAGAACTGCCTCATGGAGCTTCCAAAGAGTGCCTGGTGGATTCAAAGTGCCAACCTTGCCGCTAACAGTCACAGCACTTAACCACCTCACTGCCAGCGTCTCTGTAAGGTTTCCAGGGTGGGATTTTTCGGAATTAGATGGCCTGCCTTTCCTCTGAGGTGCCTCGAGGGGGGACTAGCCCTCCAACCTTTAGATTTGCTGGTGGACTAGTTCACCAAAGCTCCTGAGAGGGGGACCAGATGGGCTCTGAAGTTGTTCCCAACATGACTTCATGACTCAAATGAAAACATTCAAATCATTCCAGTTCTATATCTAATAGAAAAATGGGTATTGTTCTGAATCATTTAATGAAACAAATATTCTTTGCTTCATACTAGCTGGAAACCCTGGCGGCACAGTGGTTAAGTGCTATAGCCGCTAACCGAAAGGTCACAGTTCACATCCACCGGGTGCTCCCTGGAAACTCCATGGGGCAGTTCTACTCTGACCTCTAAGGTTGCTGTGAGTCGGAATCCACTCGACAGCAGTGGGTTGGGTTCTTGGTTTCCGTACTAGTCTGTATGGGAGATTTTTAAATTGGTTTACAAACACGTGTTTAAAGTGAGTGTCTGACTAGAGAGGATGCGCAAGCTTGCAACCGTTACAAAGCAGAGACTTTTCCAGATATTATCATTAGAGGGACACATCATGACACCACGTGCCAAGTTGTTAAAGTGACCCTTAGCTATCATCAAAAAGACAATGTGGTTTTTGTGGCTAATAACTTAGATTTACGAAGTCATACCAAACTAAATTTAAAAGGTTAGTTGCCGTCGCAGCTTCAGTTTTTTAAAGCTGTAAATTTCCCATGCTAAAGCCTTTAAAAGCCACTCAGTGGTTAAACTGTTACAAAATAAACTCAGTGTTAAATTGATTCCACTTGAGAACTAAGACTCTCCGCTAATGACACACATTTAATTTGATTTTCCATATTATTGTTCTTAATTTAAAAATTGTAAACATGAGTCACTAGCACCTTCTAAGTGCTTTCCGTGTGTACTTAAAACGCAAGCTACGTCCCAAGCCCAAACCGACCGGTCAGCTGGCGATGGTGCCACCGTAATGCCCAAAGTGGCGATGGCGCCACCGTGCGCGCATGGTTCTTCCTAGGCACTGTCACTGTCCTTTGTCAAGTAAAACCACAGGGATGGGCAGAAAAACTCCACCTGGGAATGCTTTAGAAAGCAGATTACCAAATAATTTAGAGATTCCAAACGTACAAATTATATACAGAGAAGGTAACAGGAATTTGATTTCTGATCTTTCTAATCAAACTGGGAGTCCTCGTCTCAGAATTTTTCTGAAGCATTAGCATAACTTTGAAACTTACTCTGCAAATCTGCAGTGTGTTACAGAAACATTAGAGTTAGCCCATTTTAGAGTTGGCGTCAAGTGTTGTCTCTCCCATCGACTTGGGGTTGAGGCACACAGGGAAAACGGCTTTCACCTAGAGTTCACACTATAGCATTTGTCATTTTCTGGTTATAACATGCTCTCCTTTCTGTCTCATTTACTTGCTGGTAACACCACATCTGATTTACTGGCCACAATGAATAAGACCAAGGAAGACTTGATGCCTTTAAATTACGGCGTTGGAGAGGAACACTGAACCTACCATGGGCTGCCAGAAAAAGGAACAGGTCTGTCTCGGATGAAGGACAGCTAGAGTGCACCTTGTGAGCTGGGATGCTGGAGACTTCCTGTCGCATCCTTTGAACACGTTGTCAGGAGGGACCTGTCCTGGGAGGAGGACATCATGCTTGGTAGAGGGTCAACAAAAGAGAGGAGGACCCTCAGTGAGGCGGACTGATACAGGGAGGGCGCTGGTGAGCTCGCGCATAGCGGGGATTCTGAGGGGTTCTTTCTGCACTGCCGACAGTCACCGTGAGTCAGCGCTGACTCAGTGTCACCTAAAAGCAACAACACTCGTCCACAGCTACAGATCAACGACACTCTCTATAACCCTGGTATAGTGGGTTAAGTGCTGCATATGTCTGCTAACCAAAAGGTCAGTAGTTCAAATCCACCAGGTGCTCCTGGGAAACTCTATGGGGTAGTTATGAGGTCGCTGTAAGTCCGACCCAACTCTACAGCAGTGGGTTTTTTTTTAATATATACAAGTATATATAAAGTGTTTATATATACACAAGTATATATGAAGTATTTTATAGATAAAAAAATACATACTATATTCTTTATATATATACAAGTATATACAAAGTATATATACACAGGTATATACACAAGCACATATACACAGGTATATATAAAGTATGTATGCACAGGAATATACACAAGTCGGTTTACACAGGTATATATAAAGCATGCAGACACAGGTATGTATAAAGTACATATACATGCCAAGCCAAGTGCATTTTCCACACGTACAAACACAGACAGCGTGCAACAGGAAGCACTGCTGATATGTAAGCCAGGACTTTAAAAAGGAAAGTGCTTTTTGTACCTCCATTTCCACTCAGCAATTTGCTCTTAAAACTTCCTCTTAAGACTCTAAAATAACTTCATATGGCATAATCAGTAAGATGAAGATAAGACATTGTTTTAGTTATCTAGCTCTGCTATAGGAGAAACAGCACAAGGGGGTGGCTTTAACAAAGATAAAATTTATTCTCCCACAGTCTGAAGAAACTAGAAGTCTGAGTTCAAGATGCCAGCTCCCAGGAAAGCCTTCATCTCTGTTGGATCTGGGAAAAGTTCCTTGTCTGGTCCTGCCCTGGTCTAGGAGCTTCTGAGGTCAGGGACCCCGAGTCCAAAGGAGGCCCCCGGCTCCTGGCTCCTTTTCCCCCGGTCTCTCTGCTGTCTCCGCTCTTTTATATCTCAAAAAAGATTGACTTAAAACACAGCCTAATCCTGTGGATTAAATCCTGCCTCAATAACATAACTGCCTATAATCCCACCCCTTCAAAGTCACAGGGGTAGGGTTTACAACACACAGGAAAATCATGTCAGGTGACAAAATGGGGACAGCCACACAGTGCTGAAAATCACAGCCCAGCATGGCACACATTTTTGGGGAGGGACGGGGGAGACACAGTTCACTCTCTAACCGGTGGCATATACTTGACAAGATCGCTTTAAAAATCAAATGAGGTCATATGTACAACAAATTCAGAACACTGTCTATTGCATAAGAAGTATAAATAGATATTATTATTGGTTTAGTTTATGATTAGTTTATACTACAGGAGTTCATCTCAATTAAATTACTGTCATTAAGGATCTTTCAACTCTATGAAGTCTTTGAACTACAGAACCTCACATTCCATCTTTCCACTAACCCTACCAATTCTCCACTACAACATAATTGGTGCTATTTCTGCAAATACATCAAGAAAAGTTCTCCACTTACGTAGAGAGCAGCACCAGCCAAGAGACCCTCCTTTGGTGGTGGGAGTAGTCCATGTCCTCAGGGTTTAGGACAGCAGCCAGCAGCCACATGCTGCCAGTGAACACTGGAAATGTGACTAGTGTGATTAAGGAATTAACTCCTCATATTATAGTCGATTTTCATTTTAACTGAAAATAAAAGAGCCACAGTGGATAACAGCTACCATTCCACTGTCGTTACGATGGATTTGGAAGTCACACCTACCCTTGAACGTGTGGCTCTGCCGCCTCCCACATCTATGGCTTCAATCTCTCCGAGACTTGTTTTTTTGTTTTTTAATTTGTTAAGTAAAAAGAGTTATATAGACCATGTAGAATAAATGCAATAATATATGTAAAGAACTTGGTGTAGTATAGTTTAAAATACTCGCCTTCTTGCTTCTCTACCCACTTCAAATCTTGACCAAATGGCTCTTGTAAGGACGAGACACAGAGCAGAGAAAATCTTTCATCTCTTACTAGAGTTCAAAATGAAAAACACCAGTCTCTTGCCATTCTCACTTGCTCTGGTTGCCTGCGGCAACCGTCATCTGGAGTACAGACATGATGTTTGCTTGACCGAGATTCCCCCAGGATCCAACGACCCTCACAGAACTGCCCAGGGGCTCTTGCTCCCCTCAGTAGCCAGCCACGGTCCGGGCATCTTCTTGTTGCCTCTCGCCCCAAACACGGCCATCCCTGTAGCTGATGTTCTGAGAGTCTTGCGGTTCAGCACCACTAGCCCCGTCAGAGAATGCTGTGGTTAGGAGGCCCCTGGAGACAGCCTCGTTTCATTGAGAACTTAGCACAGTTACACACTTTATAAAAGGAGGTAGAGGAATTTGGGGGGATCATGGAAATAGAAGGGCAGTCTCTCCCAAAGTTCTCAAGAACACAACCCTAAAGATCTGAGAGACACAGGGCTTTGAACTGGTTCTTTCTGGTTCTGCTGAAAAGGTGCCTTTCCATCCCAGATATACGGCAGCAGAATCTAAATGTTAACAAGATCCGCAGGTGATTCTTAAGGGACCTGACTGCCATATAGACTCTGATTCAGTGTATTTGGGATGGAGAGGCCACACATTCTCAGCTGGGGGTCACACTGCAAAGAGCTGGTTGGGAGCCCTGGGGTGATGCCACCTCAAGACAAATCTGAGCAGAACACCATAAGCCCAGGTCTGTCACGAAGAAGTCTGGAAATAGAGATTGTAGTGTTAGCAACTCTTAAACCTAGGACTTAGCCTCCAGAAGGACAGGATGGGATCCAAGACTCTCCATCATCGGCCTCGGTCCCTTCTGACGTTATCTTGTGACAAAGCCTTTTCATACCAAGCCTTTTCTTTCATGTTTGAAAGATTTTAGCCAAGTTGGCTCCTTACCAGGGCCTGAGCATACAGACTCTGGAGAGCCACAGCTACACGAGAATAATGTGTCATGATTTTAATCCCCAAATAGGAAGGCCACTTATCCACTCAGCACTACAGCGCGTGTGCCAGACACACGTAGGGAGTGAGGTGGGTAAGAAATGTAGTTTTGTTCAGATTATGACTAATGGATACACAAGGGGAGAAGAACAGCAAGACCCTGTCGTCTGAGGCAGGCAGTGCTGTGGACAATGGTGGCTTGGTGTCATAAGGCCAACTCCTTATCGTTCGGTATTGGTGGGCTTTGGGTCTAGTTACAGGACTGTTCTATCTCTTTGTACTATGTGGATAACGCTACTTTATTTTGAGGATTACAAGGATTAATTAGACTATAAAGTGTTAACACAGTCACTACCATCTGGTTGACGGTCAACAAAGGTTTGTCCTCGGATATCTCAAAATGATGTTACAAGATCTGACAATTAAGTCCACGAACTTAATCGTTCTAAGTGCTACCTGCTTCATTGCTGAATATCACTATAGTCACCTTACAAGTACTCCCCTTGGAAAGCTAAACACTGGTGCCAGCTCCTAGTACGCCCTTGAAAGCAGTTCTGAAACTCTTTCTAGAACAGCCATTGTACACAGTGGCATGGTGGCAAGTTTGCAGAACCTAATTGTCTAATTGTCTGTGAGGGAGTTTTTAGCCAGTAAACAAATAACTATTGGAATACTCTCCCTGCTCACCTTTTCTGGCCCCAGTGAAGTTTTTTCTTGACCTGAAGATAAAAGCAATATTGAAAGGAAGACATTCAAATGACATTTGGGACATCAAGGGTAATGTGACAACAGCTCTGATGGCCATTGCAGAAAAAGAAGTTCCAAAATGGCTTTGAAGGGTGGACTAGACATTGACATTGGTGCATAGCTTCCCAAGGGGAGTAATTCAAAGATAACTGTAGGGATATTCAGCAGTGAGGTACGAAGCACTTTTGCTACAACAAGTTCGGGAACTTCGTTGTCAGACTTTGTGTGCTCATTCCATTTCACTTCCACAGTTAGCCCCAGTCTATCAGAAAGTACTGACTTCTAACACAGACCTCTAAAAGGGATCTCTCAAAAATTGGGCCAGGATGACGAGTTCCTCACACTTTGATTGACATCTAGGATTCAGTCCACCTGAGCTTGGCTGCTCACCAAGAAGTCAACAGTCAGAATCTGCCAGCCATTCCTTGGAAACCCCGCAGGGCAGTTCCACTCTGTCTTAAGGTGTTGTGATGAGTTGGCATTAACTCAATAAACAAAGTCCAAGCAATGAGGATTTTAATTTTCCCTGAGACATGAATTACAGGCACAAGATAGCCACAGGGCTTGGCCATCATCTGCCTGGGTTAGTTCAAACTCTTCTTACTGAACCCCAGGATTGCACTGCTGTTACCAAAGGGATCTTCTTCACTGTGAGTGTTGACAGCATCAATCTGTTTCTCCTTTAGGACACTATGCATGAGAAACAGACCCCTGTGGCTGTGGACACCTCTGCCCAGTCACAATTACACATAAGGAAGGCATCATTTCCTGTGTTTTCTTCTGTGTCACTTAACTGGCTCTTCTAGTGCCAGGTGGACCCATCATCTTACCGTCCGCTAAGCAAGTTCTCAGAAACTGGTGGTTCTGGGGTAGAAGTCCTGCCTCCCGTGTGGGAGGCCATGGTTCCATTCTGGCCAGAGTGCCTCCCAAACAGCCCTCACCCATCTGCTTGGAAGTGGAGGCTGGCATGTTCTACGATGTTGAACGGGTATGGCTTGGCTGTTCAGTTCAGACTAAAGATGGGCTGCGAAGAAGAGGCTGGAGACTTATTCTCCACAGTTGTCCAGTGAATGCCCCATGGATCCCACCAGATCCTGTGGATGGCCCAGGACCCAGCAGTATTTTGCTCCACTGAATGTGGGATAGTCCTGAGCTGGAGGCCAACTAGCCCACCACTAACAACAACCTCTCACCTCCGCACCCACCTCAGTGTGGTAGACGAAATTAAACAGACAGTAGAAAGAACTGAAATTATGATTTTTGAGGCCCATTCCAACTTGAAGTGCTGTGATTTTAAAGTTACAGAATCTAACTGTAAACTATCACTGTCTTCTTCCCCTCCCCCAAGATAAGTCATTCTGTTCTTTTCAACAAAATGGGGACGCACGTCCTTCTTCCTCTGAACCTACTCTGCCTCTGCAAAGCCTGATCCAGAATGGAGAGTGAAGCTCTTGATTTTCTCTTGCCTTAAAACTGTCATTTGTAGAAGCTCTTCCTGACCTCTTCGGCAGCCAGCTGGAGCTACTTCTTGAGCTGAGCGCCCGACGAGTGCCCCGCAAATCACCTCTTAACGGAATGACCCTGTTGGCGTTCTTTTACCCGTTAACCCACTGACCATGGCAGCATTGCTCCTGCCTTTCACTGCACGGACTTGTTCGGTGTTTTGCCTGTTCTCTACCCTCCGCGCCTGGCTCCGTTGTTGTTCTGTCTTCAACTACAAGTTGCAAAGTGTAGGGGCCACATTTCTTTTACTTCTCCCAGATAATGGGCTGTAGAGAGATGCTGTTTTAGTCAGCTAGGGCTGCTCTAACAGAAATACCACAGAGTGGATGGCTTTAACAAAGAAAGATTTATTCTTACACAGTCTGGTAGGTTGCAAGTCCATATTCAGGGTGTCCGCTCCAGGGGAAGGCTTTCCCCTTGTCGGCTCTGGAGGAAAGTCCAGTATTGAATCAGTCTTTGTCCAGGGAGCGTCCTGACGCAAGAACCTCTGGTCTGAAGGACGTGCTGTGCTCCCGGTGCTGCTTCCTTGATGGTACTGAGGTTCTCCAATTGTCCTTTGTCTCTTTTTCCTTTTATTCCTTGCAAGCTAAAAGCATTAAGGGTGGGGCAAGCCATACTCCAGGGAAACTCCCCCCTACAGCAGGAATTTACAGCCCCACCCTAATCCTTTAACATACAGGTTAGCAAAACCACACAATGGAGGACAGTCCCAAGATACTGGGAACCATATCCCAGCCACGTGGCTGCACACATTTTTGGGGGGACACAATTCCAACCACGACAGATGCCTAAATAGGCTTTTCAATTGACTGATTAACAGAGCGATGGACAGACCGATGGAGGGACGGGCGGATGCACCGGAGCCTTCTCCACTGGCTGGGCCAGCAGGCTGCCTTTACCAAGGCTCTGCTCTGCCTTTGCGCTCCACAGAGCGACAGGGGTGGGTGAATGACAGGGGTCAAGGTGCAGCTGTCCCCACCGCAACCACGGAGGAGGAAGTCTTGGAGAAGGTAGGCTGCTTCATCAGCTACGTGCTGCAAAACCTCTTGTGAGGCAAGCTGCAGGTTTTCACTTAGTTCTCAGGTACTTACTAGGGGCCACTTGTATATTTTAGTGGACAAGGGGAAAAAAAAGAAGTCTAGTCGTACACTTTTTCATGCTATGTTTTTATACACTTGGAGGGTCATTAAGCCCAACTGATTTCCCTGTGTTGGTAATTGATTTCTTTTCCTGGGCTGTTATACATTCTGCCCCACACAAATGGACTTTGTTTCATAAACCTAAAACCAACAAATAGAAGTAACTAAAACAGGCAAATCTCTGAATTTCCAGATTTAATTTAGAATGCATGTAAATTAAGGATTTAGGGGCTCAGAAAAGGCCCACATTCTTACTCAAGTAAACTGCTGCTGTAAGTTTTAGGGCACCACGCAATCCCACTCCCTGCCCCAGATTTTCTAAGCATTATATGTGGGCATGTCATTTACCTGGACATGTTATTTTCAAAAACTATGGTATTAATTTTTTTCTTTCCTCATTGTTTTAACCAGATAGAGCAGTAGGCAGGACATGCAGAAGCAAAGAGTAGAGGTCAGGGTTTTCATGAATTCTGGCTGGAAATACAGAGCTATGCTTCCAGGCATTGCACAGGAGGGCTGAGTTTTCAGGAGATGGACATTCCCAGGGCACCGACTGAAAACCCATTTGTCTCTCACTACTGAAAAAACACATCAACTCATCGTCAGTGGGCCAATTCTGACTGCTACTGCACCGAGCAGAGCTGCTCCACCGGGTCTCCAAGGAGCAGCTGGTGCACTGGAACACACAGCAAGTCAGTCAGTAACCAAGCTCTTAACCACTGAGCCGTCAGGGCTCCAAACAATGTGTGCATGTGTATGTGTGCACATGTGTGTATGTGTGTGCAGGACTCTAAAAAGTGAATGAACTAGAACACAGACAGACTTACTTTCAGAAGTTCACTCATTCAACAGGTATGGCCAGAGTCCTACTGTGTGCCAGGTGCAGTTCTAGGCTCTGCAGGGCATAGGTGAGAAGATACACAAGTGCTCTGCTCTCAGGAAGCTCGGTCTTTGCATAGCTGGGCTCATGGTTTGCTGGTGATGGATTAACAGGACACAGAGGACGATTGGTTGGTGCACTCAAGGCACTCCAGGCTCTGTCCCGACAGGTAGGCTCTGGAGAGAGGAGACCTACCAGAAGCTACAGGAGGAGCAGACCTGGGCCCGGGGTGGATCCTCAGTGTCCGCTCTGCAGGGACTGGCCCAGTGGTGCCTGTGCCTTGTGCTTCAGTGTTAGGGCCATCACAGTAAGATGCTTCTGTGGGCCTTTTGGAAACCTCCCTTAACCACCAATGGGTGAATGAAGACTTACTAAAAAAAAAAAAAAAAACAAAACGAGTTGCCTCGGAGTGGATTTCCAACTTAACGGCAACCACCGGATTTCAGAGCAGAGCTTCCTGCTGTGGAGCTGTCCACGCTATGAGCTGTCAGCAGTAGACTGTCAGACCTTTTGTTCCGAGGCACCTCTGGGTGAATTCAAACCACCAACCTTTCAGCTACCGGTGGATTTGAACTGCTGAGCATTTGGCTAGCAGCCATGGCTCTTAACCCCACACCACCAGGGTAGTCGAGTGCCAATGGGGTCCTAGAAGAACACTTCACGACCATTTAATTATGTTAGATTGCTTATAAAAAAAAGAATAACTTACAGAACAGGGTACACAGTATGACACTGTTTTAGCAAAAGGAAACAGAGCAATCGTAGCAAAACACGGCTGGACTCTCGGGCGCCACGTTGGCCGTGGATGGCTCTGGATAGGACAGTGGGCACCGCGCACTTGTGCCTCAGTGGGAACACACAGACAGCTACTTTCAGGTGCTTTCTAAATTTTTTACAATGAGAGTGTCCCCCCTTCTCCCCTCCCATGGGGAAAAGTTTTATCCCTTCCCTCAAACACGTGAGCTGTTGGCACAGTAGTAGGTAGGCTCCGTGGAAAAGGGGTGACCTCCTGCCCAGGAAACCACCTCATGTAGCTTATGGTGGTTTTGCTGGGCTTTGAGCACATTGGAAGTAGGGCTCTGAAGCTCTTCTTGTCCAATTTCAAGGTGCCTATTAGCCAGCGGCAATGGATGACCACAGTTTTTAAAGCCCTGGTCGTAGGGGCGCTGTATGGGTGGTATTTCATCACCTGGGAATAGCTAGTGACATTTACAGTGGCACTTGGCCTACCAAAAGAAATCATGCATTCTTCAAAAATGTCACAAAAGGAAACTATCCCAATGCTATCCAACAGCAGACCTTTCAACCACCAAAGTGAAATTAAAAAGAAAAAAGTATCACCATAACTCAGACAGTGCTGGGTTTAAACCAACCGACTAGCTAACTTAACCTGAAACACTTATATTTCTTTTTTTTAAAAGGGCAGGCTAGAAAAATAACACAGCACAACTTCTTGCATTTGGTCTTTTTCCCAACCTGAAAATCCTCTCTGGAAACAGCAGCCGCTGTTCTCCAGCGACGGGAGAATAGGCAGCGATTGTGTGGGCTCCGAGAGACCAGGCTTGTCACAACCTGGCAGATACAGTGAATGGCTAATCATCTGCTAAGACTTCACTACTGTCACTTTTCAGTCTTGCTGACCGGCACTTTGAAAAAAAAAGAGAGAGAGAACCAACCCTATTTAATTAGTAAAATAATCGTTCAGTTCTGATGCTCTATGGAGTTGTTGGAAAAGCTTGCTTTTATTTTGTGCCACTTTGTGTTAAAAGTTAGTACAATTCCCTTAGTTCGGTATGAGAGGTGAGAGCATTTGTATACTTAACCTACCTTGTCATTAAGAAAAAAAATTTTTTTAATTACTATCATTTTTGAAGCCTGATCCTTCTAGCTGCCCTGCGTGCCTGCAGCCGCTGAGAAATTCGTCCTGAATGGCAAACGGAGAACTCCAGCCTCCCAGAGAGAAAGGTGTGTTTCAGAGTCAGTCTGAGATCTGCCTCACCGCTGGTGTGAATCTTCTGGGACTCAGAATATGGAGAGGTAACGCGTAGCTAAAATTATAGATACAGATGATTAAAATGAACCACTTGTAACCCTTTGGAAAAGAATCTCTCCTCTGGAGAAAAGAAGGCTTGAGTTCACCTCCCTGAGCCCCTCACTCCTTTACCTTTAAGCTTTCTGGGGGCCAGCGATGCCAACCTTAATTAACAGAGCCCCACTAGACCCCAGGCGAGGGCTTAGCTCCCAGGCCCGGGTCTCCTCCTGCGCCTCTCCCAGGAGTAATGAACGAGCCGGCCTTCATTACTGGCAGCTGAGGGGAAGGGTCACTGGGAATGGATTTGCAGGGCCCTCATTGAAGGATCGCGCCATGCTGAGAAGAGCTGGCCTTGCTCGGGGCACCTGGTCATTAACATTGCTAATTAGCGGCCATTAATCAGGGAGCTGGCTTTTTTGTTGTTGTTGTTGCCTGTCACCGGCTCCGAGGAACCAAGTGAATCAGAAGATTGTTTCATTACCTCCACAAGAGGTGGAATGAAAGAGGTTCCCATCAGCTCCAGATGAGATGGATTAAGGGAAGGGGAGACAGCAGTTGGGGACGCTCGGGGGGAGGGAGCGGGGCGGGGGGGGGCCGGAGACCTGAGCTGTCTGCTAGGGAAAGGCAGTCACCTATAATTAATGAAATCTTCTGCAACCTAATTCTAATCACCGTGTGAGCGGGCCACCGAAGACCAAATTTCTGTCTTTTAAGAGCCTTATTTTTTTCTGTTGGCACAGGGAATTATCTTTCAGTCTTTTAACTTGGTTTGAAAGTCAGTACATTTCAGGTTTGATGTTCTCCATCTTCTCTCAGTTTGTTTGGTCTCGTTCCAAAGGATGACGAAGCCACTTAAATTTTTAGGTCGTTGTAACTACCCTGGGCTTTTAGAATAACTTCATTATTTTATCCAAATGCATACATTCCAACCAACGCTCAAAGGAAAACCAAACAGCAAATTCTACGGTTGTTAAGATGAGAATAAGACTGAAAAGTGCTTCGTGAGCACTGACTCTTCACTGCACCTACAAGGCAAAAAAGGACTAAAAAGTACTTTTATTGACTTGGTGTGACACTGAGAAGAACAGCTGTCTTTTAAAAATGAAGAGCACTGCATGCATGCACGCGCACACATGTGAAAGCTGGATTTTTAATACAAGTTTAGGGTGACGAACAGGTTTCCACGGGGTGTTTTCTCACCTAGAATGTTTGCTGTCACTTGTGCACAGCTATGATATCTACTTTTTGGAAAAAAAAAGAGAACCTTGGTAACAAGTTGCATGTCCCAGTGTTTTACTGTTTTGTTTTTAATCTAGAAAAAAAAATTTGCACGAATACTTATTTAATTAGCAGCTAATTGGCTGTTATGAATACACGCATTTATGTACTGAACGGTGTTCTCCCCGGGAGCTACAAGGCAGATCTCCTGGACCTATGTGGGAAATGCTCCCTTTATCAAGAAACAGTGAAGACCTGATCCAGCTCTCTGCTACACGCGGGCTCCGAGTGTCTCTGCAGTGGGTCACAGACTGTGATCTGCAGCGTCACTGCGTAAGCAGGAAGCAGACACGGCCTCGGTGTTTATTTGTTGTGGCCTTCCTGGGACACGTGTGATAAATACACATTTACACATGTCAGACTTAGCTCGTACTTCGAAAGCAAAATTGTCTGTTTGATGTGCCCGTGTTTCAAAACAATAAAAGGCTCAACCTGTTTTTGATGCACACATTTGCTCTGCTTACAGAGAACCCTGAAGCTGTTGGGGGAAAGAAACAAGCACATAACGGTAATCTGGGGAGCATTTCACCCGGGTGGAAACTGGGAACAGGATTTCTAGAACTTCATGGGAAAGCTGGCTGCTCCAGGGGAAGTTACACAAAGTACAGCTGAGAAAAAGTTGCATTCTGGCACAGAGTCATGCAAATGGGGCACATTCTTGGGTTTTCTCATGACAGATTGCCTCTGAGACCCCTGAGCCAAGCCGCAGCTATGCTAATGAGAGAGATGCATCAATGAGCAGTGTCATCCTGGGGGCTTCTGACAGGGACAGAGGGAGCAGGCGGAATGGGCTACAGAGGAGGAGGAGGGAGGAAGAGAGAGAAAGGAGCAAGGAAGAAAAGGAGAGGGAGAAAGAGGAAAAAGAGAGAGAGAGAAGAGGGAACAGTTGAACTTGTAATTATTAGGGCTAGGCCATTAACAAACAAAATTTACTTAGCGGTAGAAAGGGAAGACACAAATGAACAGTGCACTAATTACACCCTGTGTGAGTTGAGGGAGTTTGAGAAACAAAATAGAGTGAAAAGCAGGCAACTTTTTAAGCCCATCTGCCTGTCTGAATAAAAATGCAACGGACATGGGAAGCCGAAACGCTCCCATCGCGAGAGCAGCTTGGTGGGTTTTTAGGAAGAACTCCGTAAGACCCGAGAACCAATCCACGCCGGAAAAAGGAGCCTTTTCAGTCCTCTGAAGCTTTCTCATTTGAATACTGAAAAAGAAAAAAATATCTGTCAACGCACACATTTGCAGCTCCCTCGCCAAACACGGGCAGCTAGCTTGTCATCACAATCCTGTTGTGGGTTTTGTGATGTTTAAACACATACACAAAAAGATTATTTTAAAGTATGTATGTTTCTCTTAAAAATTACCAAATGATTACTTTTGTAGAAGCCTGTGAGATTTCTTTAGGAGTTACAGTGACCATACCTGTCACTCACTTCCTTCCCCACCTCATGAAGGCAACATTATTCATTTACTTTGCAATTGCCTGCTAGTCTGGGCTTCTAGCGCAGAATGTTTCTCACAGAAGTTAAACTAAAGCTACTTATTGAATACTTACTATATTGAAGGTCCTAAAAAGTATGTTTTATAAAGAACCTTCACAAAAATGACACTGTTAAATGTCAGATGCTCTAAAGCAGCTTCAAGTTCCCCAACATGTGAATAAATCCCCCTCATAATAACGGCGCAGCGAGCGTGGCCAAGCTGGGGCGACATGAACTATGAGACACCTTCCCAATGCCCCGCTCAAACTTGTCCAGTGCAGCTTCATCAACAGTGCAATGCATCACTGTTTTCCTGACAGTATCTTAGTTAATGAGCATCTTGTTTTAAAAGTACTAACAGACAGGGTATCTCTGCATTAACCGCTTTAATTCAGCTTTCGGCTGCAGCACTTCTGTTTTCGCTCTTTTAGCTGGGCAAACATGGAACTCAGAGAGAAACCGGAGTGACCATGGGGAAACTCTAAGTTCTTTCGTCAGTGAGTCCGGCATTCTGATCTGACACATCTGTACAGGCTGATGCTAGAATCAGGTCCTTTTCTTTGTTTTGCTTGAGTCCAACCAACAGGCATGGAAAGATTCAGAATTAAAGCTGGGGGGGGGAACCCTAACTCACTCTATTGTGTAATACAGTCCTTACGGTGCACTTTCCAAGACCACCCACAGTTCTCAGCCTGCCTAATGGACGATTGTATCAGCTGCTGCAGCTAATGACAACTCGATGAGTTAAAAATCAAGTGTGAGCACTCACAGCAATTGTGAACACAGGACGGATGACTCGTGTCATCCCCAGATAACCTTTGTTGCAAAATGTATCCATTCGCCTACCACGTTTCTAACTAATCAAGTACGTTATCCAGTAGATTCAGCTAAAAAAAGATTTTAATTTCTTAGATTAGAAATTAAAATCTATTGCCTTAAAAGGTCTGTTCACATGTGTTTAGATAATTCAAGATTCTGTACTAGCGGAGACTGTAAGGTGTGCTTCAGGGGTCCTGCAGAGTTCAGCTAACAGCATAATCATGAGCAGTGTTGTAAGCTGAGTGGTCACTATTGTCCATCACATACTTAAGAGATCCTGGAGTTTATGAACAGTGTCATAAACTGGTTACACACTGTTGTCCATCACGCACCTAAGAGATACCAGAGTGTCCTCAAGCTGTCCTCTGAGCAAGCTGTAAAGGCAGAGGAGAACGCATCTGGGGATACAGGCTGCGTGCAGCAGTCCCCCTTCCTTCTTTCCTGCCTCCCTTTCCAAGAGGGGACATTTCTTTGAAGTCTCCTGGTTTTATTATACCCCTGTGATTTACTCCATGATATGGCCAAGTGCATTTTCATATAGAAATGATTTAAGCTACTAACTACTGAGTTTGTTTGCTCCCTTTTAAATCTCCCAGTCAACCTGATACTCAGTGCTGATTCCTCTGTTACCTGGGGTGAGAGGGCACTGCAGTCCGTGAGCTTCCCTCCGAGACCAAGACTTGAGTTCTTCTCTTCTGCTCAGCTGCACACTCACTGTGTGGCTTTGGCAAGTCAGTCTCCCAGTGGCTTTGGTCCTTTATTTCACCATGTGTGAAAGGGGAAGGGGTTAGATTAGACGCTTGAGCTTCAAAGTCTCTTCACTACTGTTGTTTTTCTCAAGTGCTGTTGAGTTGGTGCCTACTCATAGCACCCCTGTGTACGACAGAACAAAACCCTGCTCAGTTCCGCACCATCCCGACAACCACGGTTACATGTGAGCCCATCGGTGGGGCCACTGGGTCTGTCCACCTCACTGAGGATCTTCCTCTTTCTCTCTGGCCCCCTAATTTACCAAGCATGATGTCCTTCTCCAGGGACTGGTCCCTCCGAAAAATGTTCCAAGTACATGAGACCAAGTTTGCCCATCCTCGAGTCTAAGGAGCTTTCTAGCTGTATTTCTTGCAAGACAGATTTGCTCATTCTTCTGACAGTCCAAGGGTAGTCACTCCCGCCAGCCTGCCACTACCAGGATGCTGTAATACCATACGAGGTCTGGCAGTTAAGTTCACGGACTCAGAAACAGTGCCACACACCTCACTGCTGAATACCACTGTGGTCGCTTTTGAAGTACTCCGCTTGGGAAGCTAGGCACCATTGCAAGCACCTCGGCCACCCTTCAAAGAAATTTTGGGACTCTCTCTATGCGCTGGCCGTCAGAGCTGTCGTTGTACTGCCCTTGATGTCCTGAACATCACCAAAATGTCTTCCTTTCAATAGTTCCTTTATCTTTGGGTAAAGAAAAAAGTCATTGGGGCCAGGTCAGGTGAGGAGGGAGGCTGTGACAACGCGATTATTTGTTGACTAGCTAAAACCCCCCCACAGACAAGTAGACAATTAAGCGGCACCATGCACAGTGGCCATTCCAGAAAGAGTTCTAAGGTGACTTTGAGGGGTGGGCTAGGCCCCGGTGTCAGTGCACAGCTTCCCGAGGGGACTGCTTTGAAGGTGAGCCTAGCGATACTCAGCACCGACGGATATAACGCTTCAAACAATTAAATTTGTGGACTTCATTGTTGGATCTTGTGTTCTTTTTTTTTTTTTTTTTAATTAGGAAGGACAGTTACTAAAATAGTAACAGAGATTAGCTCTCTGAATCTTTTCCAGTACAAGGATTTTAAGAGCCCATGGCCTCTGTATGCCAGCCAAGTGCCGTATGGGAGATATAAAAAACTTGATTATTCTTTTGGCAATTTTAAGTCAGCAACACTCTTAGTTTTTATCAGCACCCTGGTGTCTTGCATGCTTGATGTGTAATAAGAAAGAAGGCATAATTCTTTGTTAATCACAGCTTTACCTTGGAGCACACTTCCAAGAGAAGGATGCAGGAAGAACCAAGCAACTTTATGACTTTTTTTTAATTAAAAATGCTCTAAATTTTTAAAAATTATTTTGTTGTTAAAAATATGCACAGGAAAACAAGTATCAATTCAACCATTTCTGCGGGTACAGTTTAACGACCCTGATGCCATTCTTAGAGTTGTGCAGCCATTCTTGGCCTCCTTTGTGAGTTGTTGCTCCCCGTGAACACAAACTCACCACCCCTCAGGTTCATTATCAAGTCTTCTGAGTTCATTATCTGGTCTTCTGAGTTGCTGTTGTCAACCAGATCCCATGGAGATAGTTACTGAAGGAGCATCGTGCTCAAGGCTGATTGTTTTACTAGTTAAGATAAGTTACTGTTTGGTTTTAAGAAGAGCTGAGGGGATAGTTTGGGTTTAAGGTTTAAAGATTATCTCAAGGCAACAGTTTCAGGGTTCATGCAATGATCTTCCCTCCAGAAGTCCAGAGTCCAGAAGAATTTGAAATTCTGTTCTCCATCTTCCCCGTTTTGTTCAGTATTCTTCTATGGAATCTTTTTTTTTAGTGATATTTCTTTCTTTTTTCATTGAAAGTTTACGGAACAAACTAGTTTCTCACTGAACAGTCATGACACATTGTTTTACGGTGTTGACTAACAATTCTGACATGCCAGTGCTCTCCCTTTGCAACGCGGGTTCCCCGTGACCAGCTTTCCTGTCCGCTCCTGCCTTCTAGCCCTTGTCCCTAGGCTGGCATACCCCTTTTGTGTTATTTTGCGTTATGGACCTCTCTCATCTTTGGCTGAAGGGTGAGCTTCCAGAGTGGCTTCATTACTGAGATAAAGGGTCTGGTGGCCTGGCTGGGCTGGTGGCCCTGTTCTCTGGGTTTCTCTAGTCTCTGTCATGGCAGCAGATCTGATCTTTCTTTTTGAGTTAGACTTCTGTTCTATATTTTTTGTGATCCCTGTCAGAGCAGTTCAGTGGTGGTAGCCAGGCACCATCTAGTTGTGATGGACTCAGTCTGACGGAGGCTGTAGTAGACAGTCTTCATTTTTTCCTTGCTTCTGTGGAAGTAAGACCAGTGGAGTATCTTAGATGGTGATTCCCAGGCTTTTAAGACCCAAAATGCTATTCATTAAAGTAGAAGGTACAACAAGTATGTTCTAAATTTTGTACACCATGAGTTACTAACCTTGGTTAGTAACTCAGACTCTAGAATCAGCCGTGGGAGAAAATTCTGCCTTCATGTTTAGTAATAGAGCCATTTACCCTGTCTTAGCCTCCACAGCTTCATCTATAAGATGAGGACAATGATTACACCTCACAGAACTTTAAAAACAAAAACCACCAAAAACTCTTTAGGACAAGAAGAACTGCCCCATAGGGTTTCCAGGGAGTGCCTGGATCTGGTGGATTTGAACAGCCCACCTTCTGGTTAGCAGCCATAGCACGTAACAGCTACACCACTAAGGTTTCCAGCTGAAGCTCCCCTTAAACCTTAAAGGCCAAGGTAAGAACGATTAGTGAAGCACGCTGGAAGTATCACAGTAGGAAGTAATCCAGCACAGCTAGCCACACGTTGCCCAAATTCTCTCTTAAAAGTTCCCTCTTTTATTAGAAACAGTAAGTCTTCCACACGTCCTGCCCCAGTTCCCCGCGTGCACCCGTCGCGGTGTGAGCCTCTGCGGACAGCCCTGTCAGGTGTGACGGACGACGCCGCGCCTGTCCTGCTGTCCGTGCGCACGGCCCAGCGCCCAGGGCCGTCGGCTCAGCCTGGGCAGCTGTCTCACCCCCGCCGCCCCGCTCTGTGCCCCGTCCGCCCGCACTCTGCCAGCCCCAGTCCGTGCGCGCCCCAGACTTCCGTCTGCGGCTCCTGGCTGCTCCCTCGGCTCCCTCTCTGACTCCATCCAAGCCTGAGCTCCTGCCCGTGGCCTTCCCGCCTCTCTTCACTTCTTCAGCCTCCATTGCCTCCTCTGCCCTCGGCCACAACCCCATACCCAGAGGGGACAAAGTGCTTAGAGTTCAACACTCCCCACAGTCACTTCACTTCCAGGATTCCGGGCAGGGTGTTCTCTTTTCTGGAACACTCTCTCTCTCCCTCCCAGACTCCGCCTAGCTAATCCCAATGTGACCTTAAGTTCTCAGCGTCTCAGCCCCTGTGCAGTGGAAACAGCTAACACCCTTGGCTGTCAAACCAGAGGTGCCGAGACCCCGGGGAGGAAAGCCTGCCATGTGCCTCTGAGAACTGCTCACTGTCCTCACAGAGGGTCGCCGTGAGTGGGCCTAACTTGACACAGCTGTTTTGGTTTTCTCAGCTTTATCAGACAAGAAACCAAACCAGACCTACTGCTGCCAAGTTGGTTCTAACTCACAGGAAACCCTGGTGCTTTAGTAGCTCAATTCTGTGTCTGCTAACCAAGAGGTCAGGAGTTCAAATCCTCCAAGCACTCTCTGGAAACTCTACGGGGCAATTATTCCCTGACCTATAGGTTCGGCTATGAGCTTTATCAAGTTCGTATCAGATGTCATTGCAATAGACAGTGAGCTTGTTTGCCTTCTGGAACTCATAAATTCCTTGACAGCAGGTATTGACCAGGCCTGGATCTCTAGTGCATCACCAACCACTGACATGGGGCTGTCCTATGTTAAGTCCTCAGTAAATATTTGTTAAATAAAGTTCCCTAATATACATCAGAGGACTTAGAACAATACTTGGACCATCTCCAGGACACCACATGAAACATACATATTGATTGTAAAAATCACTTCTAATGAAATGTTTCAGCATTAGGGACTGCTACGAACAGAACAGAGATGGGCCTGACCAAGCCCTCGGTCCTCACCCTCCCACCGCACCACCCTTGGGAACGAGCACGCAGATGCTGCCGGGAGATCCCCTGAAGGACCACAAACTGTCTGCAGAAGGAAAGCTCCCTGCCTTGTGTAGGCCTCTCCTGGACTGTTTCTTTCATCCTGGAGACTGACAAACATGAGACAAGAGGACACTGACGAGCTGAGGACCACCTAAAAACCAGGCAGAGGCCCTGGTGGTGTCGTGATTAAGAGACGTACAGCTGCTGACCAGAGGGTCAGCAGTTCAAATCCACCAGGCGCTCCTTGGAAACTCTGTGGCGGAGCAGTTCTACTCTGACCTGTTGGGAGGCTGTGAGTCGGTCAGCGCTATGGTAATGGATCAAAGGCCAGAAATCAGCCAACAAAAGTGTCTAACAAAGCTATGTTGGTTGTACAAAGGAGTTTAGGGCATGAATCTTAAAAACAAATCTTTCGTTTGTGATTAAGGCAATTTGTGAAGTTTTCCAATCTGTGCGTTTCAGCAGTGTTTATGTGTGTCTGTGTCCATGCAGATGTTTGTGTGTACACATGTACACCTCTGTGAACACATGCGTGTTTAAGTGCACGTGGTGTGTGTGCAGACCATACACGTGTGTGTATAGATTGCACATGTGAGTGTCTGTGTGCACATGTGTGCACATGTGTCTGCATGCATACGTGTACGCATGCGGAGTGAAGGAGGCAGTTCTCTCCGCTGAGTTCTAGGTGCAAGCTGCCCACTTAGGACGCGCTCTCCATTTCAGGCTTCGTAACTTCCAGGTCCCTCCCAGGCAGAAGCTCCCGCACATTACATGTGGGGAAAGCGGAGTCCGGACACCTCAGCCCCACAACACACACCGTGCCAAAGCCGCCTCCCTTCCCTTGACTCTCCACCCTCCTTCCCCTGCCTCCCGACTTCTGACCCCACTCCACCTCCCAGTTCCCGGCTCCCACTATTGCCGTATGGAGACCAGAACCTGGTTTTTCTGATTGTCCCCTCAGTGTTCCCCTAAAACTTCAGTTTCTTATGTTCAGGGTTTGACTAAACCCCAAAACCACTGCTGCTGAGTCAGTGCCAACTCTTATACCCTATAGAATAGAGTAGAACTGCTCCCATTGCGTTCCCAGGGAGCAGCTGGTAGATTTGCACTGCTGAGTTTTTTGGTTAGCAGCCTGAGGCCTTAACCACTGCACCACTAGGTAGACTTTATGGCAGGCCAAAATTGTGGCTGAAAATTATAAAGCACAAGTCGGTATTGATATTACTTCAGATACATTTCAGACCTTCTACATACCAGGTTTTGTTTAAATCATCAATAAAATTGATCTGGTTAGTTACCTAAGCATTCTTTCACGACTTTATTTAGAAACAAACAACAACAACAAAAAAAAAAAACCAGCCTGTCCTTGTACTTTCTTTCCCATCCATTTCTTCCCCAAACCCATGAAGGGATTGCTCCATGCACTGTGGCACTTGTGGGTAAACCAAACAAATAATCCTAAAAAAATCCTTAAGTCCCACAACTTACGAAAGGAACCAGCAGAACCTTGAGCAAGCAAGCTGCTATTCAAGCCAAGTTTCCCAGCTAGCCCCTCCGGGCCAGGCCTCTCTCTTACGCAGAGGGTGAGGCCCGCGGGGTATTAAAGGCCTCACAGAACCACAGAAGAATGGCACATGTGCTACCCCCTGCATGGTCTCCCAGGGGACTGGGGCTGACAGCGAGGGAAAAAGTCCTGCTCTCTGCAGACACAGCTTGTCTGACACGAAGACTAATTCAGGTGGCCAGTCCCTGTTTGCAGAAGATCTTGTTTTATCCGTGAAAATCAACAATGATAATAGTAGTCATATTCATAAAAGCTGCCCTGGCCGTCGGGATTTCTGCAACTGCAGTGTGGATTGCATGAGAGGATTATATGAAGTGCTCTTGGCTGGAGGAGGAGGCAGGATGCTTCGGCTTGCTGGTCACAGGCAGCTGCTTAGGGGCCGGGCACCTGCTGGTCCCAAGGCTGTCACCGCCTCAAGAGGAAAACAGCCCCCTTCTCTTGGCCTTTCACACTCCCCAATCCCAAAACCACCCCAAGAAGGAGGAGGAAGGTCGCAGAGAAAAAGGCAGGAAAGACACTGCAAAATCCCTCTGTGGCCTCACAGAAGGCTCCCCGAGGCCATCAGAAAACACTGGGGCTGGCCAGCAAGCGGACAGGGGACAGGCACGGCGGGCCAGGGAGACGGAGGGAAAGGACTTCATTCTCATGCAGCAACGGCCAGAGTGCCATCTGATCTTGGCAAAGTTTCAAGGCAAATGGGGGGTGGGCAGGGGGAGGAAAAGAAAGGACTCTTGTGCTGCTTCTGTGCCTCCGAGACTGCTGAAGAGCACAAGCTCCGCTCGACACTCTGGCAATAGCAATGAGGGCCGCACAGCCGCCAGATGCGTAGGACCTGCGGGACGACTCAAATGCCTCCCGCGCCTGCAGCCACAAAACGCGGCCTCAGTGAAACGACCTCGCAGACTGAACAGGAAGGGAAGGAGAGTGTGAGGACTTCTAATTAGTCACCCTGAACACAGCGGTTTTTTAGAAACACGGTGTTTGCACTGCACTTGATTCTAGGTTGCAGGCTTGTGCCTTGGAGACCGGGGGCCGCTCTTCCCCAGAGACCTGTGGTTGTATTTTCCCTTCTTGTCAAGGAGATGGGGTAAAGTGGCTTCTACCAGTCCTGTATCAAAGATGTGAGAAGAGTCTTAGTGAGGCTGTTTCACACGCACTCAGCCAGATTCACCCACAGAGACCCGCCCAAGCAGGGCCCCAAAGCTCCTCAAGGTTTGTTACAACAGAACAAGGAAAGAAGCAGGAAAAGAAGACAGAGTTCACTGTCACCGCAGTTCATCGTGCAAATTAAAGTTAAAAACTTTCACTTAGAGGGTTTTCTGTTCCTGTGGCTGCTGTTAAATCCTGGTGGCGTACTGATTGCGTGCTATGGCTGCTAACCAGAAGTTCGGCAGTTCACGTCCAGCAGGCGCTCCCTGGAAGCTCTGTCAGGCGGTTCTAGTCTGACCTCTAGGGCTGCTATGAGTCAACATCGACTTGATGGCAGTGGGTTTGGGTTGGTTTGGGTTGTGATTGTTGTTGTCTACCCAGGAATCCATTCCAGCTCCTGGCAACCCTACAGGACAGAGTGGAACCGCCCCACGGGGTTTCTAAGGAGCCCGTGGTGGATCGGAACTGCCGACCTTTTTGTCAGCAGCTGCAGCACTTAACCACTCTCAGCAGGGCCCCAGTTGTTCACCTGTAGGCTACGTTATTTCACTGTATAAATATAGCTTTTTCTTTGACTGTATGAGCTGTCACAAATGTTCGTATCCACAGTGTGAAATAATCTGCAGCCACCCCCTTTTTTTAAATCAAAGAGAACCAAATTCATCTATTTTCAGACTGACCTCCAAATACGGTTGGCCTGGTCTCTGCTTCCCTTAAAAAGTCCAAGATGTAATGCATATAGGCAAGCGGGAAAGTGTTTGTGAGGGTCTTCCTTTGGACTCTTAGAAACCATCTCGCTTTTACCAAAACCGTACTCTACCTGGTGACCTAAGCAGAAGTCTGGAGACATAGGAACATGTGTTTGAACTTCCAGGATGATCTTTTCCCCACACAAAAACAGGTTCCAGATGCATTCGCTAAATAAACAAAAACTGCATGAAGTGCAAGGATTTTTCTCAACCTGGACCCCTGAGTTAGTACAGAAACCACTCGGCAAAGCAAGGGCCCCTGGTGGTGCAGGGGTCAAGTGCCGCAGCTGCTCACCACCAGGCCGGCAGTTCCCATCCGCCAGGCTCTCCTCGGGAACCCGGTGGGGCAGTTCTACTCTGTCCTGCAGGGTTGTTATGAGCCAGAATGAACTTGAGGGCATCAAATTCTGTTTGGTTTTTAGCAAAATAAAGAAGCCAAATTTGTGAATTAATAAGACGGGAAGATGAAGCGGTGCTTCAGGTTCTCAAAATATAAACAACACAAAGACATAGAAGCAAGAGCTCAGTGCCAGGAGCAGGGCGCTAGGGTGCTTCACCACATTCACATTTTAAGGAGGGACTGGACCAGTCCGGTAGTCTGCATCACGGCGGTCTTCGCACTTTCATTAGAAAGGGTACAGTTGTAGGTCAAAAACAGAGTTACAGCAAATTCCAGTCAGAGGCGTGGCTGTGGTCAGGTGCAGCTGAGTCCATTGCAACGCACAGCAGCTCTGTGTGCAGTGGAAGGAAACGCAGCCTGGTCCCAGGCCATCCTCGCCATCTGCGTTAGGGTTGAGCTCACGGCTGCATCCACGGTGTCCGTCCAGGACTTCATCTACACTACCAAGCACGACATCCTCCTCCAGGGACCAGTCACTCCTGATAGCACGTCCCAAGTACGTGACACAATGTGTCACCAGCCTCACTTCCAAGGAGTACTCTGCTGTGTTTCCTCCCCGACAGACTTGCTCTTCTGGCAGTCCACAGTACAGTCAATCATTTTCACCAACCCCATAGTTCAAAGGCATCAGCTCTTTTTTACATAGAACTGTGGGCCCCAAACAGCATCCACAGGGAAGCCAAGACAGTGACATTAAATACTCATAAATCCCAGTGAAAATATGCTCGTTTGAAAAGCCCGCAAGCTCTAGTTAAAAATGTGATCTAAAATATGGAGAGTTTTATTAACCATAGAATCAGAGGTCAGTTGTACATGTGGAAACTGAAAACAAAGAGTGAAGCCCGTGTCCACGGCGTCCCCAGTGAGCTCCGCCTCGGTGAGTAGGTCCAGTTTGGTCTCTCTTGCAGACTGAGGCCAGATTCAGGGAAACAAGAAGGAACTCCGCAGCTAGGAGGCAGAAATCCCGAGTCTCATCCTAACTCCAGCAGGAACTTTTACTGTAGCTGTTTTCATCTATGAAGCAAGGACACTGAATTCTTAGGTCAGAGAGGTTGTTTGTTTCTGAAATCCTCTGGTTCTGTGGATGTCACCTGATAATACATTCTGAACCAGGTGGTAGACAGGTAGAAAAGCTTGTCTAGGAAAATAAACCAGTCAAAAGATAGTTCGCACTGAGCTGTTTCCAAGTCATTTTAATCCCACGTGTGTCAGGGTAGAATGTGGTCCATAGGGTTCTCAGAGGCTGATCTTCCAGAAGCCGATCACCAGGCCTTGCTTCTGAGGCACCTTGGGGTGGGCTAAACCATCAACCTTTCAGTTACCAGTCCAGACAGACGTACAGATGACATGGAAGGTCTGACAGTTGAGTCCACCGACTTCATTGTTCTAAGTGCTACGTACCTCATTGCTGAATATCACCACGGTCACTTTCAAAGTCCTCCCCCCAGGAAGCGTGCACTGACACCAGGGCCTAGTTTGCCTTTCAAAGCCATTCTGAAACTCTTTCTGGAATGACCATTGCGCATGGCGGCACAGTGGCAATGCCTGAACTTAAATGTCTAGTTGTCTGTGAGGGAGTTTTTAGCCAGTAAAGAAAGAGCTGTATTAGCACATCCTCCCCTCTCACCTGATCTGGCCCTTAATGGCTTTTTTCTGAAAGGAAGACATTTTGATGACATTCAAGACATCGGGGTAATACGATGACAGCTCTGATGGCCGTTCTGGAAAGAGTTCCACAACTGCTCTGAAGGGTGGACTAGGCACTGGCACGGGTGCACGGCTTCCCAAAGGGAGGACTTCAAAGGCGACCATAGTGATACTCAGCAGTGAGGCGTGTAGTACTTTTTCTAGGGCGAGTTTGTGAACTTACCTGGAGAGTCCTCATAGATATAGAGCTAGAGATGTATTCTTTGGGAACCTTAAGGTGGTGCAGTGTGTAAGTGCTGAGCTCCTAGCAGAATGTCAGGAGTGCAAACCCAGCAGCTACTCCACAGGAGAAAGATGCAGCGGCCTGCTCTCTACTACCCTACAAGGCAGTTCTCCTCCATCCTATTAGGTTGCTAAGAGTCGGAATCCAACTCCATAGCAAGGGTTTGAATCGGGGGGTGGGGGTATAGGATTAAAGCTCCCCATGAAGCGAGTCCCCAGTAACTTGTAGCTTTGACCGAACCTCTTTAGTTAGGATGAGTGATCTGAGAAGATACTGAGAGAACAGAAGTCACTCGCCACAGACTCACTGAGCGTTCCGCCACCTGCCCACCTCCAGAGCTCCGGAGTCTTCAGGGTGTGCGTCAGCGAGGAGCCGTAGAGAGGAAGGGGTGAGCGAGGTGTTTCTGCAGCCCCCCCAGCCCCTAGCCCTCCCTCACATAAGACACTGCTCGCAATGCGTGCCCCATTAGAGGCTTCAGGCAGAAAAGGGGAGAACCCGCAGTGCTAACCCAGCCAGAGTCCATCTGCGCTTCAAGCTCTGCGTTTGTTGTTTTGTTTTCAAGATTTTGATGATGGTTCCAAATTAATCTTTCTCCTTTTCACATTGGTATCATCTAGCTCTAATTTGTCAATAATTACACCTCATGGCATGTCTTATTTTTCTTGTGTTAAAAATAGTTTATACAATACAAAATATATAAGAAATACATTTGTCAAAACAAGTCCCCGTACAACAAACTAACATTGATTGAATGCTTGTGCCAGACATTGTCCTAATCACTTTACATTATTATCTTTTATTTTTTATTGTGATTGAGTGAGTGTACAATTGAATTCACATTTGCATGCCCGCCTATCTGTAGCTCCTTCTGCTCTCCTTGCCCGGTGACAGCACACTCCTCCTTTCTGTTCTATACATGTCATATGCTCTGAACAATCTCCTGTCCCCTCCTCTCTACCCTCTCCACTCCCTTCTAGCAGGAGGCCAATAGGATGACATCCTATAGATGCACAGAACCATAAAGTGCACACACAATAAGTTACTCTGTGTCTCCAAGTCCATTCCATTCACATCTGAAGTGTTGACCTCAGTAATGATCTATGATCAGGGGCAGCATCAGGTCGAGGGGCCACACTCCCAAACCCCCAGGCCTTCGACCATCAGTTGTGGTCTTTTAGTGCAGTTCTTAGGTTGCACTCCTTTTTATCTTGGGTTGCCATTGGGACTGAACGGCATGTCTTATCTTTTTTTAACCACTGAGGCAGCATTCCTCCACAACGGTATCACTAGGTGTTGCAGAAGGTGATGCTCTGGCCAGAATCTTGGCATTCCCAGAGGAAAGTCCCTGAGCAGTCCTTAAACTGACCCTCGCTGTGATGCTCAGAGTGCTCAGTCAGCACTGGGTCTTCTCGAGCTTAGCTTTTAAAAAGCCACTATCAGAAGAGATGCCTCAGGCTTTACAATGGGGATTCACTTAACAATCATACTCTTACCTTCTACTCCCAGCTGTATACCCAAGGGACTTCCAAGCAGTGACCTGAACAGAACTATGTACATCAATGTCCACTGCATCTCTGTCCACAGAAAACCAAGGTGAATGAAGGGACAATCAAGGGGGAGTGTGTCCGCGCCGTGAAATACTACTCAGCCAGAAAGAGACATCAAGTCCTGTTACATGTTACAGCACGGATGAACCACGAGTGAAATGAGTCAATCACAAAAGGACAAACACTGTATGGCCTTGCCTATATAAGGCGACAAGAAGAGACAAATACAGAGAGACCAGAGTTTGTTAGCAGTTACCAGGGACTAAATATGCAGGAAAGGAAGAGTTATTTCTTAAGGAGCACTGGGTTTCTGTTTATGTGATAGGAAAGTGGCATTGATTAAGGATACTGATTATACGGCTGATCAATACGAAGGAAGACAGTAAGTTAGAAACCCCGGTGGCACAGCCGTTAAATGCTGTGGCTGCCAACCAGAAGACTGGCACTTGGAGTCTACCCCGTGGGGCCGACACAGTCCATCGCTTGGGCGTCCACTCACTGGCTGTTTTCGCCCTGTGGCTGCTGCGAGGGGCGCTGTGGTGAGCAGTGCTCCTTGAGGGTCTGTTTGCATCCCTACCTTCAAGTCCTTTGGGTGTCCACCTGTTCATCTGTCTAGTCACTCAGCCACAGACAGAGTCGAAGTCCTGACACATAGCGTAAGGTGAACGAAGCTTGAAAACATAATTCTGAGTGGCAAAAACGAGACACAAAAGGACAAAACTATATGACCCCATTTACATGAAAAATACAGGAGAGGCAAATGCTTCCACAGAAAAGTAGCTGAGTGGTTACCCCGGGGGGAGGGAGGGGCCAGGACTGCAGAGTTACTGCTGAAGGGTTACTGGGTTTCCATCTGGGGTGATGAAAAAAAGCTGTAAATGGTTGGCGGTGATCATTGGGGAATGTCATTAACTTCACAGAATTGTAAGCTTAAAAAATGGGTAAAATGGCAAAATTTTTGTTGTTTGTCTTTCACTCCAATAATTTCTTTTTTCTTTTTAATGGGAAGCCTTGAGATGAGTTCAAATCATTTGCAGGAACATTGTGTTTCTTCCTGGTGATGGTTTGGTTGTGATTCCCAGGCAGACAACCAGAGACACCAGCTTGACAAGGACAAAGTAGTTTGCTCAAATAAAAAAAAATAAAAAAAAATCAATCCTTCGAGGCACTGTCACTGAAGGCAGGACCAAGGCTGCCCTCGCGGGCTAACGGGTGCTGCTCGCTCGTCAATTTACATGATAAGACAATTCACGGCGTCTGTTCTGACCATCAACCACCCAAATCCATTTGTACACAGCTGATCTGGCACCAACAGTGGCATGCTGGATTCTGTAATATCTGTCAAAGAGGAACTGACACCTCTCAAGCTCATTCTTAGTAAAGAATAGTGAATATACCATGAATTGCCGGAAGAACTAACAACCAGAGTGTCCCTTAGAAGCAGGAATGACAGGGCTTCATCCTACATACTTTGGACATGCTGTCAGGACGGTTCAGTCCCTGGAGAAGGACATCATGCTTGGTAGAACGGAGGGTCAGCACAGAAGAGGTGGAGCCTCCATGGGACGAACGCGACAACAGCCTCAGGCACAGCGAGGATCACAGCGCTGATCTAAGGCTGGCAGCGTTTCTTCTTGCTGTGCCCCGAGTCGCTATGGGTCCAGAGGGGACTCAATGAGACCTACCAATACCAGTAACTACACCACTGTCAGTCCTCCCGTACATAACACCATGAGCCCCCAACACGGGCCACACTCAAATAGCTTCTTCAAAACGGAAATTCAACGCCACCTTTCCAGGGCAGGAGGAAGGCACCGGTGGTTTAGGGGTAGAATTCTCACCTTTCATGGGGGAAGCAAGGGCTGGGTTCCTGGCCAGTCCACCTCATGCGTGTCACCGGAGCTGTGCGTGACGCTGAGCTCCCAGGCTGAGACACACTAGAAGGAAATGCTGGGCAATCTACTTCTGCAAGTCAGTCACTGGAGATCCTGCAAGTCCTAACAGCAGACCCCAGGGCAGACAACCACCACCACCTCTTCTGGGCCCTGTCAGAAAGAGGCTGACTCATGGCCTGGGGTGGAATCGATGGCAGGCCCCTCCTGTCCCCAGCAGGAACAGGAATGAAAGGAGTGTTCCTTCTCATGAGTTCCTACCTCAATGCAGAGAAAACCATTTCCTTTGGATATTTAAAATCAGTTACAAGAAACTTGGTGGTGGGCCGATGGGGCCAGGAAGAGAAGGCAACGTGTGGGGACGTAGCAACAGTTCCCGTGCAAGAGGCCGAGTCCACTCTGCAGTGGAAAGAGCTTGAAACTGTGAGCCATCCCGCTGGAGTCCCGGCCCGGTCACCTCTCGCGGACCACCTGACTCCCGCTTTAAGGTCTCACGTTCCTCTTCTTCGCGTGGGATAATGATGACCCCCAGCCACGCTCCCGGGGTGCTCGAGAAGTTCAGATGAGCCAAAGTGCTGCCTTCTCGCAGACCTCTCCCCTCTGTGCCGTCTTGTCCAGAGCTCAGGCCACGGCCTCAGACCCACCAGAGCTGGACCCCTGGCTCTGCCTGGGACAAGCTGTGTGAGCCTGGACAAGTCTCGCTGTGGAAAACTCTGTGTTCTCATCTCTGAAGTGGAGAGTCTCACCCTCAGAGTTGTGAGGATTTAATGAGATCGTAACTACAACACTCTGACCGTGTCGGAAAGAGCCAGCTCCTGTCACTAGCAAATAGCGATTGCTCTGTGTGTCACTCTGTTATGGATGACATTGTGTCTCCCCAAATACATGCTGGGATCCTAACCGCTGTGCCTGCGGAGGGGCCTGGTGGTACAGTGGTTATGAGCTCAGCTACTGACCAGAACATTGGTAATTCGAGTGTGCCAGCTGCTCTCTGGAAACCCTACGGGGTAGTTCTGCTCTGTCCCGTAAGGTTACTGTCAGGAAGAAAGGACTAGACAGCAAGACTTGGTTTCTGGTTTCTTGTACCTGTGGCTGCCATCTTGAATAGAAAGAGGATTTTCTCTATCGTGTTAATTGACATGACTGAGAAAGGCGAGTTCTAAATCTAATTACCCCTGAGTTGTCTACCCAAAGGATGGATGACGTACAGAGACAGACACAGTGGGGACCGGCTACAAGCCACGGAGCCCAGGAATGCCTGGGACCAGGCCAGGAGCCTGAGCTGGAATTCCAGCCTCCAGAGCTGTCCTCTGGAGTCACGCATCGGCAGGATTTCTGCTTTGGCAGCATCAGAAACCTACGGGAGCCGCTGGGTGCTGCAAACGGTTAACAAGCTCAGCTGCTAATCCAGAGTCTGGAGGTCCAAGTCCACTCAGAGATGCCTTGAAAAAGGCACCCAACTTTTGAAAAAACAGCCATTTCCATTCCACTCCAATCTGTAGCCATTATGAACTGGTGTGGGCTTGAAGGCAACCCTATACTACAGCATGCGAGAACGAGACCCATCATGCATGCCGGGCAAGCTCGTCAGACATAAAATTCCTATGTCACTTCCTCTGTGGAGGCATTCTTTGCCTCCGCCCACACTGCCACCCAAAGTCCTTATTCTCTGTCCTGCACTCCCTGTGGTTCAATAGTCCATTGTGTTGGGAGTGAAAACCAGGTGGCATAGTGGTCAAGAGCTACAGCTGCTAACCAAAAGGGCAGCAGTGGGAACCCACCAGCCGCTCCTTAAAAACCCTACAGGGCAGTTCTACTCTGTGTCCTGTAGGGTGGCTGGGAGGCAGAACCAACTCAACGGCAACGGGTTTTGTTCTGTGTGTTGTAGGTATCTAGCTAAGGAAAAGTTGAGTTGGGAGTACATTCCTCTTGAGTTTTGTGGGACTGTGACGATAGCTAATGGACTGCTAATATCCCAATACAGGAAAAGTTTCCAGGAATACTCTTCGCATCCTTTGTGACACCTCACACGACGAGACAACCTGTAAGTCCAGGAATGGCATACACTAACATCAAAGGCTTGTGGGTAATGGCAGAGTCACTAGTTCTGAAATACAGGGGCAAGGCAGAGGTTTTTCCTTACGTGACAATAATCAAACTAAAATGTTACATAGCGTTGCCAATAAAGAGTTGCAAAGCTGAAACAAACTTTTCTCAACTGTCAATAACTAAAAAAAAAAAAACAAATTTTGTTAACTCTCTGCCTCACAAGGTTTCCAAAAGCTTGGCCGTCCCTGGTAGATCCAAACTGTCAGCCTTTCGGTTAGCAGCCGTAGCTCATACCCACTGTGCCATCAGGGTTTTGTTACATTGTCATCTCACATGAAGAGGTGATCAAAAGATACACAGACAGAAACTGTAGAGGAAAAACTGCCAGTTCAGAGTACTAGTCAAAATATTTCATTTACTATTTTCTGTAAAAACCTGCCAAATGCTGTCGAGTCGGATCCAACTCACATCTGGGGGTCAGTTCTACCCTGGCCCCTAGGGTCGCCATGAGTCGTAAAAACCTAACTTACTCTAAATATCCACTTCCATGTGTAAATCTGCACCCATAATTTTGTTTCTTCTTTTACAGAGAACCCCAAATGTTACAAGCTTCAGACCACACAGAACTTAAATATACACCTGCTCATGACTTCTTTGTGGAGATGACATTTTAGCAAAAACCTGAGGAAAGTGAAAGGACAGCCAGAAGCCAAGCCAAGCCATGGAAAGAGCACCTGCAAAAGCCCGGAGGTCGGAACGAGCTTAGAGAGGCCACACATGAGACCCAAACTCCGAGGTCTTCCTTTTTTATTTTCGGTGACTCTGTACATTCCCAAACACACACCCATGGACAGTTTCTGCATGCACAGTTCACCGGCGTTGGTGACAATCATCACGTCACATCACCAATCCTGCTGTGTCTGTCCACACTGTTTCAGCACCTTTAACTTAGACTCACTATCCCCTAAACTTTAACCCTTCCTTTTTTAAAACAACTTTTTGTGTTGTTTTACTAAACTATACACGACAAAACATTTATAAATTCAAGTCTCTGCATATACCACCCAGTGACATTTCCTCAGTTGTTCCTCCTCTGCTAACATAAACTCACTGTCCGCTAAGGTCCCTGCCTATCACTGGAGTTACTGTTGTCAGGCTGACCCCATCTACAGAGTTCTTTATAGCGGCACAATGCTCCAGGCAGGTAATTTTCCCTAAACTAAGCTAAACTACTGTTTTTCTCATTTAAACAAGACTTCAGGGGATATTTGTTAGTTTAAGGTTCAAAGATTATCTCAGGGTAATAGCTCTATGAAGTTATCCAGTCTCAATGGCTCCAGAGAGTCTGGATGCCATGATAATTTGACCTTTTATACATTTTTTCCTTTTGTTCGATTAAGATTCTTGTATGGAAACTCTGATAAGAACTTTTCAGGTGTGGTGGGTGGGCACTATCCAGTTCTGGTCTCATGGTAAAGGAGGCAGTGGTTTATGGGGACAATGAGGTATCAAGAGCAGGGGACACTGCTGTAGGCCAGGCTGCTTATAAAGGAGAAAGGGACAAGAACAGTTACCGAGAGCTCACTACGTGTATTTCAGGTACTGTCATGGACTGAATTGTGTCCCCCCCAGGAATGTGTGTAGCAACTGGGCAATGATTCCTGGCATTGTGTGATGTTCTTATAGGCTGTTAACCCAGCATCTATGATCTTAACGAGTTGTCTTAGTGGGACAGGACTCCATGTGTAAGACTGTGTTGTGCCTTCAGGCAATCTCTTGGGATATCAAGGAAAGGGAAACAAGCAGACAGTGGGGGACTCACACCATCAAGCACCAGTGCAAGAAGCAGAACATGTCCTTTGGACGGGACCACAGTCCCTGCACCTCAGAAGCTCCCAGTCTGGTGGAACATTGCCAACAAAGACCTTCCTCCAGAGCCAGCAGAGAAAGCCTTCCCCTGGAGCTGATGCCCTGAGTTTGCACTTGCAGCCTACTGGACTGGGACAGAATAAAGTTTCTTTTTAAAAAGCCATCCACTTGCAGTATGCCTTTTCCGTCAGCACTGGATGGTGGAGACAGGTACTTTATATAAATCACTGAATTTTTTTGTTACAGCAGCTCTAGAAAGCAGGTACTGCTTTCAGGAAACAAGTCGTATCATAGCAACTTGTCCAAGTTCTCATAAAAGCTGACAGAAGCAGTATTTGAACTCAGATCTGACTCTACATCTGTATTGTATCCCTGGGCTCCATGTTTTCATGCCAGGATCTCAGAACACAATCCCAGAGACCTTTATACAAATACATATGAGTGTATGAGACAGAGCAAAACACAGGATGGCAAAGGAGACAGGAAGCCCTGAACAGGGACTGCCCCAAGGGACCACCAGGACAGCCGGGACCAAGCTGAAATCTTTAAACTCTCTTACTGCTTTTAAATCCTGGCCTTGCCATGAACCTAAAAATGTCATTTTTATTAGATAAGAATCTTAGACAAGGTCCCTTGCTTAAATATGCCCAGATCTGTAAGTCAGAGGTGAAAAACCAAATCCTCAGACTTCAGCCTTTTTACTGGGAGGCAGGTAATGTGTAGCCAAGGATCGCAAAATGTGGAGGGTTCGGCAGAACACAGCCACCCAAAGGTAGGGAGAGAAAACAGGTCCCAACCACAGCAGAAACGACTTCAGTCCTCCATCTGGGGGATCGCTGGCTGCCAGTTAAGTGCTGCTCAGGAATGGTGCAGGTTACCAGGGCCAACCGAGGGATCCGCTCGGCTAGGTCTGTCAAACAGTAATCGTTCTTGGCTGAATGGCCCTATGTGTGGTCTCCTCTGGGTGGGGTATGGCAGGGGGCCACAGACGGCAGGATGACCCCTCCAGATTCCTTCCCAGAGCCTGGAATTCTGTCTACCTGACCACTCTCACCCTGAGGAAAGGAGTCCTTGCTGGGTGTCACCCTGCCCCTGGCCTGGCCCTTGCCCACCTGGCAGGGCACAACTCCACAACGGCCGCGGGGGTGACCGAAATATTCGGATAGAATGGCGGGCGTTTAATGGGGTCCAGTGGGAAACCAGGTGTTTAGATCAGCTTAAAAATAATAACCACCTCCCCTGCTGGGGGCTTTCTATTCACAATCAACTCAGCTTTTATTCTTAACCATAAAGGCGACCTCAGACAGGAAATTATTCACGTGATTGGCCTTTACAAGTGCTGCTGGGCTTCAGCTGAGGGCTCAGGGGTCACGAGCAGGCCATCACGTGACTGACCTTTGGGAGCCTGCTGCTTTTCACACTTTGTTAACAGCTTCCCTTATTGCACCTCTGAGTCCTGAGGAAGTTGTTTATTGACAGTATTAAAAATACATAGCTACAAATTCTTAAGGACCTTGTGATAAAGGGAAAAACGCCTTCCAACATCTTATAGCTAGCCAACTGGAGAAACGAGAACCCTCTAATTTGCTATAAAGGTTTAGCAAGAATTGTGTTAAGGGGCACCAGAGTTAACTGAATAGTAGTTCTGATGTCGTCTCTTTGTTTTCATATTTTACACACGTCATGGTGATGTCAGAGAATTTTAAAACCTGAGGACGAAGCTGTAAAACCTCTGGAAGTATTTGAAGATTTGACTCCGTTATTTCTGAAGAAATTAAGTTCTTTGTAAGTTTGGGGAAGAGGGAGAGGACGAGGTGATCAGAAAAACATCCCCCTAGAGGAATGGGGAGTCATCTCACGTAAACCCCTGAGAGTATCAGCAAGGATTTGGTCTGCGACGCAGTCCTTATGTGGACGTGTACAGATGACAGCGGTGTTCCTTTCAGCTTCCTACCCCCATCCTGAGCTAGAAAATGACTTGGGAGACATTTCTATCCTTATTTGTGCAAGAAAGACCATATTGATGTGCCACCACCAAGGATGTGCCTAAAACCTACAGAGAACAGCCTTCTTCAAATGATCCTCAGTCCGTGACTCCTCCCACTGCCCCCGTGACCTTCCTGCAAGAATCGAATGGCCTTTCCGTGACCCCCACCTCAGTGTTAGCATTTTCCCAAGCACCCTCCTTTCTGAATTCCAGAGAAGAATTCAACTTCTGGCTTCAGAAGGAGCTAAAGTTTCCCCCTCCTCAGTCAGAATACAGGCTGAGGGGGAGAAAAAGTCTCAGAAGAAGGTGATTTCCAAACAATTTGTGTGTGTGTTTATGTGTGTCTGTGTGTGCATCCCAAATGCAGGCATAGGAGAAAAAAACCTCTAGAATCCCATATAAAATTTCTGCGCTTAAAAGAAAAGGATCACATTGGTTCTGTGTTTCCTGCTTTGGGGCAGCTGCTGGGACTTAATCACATGACACTACAGAGCACAGCTTGGAGCGTGGACACCTCCCCCGGAAACAACCCCCGGGCAAGTCTCATTTATGTAACGAGGTATGAATTAATGTGTGTGCTTATTGAAAGAAGACAGGAACAGTAAGTCAGTAAGACTGTTGTATTTTCAGGGAACTATCCCATACCTGCTATGAACAGCCTCTGATGTTTGTGGGAATTTTACGTTAACTGGACTTCAGTTCCCCCGTAAACATTCTGGCCACCCAAGCCAACAAACAAAAAAGGCATGATTCTCTTTTTAAAGTATATTTTAAAACCGATAAACCACGTAATAGTGTACTTCATGATGATGGATGAAGGAGAAGTTGTTGCTAGGAAAAGACTTTGTATTTTATGTCAAATTTTTCTGGAAGCTGTTTTTTTCAGTACAATCATAACCCGCCCACCCCCCAAAAGCAGGGATTTGAGATGAAAATGCCAAAATAACTTTAATTATAGGTCTGTTGGGGGTGTGACATTAAAATATCAGTCAGTCAAAAACTTCCCATTGTTAGCATGTCACTCGAAAAATCTGAAATTTGTGTTATACCATTACAATTTATTTGTACATTCTTGGTCTCCAAGACATATGCTTGCAAGCTAAGAGCCCAAATCACTGTCGCAAGTGGTCCAACATTTTCTAATCTCCTTTAAAATCAGAGTTAAATCTAAATCTGTTGTAGGTTTATTCATGTAAAAAGCTCACTTCCACTAATTGCAGATTTTCAGAACTGGGCTGGATCATACGCACATTTGTTAATAGAGACAAACAATAAATTTTGGTTCAAACTACAATCTTTTTATTGTTTTCTGCAAAATCCAGACTAATACATTGGCCCAGCGGGAAAATCCAGTCACCTCTAATGTCAAGCTACTGTTCCCTCCCCTAGACTTAGCGTCTCCGACCCCTCTCCCAAGCCCAGGAGACAGGAAGCCACGGAAGCCCCCAGTTTGCCTTCTGACCTCAGCTGAGCTCTCGCCGGCCCCCAGGGAGGGCGTCACGCGTCCCCTGTTGGCTGATTACCGCAGGGGCCACACGGGCTGTTTCAAACCGTCTTCATCCTCAGGAGCCCACCCCTGGACGTCCTTCAGTTGGGTTTTACTCACAGAAGGTGACTTTAGGGGCTACTTCACCCAGGAAGGGCAGCCAGCTTGCGCGCTTAGCACGGGGCTTCACGCAACTAGGCCGCAGTGGGCCTCGTGCTCCGGGCCTACCTCTCCTCCCGGGCCTACCTCTCCGCCCGGGCCTACCTCTCCGCCCGGGCCTACCTCTCCGCCCGGCCCAGGCGCCCCGGCTGGATGGCTCACCTTTCTGAAAGCCCTGTGGGGTGCTGTCTGGCCCAGCTAACCTAGATCCCAAATCCATCCTGGTGGTTAAGAGAATCTCCCTTCCACCAATGGCTCTAGCCACACGTCTGAGAATACGGCAGGTTCTCCCATATCCTTAAAATTTTCCTTTGAGATCTCTCTCTCCACCAGTTTTTTCTCCCTGAAATCTTTGCTCTATGCCTTCTTCCTTAGTTCTCTCTCTCTTTTACAGCCTCTGACTTCTGTGGTGGCGCCATCAAAACCCAGAGCTGCTCTCTAATCTTTCAGCGTCTAATTCTTAAATCCCTAAACTCTCATTTCTAACTTTTAGAACCATCCAGTCATTCCTCAAACTAAAATCCTCATTCCTCAGTAATAGCTTGTCTTTCTAACTTCCTCCTTTCAATAAATATTGTCACTAACATTCCCGAGCCGTGGGTATTTCTTCTCTAACCATTGTCCAGTGATGTGCTGTCCAGTGGTATGTGTAAAACACGGTGTGTCTTCACACTTAGGAAGGAATCCAAACTCCTCTCCATGGTCTTAAACTCTCTGTGGAATCCCTGACTTCCTACCCCTCCACCCTCCCCTCACTCAGCACACTGGCCTTGCTTCTGTTTCTCAGACCCACAAAACTTGTTCTTTCCTTGGGATTTTTGTGTTTCCTGTTCTCTCCTGGGTCCCGCTGCCCTGTTATTCCAGAGTGGCTCCTTGTCATCAGAGAGACGGTCCCAACCATTCCACCCAGAAACCCTGTGATATACTGTCATTAACATTTTTCTTATAAAGATGTTCACAACTGATAACTTCTTGTGTGTTTCTTAACCCTTTTATTGCTTTTCTTTAGTCTCTAGAACAGAGGCCGTGGTAGCAGAAATCTGTGTGTTTTAGTCACTGCTGTAACTTTAGGAAGAAGGACAGTGTCCTATAGAATCTCAGTAACTATTTGTTTATGAGTAAATAAATGAGGTCTGATAGGTTTGACTGTCACAGAATCTTTCAAACCCATCCCACCTTTGTCTTCCCAGTGACATCACAGTAGACCAAACCCTCATTGTGCCTTCAGAATCACTTAAGATACTGAGTCAAGAAAATCTTGGGACCAGTTATGTACACAGCAAGGAGGGAGAGAGTTTGGGGTGTAGGGAGCTAATGAGTACTAGGGGTAATCTCCCAGCTATGCCCCACTCCCCAGTTTCAAGACAAATAGACATCAATAGCAGTGACGGGTCAGCAGAAACATCCCCCCATCTCGTCTTGCTGCCTCAGTAAGGTAACTTGCATATTTGTGGCATCTCAAAATGTCATTCTACACCTTGTCTGGCACTGCCTTAGACTTGTGCCAGCGACAAGTCCTCCCTGTTTACCATCCCCTACATTTACACTATGTCTCTGAGAGACAGTTAGATTAGTCCTAAATTTCTGACTCGCTGGACTGTGTGTATGGTGGAATGATCGAGGAGAATCAAAAATATAAGAGGAAGAACTGACTTTGGAAAAGAGACAAGTTCAGTTTGGGAAGTGAGCAGTACAGACACAAGAGATTTCTACAAAACAATCAGATATGTCATTCTGGGGAAAGGATTTGAAGCCAGAGGAACGTGACTAGAAGGGCATTCTCTCTTATAACATGAAGAAGAGCACGCGTGGGACCTGGAGACCACTGCAGAATGCCAGCGTGAAAGGGGAGAGAAACAAGAAAGAGCAGGAGAGCACGGTGAGAAGGGCACCACTGAGGGCAGATCGGCGGTGTCAAGTCACAAACAGGAGGCCGAAGACAAGACCTTCAGCGTGCCCGTTGGACTTGGTAACTGCTTCATTAATGAATTCAGTGAGAGCCGTTTCAGAGGCAAGATAGAGGCAAAAGCCAGAGTGTGCAGGGTAGAAGAGTTTAGGAGCCAGTGTGAGGGAAGGAAAGAGACTTCAGACAAGTCTCATGTAGCTCACTCAGCTGTGATGAGGAAAAGAGAAAGGCAGCAATACATCAAACCAAACTCATTGCTGTCAAGTCGATTCTGACTCCTAGTGACCCTGTGGATAGAGCAGAACTGCCCTGTAGGGTTGCCAAGGAGCACCTGGTGGATGTAAACTGCTGACCTCCCGGTTAGCAGCTGTTGCACTGCAGCAAAGAAGGTAGTAGATAAAGGAAAATACAGGATAGAGATGGGTTCCTTCATCTTTGTGATTAGATTTAGCAGTGTTGATATGCTGAAAGGAAAAAAATGGTACACTGAGAGAGAAAGAGACACTCTCAAGGCCCACCTGATACTGGCTTGAAATTTCCAGTCAGAAACCCGGTGGCATAATGGATTAAGTGCTACATCTACTAACCAAAAGAACCAAAAGGTCAGCAGTTCATATCTACCAGGTGCTCCTTGTAAACTCTATGGGGCAGTTCTACTCTGACCTCTAGGGTCACTATGAGTCAGACCCGACTTGACAGCAGTGGATTTGGCTTGGCGTCTCTCCCTTCTCTCTGTCCTAACTCAAGTGTCTCCAGAGCTGAGAGATTCGAGAAAGGCACCAGAATGGGAGGGGACAGGCAAGAAAGTGAGACTTCCTGCCTCATCCTTCTGCCTCCAGCCAGCTCCAAACACCTGAACTGCAACCACCAATGACTCAGCGCTTCTCCAGATGTGCTGTGACTTGCTTACCCCACCCAAGCCAGACTTTGCTTGGGATTCAGAGGGTGTGTGAGGAAAAGTACGGGTACCTCAGAAAAGAAAACACTCTGTGCCTTCAACTCAAAATGATGGCATTGCATTGCACCAAAAGCCCTCTCTGTGCTAAACAAAAATGTACTTATGTTTAGTAGAGTCTTAATATACTGAAAATAAACAACAAGCTCTCAGATATAAAATTATTTCATGCCCATTAATAACATTTCTCATTAGAGAAGGCAAAGAAAGAAAACCAGGCTTTAGAAAGTATTCAATCTTCTCCTTGCACTCATGGCACCTCTTTCTCATAAAAGCATTGCAATTAAATAATCACCTGCTTTGAGTGCACTTGACCTTAGCCTGCTTAATTAACTCGAAATAATAGTTACAACCTGGAACCTGAAGCAGGCTGGCTGGCTGTGTGTCTTTGATTAAGTCATTTCAAATCTCAGAGTGCAAATTCTCTACCCAGTTTGCTTTCAGTTCAGTGACATCACAAGACCAACTCGTGTGTTACATCCTCCCCACCTGCTCTATTGCAGGCCAGGCAGCCTGCAACCCTACCAGAAAAAATCTCTGGGGATATGTCAGAGAATTCCCCATCAATTCCAACATCCTGGCAGAAGCTTGAATTTGGAGCTTTGGGGGGTGCTTACAACATCACCCTAAATAACAGAAGGGTCAAATGATGTTATGGAAAACTGCTGTTGTCATCTGCTCTTCCATAAAGACCACCGCTGCTGCGCCAGCAAGTTCAGCAAGACCTTGGGTTGTCCGCCAAATAAATGCCACCCCAGTAAGTTATTGCTGCCCAGGGCCAGCTTTAACTTGCACAGTCAACTTTTCCCTGTCTAAAGTTCCACTGTAAGTTTTGCATTCAGAAACCATGTTCCCCCTTGGCTTTATTTCTGCCCTCTATGACTTTTCCCCTCTTCTTGGTTGCCAAAGAGTGCCCTATTGTGTGTGCTCGCACCCGAGAGCTTCACCGAGTGATGTGAAAGCGTCACATTCAGATGACTTTGGGGGCAGAACAAAACGCAAAAGCCCACTGAACATGTCTTTACTATGTGAAAATTGTTGGTCGAGTCTTTGCACTGCAGTTCTGGGAATGGAATTCAAAGAAGATGTGTTCAGAAGTACATGACTTTGGCTCCCGTGTAGGATCGTGAGACAATAGAGGAACACTGAACCTCCTGACAATTTTTCAAATTTGTGGTTCTGTGTGAAATTTCAGCAACTTTCCATCACTTGAACTGCATTCAAAATGGGTTCAGAAAATGTGGTACTTGACTAAATAAAAATAAATGTTGTTTCGACAGTCTTTTCTTCCCTCTTCAAATTTATGGTCAACAGTATAACAAAAGGAGAAGACAACAAATAATATACATACTTGTCTGAAAAAGCAAAAAAATACCACCCACACACAAGAAATACCACACACAGATGTTTTATGAAGAAGTCAGATGCCATATAAGGTAAATATTGAATACTGATGAAGTTTTTTTTCTACCCCATACAAATTACCCCTGCTAAAGTGGTTAAGAGTTACAGCTGCTAAACAAGATGCTGGCAGTTCAAATCCACTAGACACTCCTTGGAAACCCTGTGGGGCAGTTCTACTATCTCCTGTAGGGTTGCTATAAGTCAGAATTGACTTAGCAGCAATGAGTTTGGCTTTTTTGGTAAAGCACATCCAGCTTGTTGCCAGGGTCTCCCTCCATTATGTTATCAAGTATAATTGAAGGACACATTCTAGCATGTCCTTCATAAGACCATTCCTCTCAGTGCTACTTAAACATGGCCTCCGACGTGCAGCCTCTGGGTCGTGGGCCTCTGATCATGGTATAGTATCTTTGCTTAAAGAAAACTGAGTAGAATAAGCCTCTTCTATGAGAACTCCACAGGTGTGAAATAGGTCACGGAGGCCGAGGGTACGAAGCCCAGAGCCCTAATCCAAACTCCCCTCAAGGACGTACCCGTGTCCTGTAACATGAGGGTCGCCAGCATCACCCTACTGTGTCCCTTCGCTCAATTGTTGGAACTGATGCCTTTACATGCATTCCCCTAGTGCTTCCCCATGTTAATAAAGAAATCAGCTCATTGCACAAGGCAGATTATCCTGAAATGAGGAAGGGATTCTGGACTTACACTGAAGTAAGCGTACGCCTGAGGAGCCCTAGTGCCCAGTGGTTCAACACTCAACTGCTAACCACAAGGTAGGCAGTCGGTGGCAGAGAGTCTGCATTCATAAAGATTACCACCTTGGGAAGCTCACATAGCAGGCCTACTCCGTGCTATAGGGTCACTGAGTCACAATCAACTCAACGGCAACTGACCAGAGTGTACCTGGTACCTGCAAACTGACAACACAGCAGCGAAGTAAAACCACACGGCCAAGGTCTGAGTTCTCCACTTTGCCTCCTCCAGGCAATGCATTCTCTCCTCCCAACTCCATGCTACGCATTTATTCATTAATTCAACTAGTGTTTACTAAGCAGCTAACAAGTGACAGGCACTTTTGTGGGGACTGAGAACTCAACAAAGAACAAAATAGGCAAAAAAAATCCCTGCTTTCAGGCTTCATCTCTCAGACTCACACACCACACCGAGCTAGAGATGTCTGTTCTCCCCTCACATCTTGCTAATGGGCATTGTCACCGAGGAAGGGAGTTGTCTAAGAAAAAAGCTTTCCCGTCTATTTCTGTTGGGCTAGGGTAAACGAAGTGCTTGGTCCAACAACCACTCATTCAGCAGTTAGTGACGGGCGTCATCTAGATGCCAGGCTCTCGGCTTCAGTCTGAGACAGCCAGGTGAAAACCACACAGTGCTGGTCTTGACGGGGATTACAATTTTTGTAATGTCTCTTATGCGAATGATTTAGTAACCAGCAGCTTCTAAGTTGAATTCAAACTTCTGGAGTCTGCTGGTAGCAGCAAATGAGTGGCTTTTCCCTTTATCCGGGTCAAGTATTTCTCCTGACGCTTTTGTGGAGAGACCTCAGGGACCAAGGCAAACTGAACTTGGACATGCATCGGACTGTTCTCACTCCATCTGCCATCATCACGGCCCCCGCTGTGTTTTCAATTAGCTACAGTAACTGAAATAATATTCTATTAGACTTTTTTGATTGTGCTTTAATTTAACCAGCAATAATAATCAGGGAATAAAGTACCCCGAGTCTTTTGTTTGGCTTTGGTGAGAAGAACCATATGCCTGACCACAGCCCTTCGGGGAACAGACCTTTAGAAGGTCGGTACGTGGCCAACTTTTGTCTGTTACGTGGCCGCTGCTTCTCTGGTCTGTGTGGTTTTGTTTAGTCACTATATGTGGGCGGTGGACCTGGAGTCAGAGGTTTTGCTTGACTTCTGGAATTATGGTTTTGGAAAATGTTGCCCCATTTGTCAAGCATTATGCATTTTTTATAGTAAGTATGCCTGTGCACAGAGAAATCCACAACCAGAGCCAACACGGCACCCTAGACAGACACACCACGCCACCCCTCTGCCACAGAGACCCAAAAAACTAAGTGAAACATAAAATGGTAATCCTAGAGGGCTAAGTATCAAAAGAAGGGATGTGGAACTGAGTGGGAGCAGAAAATGACAGAAAACAGAGACTGAGGAGAGCTAGGGGACAGCACAGCACACCGCCACCATCCTAAAGCACAGCCAGCAGTGACATGGGGTGCAGACGAAGGGAAGACAATCTCACAGACCTCCCAACAGGCAACAGAGCACCAGCTACTAGAGAAATACATTTTTCAACCTCTATCTGTTCTGTCCCATAGGCTACTATTTCATCTCGTCAGCCTGTGACACACCACTACAGCTAGAAAGCCACCAGCCAGCCACTGCCAGGGCTCAGCCTCTCCACTTTCTCGTCTTTCTTCATCCTTCCCACCCAGCCCCAAAACATCACCTCCCTCCCTCCCTTCCAGCCCTCCAGTCCACCCACCCCCACTCAGTGGCCCCACCACACTGCCAGGATTTCAGTTCATTTTTTCTGTTTCTTCTTTTTCCTTCTCCCTCCCACCTAGTGCTGTACACCACCTCCCCCTTCCACTGAGCCGCACTCCCCCAGGTTGGCCCCGCCACTCTCCCCAGGCTGTGATGGGTTTCTCACCGTCCCACCCTTCCCTTTTTCCCCCCGCCCTCCCCATTCGTGCCACACGCCACCTCCCCCTTTGCACCAGCCCTCACAGTGCCGCCCCTGCTGGAAGGCCGCTGGCCCACCACTGCCTCGAGGGCACCTGCTCCCACCTGCCAGCTCCCACTGCCATGACAGTCTTTCCCGGTCTCTTCTCCTTCCCCACCTCCCTCCCTGGAAGTCACCTCTCCTGCACTCCCGTTGGCCTTGGCTCTGCCCTGCTGCCACCAGGCCACCAGTTTTTTCATTTTTTTCTCTCCCTTCCTCTTTTTCTCCCTCCCACCTTGCCCCCATGCCACCTCCTCTCATTTCCCAGTGACCTCCACCCTGCCCTCATAGCTGGAGAGCCACTGGGGCACTGGTCAGTGACCAGCCCGGGCCCACCCCACTCCGCTCCGACAGCCTCACCGCCTCTCAGGTCTCCCCTCGAGCCCTAGCAGCCACTCCAGTCCCTTCCTACCAACTCATGCATCCGCTCTGCCCTGTTCCCTGGCCCCGTCCACGTCACCACGTTTTTTTCCCTTTCTTATTTTTCTTTATCCCTCCCACCTGGCCTCACACGCTGTCTCCTCACCATCCTGCTGACTCCTGCCAGGCTACACCACACAGATGCCACCACTGCACCAGCCTGTCACTGTTGCAGGTCTGCCCCACTGCCATTCAGTGGAACATCACAACAACATTTATTTTATTATTATTTTTCTCTACCTCCTACCTAGCCCCATATGTCCCCTTCCTCGTTCTTGCCCGATGCCAGATGTGCACCACTCCACATCGGACACCTCCGCCGACCTGGTGAGAGACTGCAAATGCTCCCACACCACCGGACCAACATCAGAAGGCAGACAGTATCCGCCCCATCCTCCCTCAGCCGTCCTACCAACCTAGCGTACGGAGAAGTGGGCTAACTCAGTCTGTTGCTGTCCTACCCACCCAGATGAGGTAGGAAGAATTATTGTGCCCAGATGAGCAAACCACAAAGCACATCCAGCCCGCCCTCCTTGACATATCAAAATAAAACAAAAAAGCAGGATGAAATAAATGAATACCTAATCAATAAGTGAAGAAAACAATATATTAATGCCTCAGAGACAGCAGACAATAACAAAACATATTTTAAAAAAATCTACCTGATATGGAATTCAAAAGACTAATATTTAGGGCTCTCTGAGACACTAGGAAAGAGATTAAGGAAACTCAGACAAAAACAAGGGAAAAATAGACAATATCATGGAAAACAGAGATTTTAAAAAAAGCTCAAATACAGAAAAATACAAACAACTCAAAAGAGTAATTCAGGAAAATAATACAAGAATAAAATGTCAAAATAAATAATTAATTAGAAATCATACAAAAACAGCAACTAGAAATCCAAAAGATGAACAACAAATGGACAACTCAATAGAATGTTTTAGGAACAACTTGAAACAGTGGAAGACAAAATCAGCAAGATAGAAGACAAATTCATGGATGTTACATTGAAAAGAATGAGGAAAATCTAAGAATTACATGTAACACAATCAAGAGTAAAATTTGCAAGTGATTGGACTTCCTGAACAGGTGAATAAGATGGAAAACACAGAGAAGACTGGTGAAGACTACCTGGTAGAAAACTTCTAAGTGAAAAGCTGTCCATCTAAGAAACTCAGCAAATCCCATATAGGACAGATACCAAAAGAAAATCAAGACGTATCTTAATCACAGTCACCAAAATCAAAGACAAAGAAAGAATTCTGAGAGCACCTTAAGAAAAAAATGAAAAGTCACTTACAAAGGAAGAACAATAAGCCTAAGCACTTGGCATAAGCTACGCAGGCAAGAAGGACATGAGGTAGTATGTATTAAACCTTGAAAGAAAATAAAATAAAAACTACCAACCAAGAATAATGTATCTGGGGAAACTCTCTCTCAAATATGATGGTAAAATTAAGACATTTCCAAATAAACAGAAATTAAAGAAATTCACAAGTGCCAAGCCAAAGATAAATGTTACAGAGCACCCTTTGGTCACAGAATTCACGTCATCAGACAACAGTGAGAGTCTAGGACACAGTAGTGTCAGACAGATATCAACCTAAGTAAAGAACAACTCTCAATTAGACAACAAAACTAAGAGATTGAAAACACTCTGTAAATGATGGCAATGTCAAAGCAATAAAATGGGGAATAATTGCTGTAGGCATAGAACTTCCAACTGGAGAGGAGGCCAAGGCAATATCAAGTAATAAAAGTCTGATTCAAACTTAGGAAGATACGGATAAATTTCAAGGCAATCAGAAATAAAGTTAATGAACTTCCTCAACAGAATAAAAAAGAAGAAAACCGTGAAGACTCAGGAACATAAAATCTATAATAACGAAAGAACATCCGCAAACAAAAGGAACTCAGCAAAGGAAAGCAAGAGGAACAGAGAAAACATCAGCACCACACATACACACACACACACACCAAAAAAAAAAAAAAACAATATGGTAGCAATAAACTTATGCATACTGATAACCCCGCTGAATATAAATGCTTCAAATGCACCTGTAAAGGGACAGAGAATGGCAGAATGGACTAAAAAACATAACCAATTAATAAGCTGTCTAGAAGAGAGATGCCTTAGATACAAAAACAGAAATACATGTCTTTTCAAAAAAATCAAAGAATGGAGAAAAGTATACGAATTGAACAGCAACCAAAAAAGAGCAGGACTGGTAATACTAATCTCAGACAAAATAGCCTTCCAGGGAAAACCATTCATGAAAGACACGGAAGAACATCATGTAATGATTGAAAGGACAATCCACTAAGAAGACATGATCTTGAAAAATATCTACACACTCAATAACAGAGCTCCAATATACATAAAGCAAACTCTAATCACACTGAAAAGGAAACAGACAGCCACACAATAATAGTAGGAGACGTCAACACACTGCTCTTGGTGGAGGACAAAAAAACCAAAATAGAAATTCAGCAAAGATCTGGAAGATGTAAAGGCCACACTCAATCAACTGGACTTTGTAGATGTCTACGGAATATCCCACCCAACAGCAGGAAAGTATACATCCTTTTCCAACTCACATGGAATACTCTCCAGATCAGAACACTCTGTCAACCACAAAGCAATACTCAGTAAAATCCAAAACATCAAAATAATACAAAGCATTCTATCTGACCACAACATCATAAAACTGGACAATAGGTAAGTGGTAACCTTGGTGAAGAGTGAGACAGTCTAATCTCTAAAATCCATAGACTAAAACACCTTAACAACATAAAGACAAATAATTTCAGTTAAAAATGGGCAAAGGATATGACCACAGAAGACATTCAGGTAGCTAACAGACACATAAGGAAATGTTGATGATCATTAGCCATTAAAACAAAAAACAAAAAAACTTGTTGCCTTCAAGTCAATTCCAACTTTTAGCAAATCTGTAGGACAGAACAGAACTGCCCGTAGGGTTTCCATGGAGCACCTGGTAGATTCACATTGTCAACCTCTTGGTTAGCACCCATAGCACTTAACCTCTACGCAACCAGAATTTTCAAGAGAAATGCAAATCAACATTGCTGGCACCAATTTAAAAAAAAAAAAAACAGAAAATAACAAATGTTGGAGAGGTTGCAGTGAGACTGGAACTCTTGCACCCTGCTCGTGAGAACGTAAAATGGTACAATCACTATGGAAAATGATACAGAGCCTCCTGAAAAAGCTAGGGAAAAAAAATAACACACGACTCAGCAGTCTGGTTCCTAGGAAGACACCCTAGAGAAACAGAACCCATCGCATGAATAGACACACACACCCCCATGTCCACTGCAGTGTTACTCACAATAGCAAGAGATGGAAACAACCTAAGTGCCCAACAACAGATGAATTGATAAGCTGATGGTGGTACACACACACAATGGAATACTACACAACAATAAAGAATAATGGAGGTTCTGGGAAATGTCTCAGAATGTGGATGGGTCTGGAGGGCATTATGCTGAGTGAAATAAGGTAAGGATAAAAGGATAAATACTGTATGAGACCAACATTATAAAAACTCAAGAAAAGGTCTGCACACAGAAAAAAACAATCTTCAGTGGTAACAAGGCAGGGGAGGGACGCAGAAGTGAAATCACTAACCAGATAGCACAAAGTGCTAACTTCGGTGAAGGCAACGGCAACACACAACACAGGTGAGGTCAGCACCAGCTGACAGGGCAAAGTCATAGGCTCTTACTAGACACATCCAGACATACTGATGGACCAGCTTGATGGGGTGGAGGTCTGGGAACACGGTCTTGTGAGGAATGTAGGTCAACTGTGGTAACACAGCTCATCAAGAAAATACCCTATGTCCTATTTTCATGAGTAGTGTCTGGAGTCGTAAAAGCTTGGGCATGCCATCTAAGATACACTTATTGGCCCCATTCTGTCCACATCAAAAGAGAATGAAGAAAATGAGAGACAAAAGGAAAATGTTAGTCCAAAGGACTGACGGACCACATGCGTCCCAGCTCACACCAGTCTGAGCCTAGAGGACCCAGATGGTGACGCGTTTCGGCCCCTGCGTTCAGTATTCTTCCTGCTGTTGAGGGACTTGGTTGAGGGTACAGGCTTACAGCCCATCTTTGCCACTCATTAGCTGTGGAGACCAAGGGAAAGCCACTTCCCTCCTTCAACCTCAATTTCCTTGTCTATGCAATGGGGTTTTTCTGTCAACATGCAGCTACAGACAACAAAATCCACTCTAAGCAGTTAACACATAAAGGACTTTATTACCGAGTAGCTTCCCAAATTACTGGAAGGGCTAAAGAGGACCACACCTTGCGCTGACTTCCCAGGGACAGCTTCCAGGCCCTAGAACCACTTACTTCGGCGTTTTCTTCGCTAGCAGGATAGACACCTCCTGCCTAACCCCTTTCCTTGTGTTTGACTCTGTTACTAATCCAAGTTTCACGATAGCACAACTGACAAAACCCAAATTACATTCAAAAATCTGATTGCGAGATTATGTGGGAAATGTTGTTTTTAATTTTACAGCTTCCATAGATCAGGGAGGCTTTCCAGAGGGGGCTGAAATGGACAGAGCAAGCCAATTCATACCATTTGTCACAAGGAACAACAATGTATCTCCACTGGGTGGTTATAGGGATCAGGGTATGTGGAGCTCCTTCCACTTGGCAAACGCTGATGTGGAATGACACCATCTGCCAGCCTTCTTCCTGCCCCAGTGGTTGGTCCCAAAGCTCCTGAGTCTCATCTGGGACTCCAGCCCTGAAACCCGAGACACTACCAACACCCTAGGGCCATATTGTGCTTCCAGTTTCCCATTGCTCCCTAGCTTACAGCCTGGACTCCATTCAAAAGAGAGAAGACCATCCTACCCCCCAGCCACTCGGGGTCCACAGAGCATCATGGTGAGTTCATGAGTCATAGACAGCAACAGTGTGACTAAGATGGCCTGGAAGATTAGCTAAGACTTCTGGTTTCATCACCCTTGAAAACAACCAAGTAGACTAAAACAGAATTATCGCTCTATTTGACTTTCCTTCCCTTACCTCTAATCCCTTGCAGAGACCCTGGGTGGCACAAATGGTTAAGTGCTCAAAAGACCGGCAACCAGAACCCACCCAAAGGCTCATCAGAACAAAACTTGTCAATCTACTTCAAAAAGAAAAAAAACAGTTAGTGAAAATTCTGTGGAGCCCCATTCCACTCTGACACACACACAGTCTCCATGAGCTGGAATTAACTTGAGGGTAGCTTTTTTTTTTTTTTTTAATAATCCCTTGTAGAAGTTTTAGTAGAGAAAGCTGCTTGCATGACACAGGAATATTGTTGAATGCATATCTAGCTGTTTGAGACTCTGGTCCCAAAGGATTCAACTTAGAGAGAAGAATCTCATAACGATCTGGGTTCTTTTATTCTGCTTTAAATAGAAGTTTACAATCTTCTTAATCACCTTTTAATTAAATTTTTAAATACAATTTTTTCTTAATTGTAAAAGAAGTACACACCAAAGAAAGTTTGGAAAATATTGAAAAGCATAAAAAAATAACAATTACTTTTTATCTCATGGCCCAGAGGTTATGTCAATATTGTGTAAAAGAAGACTTCAAGTTAAAAAGCTTTTATTTGAAGCTTTTATTCTTACAGATAAGAATAGTCACTATACAATAATAAAAGCTTCAATTCACTGGGAATATATTAAAAGTTTTAAACTCTTAGGTATCTGTTACACCTTCAAAATACATGAATACAAAATTGAGATATCTGTTAAAGAGAAATGTATATGTTGACACATTTTGCCACATCTCTCTCACAAATTGATCAAGCAGAGCACAGCAAGGACAGAGACCTGACAGCACAGAGAACTGCCCTGATGTAGAGGGCACACTGTGCAGCCCTGCATCCAACTACCACTCACACAGGAGCGGGCTCTGTATCAATGCTGACCATGCACTGGGTTGTCAGCAGGGCTCAGTCCCTGGAGAAGGTTACCATGCTCGGTAGAGTAGAGGGTCAGCGAGAAAGAAAGAGACCCTCGACGAGATGGATTGACATAGTGGCTGCAACGACGGGCTTAAGCGTAAAAGCGATTGTGGACATGACACCACAAGACTGGGTAGTGTTTCCTTCTGTTACACATAAGGTCACCATGAGTCAGAACCAATTCGATGGAACCTAACAACAACCACACGCATTAGGATATGTAACACATGTCTTAATAAATTTCAAAGGCTCCCTATAGGCCACGTCCTCTGCCCACCAGGCAATAAAGACAACTTTTTTAAAACAACAAGATAAAAATCTACTTCACTGGAATTTAAAAAAGGAACATGTTTTAAGCAATTCAACAGAAAAAATAAATCATGAAGTATGGAGACACTGTAACCCTCATCTGCTGAAGGTGAGGTTTTAAAACGGTATAGCTTCAAAGCAAAACAGTTGGCAATTCCTCAAAAAGTTAAACACAGCATGACCGTACAGTCCCATAATTCCATTTCTAGGTATGTGCTCAAAAGAATTGTAAGTAGGAACAAAAATAGAGACATACACACCAATGTTCACTGCAGCACTACTCACAGTAGCCAAAAGGTAAAGACAACCTACATATCCATCACCACATGAAAGGATAAACAAAATGTGCTATACATGTACGGTAGAGTGTTAGTCATAAGGAGAAATGAAAGTTCTAATCCATGCTACAATGTGAATAAACTGTGAAGATATGTTAAATGAATTAAGTCATCACAAAAAGGACAAATATTGTATGGTTCCACTTATATAAAATATCTAGAGCAAACAAGCATATAGAATCCAAGGTTTACCAGTAGTTATCAAGCGGGGAAGGTGTGGCCTGATTAGCGTCTCCACCCTGGAGCAGTCGAGCCAATGAAACATACTCCAAGTCAGAAAGTGAGGCAACCACAGGGGCAAGTCCAGCACAGCACAGGCTGTCCTTATGTAGTTCCAAAAGGCAATTTTACATCAGAGCTTATATAGGATTTCTACAAGTGTTAGAAGTAGTCATGTAGCCCACATTGGGCATGGCCAGATGAGTCATTCATTACAAGATAATTACAAGAGATTGTTTATCAAACTGAAGAGATACATACTGAACATCTCCTTATCTGGCTAAAGACACACATATCAGACATCTGGACTCTGATCTTCCAAGGGGATTCATAGGTCACAGGTGGCCAGATAGAACAAAACAAAGTCATCAAGAAAAATATGCAGAAAGAAGGCAGTCTGAAAAAAATGTACACTCATCATGGCTTTAGTTATGCCAAACTGTCTTTATGGGTTCTCTTTTTATCTTTTTCATTGCTGTTGGCTTTACATTTGCTGAAATTTCATGGTTTTGTTTCTTATTTTGATGTATAGGATTGTTAATTTCTTGTGTGGTTACCTTAATACTTACCCTCTTTGTTCTAAACTGAAACTGGAGTTTAATTCTTTGTATCCCCTCGACATACTCTCCTCATGAAACATCTGTGACTATATTATCTAGTCCCTCTCTTTCATATAATGTTATCATCATTTACATACTGACATCTGCTTCCAGATTTTCAGTACTTTAGTTTTATTTTTTGTAGTTTCCTTATCTGGGTTGGTATCTGGTTGGCCTGTTCTGGATTGTATCCTTCAGTTCTTATCTAATATTGTTGATTTTCTAATCAAAGAACCTCCTTTAGTATTTCTCATAATTTCAGTTTCATTTTTGCAAGTTACCTAAACTTCTGCTTATCTAGAAATATCCTAATTTCACTATCATATTTGATAGACAATTTTGCAAGATATGTAATTCTTGACTGGCACTTTTTTTCCTTCAAGGCTTTATATATAAGGACTGCCAGTTAAGCTTGTGAACTCACCCTAGAAAAACTGCTATACATCTGATTGCTGAATATCACTCTGGTCACCTTCCAAGTACTCCCCTTGGGAAGCTGGGCACTGACCCCAGTGCCCAGTCTACCCTTCAGAGCCACTTTTCAACTCTTCCTGGAATGGCCATCACAGCTGTCATCCTATTACCCTTGATGTCCTGAATGTCATCCAAATGTCTTCCTTTCAGTATTTCCTTTATCTTCAGGTATGCCAATCAATGTTCTGGTATGCCAATCAATCATAAATGATTCCTCTTTACAGAGTTCCACATACCTCTTAGTGTTTCTTTTTTTAATCATTATTTTTAATTATTTCATCTGATTTTTCCTCAAAAGTGTTGGTGTTAATTGCTTTATCTTCAGCATCAGTAATTCTACATTCCATTGCTTTAATTCCTTTCTTTTGACTTTCTACTGAGTTGTCTAATTCTGTAATTTTATTATTAATCTGCTGAATTTCAGATCATTATTGTGTAAGAATTTTTTGTAGCCTGTTCAGGTTGTCATTTTGCTCTGCTTGATCTCTTAAAGAGTTCTAAATATTAATTTTTTTGTATTGCACATCTGATAAGTCCAGAAAGTTCTCTTCATCTGGAAAAATTTTTGATTGTTTCAGGAACTTTCTGAAGTCATTGTGGCCTGCCTCATTCAGTAGTTTGACTACTCCACCGTCTTAGCCCCACCAGTTATGTGAAGCTCTCAATCACCCATTTTGAAAAGGAGAACATGACTTGTGAAGAATTAGGGTCACAAAGGGGAGAACAAAAAGGGCCTCACTGCTTGGTGAACGCAGAGCTTCTATTAAGGGAGGCGAAAATACCTAGAAACAGGATCATGATGGCTACACAACATGATGATCACAGTTAAGTGTTAGCAAATTGTACAAGCAAAACACATGTGATAACGGCAACATTTTTTGTTATTTACTCACCACAGTAAAAATACATATTGGTTGATTTAAAAAATAAATCACAGTGGAAATTAGATAATTACATAATATTTCAAAAAATAAAGAGAATCCACATGTGGAAACTTAGCATATCAAACCACAAGAGATGTAGCTAAAGCATTACTTGGAAGAAATTTTGTAGTTTCAAATCCTTACAGTTGAAAATAAGAGAAGCTCATAGTGAGTTAAACATATATATTTATTATGAAATTAGAAAAATAATAGTAGACTAAACTGAAAGACAATAAAATGAATGTAATACAAACAGGACAAAATTATATCAAATGGAAAAACTTACACAATAGAGTTAAATAAAAGCCATGTAACTGAAAAGATTAATGCCAAGATTAATAAAACTAAAAAATTTCTTGCAATATTAATCTAGAAGACAGAAGGAGTAAATAAACAAGAATGAAAAGGCCAAGACTGTAGATGCCATATAAATTAAAAATATAATAATTAATAGCACGAATAACTCTATCCTAGTACCTTACAAAAAAACTTAAAAGAAAAATTCCTTCACATATACAACTTAGCAAGAACAAATGAAGACTACAAAAAAAAGAAAATCTGAAACTGTATATAAAAGTAAATGCAAGGTTTTAATATTAGAAAATATTACAGTACAGATAATGTAAGTGCCTTCATTAATAAAAGAAAACTATTCTCCATAGATGTAGATCTAAATAGATATATATTAAAAAGAAAAACATTTTAAATAAATCCAACAGTTACTTATGATTTCCAAAAACAACTCTAAGCAAAGTAGGACTAAAGAACGTTTCTTAACTCAGTAGAGGGTAAAAACAAACACCTATGACAAATATCTTAATGGAGAAATGATAAAACTATTTCTTTGCAATAGTTTCACACCTCTGTGATACAGACTTTGGAGCCCTCTTTGCACAGTGGTTAAGAGCTCAGCTGCTAATTAAAAAAGAAAGCAAAACTCAGCAGTTCAAACCCACCAGCAACTCCTTGGAAGCCTGTGGAGCAGTTCTGCACTGTCCAACAGGCTCATACGAGTCAGACTGACTGGGAGGCAACATTTTTTGTTTTATTTTTATTATAGCACTTATTACAAATCCTAATTATTTACTTACATGTTTGCCGGCCTTCTCCCAGTCCCCCCAGCCCTGGCCTGACACTTTGTACAGTTCTGGCACACAGCAGGCGCTCCATCTATGCTTATCAAGTGAGGGCAAAAACGAATAAAGTAGAGCTCCTTAGCACAAAATGCAGGTTGCGCTGAGGTCAAAACCACATCCTGGTTCCCCAGATGCATACAGGTAGCGCTCAGGTACTCTGGATGGAATCTCAGCCCTGCAAATGTGGTGCCCTGTGAAACGTAAGACATTCCAGATGGTTCTTGTAGCTCCCCAACTTTACTGTGTAAACACATCTCCAACCTGTTTTCATCTACTTAGCTATCCTGACAATCAGGTTTCTTCCTTCCTAAATGGGAGTGATAATCTTTTTTTCAAATGCCTCACAGTATTGTTGTGAGAACCGTGTGTTCCCAGAGCAGCTAGCACGCCACTTGTGCTAGTTACTACCGGATTCATGTAGGCTGTTGCTCAGAGCCCTGGGGGCCCAGCATGAAGGCACTGGGTGGCAGCCCTGGAAACCCTGTGAGTCAGTCCACCTCTGTCCCCTGTGGTCATGGGCAGTCCCAATCAACTCAGTGGTGATAGGTTTGGTTTCAGGCCTTTTGGTTTTCAGGTGGTTGTTGTAAGCATTAGTAGTAGCTATAATTATCAACAAAAGAGTTTCACTGCATCTGTTATAGGGATTTCTTCATAAAAGGACCTTCTCAGAAAGTTGCTAGATAAGTGAATGATGGATCAGTAATGTCAAGATATACTGGCGGCCTTTAGGTACCTGCATTCAGCCATGTATTCCACAAACACTGATTGCATGCCCAATACACGCCGGATATTAGTCGGGGTGGGGGGCTATAGAGGTGATTACTGAGTAAGGTGCGACGCCTGGCTTTGAGGAGATGACAGCACACTGTAAATCACTGGAAACCATGACATACATCGGCAGCTGTATGTCATACATACGCTTTGTTTTATTGGCATGCTTATATCTCAGAAGCAAGATACATTGACCCCTGTCAATAAGACCATCCAGAAAACCCAGGCACGTCAGGGCTGAGAGCCTCTTACCAGGACTTGAGATTAGGGTAGGGAGAAGTAGCCTTGCAGAAGTTCGGTCTGGAAGGGCAGCCAGAGAATCAAGGAGGTGTATTCACTGAGAGTGTCAAGACAGGGTGGGACTCAGAAAGTTTTTGATGACTGACAGTCCCACGCAGAAGCTGGCCTTACATAGCAGGGGTGGTGCACAGGGTGCATTTGGAGGCCATCAGGAGACGAAATGTCCCATGCGTTAAGGTCCCTGGCCAGAAAGCAGGAGAATGAGTTTAGCAGGCAATAAGAAACAACTCGGTCTTGGTAGAAGTCTGACCAGAATGCTCCTTAGAAGCAAGGATGGTGAGACTGCACGTCAGACTCTGGGTGTGTTGTCAGCAGGGACCAGTCCCTGTAGAAGGACACCATGTTCGGGAAAGTAAAGGGTCAGTGAGAACCAGGAAGCCCCTCAATGAGACAATTTAACGCAGTGCAGCAACAGTGGGCTTCAGCACAACAACAATTGTGAGGATGGCCCAGGACCACACAGTGTTTCGTTCTGCAGGTCACACGGCCAGTGTGAGTCCGAAAGGGCTTGATGGCACCTGATAACAACAAGCAGCAGGATGCTTGTCTAGGAAACAGGAATGCCAGGGATGTGCCAAGCTCTGAGTTCTAGGAAGAAGCGTCACATCAGATGAAGCTATCCAACAAACCGAGGATGTCTGTGTCATCAAGTGTATTGTTTTATGTTGAGTAAAAACTAAAAATCTTACTACCTGTCTTAGTCATCTAGTGCTACTTTAACAGGAATACCGCAAGTGGGTGGCTTCAACAAGGAGAATTTATTCTCTCACAGTCTAGGAGGCTAGAAGTCCACATTCAAAGCACCAACTCCAGCAAAAGGCTTTTTCTCTCTGTCAGCTGTGGGGGAAGGTCCTTGTCATCAATCTTCCCCTGATCTAGGAGCTTCTCAGTACAGAGATCCCAGGTCCAGAGGACGCGCTGTGCTCCTGGCACTGCTTTCTTGGTGGTATGAGGTCCTCATGCTTCTCTGCTAGCATCCCTCTTTCATATTTCGAAGAGATTGATTTGGGACCTAACCTAATGTTATGGATTGAGTTCTGTCTGTCTCATTAACATAACTGCTCCTAATCCTGCCTTATTAACATCATGTTGTGAGGTGCTGTCAAGTCGGTTCCAACTCACAGCGACCCTGTGAACAACAGAACGAAACACTGTCTGGTCTTGGGCCATGTCCACAATCGTTTTTATGGTTAAGTCCATTGTTGCGGTCACAGTGTCAATCCATCTCATCGAAGGTCTTCCTCTTTTTTACTGACCCTCCACTCTACCAAGTATGATGGACTTCTCCAGGAACCGATCCCTCCTAACAACATGTCCAAAGTACATAAGACACAGCCTTGCCATCTTTGCTTCCAAGGAGCACTCTGATTGTACTTCTTCCAGAACAGATCTGCTTGTTCTTTTGGAGGTCCATGGTACATTCAATATTCTTCTCCAACACCACAATTCAAAGGCATCAATTCTTCTCTGTCTTCCTTGTTCACTGTCTATATTAGCATCATAGAGGCAGGATTTACAACACATAGGAAGCTCAAATCAGGTGACAGACTGGTGGACAATCACGCAATACTGCAAATCATGGCCTAGCCAAGTTGATGCCTGTTTTAGGGGTACACAATTGAGTCTGTTACACCACCGTACAGAATAAAAGTAGATTTTTGTCACACTGTCTAGCTGCTCAGCACCCTTTGGGAACCCTTGTAATATTAGGGAAACTTTTCACCTCATGAATGTCAACTTCTCAAAATAGAAACTTTGTGTGCTGAGACCTTTACATGAGACATAGGACCCACCGGCTATGTGAGGGTGGTGTTCAGCAGTGACCTCCCAGTGCCTGGTCTCTTACTGGTGACGGTGACCCCGTGTTGTTGATCTACGGTGCTGTGGCACAGGCTGCTGTGGGTAGCGTTCTCTCCCATGAAGGCCACTGTCACTGGTTAATTAGCACTCAAGACATAATCTCTGACCTACCAGGATACCGGGAAGCTTTTCTGTTTAAACCAATCTGACTAGATTCTTGCAACAACAAACCCAACAGATACACTAAATCAGACCAGTGATCTGAGAAAGGCTCGACGTTGAGCAGAGACAGGGTGCTGCAATTTGGGACACACCATGGTCACAGACTGTCAGATGTCATAGATATAAAGAGGACATGGCATGCAGCTGTTCTGTCAACTGTTCTGGTTCACCAAATCCTGTTTCTGTAGAACACGGTTAACTCAGAGGTCAACGCATTATATCCTGTTTTCTCCTCTACAGAAGGTTCTAGAATCAGGATCACTACAGTCCCCTGGTGGAAGGCCCAGAAGGCAGAAGACAACGAGCAACTGAGGCAAGGAGGCCAAGCGTACCGGCCTCCACCCTCCTTCTTGGAGTCGCCTGTTTTCCTCCTGACCTGAATGCTGTGCTAGCATTCTAAGAGTTCTCTCCGACCATGCATTTCCCAGAAAAGCTGACAACACAGAGGAGGGGCAGGAAAGCAAAACTTCTTTAATTATGATGAGGGAACACCCTTACTAGTTTATAAAATGAGCACTTTGCCTATCCCAATTGTTGCTAGGAATATCAAGATGTATTTACAGAAGAAATGTCATTTCTTTGCCAACATTGAAAACTTGATATCAAAAACATAACTGCTCGTATTTCTGTGATAGGCAGGCCCCAGGCTCGGCTTCTTGGAGTAGTCACTGAGCTGAGCTACTGCTGCTGGTGCCACGGGGTCAGTTCTAATTCCCAGGAACCCCGTGCACAACAGGACGGAGCACTGCCTGGCCCCACGCCACCCGCCTGGCGGCTGTGTCCGAGCTCATTGCTGTCCCTCTGTCTCACTGAGGGCCGGCCTCTTTTTTGCTGAGCCGATGTTTTACTAAGCATGATGTCTTTCTCCAAGGACGGGCCCCTCCTGATAACATACTCAAAGTACCTGAGATGAAGTCTCACTATCCTCACTTTTAAGAAACACTCTGACTGTATTTGGTCCAAGTGAGTTTTGTTCCATTTCCCAGCAGTCTGCATATATTCTGAGCTGAGCCCTGCAGTTTAAAGAAGAGAAAGACCCAGCTTCGGCCCTGAGGGAACTCAGTTGAGTGGGGAAAGACACACAACTGTACCACAACTGAAAAAAACTGTATTAGCTACATATACAAAATGTTACAGAAAACACAATGACCTCCTACCCCAGAAGGGAATGGGAAGCATTTGAAGGCTTTACAGAAAGAAGGGACATTGTGGCCTTTACGTCTGAACAGAACTTTGAAGAGAAGATGAAGAGAAGCTAGGATGAGGGCTCAGCATAAACACAGGCAGAGAAGAACAGGGTCACAACTTGTGTAGGAAACGTTGAACAGCTCTCCGCACTCCGGTGTAGGGCATATGGAACAGGAGAACTAGGTAGCGGCCCGATAGTGGTCTCAGCCGCTCCCTCAGCTAGAAACGAGCCCGGGGCTGTTCCCATTGATTGAAAGATCATGGGACAGAGTCACCAAGAAGTCAAAATGAAAACTGAGTATTAAACTAAAAAAAAAAATCCAGAACCTTCAATCCAATAGTCCACTTGCTGTACTCATTAAAAATCTCTGACAGAACTCTTAATATTGTTTACAACGTGACTTTTTTTTTTTTTTAAAGGATTGAGGGTTTCTTTGACAAGATTTAACTGAAGTGTATTTCAGCTGAAAATCAGCATGAGGAAGCAATGGGGAGACTCAGAGGAGACGGCGGTGTGCTACCAGAGCAGGCAGAGAAAGTGGCCCAGAGAGAAATGCTCCAACATGGAAAACGGAGTTGGTGCTCTGGGCACCGAAACAGCTAGGTTTTCAGGATACTCCAATTTCCTCTTGACTGGTTCACACACATCTAGTTCCTTCCCTACCTCACCTAAGCCCTCTTTGCCTCCTATAAAGTGGGAAACATCCCTCTTAAGGAGATCAAATGAAACAGAGAGAGAAACTGTATCTTTTAGTCTGAGTCCCCCACCAGCTCAGAAGGGAGGCAGCGCTGACCTAACTCAGCACCAGCTACCTCACCCTTCAGCTGGTACCTTTGTGTGCCCTCGGCTGATGCCGGCACCTCAGCCCCATGTCTCCTCCTCGGCTCTCCCAGGCTTCTTGGAACTCAGATACCCAAGACAAAGGACAATTGAGGCCCAGTGAGTGCTCAGGTTTACTGGGAATTCAACCATAGGCAGATAGCATCAAAACACATTTCACTTGTGACCTTTCACAGCCAACGAATTGGAAGAATTTTCCTTCGCTGGGGATTGAATTTAAACCAACTTCCCAGGAGCGAAAGGTCAGCCCATGGAATCATGATATCCAGTTAAACACAGCTAAATAGGACGTTTTAGCATGACAATAAATGGAGTTATATTTAGCTGATTTGGGAAACTATCTGGCTGGGAGGAGAGGAGGGGTAGCTAGATTCTTCACCCGCTGCCCCTCCTCCTCGGCTGGGAAAAGTAACGGAGCAGGGCAGGAGAGCCCGAAGGTGAGGGACGGCCCTCTGTCTGTCCGGTGGGAGCGTTTCTGCTTTCCCAACATTTACCGTGTTCTGAGTAGGACATGTTAGTTGAACTGACAATATGCATAAAGGCCATATTGTCCTCTTGACACACACATGAAATTGCTGTTAGTGTGAGCAGAGCAAGATGGACTCCAGAGGGAGAACTTACCCTCAAATAACTTTCTAGGCAGCTCTGATTTCTAGATATGTAAGAGGTGAAAGCACATTAGCTGAGCTGGCTTTGATAACAGGTGCATTCTTCTTTAACAAGGCAAGACTGAAGAGAAAAAATAGTTGGCACCCTTCTGCCCTTAACTTGCAATGTCCCATGCCATTCTGAAATAGCCTGATATTTTGGGGTTGTGAACTAACAGATGGTTTTGTTAGCCACAGACTGTTTCCCTAAATAACTGCTGACAAGGAAAGGCTTTGACACATGAGAGCGTAATGCAGGCCGTAAGTGGGAACCTTTTACCTGCAGACTCGTACCTTGTCCATCCTGAAATTTGATGTGTGTAATTGCAGCCCTGGGAAGGTGTAGAGTGCTATAGCATTGCCAATCTGCCAATAGTTAGAAGAGATTACAGGTGGATGCTGTTTTCTTAGAAGGAAGAAAAATATATTTAATTGAAACCAATTTAGAAACCAGGATCTCCGAGACCTTAGAGTAAGGACTTTTTCAACGAGATGCTGTTTTATCCCGGCCGTGAGAGACCCATAACATTTCTCCCAGGCTAGTTGTGCCATGTGATAGACACCACAGTGTTGATTCTTGTCCACAAGACTCCATCCACTACACAGTGAACTGGTGCCCTGGGCAAACAAGGGATTTGGTGACAACTGTCCACCTCAGCCTTGTGGGTTTAGGCTAATGGTCTGTTTCGCATACAGCCACCAATTACTCTGCTTACAAGATCTTTTTTACATAAACCTGGCTTCTTCTGCATCCATTTCCTCAAAAATCTCGTCTGATAATGACAATTTGTCACTTTATTGCCGATCTTTCATTATCTGACCTTTCGTTGGGCAGTCTAAACTGAGCAGCACCCATCCTGCTTGGTGCACAACAGAGGTCATATCCAAATCTCTAGCTGAGGAAAAAGTAAGGCATCACTGTATTTATAGAACTGATACTCCATCTTCAGCTCCTAAATGTTGATAATTGGCCTAGCCACTTTGAGTCTATCGTCAACCTGGGAAGACCTTGATGTCCTAGAAAGAAAAAGGCAGCCTGTATGCAATTCAACAAATAGGTTGTTAGTTACAACATAGTAAATGTCAGGAAACTAGCCACCTTAGCTGCCCAACTTTACCTTGCTCTTTTCTTTCCATATATTCTGACCACCCCAGGTTCTCTTATGCCCTTTACCTAGCTTCTATAGGGTGACCTACTGATGCCCAGAGTCCAGAGACAGCTTCTGCTCCTGAATATGATTTATTCTCTCACCTTTAGTTCAAAAATTTTCATAAATATTTTAATCTGGTGCTCAAAAACCATACCACCTTGTAGTCTTCCTTCATAAGTGAACTCTCTCACCCAGATTTGTAACCCCTCTTTCCACGCAATATCACTCTGCTTCATACCCATCTGGTACTGTGCCAGACTCACTGAAGGAAAATGAGGTATAAGGCTAGGCGGACAACTCACGAACAACCTGCATCATGCAGATGGCACAACCTTTCTTGCTGAAAGTGAAGAGGACTTGTAACACTCACTGATGAAGACCAAAGCCCACAGCCTTCAGCACGGCTTACAACACAATGTCAAGGAAACAAAAAGCCTCCCAACTGGACCAGTGAACAACACCATGACAAATGGAGGGAAGACTGAGGTTGTCAGGGACCTCATTTTACCTGGATCCACAATCAACACCCATGGAAGCAACAGTCAAGAAATCAAAAGTCTCAGTACACCAGGCAAATCAGCTGCAAAAAACCTCTTTACAGTGAAGAAAAGCAAAAATTTCACCTTAAGGACTAAGGTGCACCTGGCCCAAACCATGATGTTTTTATTTGCCTCATGTGCATGCAAAAGCTGGACAGCGAATGACAAAGACCAGAGAAGAACTGATGCTTTTGAATTATGGTGTTGGTGAAGAACACTCAATACAACATGGCCTGCCAAAACACCAACAAATTTGTCTTTCAAGAAGTACAGCCAGAATGCTCCTCAGAAGAATGGCAAGACTCCATCTCACGTACTTTGGACATGTTATAAGGAGGGATGAGTCCCTGGAGAAGGACACCAAGCTTGGTAAAGCAGCGAGTCAGCAGAAACGAGGAAGACCCTCAACAAGACGGACTGCCCCAGCAGAGGTGGCGACGGGTTCCAACACAGCACCCGCTGTGAGTGCAGCACATGACCAGGAGCGGCCTGTCTTGCTGTTCACAGGTTCATCGCGAGGCAGAACTGACTGGACGGCTCCCAACCACAATGCCAAGGCAGTAAGACATTCCCAGAAGCCCATGGCTCCAAGAGTTCTAGGTATCTCCTTTTAAATGTCACCTGGAAGACTGTTGCCATCACTGAGTTGAGGAGACAGTGGTGACCTGCCTGAACTTGAGTAGTGGCAGTGTGTGAAGGGGGGAGGAAAGCATGTACAAATGCTATTTATGACAAGAGTAGATGGGAGATTGAAAAGAGAAAGAAACACGGGAGCAATCAAGGGCGACTTTCAGATTTGTAGTTTGCTTTGCCAAATAGTCTTCTCTTTCCAGAAAAGGATGTGGTCACTTACCTCCAAAACACCAATGTGCTCACTTGAATCATATTCTGGGATTAATCAGTGTGACATACATTTGGATGGGCTTTCTCCAGGCCCAAAGCAAGGCTGCCCATTGTTATATGGCAGACAGCTCTGGATCAAGCCAAAAAATGTATGTCTTAGAATTGTAGCCACTGAGTACACGTTGTGAGACCTAAGGTGCCTCCGGTAAACCAAGCGAGTCAGAGAAAATGATCTTCCCAATTCCAGCAGTTTGTGACTATAATTTAATGCATGAAGATTAAGCTGAATTTTTCCAGAGCCTGTGAATGTGATTCTCGGGACTCTAATTACTAATCCTCGGTCACTTCCTTTTCTCTCTCCTATTTAATTCACAAATAATGGTGGGGGAGGTGATACTTGGGAGACAGGAGTCGAGTCAGAAGTTACAACAGAAAAGCTTAAGTCACCCAGCTTCCATGAGCAAAGCCAAGTCATGGCTTTTGAGTTGATTTCAACTCATAGCGATCCTATAGGTGAGATTAGAACTGAGACATGGAGTTTCCAAGGATTGCCTGGCAAATTTGAACTGCTGACCTTTTGGGTAGCAGACACAGCATGTAACCACACTGCTGCCAGTGTTTCTAGCTTCCATAAGGACAGGTCCACATTCAATATTGGTTCAGTTCTGAGATTTCACCAAGCCCTGTTTTAACAAGAAACAGGCACACTTTGAAATCTCCGTATGAATATGCAGAACGGTAATAGTCTTCATTTGGAGAGAATATCAAAAAAGAGGACGATCTTTGTTAAATCATAGAACCTTAAACCCCAGTTGCCTTATCTATAAAATGATGACAGCACCGTCACCTAGGGTTTGGGTGAAAGTCGAACACAACCTTTTACAAGGCCCCTCGAAAAGTGCCAGTATGTTACAGTCAACATGACCCAAAAACCGAGCAACCACTGAAGACCTGAAGACTGCTGAGGACACCCAGCTAGACTGCGGTCTGAAGGGGTCACTGCCATGACCTTTGGGTACCTACCACTTCAGCCCGGCAAATCCAAGGTCATTCACCAAACACAGAGAATGAGCATAGTACTTCACAGATGGGAAAAACACAACACCTTTGGTGGTTCCAACATCTGATGGCCAGTGACTGTGAACAAATCACCACAGAAAAGCTTCAAAGAAAACAACCCCACAGCCCTGGGGGACTTCTGTCCTGGGAAAGCAGAAGCAGAGGGGCCCTGTTGTAGCTACAGGTTTTGCAGCCTCACACAACCTTGGAGGTAGGGGGAAGGCCTGTCTCTGACAGCTGACCTTATGCTCTCTTTCTGAAAATGACAATTTACAAACAACTGCATTTTCACATAAAAATAAATAACTGGGAGAACTAATTGTATATATAAGTACATAAAACAGGTATAAAAACAAAATGTGCCTCAAAAAAGGACATGTGTTGTCAATATAAAGTATCTGTGTTTTTCGCACGTCATCGGCACTGACTGGAATCTCCTTAAGTGAACTGACCACATTATCACGCTCGTGATTTTCAGAATCACTTACCATAGTTTTCAGTAGACTGCCAGGGTTATTTGGTTGTAGGTGACAGAAATGGGCTCTGGTTAACTTACACAAAATAATAATAATAATGATATTTAACAACAATAAAAAATGCAGAATGTAAAGAAAAAGTGAATAACCAAACACGAGGAAGGATTGTAATCAAAGAGGCTTCAGAGATGAGGAAATTTACCTTAAGAGGCTTTCTTCTGGTGACAGTCAGCTGAAGGGCCCATCTGAAAATTTGTATCAATATCCATTCACTGAAAATTTAAATTCCTGGAAGGATAAGATTAGACTTGTTTCAGACATGAGTCCAATGAGGGTGGGGGCAATCTTCATGAATTCCTGACTGAAACAGCTTGGTCAGAGGGAAGAGAAACCCCCAGAGGAAGGCTCGGGATCACCCACAACAAAGAGGGAGTCCCTGGGGGGAGCAAATGGCTCATGCACTCAGTGGCTAGCTGAAGAGTTGGGGGTTCAAGTCCACCCATAAGCCACATGAAAGAAAAACCTAGCTCTCAGCTTTCAGAGACGCAGCCACTGATAACCCCGTGGAGCATGGCTCTGCTCTGACACACACAGAGTCACCCCAAGTTGGATCCGTTCAGGGGCATCTGCTACTGTACTAGTATTTTTAAAAAAAAATGTGAGAAAGAATTGCCAGATGGATCTAAACCACAGAGTCCACCACAGAGTCTCTCAGACAAGGCCTGGTTCACGAGATCCAGTTGTACAATTTGGTCCATACTGTCAATGGAACATGAAAATTAAAAAAGCTTTTTGGGGCAAAATCTGATGTAAGCTCATAGTCTAAAGAAAGCCCTGTCTGAGCTCTGTCACTGAAAGCGCACCAACGGCCCCTGACAGCAACAGCAACAGCGGCCGGCCGCAGAACGAGCAACCGTGCCTGCAGCTTCTCGTCATGAGGCTTGTAAGCACAGGTGCAGTCTCACATCACAGCGGAAGAGCCAGGGTTCCTCTAATGAGACCAGACTTCACGGCTTGGGACAGTGGAAATGAAGGTCACAAATGGAAGGCAACCGTACACTGCTGGGAACCATGGCATGCCATGTTGACATTTATTTTGGGGGGACACAACTCAATCCATAACATTCTACACTTTGGTGCCCCCTAATTTATGTCCTTGCCACATAAAAAACACGTTTATCCCGTCGTATCATCCTAAAAATTGTAAATTGGCTGAAGTCAAAAGTCTCATCTTTTGCAAAGTTCCTTTTTATCCGTGGCTCTATGAAATCTAGACATGAGTTACCTGCTCCTAAAGTGCAGTCGTGAAACAGGCACAAGGCAGACACTTCCATTCCAAGTAGAAAGAAGGCACAACAGGCACCTAGCAATTGCAAAATCCAGCAGAACAAATTAGATTAGCTGAACCATCTAAGCAACAGCCCTACCCACCAGACTCTGGGTACTGTCCATGCTCTCTAAATTCTGGATGGAGACCCCTCAGCCTCGGACTTCAGCTCTGCTTTCCAGGGCCACTGGAACCACAACTCTGTCCCCTTGGCCTTGGGCAACCCCATTCTCCCAGTCCATCTGAGGGTCAACTGCAACCCCTCTGCTTTGGGTAGAGCAGCCTCCTCACCAGCTCTGGATGGGGGTCCCATCCTCTTGGCCCTCCTGAACAGCAATGCCACACAGCAGAACCAAGCTGGTGGAGCTTCCCTCTTTGAAACCCAGAAAGCTGTGTCTCCAGTTTTCCAAGTGGAAGGAGTTCTGTTTCTAGTTATCTCCAAACTATTCTATGGATGATTGTTTTCTTTTCTTTGAAAACAACAGATACAGCTCTCTTAGCCTGTTTCTTCTCTGTAGAATTCCAAGAGGCAGATAAGTGTCTCTGCTTTCATCCTTTCTCTGTTCCTTTCAATCTGTGTCAACGAGTTTCTTGCTGTGGTAGTTGGCTAGATCCATCCTCATAGGCTTAATCTCTTTAACAAAAGATTATGTGGCCACGTCCTTAATTTGTACAACAGAATTTTACAAATCTTTTTCTTTTTGTATAGCTCATTTTTAAGCCCATCTCCTTCCTTTCACATCTTACTGTAAGGGACAAGAAGAGATCAGATGGCTTCTTTGAGTTCCTTCCTACAGATATCCCCAGCCAGACATCCAGGTTCATCACTTACAACTTTTATCTTCCACCAAACATTTGAACATAATGTGGATAACTTCTTTGCCACTGCATGAAAAGTATCTCCCTTCCTCCACTGTCCAACTATATGTTCATCATTTCATTATAAAGACTTGACAGAAGCACACTTAATGTCAATAATTCTACCAGTGATCTCTTCAAGGCAACATCGGCTTTTACTGTTAAGCACGGTAAAACTCTTCCAGCATCTACCCATTACTCAATTCCAAAACTGCTTCTACAGTTCAGCTATCTGTTAGAGCAGCACCTCATGTACTTGTTTCTGTGTACACAGAAAACAGTAAACACAAAAAACTGGGAATACATTAAATAGATCCAGAAAAGACTGATTACTACACCAACAAGAGCTGATTAATACCAGTGGTCACAGATAATAACCAGGTAAAAAGAGTCTATTAGTTGATCAGATCCAGTGACTTAGGGACAATAACAAATTAAACAGAAAAACAATGTGTTACACAATTAATTCAAAGCAAGTTGCCACTAAGTTGATTCCAACTCATAGTGACCCTATAGGGTGGGATAGTATTTCCCTACGGGTTTTTCAAGCAGCAGCTGGTGGTTTTAAACTGCCGACTTGTTGGTTAGCAACCGAGCTCTTAATTACTGAGCAAAATCTCAAAGAAAAGAATTAACTGTCAGGTACAGAAAATCTCTAGATGACTATTAATTAAAGCTAATGATTTTTTGGTTTCACTAATACTAAAACTAGATCAATATATCATAGTGTCAAGACAATATCCAATTAGTGGAGGAAGACTTCAAAAAAATTTTTAATAAAAAGTCAAGGAATTAAAAATCCTGCTTCTAATAACCAAGTATGAGAGCTAACCATCCATCCTAACAGTCAAGACTTGGTTTCACTCAGCTGGGGCCGTACGACCAACTGGTGTCTCCTATTCAAGAAATAGCTCAGATCCTACAATCTCAGCTAGTCTTGAACATTGCCCACTCCCGTGGTGTATGGTAATAGTATTGCAACTAGGACAATTACTGTAACTCTACAAATAACATCCTCAGAGTTACAGAAATCTAGGAAGGTAATCTTGAGAAAGATATAAAACAAACATTAAGAATACGATTGAAGATAATGAAAAAATCAACTCAAATCCAGTCTTAGAACTTTCGTAAACAGTTCTAGTATAAGTGTGGCAGTTTTGTAATGTTTTGTAATTAATGTGGTATTTTGCACATTTGGCTTATTTGGGAGGAATGTTTAAAATATTAAGAGAATAAAATATAATAAGCTTGTGGATTAAAAGTCAAAAGGTGAAGGATCAAATGTGTAATCAATATTTATGTTTTGGGATACTTATTTTTATAAAGCCTGAGGTTTTCTTGTATTAGCTGGGTCAACAGAGTGAAAATAATTAAATCAGGAGTCTGCAAGCATTTTCAGAACAGGGATAGATGGTAAATGTTTTAGGCTTGTGAGCCAGACTATCTCCATCGCAGCTGCTTGACTCCGCCGTCAGGGCACAAAGACAGCCAGAGACAACACGTAAATGAACAAGCATGGCTGGGTGCTAATGAAACACTGTTTGTAAAATCAGGCACCAGCTAGTCTTGGTCCATGGGTCATAGCTCCTGTTTTAGAGAAAGATTAATGGTTTTGTTCTTAGAAGATTGTTGTTTTTTAAAAATAAATCTGATAGGTAAATAAATGGATCATTAAGCAAGACACAAATGGTGCAAAATATTTTTTTCACGCAAAATTCTCCAGAATATGAAAGAAATTACCTCCATCTAAATAAACCCTATGCCAAACCTGCAGCCAACCACAGACTTTGACAGCCCGGTTTCTGCTTCTTTCACCTGTCCTGTGCTTACAGTGCCTGGTGGGTTCAAACTGCCAACTTCTGGTTAGCAGCCACAGCTCGTAACCACATCACACCACCGGGGTTTCCACAACGTGACCAGCATCTGTCCATCCAGTCCAAGTTGTGCACGTGCTTTGACTTCACTGAGGTCAAGGGGTAGTCTCCGAATCTCTTCCCATCTGTAAGTTGTATCTCATTACAATAGTAAAATATTAACTGTTCTGATGGAAAGAAGAGAGGGAAGAAAAGAGAAAGAGAGGGAGGGAGGTAGAAAGGAGAAGAAAAGAGAGAAAGGAAAAGGCAGAGAGAACTTGAGGCACAAAATTGTTAAAAATTGGAAAACAGTCATGAGTTATACAGCCTTATATGGATAAGAGACAAATGAAAAGGATCATTCAACTGTTTACTTCTTTGTAAGTGTAAATTATATTTGAATATGAATTTTGTCTGATTTGTTCACTTGTACATCACTGATGTGTAGAACAGAAGTGTTTGGCACATAGCAGGTACTTAAAAACATTTGTAAAATAAACTGAATAAATAAACGAATACCTGGACACGGATACTCGGATCTGGATTTGCCATGATGGTTGGCCAACACAAGAACCAGTGTGAAGCTGTGTCCTCTGAGGTCCTCCTGGAAGCAGAGTCAGAGTTGGAAGCGTGACAGATGCATGTGGGAAAGCCCTGTGCGGGACAGAGGCTGCAGGAGTCGGAAGGGCAAGCCTTTGGGCTACCGTGCAGACATGGCACCTTCGGAAGAGAAAAAGAAGGGCAGAGGGCTGGATGGGCAGAGCCTCTGGCTGAGTGTAACTTGAGAAAGTCCCAGATGAGCTAATGGGGAGTCCCAGAGCAGCAGCTATCCACGAGAGGAGTTTCACACGGGGCAGGAAAGGCCCGGCCCTGTTCTTCCTACTTGCTCAGTCACTGGCTGGGAGAAGACCTGGAAGAGCAGGCACTTGGAGGTGAAGGTGAGGCATCTCGAACTGGCTTGCTGTCTACAGTGTCATCAGGTGGTCTCTTCACTGAAGATCTGACTGACATTCTTCCTTGGCTTTCAAACCAAAAAGTCTCCCTGTTGCTGATGAGATGTGAATTCTGTGAGATTTTATCTCCTTGAACTATAGGAAGTCATTCCTTTCTTCCCATTAAAGTGCAAACATGGATTCAAAACCTTTCACTTGTGTATTTCTTCCATCGAGTAAAGTATCGTATGCTAATTACACATAGAAATTGAAAAATTACACACAAAAAGGGTGTCTCTAGGTGCCGATGCCATTGAAGACTACACTTCATCATCTTTGTCAAGTGTCTGCCCTGGAAGCACTAAGTTGTCAGTACATGTCTGTCTCTAGCTGGTGAACTCCAATGGACACTCCTAGCTTCCAGGCCTAATTCAGGGATTTCCCCCACCCCTACTCTACTCGTCTAAAAGGATAGATACAGTACACACACCAGTAACTATGAAACACAGGACATCCATTTTAGAGAAAGAGCCCCGGTGGTACAGCGGTCTAGCACTTTAGCTGCTCACTCAAAGTCGGGAGTTTGAATCTACCAGCTGCTCCCTGGAAACCCTGTGGAGCAGTTCTACTCTGACCTACAGGGTTGCTATGAGTCCAAATTGATGCCAACAGCAATGGGTATGGTTTTTGCTTTTGTTTTTTATGTTTGGTATTTCATAGAAACTTAATTCTAAAACTATGTAACGATCACATAATACAGTAATATAGGCAGTGAAAAGTGATAGAGAAGTATCAATAAACACTCTGGGCATCCAGGGAAAAGAGAGGTGATGTCCAGCGGGAGGACGCTTAGGGAGTGTGGCATTTACAACGGGTGAGGTCAGCCCACATGGAGATGGGGTAGATGGCACTGGAGATGAACCACTTGCGTGAAACCACAGGGCTGAGAAAGTATAAGGTTGTGAAAAACAAGAGAAAAAATACCCAGAGTCCAATAGTTTTCCAGGCACCAGGGTCAGTTACCTGAGTGACTGGATCAATTTAAGGCAGCTCCTAGTTCCCAAATTTTAGATTTCAGACACTGTTAGCATGCTAACCTCTGGTAGGCACACTACTGCTAGTGACTCCGTCAGTCTGCCCTGACAGAAATCCACTTGATTTCTGAGCCTAAAGATCGGTTCTGGACTCTCGAGACCATCCTGTGGGAACCCAGTGCGCTGCCGTAGAGTCAGTTCTGCCTCAGTGACCTCCCAGGGTTCCCAAGGCTATAAACCTCCACAGCTCTACACGCGCGTCTTGCATGCTTTGGACATTTTATCAGGAGGGTCCAGTCCCAGGAAAGGGACATCGTGTTTGGTAAAGTAGAGGATCAGCAGAAAAGAAGAGAGTCCTCAAAAAGATGGACAGACACGTTGGCATAGCAACAGCGTGAGGCCTGCACAGGAGTGGGAACCAACTCAGTGGCACATAACAACAACAACAACTCTCTGTGCAAGCAGACTGCCACATCTTTCTCCAGGGATCCACTTTGAACCAACGACCTCCAGGTTAGCAGTTGATGGCTTTAACTGCTTCTCCCCCAGGGTTCATTATGCTGCCTTAAGGACACGTTTTATTAGTGTGTGCGACATATGTGAAAAGACTGAACTGAAGACATCCATAATGTGTAGCTACTGTGTGACAGACAGAGTGTTTAAAAATAAGTGTAAGAGGGTGTCATTAGTTCAAGTGGTGGCTTTGACACCAAAGAGCTGCTCTTTGACTGATCAAAGAATGAGCATGCTCTCTGTGTGGAGTTTCATTAGTGATTTTAATTGCATGCTAAGCTTTATAATTTGTTGCTGTCATTTAGGTTCATGTACTGTACTAATATTTATTCTGCATATTATGTAACACCTTATTAAGTTTACTGCCCGATTTCTATAAACTTTTTCACCTGGCTTTCCTGGTGCATGAGGAGCTAACTTACACGTCTGTCGGAGGCAGTGCCTGAACTACCCAACTCAGGCCCCTGCTATCCAGTTACTTCCCACTGATAGCGACCCTGTGAGGCAGAGCAGAACTGCCCCACTGGGTGTCCGAGGCTGCAAATGCTTACAGAAGCAGACAGCCATATCTTTCTCCCTTGGGGTGGCTGGTCATGAACCACTGATCTTTGGGTTAGCAGCTAAGTGCTTTAACAGTTGCACTACCCGGGCCCCTTGATCAAATTACAGAACTTTTTAACATCCTAGGCAGAGCTTTCGAACTCTTTCAGTCTACGTGAAGAAAAAGGAGATGATTTGCTTCATAAATACAGAAAAATATACATGCACACATCTTATTACACTGTAAGTATGCACCGAGGGCCATCAATAATTCAAACATTAACTTTTGCTTGATCTTTTCCATGCCCTCTGTGGAGCCCTCCCTGACCACTAGGATGGGCACATGTAAACAGAGAGCCCACCCTGACAGACAGGACTGGTACACATACACACGGAGCCCTCCCTGACAGCTGGGACTGGCACACGTACACAGGGAGCCCTCCCTGACAGCTGGGACTGGCACATGTACACGGGGAGCCCTCCCTGACAGCTGGGACTGGCACATGTACACAGGGAGCCCTCCCTGACATTGAGACTGGCACACATACACGGTGAGCCCTCCCTTTACATCTGGGACTGGCACACGTACACGGGGAGCCCTCCCTGACAGCTGGGACTGGCACACGTACACAGAGAGCCCTCCTTGACATTGAGACTGGCACACATACACGGGGAGCCCTCCCTTTACAACTGGGACTGGCACACATACACGGGGAGCCTTCCCTGACAGCTGGGACTGGCACGCATACACGGGGAGCCCTCCCTGACAGCTGGGACTGGCATGCATACACAGGGAGCACCCCCTGACAGACTGGACTGGCACACATACACGGGAAGCCCTCCCTGACAGCTGGGACTGGCACACACACAGGGGGAGCCCTCCCTGATGGACAGGACTGGCACATGTACATACGGACCCCTCCCTGACAGAGGGGACTGTCATACATACAGACATACATACACTCTTCTAACTCATTCACTGCGCCCCATCCTTCACCCTCAATGCCTAGCACAACCTCTCACACATAGTAGATGCTTGAAATTTGATGAATTAAAAGACAATGCAATGAGTAAGACGTTAGGAGCCGTGGTGGTGCGGTGCTCGCGTGTGCTCAGCTGCTAGCTGAGAGTCGGCAGTGAGAACCCACGCAGCAACTTCCCAGCAGGAGCCGTGGTGATCTGCTCTGTAAGGATGATAGCCTGGAAGACCTGTGGGCAGCTCTGCTCTGTTGCGTGCGGTTGCCATGAGGTGGAATCTCCTGGTCGGCACCCAACAACAACAAACAAGACTCTCTCCACACAGCCTCTGCATCACATTGCATCACATAGCTGATTTTTAATCAGTAACAACAGTGGTGGGGACACAAAGCCACAACGAGATTATAGAACTATACCAAAATCCTCCTCATGTCACTGCACAGGCCTGCCTGTCCTCCCCATTTCCCTTAGTGAGCTCTCCACTCCTTTCTAAACTGAAGTCCTTGATGGACATCTGTCACGTGTACACCAAAGGGATGTGTGAGCTGTCAAGAATGTTCCAGTGGGGCTTACTTCTCCTCTTCCCTGGAGTTTTCCCAATTTCTTTCTGGAAAAAATATCTCCAAAACTTGAGCATATGAGTCCACAGGTCATGTTCTCACCCACCAAACCAAAAATGTAATAAAACTTTTATTTCATTACAGGCAAGAGATAATCACTAGATGGTATGAAAGTTTCAGAGATAAGAAGTGCTCTTATCTTACAAGGATAAGTGAAATCAGATACAAAGTCTACGGATGGTAACCATTACATATTTACACTCCAGAGACACACAGTCATTTCCAGGTGTACATGGCTTATACCCTGATCCCTTTAATCTAGCTGGGCTGTCCCTATTGACTTGTTTGACAGGAACAGGGTCCAATGACAGAGTATGAGCTGATCATGTGATTCCCTCACTGAGAGAAAGAAAAGGTGTCCCTACTTCCCTGCTAGTAAGCCTGTCCTGTGGAATGAGCACGGGTCTTAGAGCCAGACACACCAGGGTCTGGTCCCCACCTCTCACCTAGTTTGTCATTCCTCAATCTCTCTGTGCCTTGGATTCTGGCACTATGAAATAAGGTAATAAAAACAAAACCCACTTCTATCAAGTAGATCCCCACTCACAGCGGCCCTAGAAGACAGAGTACAACCACCCCCACAGGGTTTCAAAAGCTTTAAAATCTTTCGGAAGCAGATTGCCACACCTTTCTCCCACAGTGTCCCTCTGACCTGTCAGTTAGTGGCTGAGTGCTTTAGCCACTGCACCACCGAGACTGGTGCTCAATAAACGGTTGTTCATATTCCTAAAGGTTTCTTTTTCTTATTTTCACTCGACCATTTTAAATTGACAGGAATCATCTGTTATACACACGTGCCGTGGCAGCATTCCTGGAAAAGAAATGTCACCTAGGCACTGGGACATGGAGCAACCCTCAAGTCAGTCAGGGGAGGGAGGGCCAATTAAAACAGGCGTTGGTTTTCTTAAAATACAACTGAGGGAGGCAACATGTCTGTCACAAAGTGTGTGTTTCAGAAGGTGAGCTTTACATTTTAAAATAAAAGAATCTAGAGTCTAAATTATGAATAAATCACTGCTACTTAAAAAATTTTTTTTTCTTTGTAAGCTTTGTATTTCTTATCGTTTCCCAAGAATAATTATGCTAGATAACTGAAGAGGTGACAGGAGTGACATGGGGTTGCTGGCACTTACTTCTGACCCCGTTGCATCTGTTGTTAAAGAGCACGTTCAGCGGAAAAGGGTTAGAAGAGATACATCTGACAACGCAGCGTACTGTGATACCATTGTTTGCAGCTCATTTTTTAAACACCGACTGAAGATGCTGTTGTTCCATTCCACTGAGTCGGTTCCAACCCACTGTGGCCCTGTTGCTCCTAACTGGGACTTGACCAAGGTCCTCTAGACTGCTAATCTAAATTCCGTTCCCTGTCCCAACCTATAAGCTTACATGCCTTTCCCTGTCTTCAGGGTAGGAAATCATCCTTCAGGGAGGTCATGAATTTACATTGTTCACTAAGATGTAAAGGAATCTTGTGACTCCCTGTTGTATCCTCTGACAAGGTTTGACATTTTCCAGATGCAAATTCCTTTGTAATCTGTCTATGAAAACAGCTGGAATTGTAAGCCAAGAGGAACAGTTTTTGGAGAAGTTATTCTCACTGTCTCCCAGGCCTGCACACCTGCTAATAAAGCATTGAACCCTTTTCCACATCTCTGAATTTTGGCTGTCAGTGACAGGTGAAACGAACTTCCTTTAGTTCAATAGCCCTATGAACACCACAACAAAACACTACCCAGTCCTACATGATCCTTACTGTTACTGCTGACTGAGCCCGTCATTCACAGTCAATCTTACTGAGGCTCTTCCTTTTTCAATGACCCTCTACTTTATGAAGCAAGATGTCCCTCTCCTGGGACTGGTCCCTCTTGATGCTGTGTCTCAAGTACAGAAGACAAAGTCTTGCCATCCTTGTGTCTAAGAGGCATTATGGCTGTACTTCTTCCAAGACACACTTGTTCATTCTTCTGGCATTGTATGGTATGCTCAATATTCTTCGATAACACCATAATTAAATGGCATCAATCCTTCTTCAGTCTTCCTCCTTCATTGCCCAGCTAAAGATACACAATATTGCTGCGGGCTGCTAGGGATGTGCTGTCCCGCCTGTTACCTTGCTGATACTCCACATGCACGTGTAGGCCTGTCTCGGGTACAGCAGAGCCTCCAGATATGCCTGACCTTTGCCTCTTTCCCTTACCTCGTACCTTGCTGATACTTCCACGTATGGGTCAGCCAATCATGAAATGTCTCAATACCACTGTAACCATTTTTGGCAAAATAGACTACCCTGACAACTTCCTGATTGTAGCCCTATAAATAAAGTTTCCTATAGAGGAACAGGGCCATTGTTCTCCATCAGAGACCTTGGTACCACCCAGCCTCAACTTTATCTTCTGTGATGTGTCCTTTGTGTGACTGCGTCTTTCTCATCCCCTTTCCTGTCTCTCTTGGGCCCAGATCCTTCCCAGTGTTGGTCGCTGGGGTGCAGGATGTGGCCAGCCAAAGCCAAGTGCCGTCAAGTGGGATCCGACGCATGCACAATATGAAAAAATATAGTCCTTTCAGTCAAGGAGCTGATAAGGAATAAACTAAGACTTTGATTAGTCCAAATATAAAAATATCCTTAGAGAAGCCTAGGTTACCTTCCTACCTCAAAGATCAAGACACATGGTCAGAGATCTGTTTGAGTGCCTTTAAGGGACCCACAGAGAAAAATATTTGAAATCTCAATATACAGTCAAATATAACACTACAAGCTTTTGAATGTGTCCTACAATTTAGCATAAATTCTGCTAGATATAGATTCCCTTCATGTCTTCTTCGGTCTCTAAGGTCTGATAATTAAGTCTATGAACTTAGTTGTTTGGGGTGTTACATGCCTATTTCTGACTATAACTACAGATTACCTTTGAAGTACTCTCCTTGAGAAGCTATACACCAATGCCAGAGCCTAGTCTACACTTCAAAGCAATTTTGAAACTGTTTCGGGAATGGCCATTGTACGCAGCAGCACAGGGTCAAGTTCACGGACTTAACTGTATAGTTGTCTGTGGGGGAGTTTTAGGCCAGTAAACAAATAACTGTATTAGAATACCCTCACCATTCACCTGACCTGGCCCCAATGACTTTTTTACTTAGCCATAGATAAAGGAAATCTTGAAAGGGAGACATTTGGATGACAGTCAGATCACCAAGGGTAAATACTATGTCAGCTCCGATGGCCATTCCAGAAAAAGAGCTTCAAAATTGCTTTGAAGGGTGGACTAGGCACCTGCACCAGTGCATAGCTTCCCAAGGGGAGGACTTTGAAGGTGGCCTCAGTGATACTCAGCAGTGAAGTATGTAGCACTTTTTCCAGGGGGAGTTCACACACTTAATTGGCAGCCCTTGCACATGAAGTTGCCAAGAGAAACAAAACTCTTGGTCTATTCAAATCAGTTTAAGTTGGTTGAGTGTTCCACCTCATCTCTTTGAAGTAAAGAAAAGGTAATGATTCCTGAGAATTCAAACTGTACTTACCAAAATCTTCTAAATGAATGTTTGTTTTTGTTAGGATTGTTGTACATTATTGTTGTTTAAAAGGATATCTATTTTTTAAAAGACGCCCAGGATGATCTGAGAACAACCTGAACCAACTGAAACCTGATCATAACAGAACATGAGATCTTCAAAGAAAAATTTCCGGACACACCTAGTCAAACATTAGGAGTTTATTCTCCTAGAGGGTGGAACTGTCTGTGATGGTGGGGAAAAAAAAAAGACCTATGTTCTCAAGGTCAATGAACCAAAAGTGCAGATATAGCTAACGATGTGTTTTGAGATTTCCATATTTGATGCTAACCTACAGCTAATGTATGTCTTTAAATGGAATTGCTAAGGAAAAATTTTCTGATAAAATGACCACAATGAAGCTTTTAAACAGACTTTCAACTATTGTTTGATCTGTTTGCAAAAAAACTTCTCAGGAACTCTCAAGCACTCTTTTATCTATTCCACTGTAGTGACCTATTCATCTTATTTCCACCTTCATCATGCATCCCCATCACACACACAAAACAGCTACATTGGTTTTATCTAGTCACAGCATTTTGTCTTACAAGACTGCATGCCCCTTGGTTGTACCTGATGTCAAAAAAGACATATTTGCATGTTTTACCTGACTTAAAATTAGGGTACTTAGCAATATATCCAAGACAGATTTTGTGTAAACTAGGTTCCAAGCACCTTGGCAACAGATTAAAAAGAAAAGAAACTCAGAACATTTCCTTCCATCTTATAATCTTTTGTTGCGTCTTTTCACTTCAGATTATCTTCCCAAGAAAGTAGGTGGATAGAATGGCTGGCACCCCCAGGGCCTTTTGTTAATACCATAATGACACAAGTGGACCATTCAAAGGTGTGCTTCAAGTATGCCATTTCTAGTTCCATTTGAATGGTTCAATATACCTCCTTTGCTTTTGATTCATACTAAACAAAACCAAAGGCAAACCTCTAGGAAGTATGGATTTTAGGCTTCCCAATTTCATGTTTCGTATTTGTACAGACATTATAAATCAGGAGGTTATCGATACTAAAGAAAAGTAAGACTACCCAGATCTATTACATTCGTGGTGATTTTCTTTTACGTCATTTCATCATGATGTAAACCATCAAGTTCATCCTTTGTTATGATAAAGCACACCAAGTGTTGCGTGAAGCCACGAGAAGGCATACCTCTGTCGCGCCTCTAGACAAATGTCTACTACGCAAAAGCTACGGATATTTGGGGAGGAAAAGTAAAGACTGCTTATTGATTCCTAAGTGAATTTTGCTGCGTATTTCCAAGTACTTCAAAATCTAAGACTTAATTAAAAGCTAGCAAGCAGCCATCTAAGGTGCATCAACCGCTCCCAGCCCACCTAGAGCAACGAAGAATGAAGAACATCAAAGACACAAGGAAAACATAAGCCCAACAGACCAAAAGGGCCACACAAAGCAGACTCCACAAGCCTGAGACCAGAAAAACTAGATGGTGTCTGGCTACCACCAATGACCACCATAACCAGGAACACAAGAGAGAGTCTGCGATGGAGCAGGAGAAAAGCAGGCTGCAAAACTTAAATTCTAGCAGAAAGACTAGACGTAATGGTCTGACTGAGAGTGGAGGGACCCCACAAGATACGACACCTGGGCCCTCTGTTGTCCCCGAGCTGAAACCATTCCCAAAGCCAACTCTTTAGAGAAAGATTAGAGTGAGCTATAAAACACAAAGCGGCACTTGTGAAGGCTGTGCTTCTTTCCTCAAGTGGATTCATTGGACTAATGGTCAGTTCTAGTCCAGAGGCAAGAAGAGACCAGAAAGGGACAGGAACTGGCTGAATGGACACAGGAAATAGAGGCTAGAAAGGAGGACGATGTTGTCATAGGGAGAGCAACTGGATCACATAATAGAGTGTATATAAAATTTTTTATGAGAAACTAACTTGAACTGTCAACTTTCACTTAAAGCACAATTTAAAAAAATCTAAGACATAATGCTGGAGATCAAGTTGAAAATTCTTTTTCATTCATGATAAAGGCCAAACTCTTATAAATGAACACAGAGAAGTTAATTTATTTTAACCTCTGATTTTATTTTTTATTACTCAGTTTATACTCTCATTTTGAAAAGGCAGTGAACACAGATTACTAGAGGCCTAGGAGGCCCAGAGGTGGGGGGAGAATATTCCCTCTAAATTGGTAGATGGAACTCTGGTGGCACAGTGGCTAAGAGCTGCCACTGCTGACCAAAATCCATGCAGTTCAAATCCATGAGGCACTCCTTGGAAACTCGATGGGGTAGTTCAAAGCTGTCCTATAAAGTCACTATAGATTGGAATCACCTTGATGGCAATAGGTTTGTTTTCTGTTTGCTTTTCGTTTAGGATATATAAAACAAAAAATCAAGTCCATCACTATCAAGTCAATTCTGCCTCATAGTGATCCTATAGGCAGAGCAGAACTGCACACAGAGAGTTTCCAAGGAGGACCTGGCAGGTTTAAACTGCCAGTCTTTTGGTCAGCAGGCATAGCATTTAACCACTATGTCATCACGGTTTCCTAACTACACAGGATAAATTAAAATTTAAAAATAGATATCATATAGATGAGCATTTTGAAAATAATGTATTTTCTATTCCATATGCTTGATAAAATATTAATGTTGTTGTTCAAAAAACATTTGGCTGGCCAGATTCACCAGTATCTGATAAAGATTTGGTCAATCTTTCATTACAAAAGGTATATCTTCTTGAACTCAGTACATGCACATTTGTGACTATAATATTTTTCTTACTTGGTAGTTCCATTTGTTGTTTGCAGTGTTCCTCATTATTTCAAGTAATGCTTGACTTAAATTATTATTTCAATACTAATATTACTATGCTTGCTTTCAGTGCTGCTATAACAGAAATACCACAAGTGGATGGCTTTCAAAAGAGAACTTTTATTCTGTCACAAACCAGTAGGTTACAAGCCCAAATTTAGGGCATCAGCTCCAGTGAAAGTCTTTGTCTTTTAGCTCTGGGGGAAGGTCTCTGTCGTCAATCTTTCACTGGACTGGGAGATTCTCAGATGCAGGGACTCCAGGTCCTTTTCAAAGGAAACATTCTATTCTTGGCACTGTTTCTTTCTTGATGGTATGAGGACCCCAAATCTCTCTGCTAGCTTTTTTCATTATATCACAAGAGATCACCTCAAGACACAAAACAATTTTGCACATTGAGTCCTGTCCCACCAATATAAGTGCTGCCCATCCTCCCTCATTAACATCATAGAGGCAGAATTTACAACATACAGGAACATCACACAAAACCAGGAATCATGGCCTAGCCAAATTTTTACTGATTTGGGGGGGACACAATTCACTCCATGATAGCATTGAACTTATAAATCAATTTGGGAAGAACTTACATTTAATAAAATTGAATCATTTATTGTAAAACAAAGTTCTAGCAAAAAAAAAAAAAAAAACAGACTTACTAGCCTAACAGAGATTGGAGAAACCCTAAGAGTACGGTACCCGACATCCTTTTAGCTCAGTAATGAAGTTATTCCTGAGGTTCAAACTTCAGCCAAAGATGAGACAAGCCTATAAAACAAAGCAAGACTAAAGGAGCATACAGACCAGGGGCAAGGATTAGAAGGCAGGAGACAACAGGAAAGCTGGTAACAGGAAACCCAGTGTCCAGAAGGGAATGTGTTGATACGTCATGGGTCATTAATCAGTGTCATAACACAATATATTACTGTTCAGTGAGAAGCTGGCTTATTCTGTAAACCTTCATCTAAAGTCTAATTTTAAAAAATTAAATCATTCGATTCATGAAGGTAGTATATTTCTACTTGCCTTAGGTCTTGTCTAACTTCTTTCAGCAACTTTTCACAGTTCTCTGTGAACTTATTTTCATAAATTTATCCCTAAAAAGTTGATGTTATTTGTATCTATTGTAAGTGGTGTAATTTTTATAACGTCATTTTTTAATTATTTGGTTGATAACAGAAATACAACTTACTCTTCTATATTGTACCTGTGGCTTCAATAAAATCACTGATTAATTCCACAAGTTTTCTGTGGATTTTTAAACAATTTTCTATATAGGTAATCACGGTATTCTTAAATAAAGTTGTACTTCTACCTTCCCAATGTATTTCGGTTTTATTTATTTTTTTATTTTCTTGCCTTATTGCACTTGCTAGGATCTCTAATAGTGGGAAAAGTATGTATCATTGTCTTGTTCCCAATCTTGGGAGGAAAACATTCACCCTTCCATCAGTAAATAGAATGTTAGCTGCAACTATTTGGTAGATTCCCTGTATTTATCAAAGTGTTCTTATATTCCAGGTTTTTGGACAGATTTTAGGCTGAATGAATGATAAATTTCATCAAAATTTTTAATAAGAAATATATTGAAGTTATATAATTTTTTTTAATTCTGTTAACATAGTGAATTACATTACTTATTTTTATATGCTAAACCAAACTTGTATTCCTTGGGTAAACCCAACTAATCATGATGTATCATCCATTTTATTCTGTTACCCACCCAAGCAGCACACTGTTAAGTGCTAAGGTTGTTAATCAAAAGGTCAGCAGTTCAAATCTACCAAGTGCTCCTTGGAAGCTCTATGTGACAGTTCTTTTCTGTCTTATAGGGTCGCTATGACTTGGAATCCACTTAACAGCACTGGATTGGGTTTAATGTAGGGTATATTCAATCAGCTAATATTTTAAAGAACATTGCATCAATGCTGATGAGAGATGTTAGCTAAAATGTTCTTTTCTTACACTCTCTTTGTCTAGTTTTTCTTTCAGAATAGTGGTGGCCTCAAAAAAATTGTTGGGAAATCTTTCTTGTCTATATTTCAAAAGCCAAAAAAAGAGCTTGTTAAAAATCAGTATTATTTTTCCTTTAAATGAATTTACCAGAAGAAAACATCTAGGTGTTTAGCGTTTTTGTACACCAAAAGTTTTTAATTACTAATTCAGTTCCTTTAATAGAATAAAGTTTCTATTTCTTCTTGTGTCAATTTTGGTAAACTTATATCTTTTGAGGAAATTTTCCATTCCATGTCAGCCGTTAAATTTATTGACATTATTCAGAAGATGGCATTTATAAGGAAACCCTGGTGGCATAGTAGTTAAGTGCTGCATCTGCTAACCAAAAGGTCAGTAGTTCAAATCCACCAAGCGTTCCTTGGAAACTCTACAGGGCAGTTCTATTCTGTCTATAGGATCACTGCAAGTCAGAATTGATCGGATAGCAGTGAGTTTTTTTTTTTTTTTTTTTTTTGGTGGCATTTATGAGTGATACCTCCACATTCACTTTTGGTAATAGCCAATTTGTATATACCTTTTCATTCTTGATAAATCTAGTTCAAAGTTTATACATTGTTTTAGTCAGTTAGGGCTGCTCTAACAGAAATACCACAGAGTGGATAGCTTTAACAAAGGAAGGTTTATTCTTACACAGTCCAGTAGGTTACAAGTCCAAAATCAGGATGTCCACTCCAGGGAAAGCTTTCCCCGTGGTAAGCTCTGGAGGAAAGTCCAGTATTGCATCAGTCTTTGTCCAGTGAGCATCTTGGCACAAGAATCTCAGGTCTGAAGGATGTGCTCTTTGGAGAAATGTTATCCAGGATGCTGTATGTGTTCTAAACCAGCATCCAATTTATGGTGCTATTTCTGCTACAGCCAGCATTCATGCATCCAGGAGGAATCAAGGGGTGGAAATAGGAGAGGTACCACTCACTGTTACCCCTAGTGACCCACTTGCAAGATTTTTGCTTCCTGTCCCCATGACCTTGTGCTCTGCAGGTTTAAATGTCTTAGTTCCAAGGGAGGAATGCTGCCACCTGGAGACACATCAACGACTCCACTGAACTGGAAGCTAAAAGTGCCACCAGGCCATTGTGGGCTCCTTGTGTCTCTGGATCAACAGACAAAGAAGGGAGTTACAATACTGGCCGGTGTGATTGATCCTGACTATGAAGATGAAATTGGATTGACATTACATAACAGAAGTAAAGAAGAGTATGTTTGGAATGCCGGAGATCCCTTAGGACGCCTCCTAGTACTACCATGTCCTGTGATTAAGGTCAATGGAAAACTATAGCAACCCAACTCCAAAATGAGTGATAATAGCCCAGACCCTTCAGGAATGAAGGTTTGGGTCACCTCACCAGGCAAGGAACCACAACCAGCTGAGGTACTTGCTGAAGGCAAAGGGAATACAGAATGGGTTGTAGAAGAAGGTAGTTCTAAATACCAGTTATGACCACATGACCAGTTGCAGAAACAAAGACTGTAATTGTTATGAGTACTTCTGCTTTGTGTATCAGATATTTTTGTTTACTTATGAAACACAAGATGTAAATGGGCTAATGCATTTTCAGTTGTACATGTGTTAGTTACATCATGTAAGATGTTAAGTATGACTTCGTAATTGTATTCCTTCAGAGACTATGTATGGATGGTAAGGTGACACGTGTGCAGATGTCAAATTGACAAGGGGTGGACTGTGATGGTCAGGATTATGTCAACTTGGCTACTCCTTGTTTGGCTGCTGTATTAAGTAGCAGGGTGGGGCCTGTGGTGTCTTCCTGCCCCTCAACTCTCTTCTCTCTGCCTTCCACCACATAGCCAACAGCTCCTGCTCTCTTCTGGTGTCTGGTTTCTAGACTTGAACTAGCAACTGTTGGATTCATCAACCTTTACAGCCAGGGCTTCAGAGTCCTGTTCCCTGACCTGCCGATCCTGGGTTCGCCAGCCTCTGCAGCTCCATCTTGTCGCCAGCTAGGGATCTGCCAACCTACACAACCAGTGATCTAGAACTCTGGTCTCTGACCTGCTGACCTTGGGTTCACCAGCTCCTATGGTCATGTGAGCCTTGTGCCAGGAGACTTGGGACATTCAGCTTCTGCAATTGCATGAGCTGTTTCCTATACATATGTAATGATGTATTTATATATCGATACATATATACATCTTTCCTTGTACTTTATGTATATAAATCTTTCCTTGTACACACACACCCATTACTGGTTTTGCTTCCCTAGAAAACCCAGCCTAAGACATACATCTTAAAATCTTTTCAGAATGTTGGCTTTTGCTTTTATTGATTTTCTTTACTTTCTATTACATTGATATCACTCTTATCTTTACTGTGTCACTATTCTACACATTTTTCCTTTTTCTAGTTCAGTTTGGGTTTTTTTTTGAGTTGTTAGGTGAAAGTTTAGAAGTTTCTAAAGCTTTTCATGACAGAAACATTTAATGCTATAAATTGTCCTCTAAACACTGCTTTACTTGCATTCCAACAATTCTGACACATTTTAATTATTCATCAGTTCAAAATATTTTATAATTCCTTTTGTGACTTCTTTGACTTGTGAATTATTTAGAAGCATGTTTGGTTTCTAAATATTTACTAACTTTTCAGCTATCTTTTTTCATTTATATTTTAGTACTGTTATGGTCAGAGAACATACTTTGCATGATTTCAATTCTTTATAATTTTTTTGGTTGGCCATCGTACTCCTAAGGAAGTCAGGAGAATGTCTTGTGGTACTCGAGGACAGCTGTTCTCTCTAATATTTGCTTCTCTTGCTTGTCCTCCTTAATTTGTCCCCACTTTTGGTAGTTGCCATATATCTTTGCATTCTCTGTCTCCTTTGTTAGATTTAAAGACTTAACGTGCCTAGACATTTAAACATTAAAAGGTGAATAGATTGTATTAGCTACCTGTTGTTACATAGCAAAATATCCCAGACATAGGAACTGGAAACCAGCATTATTATCTCGGTTCCTGTAGGTGAGGAATTCAGTCATGGCTTTGCTCCAGGTCTGCCACGAGGCTGCAACCAAAATGTCAGCTGAGGCTGCAGGGACTTCAAGGCTCAGTGTCAGGAGGATCTGCTTCCAAGCTCAGTTACACGGCTGTTGGAAGGAGCTTCCAAACTCACTCAGATGGGTCTCCCTCAATAGAGTTCCATCCTGACATGGCAGCTGGCTTCCTCCAGAATAAGAGACACAGAAGCGAGCCCCCAGAATGGAAACCACAGTCTTTATGTAACCTAACCTCAGAGCTGATATCCACCTGCAGACTAACAGGCTTTCCAGCCCCAACTCCTGGGATGAACTTTAGCTCAGTGTGGAATAGTTTGAGCACTACACAGATATGACAAGATGATGCAGGTTACCAAAATAGGAAGTCTTACTTTTGCATTTCCAAAGGATAAACCTAGGCTACACTAAGAGTAAAGAATTATGTAAGGACATGAAGACAGGAAGTCAGAGATGACTGTGGACTGTCTTAGAGGAAGCCTACTGTAAAGATTCTTAAGGATCTTCTAGACCAGGGCTCCCAAATTTTTTCCACCAAGAAACATTTAAGCCTTTCATGTATTTTGCATTTTCCATTTTTCTGACTGGTAGACTGCATTAAGTAATAGATTAGTTTTCACTCTTGTTCATATAAAGCCAAAATATACAGTGCAGTAAAAATGAATAGTTACACAGTAACATTTAAAAGTTATAAAGTTACGTACTTAATTAGATGGCTGGTGCTCAAATTCACTGTGTGGATTTATCTATAAAACCTGTATTTCTTTTAGACTTTTTGAGATACTGTAAGTGTTTCCCAGGGTCTCACCTTCCTTTATGAACTCTTAGAAGTCCTGATACCCCAGATTAAGTAAAACTGATGTAGTCAAATCCTTTATTTCAGAGACTGAGAAACTGAGTCCCAGGAAGGTGAGCACTGGAGCTAAAGACTGCAATCCATTTGTTCTGGCCCTATGTCCGCTGGTGGTATAGTAGTTAAGAGCTATATCTGCTAACGAAAAAGTTGGCAGTTCAAATCCACCATGTGCTCCTTGGAACCTCCATGGAGCAGTTCTAGTCCATCCTATAGTGTGTCTATGATCAGAATCGACTTGACAACAGTAGGTTTGTTTTGGGGGTATATCTACTACAGCCCAGTGGCTTTCTTGGTCTCATCCTTCACTCCTAAAGACTAGCAAAGGCAACTTAACAAGTCATAGCAATGATTATAATAATAACGATATTAAAATTTATATAGTATATCTAATACTGTTAAAAGATTCCCTGGGTGGTGCAAATATTTAACACGGCAGGCCGTTAACCAAAATGTCAGAGGTTTAAGTCCACTGAGAAGCACCTCAGAAGGCAGGCCCTGGTGATCTACTTCCCAAAACTCAGCCACTGAAAACCATACGGGACACACGTCTACTCTGACACACGTGGCATCACCACAAATCAGAACGGACTTGCAACATCTGTTTTAATGTTGTTAAATACTCTCATTTTAAAAGGATTCCTTTGTTTTAGCCAAGTCAGCCACAATTAATGGAGCATTTTCCTCTGATTGATTCAGATCAAATCCTTCTCTTAGAATTCTCATTATTCTAATTGGTAAAAAATTTACTTTCATGATATGCAAGAGTTGTCAGCTATGCTACATAATTTGCTCATCAACTAGAAAATCAGCTGAGGGCATCACTATAGTTTTGTGGCTCACCTAGAGTTCCAATGAGGATAAATGAGTAACAGCAAATGAGAACGGCCCCCTCAGTTACCCTAGTTAAAGTCTCAAAGGAACCACACATCAACACCCTGAGAGCGAGGACTGCAGACTAACAGGCTTTCCAAGCTCCACTTGCTGGGACAAACTTTAGCTCAGTGTGAAACAGCGTGAGCACTACATGGATATGACAAGGTGATGCAATTTACCAAGATAATTCTTAGTTTTGCATTTTCAAAAGTAAAATAACACAAAACCATCAGGTGGTTCCCACTCACAGCAATTCTATAGGACAGAGTAATACTGCTCCATAGGGTTTCCAAAGAGATTCAAACTGCAGACCTTTTGGTTAGCAGCTGAACTCTTAAGCACTGTGCCACCACAGCCTCAGAATGGCACAAGGAAATTAAAATGTTCTTTGTGGTCTGCATCAATTGGGAATCCTTGAGGTAAAGCAATTAAGAAGTTGATCACAGAGGATGTGTGAGCAGATGCAAGAAAACAAATCACCTATTTTAACACTTACAAAACTTGTGAACAGGAGTCTGGGGACCACAGTTTCAGGGAACATCTAGGCTTATTGGCATAACTAATTTTTTTTTAAGAAAATGTTCTGCATACCATTCTCGTGAGTGGCATCTGGGGTCTTAAGAGCCAGCAAGCGGCCATCCACGTAGCAGCGGTTGGTCCCAGTCCACCTGGAGCACGCAGGGTGAGGTGTGTGTGTACATGAGTGTGTGTGTGCATGCATGCTTATGTGTTAAACCTGCTAGTAAGGCTCAGGTAACAAGACATGTCTGAAACGCGACTAGCTAGTTTACTAGCCAAGGACTAGCGTGCTGTTGTGGCATGAGCTGTCAAGTCGATTCCCACTCACGGCCACCCTGCGTCACACTCCACCCTATAGGGTTTCCTAGCTATCATCTTTACAGGAACAGATCACCAGGTCTTCCTACTATGGAGCTGCTCAGTGGGTTCAAACCACCAACTTTTGCTCAGCAGCCAAGTGCTTAAACCATTCAGTCACCAAGACATAAACCCCTTAAAAACTTCTGACCCTCTCCTGATTAACACTGAGAAGCTTCTGTAACATCATCGTCTCTGCAAAGGCTCGCCTATGCAAGATCGGGATAAGAAGTAAACGATTAAGGAAGCAGTAAACAAGACTGTATGAGGAAGAAGCAAGGAGGCTAATGAAACACTTTGCAGAGATGCTCTTTGCTCTCCTTGGTTTTGAAAAGGGGTGAAAAGTCTGAGCTAACTGGAGTTACCTGAAAGATGAAACACCACTGGAGAAAAGACAGTAGGACCAAGCTTAGAATGCGGGCTCAAAGGCTGGCTGCACACTTAGTATTTGTGTCATCTCGCCTGTGTCGCTTCCCTGCGTTGGGATCCTCTTTCTTCACCTATCAAATGAAGTGATTATCAGTGGCTTCCCACTGCTCTGTGGAGGTCGGGGAGGTTTGCAGAGGCAGCTCATGGGTGACTGAGTTCAGGCAGGAAGGTGACAAGGTGGAGAGGAAGCCCCCAGGCTCCCTTGGCTGCTACTGAAGGAGCTTGACTTTTGCCTTCTCATGTATCCAGCTTCCAAACATCATTTGTTTTGTTTTTTGCCAAAAGTGTTTTGAAAACCACTGGAATAGCAAAGGCTAAAAAAAGCAAGCATCAGCCTAGCCTTACAATCTGGACTGACAAAAATCTGTCACAGTGCAAAGACAGAACATCTAGGCAATCCCAAGAAGTCAGCACCTGAACATCCCCTGTGCGAAAATACCAGAAACGCAGAGTTAAATGTGCTGATGAGCCCCAGCTGAGACGCCAGGATGGCTCCAGTAACCAGACCACAGGGAACAAGGGCAGCCCTGTGGAGGTTCCTGTTAAATATTTTTAATTATATGACAATGCTTACATAAATTTTAATTTGGGTCCTGGATTCCTAAATCACATTATAGAATTTGCTCAACTAAGTCCCTAGGGTCGCCATGAGTCAGACGGCACTTGGCTTGGCAAACTCATCTTGTGAACTTTGATTTCCCAGTCTGATCAGTGGAAATGATAATCCCAGAACTATCTTATAATCCAAAATTCCTGGTAAATAAATGGGGTTTGTTTTCATTAAAAAAAAAAAAAAAAAAAAAGTGCTCTCATTGAAACACTCTGCAATTGAGGACTTTTTGCACAAAAGCTGATTGGCACATGCAGGTGGCCACATACCTACCAACCCCAGGGTCTCTTCAGGCAAGTTTGTGGGGGCAGGAGGAGGCAAAGACGCCTGTTCAGCTCCAACATGGTTCCTGTCACAACCCTGCCTGAATGGTCACAGGCGAAGGGTTTCTCCTTGAGAGATTTCTAACCCAAGTTTGCAGTCTCAGGGAGTTTACCGAGGGGACAGGGAGAGCTCTCCCACGCCTTCTTTGACTCATCCATCAATAATAACAATGCCATCTGGTTACCGGGGACCAGTGAGGCATGAGATGCCTAGAAAAGCAGCTGTCTTTCCTTTTACCTGTGTCAGAATTACTAATTAAGTGACAAATTTGCCTTTAGCTATAAATGCAATTTTGAGTTGCTAAAACTAGTACAGCTCTAACTCTTTTTGATGACATATTTTTCTAACAACAGCTCTTTCCATTTTAAGACACCTGCATCTTCATTAAACCAAGACATTATGTCCTGTCAATTGCTTTAAGCACGATGTATGCTGTGCTTTGAATAAACCTTTAAAAATAGTCTTACCTCTCTCTATTTGGAGGTGAAACCAAGTTTCCTGTTGATGTCTAGGTTCATTTCTCTAGCATGGGTTCCTTGTTTTGCACAGGACATGACTTCTTATTTCCACTCTCCCACCACTAACTCATCACACAAGCCTGGACGTGAGGGTGATACAGCTGACATTCCAGCTGTGTTCCCCTTCAGAGTGGGTCATTTGATGCTCTCGAACTGTAGCACTTTATGGCCATGATCTGTTGAGTAAGCAAAGAGTCGTAAGACCTGCAGTAGACTGGATTTCAGAAGTTTTCCACAACCAACAATTCTACAGAAAGATCTACCAATGCTTTGGTGACTAATATACAAAGTCTGGATCAGAATCAACTCAATGGCAACGAGTCTGGATTTTTATGGGTAGTAATACAAAGAAGCACAATACGTTCTTCAATTTCCAAACACAAATTTAGGAAGTTTACTAAAATGTCAGTCTACTTTACACGTAAAAAATTCTCTCCTTTGCTAAGCCTAGCTTGCAACTCCGATTTTTCTCACTCCTTAACAGAAAAATTAATAGATTCACAAAAGCCATTAAGATAACACCTCCACTTTCTGGTACTCTGTTCTTTGGAATCATTCTGGGGCCATACCTTGCCCTTGGCTAGAAAATCAAATACTTTGGCTTTCGAAAATCAGAGGATACACCTAAATTATGGTATTCTGCATAAACGCCTCGGGACCTGATCCAAATTGTAAATTCAAGCGGGATCACTTTACACCAGACTGGACTGTTGCAGCCAGATGTAACCCTCACCCTACAGTCACTAGGGCACACCTTCTCCTCTGTGCTTTGGATTAGGTCATTATTAAGTTCGTACTTACTCACCCTAAAAACAGAAACATCACTGTCCTTTTAAACACACTGCTATATTGAGAAAATGTAATCAGCTCAATTCAGCTATCATGTGTTAAGCTTCTGCTACAAGAACGAAAACATATGGCACCCTGGTGGTGAAGTGGTTAAGAGCTTGGCTCTTAACCCAAAGTTCAGCAACTCAAATACATCAGCAGTTCCTCAGAAACTCTACAAGGAAGCTCTTCTCTGCCCTGTGGGGTCACTGTGAGTCAGAATTGACTTGACAACACACAGCAGCAACATGAAGACAGAAGAAAAAAACTCCTGACTTGAGAATACTGAGAAGGCCCTCGGGTGACACAATGGGTGAGTCGCTCAGCCACTGGTCTGACGCTTGGAGGTCTGAGTCTACCTGGAGGCACATCAGAAGACGGCCCAGCAGTGGGCTTCCAAAAACTCAGGCGTTTGGAAGCCCAGTGAAACTCTGACAAACGCAGGGTCACCATCAGACAGAACCAGATCGAGGGCAACTGATTTTGGTTAGTGATACGGAGTGGTAAGTATAAGTATTCATCTGTCTCAAGAAGTTTTTCACCTAGTTGTCATATATAAAAATAATTAAAATATACAAAAAAAAACATAGAAGTGTCTCCAAGATGGGTAACAAGAAGACATCCAGAGAAAAGAAAAATTCTCTGATAGTCAACTGGGTCATGTGAGACCACTGCATTGTCCGTCGTTTCTCTGTTGCCCACCCCCCGCTCCTAAACTCACCTCAGGAATGCTGGGGGTTGGGAAGCGGCTAACGGCACTACACAGGAAGTGTCAACAGAGGGAGCTCTTTTCTGACAGTACCTACAACAGGATGTGAATCATTGAACCAAAAGGATTTACAGTGCTCCTCACATGTCAACATGCATGTGAATCACCTGCGATGCCTATTAAAATACAGACAGTAAAAAACAAGATACTCTAAAGAGGTCTGACAAGTCTGTGAACTCAGTTATTCTAGGTGTTACATACCTCACTGCTGAATATCCTACGGTCACCTTCGAAGTACTTCCCTTGGGAAGCTAGGCACCGAAACCAGTGCCTAGTCCACCCCTCAAAGAAATTTTGGAACCTTTTCTGGAACGGCCATTGTGCACGGTTCTAAGGTGGCAAGTTTGTCAACTTAACTGTAGAGTTGGCTGTGAGGGAGTTTTTGGCTGGTAAACTGTTTTAGTCAGCTAGAGCCGCTCTAACAGAAACACCACAGAATGGATGGCTTCAACAAAGGAAGGTTTATTCTTACACAGTCCGGTAGGTTGCAAGTCCATATTCAAGGTGTCCGCTCCAGGGGAAGGCTTTCCCCTTGTCAGCTCTGGAGGAAAGTCTGGTATTGCATCAGTCTTTGTCCAGGGAGCGTCTCGGCACAGGAACCTCAGGTCTCAAGGATGCGCTCTTCTCCCGGTGCACATTTCTTGATGGTGCGAGGCTCCCCATTCTCTTTGTTTCCATTTCCTTTTATCTCTTGCAAGCTGAAATGATTAAGGGTGGGGCAAGCTACACTCCAGGGAAACTCCCCCTACTGAAGAGCAAGGAAGCAATTCTATGGAGGAATTTACAGCCCCTTTAACATACAGTTTAGCGAAACCACACAATGGAGGACAGTCCCCAGATACTGGGAATCTTGTCCGAGCCACACAGCTGCACATATTTTTCGGGGGACACAATTCAACCCATGACATCCCACCCTCTAACAACCCAAAAATCACATCACAGAAACGTTTAACACATTCATCTCATCATAGCAAAATCATGTCCATCCCATACAACAGAAGTCTTAAATCAGTTCCAAGTCCAAAATACAAAAATTCTTCTAAATCTGTGAGCTATCTGCTTCTAAAGGCACAATGGCACAACAGGCGCAAGTGACACATTCCATTACAAATGGGAGAAACTGCAGGGAAAGAAGGCATTAACAGGCAACAGGCAAGTCAGCAGAACACATTACATTAGCCCTCAAAGCTTTGGAAATACTCTAACATTTTCTGAGACATTCTACACAACAGCCCTGCTCTCCAGACTCTAGGTATTGGCCACACTCTCTGGTTTCTGAGTGGAGACCTCCAGCCCCGTGCTACAACTCTGCCTTCAAGGCCCACTTGGACAGAAACTCTGCCCCACCGGCTTTAGGAGCACCCTAAGCCCAACTGAGTGGCAATTCCACCCTTACGAACCCAGCACGCCATGGTTCCACCCTTTCAAACCCCTGAGGTCATGGCCATACCTCTTGAGACTGAGGCAGCTCAGCTTCTCCCGCTATCTGCCTCTTCAGCTTCAGCTTCCTATGGCCGCATGGCCTGGGCCTCAGGCCCACATCTGCCCTGCCGGGCAAGTGTTCCAAAGCTCTGTGGCTCCACTGATTTAAGTGCCCGGAGGCACCCCACTCTTGCTGGAAAGAGTCCTGCCCAAAGGCACTCAGCTCTCCCCCTCCGTGGGTCAGCAAGGCCAGCTCCACCGATTCAAGTGCCCAGAGGCACCCCGTTCCGCGAGGAAAGCTCTGCGCGGGCACTGACCTCTCTCGCTCCAGGGGTCGGCTCCAGCGCTGCCTCTGCTGCTGCCGCTGCCGCTGCCGCCGGTCCTCTGTGGTTTCTCACCATCTGCGCCTTCTTCATTCCTTCTGAATCTTCTATCCATTTGCAGTTTCAAAGTGGCTTCCACATTTTGGAACACCCTCCCTGCTCACCTGATCTGGACCCCAGTGACTTTTTCCTTTACCCAGAGATAAAGTCAGTATTGAAAGCAAGCCATTTCAATGACATTCAGAATATCGAGGGTAATACCACATCAGCTCTGATGGCCTTTCCAGAAAAAGAGTACCAATTGCTTTGAAGGGTGGGCTAGGCTCTGGCATTGGTGAATACCTTCCCAAGGGTAATACTTCAAACGTAATTGTAATGATGTTCAGCAATGAAGTATGTAGCACTTTTTCTAGGATGAGTTCAAAGACATAATTGTCAGACCGTTTATTCAGTAGTTCTAGACCAATTCTAACTGATTAAGTCATGGCTGATGAAGTGGAACCACAACAGCCTCAATTTTCATGGTGTGGATGATCCAGAATGGGAAAAAGAAGGAGAAAAATTACAGGTAGAGGTTCTGGAACAGCAGACTCAGAAGAGACATGGTAAGCCCTTTTAGAAGCCTTGTGTGGGTAGGAGACTGGATTACTGACTTGGCTGTGAGGAGTTACACACATTCAAAGTGGTACAGTGGGCAGCTATCTTTGGGCAAGGTGGCACTGCTTTGACTCTACAAAATCTTAAGAACAAGAGATCTGGTTGCTGTGCAACACAGATGCTGCCCTTGTTTTCTAAGAAAAAGATTAAGCTGCCATCAAGGGCTTTGAACCATAAGTTTTTCTCATTCTAGTCACCTTTCTGGTTCGCCCAACTTCTAAAATTCATGTATTTCTCCATGCCGATTCCGCAGCCATGTTAACTGGGAAGAATCAGATGGAAGTCCTGGCTCTAGAGCAGACTCACTTTAAGTCATTTCAATAATCGTGATGCTGATGATGCTAGTCCTCAGACCACACTGCCTGACAAGGATCATGAACATCATTCCCACAACTACAGAAGATGCTAATCACAGCAGAAGCTTGGCAGGCAGAGTTCAGCCTAAAGAGAGGAGGGCGGCATCACACAATCAGGTTCTTTAACAAATAAAGGAGACAGTCAACACTTCACCAGAGGAGCAAGGCCTTCCGCAGAAGTCAGCAGAGAAGGTGTCAGTACCGAAGGCCTACACTTTGAGCAAGGATGAGGCTGAACGTCAGGAACGATCCGATCATTGGTGATAGCAGGACGTGAAACAACAAGTTAGCAACTCCACCAATAACAAGCATATGAAACCCACAGAAGAGAATCTCAACTGGATCACCATAGTTTTCCCCACCACAAGTTCCTGAAACTTACCAGCTCCTTGGTGAGCAAGGTCTGAAGCCTGGTACAAGCGCATACCCTGTAGCCTCCCTGCATGCCCTGTACATGGGGAGAACCAGCTTTGTAGAGCTCTTATCATGGAGGGAACACTCAGCCACTCTCAGCAATCCTGGCTGTCTTCACGAAGTGCTGAGCCAAAGAACCTCCTCCGTCATCAGCACAGGGACAAAAACACAGCTAGCCCTGAGTATCAAAAATTAAGATCCTACTGGCTGAACTGTTGGCCTGACAAACCTGAGGCTCCACACACTGCTGTTTACTCTGAAAGTAAATAAGTAAAAACACTCTGATCAAAGACAGACATCACAACCAGGCTTCAGGGCAGCAGATTTTCTTAGTAGAATAGGCATGACACCTGGCCGGTGCTTCTGAGAATAAGTCAAAGCCAGACGAAGCAGGCTTCCTCCCCTTGTGCAGGAATATTTATTTTTGAGGGAGAGGTTAAGCAATGTTCAGTTAAATTGTGAATTTATTACTCCAGAGACTTAAGGTTTGTTGTACTGCCTAAAGGTCTTCAGACTATTTTATCTAATGTGGACAGATAAATGGATAGTTACATCAATCTCAGATTGCTTTGTCTGAAACGACTTTAAAAGTTCAATTTAAATCATTTCAATAAGAACTGGTCCATCATCGAATTCCGTTGAATCTTCTGACCTCCTCTTCACAACGGACTCTATGGTTTATTACTTAGTGTACGTTAATTTGGTTGAAGCAGGACCCAGACTGCACATTTCAGCATCCTGCCTGACTAAAGAAGAAAGCATTCAATCCCCTCTATAGCAAACTCCGTCTTCCACAGTCAGTTCTGCTCGTCAGTGGTGGCTCATTGTGAAAACTGCTTTGCGAATGTTTTGCTGGGTTTTGTTGCTAGGTGATGAGTGGGGAAAACTTTGCCATTCCTGCTGAGAGGTTTAAAAAAATGTGCCCGTAACCGGTTTTATATTCAAGAAGAGGGGGAAAAGTAGGGTAGCTTGCGCCTTAATTCCTCGAAGCCCCCTCCTCGCTCGGTACTCCCCACTCCCCCTCAGCTGCCACACACAGAATTGTGACCACTGAGAAATGTATATTGTGTGTCTACACAAATAATGAGCATCTTCTACATCAATTTGCCAATCGTGCCCTCCTCCTGAGGTGTCTTCAGAAGTACCCTGTGCTAATTTTTTATGGCAACAGGTTTGAAAACAAAAAAGTACTCATGAAAATACCTCACCATGGGGGGGCTTGCCTGCCAAACAAACAGAAAGAGTGCAAACTATCTTTTAGTAAAAATATAGTATGCACAAGACTGGGGGAGACAAAAAAACCCAACCTTCCGTGTATCAGCAACCAGAGCAGAGTACAGTTCACAAAACCAAACGTGGCCAATGTCTCCTTTTCAGCCTGAGCTAGAATTTACAATCCCCGGGGACGGGCAGGGGGGGATGGGCGGAGGGGGATGCAAAGAAGAGGGACAAATGGAGTGACACGACCCATCACCCCAACTCTTTTTTCTGTTCTGCATGTTAGCAAAGACCCTTGGCTGAAGAAATTGGCCTGCAGCTAGAGCCAGCTTGTACCTGAGCTGTCCTGCGCAAATGCTTGGCTCCGACCGACTGTCCAGCGAAGCAGCAGGGATTCCTGGGAAAGCCCAGAAGCCTGTCTCAGTCCTGCTCCGTGTCGGTGATTGATGAGCGCCAGTGTGAGAGGTGACTGCTGTGAAATCAGACTGAGGCACAAAGAGTTAATCCTGAGCTTTTTTTCTATACAGTGCTCTTTGAGGGGGAAAAATAATATTTATTCCTTCCTTTGTTAATTCTGCAGCTCAAAAAGCGTTCTCCATGTCTTATCCCCTAGGCAAACTGCCTGTCTGCAGCCTCCGGAAAATAAAACTTCAGAAGACAAACACTCCCCTCGGGCTGGCAGGAATTACCAGTCCTTGTTGTCTTACCATTATCAAATTATTTTAAACTGCTGATTTGACAAGTAATATGTCATAACCCGGAAACCCTAGTGGTGCAGTGGTTAGGTGCTCACTGCTAACCAAAAGTTCAGCAGTTCAAATCCACCAGCTTCTCCTTGGAAACTCTTTGGGACAGTTCTCTTCTGTCCTATAGGGTCACTATGAGTCAGAATCGCCATTTTCCAAGTCAAATCAGAAGGCTAGTTGGAGCTGGTGCTCCTCTGGCTACACAGAAAAGAGATGTCTGTTGCTTCTATTTGGAAATAATGGAAACTGAAGATTGGATTACAATGGCTATGCCTTAGGTATGTTATAACCCACACAGAAAGGGGAGCAGTTGTTTCTGCAGGCAGATTGCTGTTTACAAAGTAAAGGACCTACCTATAAATCCCTGGGGGAAAAAAAACTTAGAAATTCCCACTCCACCACCTTGGGTTCCTCTTTGAAGGCAGTGGGACACAGTTCCCCAGCAGCAGCTGGCTTTGCCTCCTTCCCTAACTCAAGCCCTTGCTCAGTCACCACTGGGCCTGCTCCTAGAGACAGAGGACAGCCACGCATGGTTCCGCCTTGGCTTTGCTGGACGAGTGTGTCGTCCGCTCACGTCCTCTACAGCAGATGTGTGAACTTCAGCCGAGTCTCTGGAACCCCTCATTAATTATGGAGCTGTGCTGAGGGTATTTCTCGGCGGTGCCAGGAGTCCTTTCTCCCACATCAGTAAACAGTAATTTACAGAAGGGGGTTCTAACCTCGGGGTGAACGGCCTTTTCCCCCCCTCACAGCTGTGTGGTGGGCACAACAAGACTGCATATGCTTCCACAAACAAGGGCGGCCACGGCCAGGCCCCCGTCACACGCAGGAAGGGTGACAGGCCATGCTCATCGCACAACACGACATCTGGAACAGTGTGCTTGCTAACAGATCCTAGGTATCTCTTCTAACTTTGTGGTACTGCCCTAAATTTTAAATGACAATTATAATAATAAACCCAACACCAGCAATGAATAGACTCCCTTGCGGATGCTCCTGTGCCTTGTAATGAAAACACCCTGATACTGGGACACTGCTTCCTCCAGGACTAAGATTTCTTCTGCCATTATTCCATAAAGTGTCCATTCCTTCCCTTCCTCCAGTCCCCTCACTGTCTCTCCCTCTCCTGTCAATGGGATGTTGCTTCACGGTCACCTGACAGCCCTAACCCCAGGACTCAGCAAAACAGAAATGCCTGTGTTCTCATTGTCCAAGTCAAACCAGAAACAGCAAGGCTAGCGGGAGCTAGCGCTCCTCCAGTTACGCAGAGAAGAGGTGTCTGTTGCTTGCCTTTGGAAACAATGGGAATTCAAGACTACAAGACCACCTGGTACAACATTGTTGCCATTCTGTGTGATATTTCAGTTCCCTCCAAAGTCATCAATTTTTTTAAAGTATAGAACACATTTCCCACTTTGACACTTTTGCCACATACAATTTAACCCATTGCCCTCGAGTCAATTCCTACTCAGAATAACTCTACAGGACACAGCAGAATCTCCCCATATGGTTTCCAAGACTATAATCCTTACAGATGGAAGCAGATGGCCCTGTCTTTCCCCTGCTGCTCTGGTGACTTCAAGCCACTGGCTTTTCTGTACAACCAACTGACGTCAGTCATGGTCATCACGTTGCATAAACAGGTGATCACTCTTGTCTGTAGCTGAAATCTACTTACCTTCGGCCCTGGTGGTGCAGTGGTTAAGAGCTACATCCACTAACCAGAAAGTCAGCAGATCCACCAGGCACTCCTTGGAAACTCTGGGGCAATCCTGCTCTGTCTTATACAGTCACTATGAACATGGACCTGACTCAGTGGCAGTGGGTTTTTTTAACCTCTTGCTCATCAGTTTCTGAGTGGAAAAGCAAAACATCTTGGTAAATATTTGAAGTCAGCCAGCAATCTCCACACCAGTAGTTTCCAGTATCAAGGGTGAACGAGAAGCTGCTGGTGCTAACAGCACAGATTCCTGAGCTGGGCTCCGGCCCTAAGCTTGCTGTCAGAGGGCCTTTAGGTGGCCCACATCTACCCTTTGGGAAGGGCTTCTCTGAGCCTTTTCTTCCTGAGGTGACATGTCTTCAGATCCTTTCCCTGAATTCTGACAAGGATCGGCAAGGTCAGCAGTGACCCCGCGTTGCCCAATCCTGTGATCAATTTTCTAGGCTCATCTTATTCTTCCCTGCTTACTCTGTCCTTTTCAAAATAGTTTCTTATCTTGGCCTCTGGGACAATCCAGAGTCCTACACTTCCTAAAACCTCACTGTCCACTAAGGCATCACATTCACTCGCTGGGGGCTCCCCAGAGTGCGTGATGAGAACCCCCACCCCCAGGTTGCATGTTTGCTCTCTCCTTTTCAAGGAATCGGTTTTTTTCTTTTTGTCTGCATGATGCCCTCCAGTCTCTGATCAAATGACAAGCTCTTCAGAGATACCTCTTTTCTGACCAACTTCTTTAAAATAAGCCCATCCTGTCCTCGAGCCCTCACCCTGCCTTATTCTTTTGCAGCATTATTGCTAGCCAACACTATTGCGTTGTCAGCTGCCATCAGTCAACCAACCCCTTACACAATGAGATGGAACCACTGTGATCCACAGAGTTGTTACCAGCTGACAGTTCAAAAGCAGATCACCAGGCCTTTCTTCCTACTCTGTCGTAGTCTGGAAGCTGCACTGAAATCTGTTCAGTATCACAGCAACACTCAAGTCTCCACTGACAAACAGACGGGTGGTGGCTGTGCTTACAGTCTTTGTTGAAATCAAATCGGAATCTCCCACACACAAGACAACAATTCTACCAATGAATCACCACCCACCCAACCAGAAATTATAATAGGTATTTATTAGTTTCTTTGTTTATTTTTTGACTCTCCAGTAAAAATATAAGTTAAAAGAGGCTGTTGATAAACTGGCATTTCCTAGTGCCTAACACAGCGCCTGGCATTTAACACTCAAAAACAATATTGGGCAAAAGAATGAAAGACTGGTATTGAGTCCTCTCATGAGTCCAGTTTAGCCTGTCTCTGTACCTACAAAGGTGTGTTGTCAAGAGCTCCTCTCAGGCTCCAGGGGTGGCCGGCCAGAAAAATCTATCTTCTTGTTTGGAATACTTTTGTTGTTGATGATGTTGTTAGGTGCCTTTAAGTCAGTTCTGATCCATAACGACCCTATGCCCCACAGAACAAAGCGCTGGCTGGTCTTCCACCACGCCCACAATTATTTCCATGCTTGAGCCCATCGTTACAGCCACTGTGTGAGTCCATCTCATCGAGGGTCTTCCTCTTTTTCACTGACCCTCCACTCTACCAAGAATGACGTCCTTTTTCCAGGGGCTGATCCCTCCTGGCAACATGTCCAAAGGATGTGAGATGCAGTCTTGCCATCTTTGCTTCCACGGAGCACTCTGGTTGTGCTTCTTCCAGAACAGATCTGTTTGTTCTTTTGGTGGTCCATGGAATGTTCAACATTCCTCTCCAACACCACAATTCAAAGGCATCAGGTCTTCTTCTGTCTTCCTTGTTCATTGTCCAGCTTTTGCACGCATATGATACAATTGAAAATACCACGGCTTGGGTACACCTTAGGTGCACTTTAGTCTTTAAGGTGACATCTTTACTTTTTAATACTTTGAAGAGGTCCTTGGCAGCAGATTTTCCCAATTCAATGTGTCTTTTGATTTCTTGACTGCTGCTTCCATGGGTGTTGGTTGTAGACCCAATTAAAATGAAATTCTTAACAACCTCAATCCGTTTTCCATTTACGACGATGTTGCTTACTGGTCCAGTGAGAATTTTTGTTTTCTTGAAGTTGAGGTGCAATCCATACTGAAGGCTGTGGCCTTTGATCTTGATTACTAAGTATTTCAAAAATTCTTCACTTCCAGCAAGTAAGGTAAGCATCTGCATAACACAGATTGTTAATGAGTCATCCTCCAATCCTGATGCCTCATTCTTCTTCATATAAATCTAGCTTCTTGGATTATTTGCTCAGCATACAGATTGAAAAGGTATGGTGAGAGGATACAACCCTGACACATACCTTTCTTGACTTTAAACTATGCAATGTCCCCTTGTTCTGTTCACACAACTGCTTCTTGATCCATACACAGATTCCTCCTGAGCACAATTGGAATTCCCATTCTCCACAACATTAGCCATAATTTGTTATGATCCACACAGTCAAATGCCTTTGCATAGCCCACGAAACATGAGTAAACATCTTGCTGGTATTCTCTGTTTTCAACCTAGATCCATTTGACAACAGCAGTGATATTTCTGGTTCCACATCCTCTTCTGAATCCAACTTGAATTTCCAGCATTTCCTCGTCAATATACTGTTGCAGTCGCTTTTGAATGATCTTGAGCAAAATTTTATTGTTCAGTAATTTCTGCATTTGGTTGGATCACCTTTCTTTGGAATGGGCATAAATATGGATCTCTTCCAGTCAGTTGACCAGGTAGCTGTCCTCGAAATTTCTTGGTGTAGACTAGTGATCACTTCCGTTTGTTGAAACTGCATCCGTTTGCTGAAACATCTCAGCTGATAGTCCATCCATTCCTGGAGCCTCGTTTTCCATCATTGCCTTCAGTGCGGCTTTGACTTCTTCCTTCAGTATCGTCGGTTCCTGATCATGTGCTACCTCTCCAGATGCCTGAACACTGACCAGTCCTTCCTGGTGTAATGACTCTGTGTATTCCCTACCCCTTCTTTTGATGCCCCAAGTCATTTAACATATTCTCTGTAGAAACCTTCACCATTGCAACGCAATGCTTGAATTTTTAATCTAGTTCTTTCAGCTTGAGAAACGCAGACCATGTTCTTCCCTTTTGGTTTTCTAGTTTCAGCTCTCTACGCATGTCACTGTAACACTTCATTTTGTCTTCTCAAGCAGCCCTTTGAAATCTCCTGTTTAGGTCTTTTACTTCACCGTTCTGTCCTTCTGCTTTAGCTGCTTGACAGTCAGGAGCAAGTTTCAGAGTCTCTTCTGACATCTAATTTGCTCTTTTCTTTCTTTCCTGTATTTTTAATGACCTCTTGCTCTCTTCACAGATGATGTCTTTGATGTCATTCCACAGTTTGCCTGGTCCCTGGTCATTAGTGTTCAACACATCAAATCTGTTCTTGAGGTGGTCTCCAAACTCAGGAGGGATATACTCAAGGCCATACTTTGGCTCTCGTGGACTTGCTCTAATTTTCTTGTTTCAATTTGAATTTGCATATAAGCAGTTGATGGTCTGTGCCACAGTCAGCACTGGATCTTGTCCTAACTGCCAATATGGAGCTTTTCCTTTGTCTTTTTCCACATACATAGTCGATTTAGTTCCTGTGCATTCCATCTGGTGAGGGCCATGTGTATATAGTCACTGTTTGTGTTGGTTAAAAAAAGTATTTGCAGTGAACAAGTTTTTGCTCTTGCAAAATTCTATCTTGCAATCTCTGGCATCATTTCTCTCACCAAGACTGTGTTTTCCAACTACTGATCCTTCTTTGTTTCTGACTTTTGCATTCCAATCACCAGTAATTATCAATGCATCCTGATTCCATGTTCAGTCAATTTCAGACTTCAGAAGGTGATAAAATCTTCAGTCTCTTCATCTTTGGCCTTAGTGGTTGGTACGTAAATTTGAATAATAGTCATATTAACTGGACTTCCTTCTAGGTGTATGTATATCATCCTACTGACAGCATTATACTCCAGGACAGACCTTGAAATGTTCTTTTTCACGTTAAACACAACATTGTTCCTCTTCAAGTTTTCATGCCCAGCACAGTAGACCATATGATTGTCAGATTCAAGATGGCCGGTACTTGTCCAGTCCAGCTCACCAGTGCCTAGGACATCAATTTGCTCCAAACCCACTAAAACCATACCCAGTGCTGTCCAGTTGATTCCCACTCATGGCAACCCTATAGTATAGAGTAAAGCTGTGTGACAACGTTTCCAAGGAGTGGACTTGAACTGCCAATCCTTTTGGCTAGCCACTATAACTCTTAATCACTAGGCTACCAGGGTTTCCAAGTTTGTTCCAGCCTATTAAAATTCTTTCAGATACTAATTTTGTTCACTCACAATTTCACATCCATCAAATATACTTATTGATCCTTTTTAAAAATTCTAATCATTATTTTTAAAAACAAAACGAAACAGGTAGAGGAGTCAACAGCCCAAGGTTTGTAAACTGAGCACCACCACTTGGTTTCTGTGTAACCGACCTTAGTCAAGCCAGTTCTCTGGCTTTCCATTTCCTCATCTGTAAGATAGAGATGATGGTATCTATCTGCCATGGATTGAATTGTATACCCCCAAATGTGTGTCAAGTATTTGTAATTGTCTGCTATCTTGTGATATGATGTAATATTCCTGTCTTGGAAACCATAATTTCTGCCTGTGGTTAATGAGTAAAGATTAGGTTATGTTAAAGAGGATTAGGGTGGGATGAAACACCCTTGCTGAGGTGACAGCCCTGATCCAGTACAAGGGAAGTTTCTCGGGGTGCGGCCTGCATCACCTTTTAGAAGCCACAAAAGGGGGAAAGGAGTGCAGAACAGAGACCTCATTGCCACTAACGCAAGAAGAGCCAGGAGTGGAACACTTCTTTGGATGAGAGACCCCTGTGATGAGAAACTCCTAGACCCAGGGAAACAATGATAGCAAGGACTCATTCCCCAGAGTCAACAAAGAGGGAAAGTCTTCCCCTTGAGCTGGCACTTGGAATTTGACTTCCAGCCTCCTAGCTGGAAGAGAATTAATTTGTTAACGCCATCAACTTCTGGTATTTCTGCTACTGCAGCACTAAATAACTAACACCACCAGACCAAGCTGGCGTAAGAATTAAACAAGATCCGACTCGACGGCACTTGGCTTGGCTGGCTTACAGACGTGAAGTCCTTAGTACAGTGCCTGGCAGGTGTCAGTGTGTTTTATTCTAGCACTCAGCCCTGCACCTGGCACACTGTAGACACTAAACGAGTCTTTGCTGGATGTAGAGCAAGACAAAAGCACAGAGAGTCTGTGTGGTGAGACTCTAGAGCCACACTTGAAGGGTATCCATGATTCATTCGTTAGCCCTCTTTGGTGTGCAATTATTTCTTCCACCAGTGTGGACCCATTTCCTGATACTGACATCCTATTTGCCTTACTCTATTTTGTTGTTTGAAAAAAGTTCAAGAGAGACAGCCCAGTGCAGCCCTGAAATACGGCTAAGCTGTCTTTCATGCAGTCTCCCAAGCTATCAGGCTGGCTGTTTGGCATGCCTCAGTGAAGTGACTGCTGTCTTTTTTTGTGACTAAAATCAGTCCTCCTTGTGGACTAACGCCTGGAGTACCACAGTGTCATCAGGTCGTATGTCATTCTTCTCCAGCTTCGTCTGTCCTCCACAATCCCGCAGGATTAATCTCATCGATTAATCATTAACCAACTTTTCCCAGTGCCCTGGGATCTATAGCCCCAAACAGAAAACCAATATTCATTTGTTGCTGCTAAAATGCTCACTTGCAAATTCCGCACAACTCTGAGGTCTTAAGAGTCTCCAGCCAATGCCGTTCCTGCATTTTTTTCTTAACCCATTTCTTCCTATATATTTCCAAGAAAATTATGTTTCTACTTCAATAGTTTGAGAACACACATCACAAAGGTGAAGTTCATGTGGTCTGTGCTCCTCTTTCTTCTTGCCGCCACATTTCAGAAATTGGAAGACAGAGGCCTCCTTTGTCAATAAATATTGAGGAGAATTCCTTGTTCACCTGAGAGCTGGCACTCAGTGGTGGGCTGTGGTGTTGCACAAGTTCCATTGGGAAAACAGGGAAGACTCCCACCAGCTTTGCAGGTCAGTCTTCTAGAGCCAGGCTGGCCAGGGTTGATCACCTAGAAGGCATGCTATAAATGTTAGTTGTCATTTCTCTGACCAGATTCCAAAAACACTTCGTATTTCTGCCTTCTCAATTCTGTGACACTCCACCTGTGCCTCATCTGGGAGACCAGCCTGATGATCTCCCTAAACTGTGAGAGCCTCAAGTACACAAGTCACAGCTTCTTCATCTTCACATAAAAAAAATTCATTAACAATTCCATAAAAGATGATAAGTTTGATTAATATCTCCGTTGTTTACAGTAAGCAAAAGCTCCTAAATTATCTTTAAGTTCTTTCTTCACTTGATTGTTTTAAGCAGCAAATCTTCATTTACTTGGTGAATCCTTCCCTATATAGAATGCAAAATTAGGTCTCATTCCAGGATTTTCTGAAGTCAGTGGGCTACCACCAGCCATGCTTGGTTTATTTATTTGACTTTTCAAATATATTCCATCCGACCTCAGGGCATTCTACCAATGAATACAAATACTTTAGTACCTTGAAAATTAATTCAATGAAACAGAGGGTAAAAAAAAAAAAAAAAGTTTCTGTCGTTAAATAGCAGCTTTTCATTAATGGATTTTTAACTTCGATAGAACACAGTGTGCATGTTTCCTCATACCTCTCCAAAGCAACTGGCTGTAAGAAATGACCCGATGACCAGCCACCGCCAGCCAGCACCCATTCAGAGTACCAGCTGCTGCTGTGGCTAGCTGCCATCAGGTCAAATCCAACTCACAGGGACCCCGTGTCTGCAGGGAGAACTGCTCTATAGGGGTTTCAAGACTCTCAAGAAGTACTGCATGACCTCTGCCTACCAAGGGCTTTCTTCATTTAAATCATATCAGGAAAATCTATTGAAATGTGCCTTGATCTTCACCACAATTATTTAATTTTGTGAGAAAAGATAATCTGGTCAATTAAACTCAAACTTCAGGAAACACTCATGGGATGGCACGCTGCCATCTGAGATCTTTCAAGATAGTCATGATGTTCACAGGAGTGGAAGAAGGACTGTGTCTGTACTGCTTTTCTTACAATTCTAACTATGATTTAAGTGCAGTTTTGCAGGCATCAACATGAACAAAACCTTTCTAACACCCTTCCAGGAGACATCTGTGGGTGGTGGCAGGAGTGATCAAGATGACAAATTTCCCTCCCGCAAAACCTAGTACTTGAATTCTTAAAAAAAAAAAAAAAGATTTTTAAAAAGCAAAAGCAAAATCACCAACTGCTACCAAACATGCAAAGGATTTCACTTATATGGAGTAAACTTAGAAAACGTGTGGTCAGAGAAACCAATAGACGATCCTGCTTTAGCAGAGCCCAACTCCAACCTGGCATCCACCTCTGAGAGCAGAACTGAGGCAACAAGAGTGTCAGCAAAATCCTGAGAATGTTCCACAGCACTCTTGGAGCAAAGGAGATGGGAGCTGAGTAGTCATCCTGGAAACTGTCAAAGAAGAACTCCTAACAGTTTTCAAAAGCCCTTTTGTAGTAGCTCAGGAGCCCCCCTAAGTGCCAGCAGTAACCCGAGCTCACAATATCCCAGGTTCTGTGCTGGGTAGGGAACCAGCTGAAGCTCTTTGGCTAAGACACACATCCTGGTACAGAACACTCAGCAGATTATCAGGAGAGAGAGCACGCCCAGGGCTCCCAGGGAGTGGCATTCTGGGCACCTAAGGACCTTACATCATTCCACCCAGTCAGTCTCCAAGAAAATAAACACAAAGCAACACTCATTTTTCACATAGTCAAAGAAAAAGGGGTGAGGGTGGAGGAGGCCAGGAAACGAAGGAGAATGGTGTCAAAGAAAGTTCAGAGTAAATCTAAGACCTGGGCTGAGTTTCCCACATCAAAACGTGAATAATTTGAAAATAGACGGTATTGTATGAGGAAAAACATCAAGTCCATCTGATACCTTAGGAGGCCCAAGTCTGACGAAAAACTCAGAAAACATTATCAAAGAAGAGCAGTAATTGCCCCCAAGTGTCCTTTCTATAAAATTACTTAAAATAATGTCTAATTCAAAGGTGGAATGGTAAAACAACATAATTAAATACAAAGAAGGTAACAGAGATCAACAAATAAACTGAGAGCCAAAACAACATCCTCAGTTTAATAAACAATTTAGAAGCACTCGAACGACAGAAAAATCAAATTAATGGCAAAGAGGAAAGATGAGATAATTACGTATAGAGAAAATACACGCAAAGCATATGTGTGTAAATATTATACATCTTGCTTAAATACATACAAGGAAAAAGGGCAGACTGTTAAAGCACTTAGAAATGGCTAAAGGAGAGAGAAAAGTTTCACAGCATAGGGATAATCTTGCCCTTGTATCAGAGAACACAAGAACTAGAAGAGAAAAAATCAAAGCTATAACTCAAAAACACTAACCTGAAGGAAGAAATAAATTTGAAGATCAAAAAAGCATATCATATCAGGAAAAACTGACCCTAATAATCTATATAAAGCTACATCCTGATTAACTTATTGTACTTTAAGGATAAATAAAGAATTTTTACAGCTTCTAAGCAGGCAAATTACATCATCTATCAGAAGAAAAACCCAGCCTGGCATCCAACATCTATGCAGTGTCATTTAATGACTGAAGAATGGAACCGGAATGACAAAGCTGAGGGGAAAATTATCTGTGGCCAGCAAGATCGTATCCAGTCAAGTTACCATTCAAACAGAAAGGCAACAAGCCAGATATCTTTAAGAATGAAAGAACTTAGGGAATAAAATACCCATAATACTGTGTGATAACCTAAATAAAGAAATCATTAAATAAGATATGATAAAAGGAGTGATGATGAGCCTTTAATCCATTTAAATGTGCAGCAAAAACGACTCCTCTGGGAAATCTGGCTGAAGAACAAAATGATCCTAACCCTGACACAGTCAAATTTAACGCCTGGGTTCTGATTCCAGTAATGACAGAGTTGCATGTACAGACTAACCTCCCATTGATAAAGTTCATGAAATCGACGAAACATTTTTAAAGACTAGTTTAAGGGGCTGAAGAGTCACCGAAAGCAGGCAGAAACTGGAGAGGAGCTGATCCTTGACAAGAGAACTTCACTGGGCAGTATTTTAATTTTTAGAGCTTTTCACCTAGAGTTGCTTTGTACTTTACACAGCACAATACAATTATTTCTCAGACAAGTAGCCCAGCTTTCCTGACTTGATGAGTCAGAGATCACAGCTGGAGTCTATAAAGTGGAGAAAGACTCTGAAGTTTAGCTGAACTGATGTAAACAGCCTGCTAGAGCAAGAATCAGTGCATTTCTGAAGAAGGTAACAGAATCGAGAGTCTCTAAAGTATGTTTTAGAAAATAAATAGTATGCAGTAAAAACATAACTTGACATGCAAAGATCTATAAAAACCCAAAATCAAAGCCATTGCCATTGAGTCAAGTCCAACTCACAGCAACCCTGTAGGACAGAGGGCAAGTGCAGCACAGGGTTTCCAAAAAGCAGCTCGTGGATTCAAACTGCTAACCTTTGGGTTTGCAGCCGAGCTCTTAACCACTGCACACCAGGGGTCCATTTTTTGGGGCGGTACTACCCACTGCCATCAAGTCAGGTCCAACTCATAGTGACCTTACAGGTCAGAGTAGAACTGCCCCCACAGAGTTTCCAAGGAGCACCTGGCAGATTTGAACTGCTGACCTTTCAGTTAGCAGACATAGCACTCAACCCACTATGCCACCAGGTTTTCCCAGGGATCTATAGTCAACAGAAAACTGTCAGTAGAAACTAACAGCAACTTGGCCTAAATGCTGAAATTAGCAGGAATGGACTTTAAGGTGTCTATTATAAACATGTTTAAGAGCTTTAAAAAATACCAGCAAAATAAATGAACAAATGGACAAACTTAATGAAGATATAAAACTAAAAAGAACCAAGTAGAAAATCTGAAACAGTATTACACGGTATCTTCAAATTAAATTCACTAAATGAATTATTAGAGAAAAGAGAAATAAATGTTAAAAATCTTTCAGATCAATTGAAACTAGGCAATCACAAGAAAGAAAAAAGAAAATAATAAGCAAGGCTTAACTGATCTATGGAACAAAAACCCTGGTGGCACAGTGGTCAGATGCTACAGCTACTAACCAAAAGGTCAGCAGTTCGAATCCATCAGTGGATCCTTGGAAACTCCATGGGGCAGTTTTACTCTGTCCTATAAGGTCACTAGAAAACCCTGGTTGCATAGTGGTTAAGCATTACATGTTTTAACTAGAAGGCCTGCAGTTCAAAACTGCCAGGCATTCCTTGGAGTGTCATATAGGGTTGCTATGAGTCAGCATCGACTTGACATCAGTGGGTTTACCTTGATGTAGAGATCACCTGGAGAAGCTTGGGGACTACCTGAAATTGGAGAGGTATGCAGCCAAGCTCTGGTTTTCGCATAGCCAGCAAGACGCCCATCATTTGAATGAAATTGTCTGGGATTCTCCTGACCAGCCCAGTTACAGCTCAATATCACCAAGTGACCATAATCAATGCTTTCTGGGGTGTAAGAGTCACTCAGCCAAGCCCTGGCCAAATTTCTAAGAAACAAAGTCATTAGACATAACTGGTTATTATTTTAAAACACTGGGTTTGGGGTCATTTTGTAAGGCAGCAATAGATAACTAGTCAGACAAGTCAGAACAATATTATTAAAGGATGAAAAAATTAAAAACTGCTGATTCAGAATGCTATAGCCAACAAAATGATCCACTTAATACAAAGGTGAGTTGAGGACACTTCAAATAAGCAAAAAGTGGGAGAAAAATTCCAGCAGTACAAGGGAAGTCGAATGGCTTAGGCTGAAGGTAAGTAACAGCAGATGGGAATGCAAATTTACAAGAAGGAATGCAGAGAACTAGGAAGTATAAATATAAAAGTCTGTATTTGGTTTTTTGGTTGTTTTCTCTTAATTTCTTTGAAAGTCATATTATCTAATGCAAAAAATTATAACAATTTTTATCAGGGAAATTATTTCATATATATCTGTGGCATAATGGACAAGAGGAGTAAAGAAGCAAATGGATTAAATAGAAAACAAGGCACAAAATCATAGACACAGCCAAGCCAAGTGCCATCGAGTCAGATCCAACTCATGGCGACCCTACAGGCCAGAGTAGAACTGACCTCTAGAGTATTCAAGGAGCGCCTACTGGATCTGAACTAAACACTGTCATACCAATGATTACATTAAATATAAATAGGCTAAATATCTAACTGAAAGGCAGAGGTTACCAGACTGCATAAAAAACAACACTCAATTGTATGCTGCCTTTAAGAAAGGCTTTTTAAAAATGAATTCACAAATAGGTTAAATACAAAAGGGTCAAGAAGCCCTGGCAGCACAGTGGTTAAGAGCTTAGCTGTGAACCAAAACATCATCAGTGTGAATCCACCAACCACTGCTTGGAAACCCTATGAGGCAGCTCTACTTTGCCCTATAGAGTCACTGTGAATCAGAAGGAACTTGATGGCAATGAGTTTGCTTTGTTTGGGAAAGGGTTCAATACATATATGTATGTATATATACACATACACATACCATACAAACAGTAAGCAAAAAAAAAAAAACTAGAGTGGCTGTACTAGTATCACTCAAAAGTGGTTTTCAGACCAGAGATAAAGAGGTATATTTTTTAACGCTGAAAGAGTATACTCACCAGAAAGATAACAACTATCACATACAGTTGGCCCTCCATATCTGCAGGTTCCAGAGGTGACAGTATATGTGTGGGTACCTGGGGCTAGCCTCCTGCTATTTCACAGACCCACTCTCTGTAGACTGCTCCTTCTGGAGCAACGTTTGCCTCACCTCTGACATGTAGTTAGGCTTATGATGGCTATATCTGTACTGACTAAACACGTATAAACTTCTTTCTTGTCACTAGTTCCCTAGGCAACACAGTACACCAATTATTTACACAGCATTTATGTTGTATTAGGTATTACAAGTCATCTAGAGTTGACTTCAAGTATACAGGAAGGTGTGCTTAGGTTATTTGCAAATATTAAACCATTTATTTAAAGGACTTGAGCATCTGCTCATTTTGGTATTCACTGTGGGCCCTGGAATCAATTCCCCGCAAACACTGAAGGGAAACTGTATGGGATGTCTACCTAATTAGCCAAAGCCAAGTGCCATTGGATTAAGACACTGAAAATACACGAAACAAAACTGACAGAATTAAGGGAAGAAACAGGTGACAGTATAATCACAGTTCAAGATTTTAACATCTTTCTTTTAGTATTGATAGAAAAATTGCTCAATACAGTGAGACTAAAAAGACCTGAACAACACTATCAACCCCCATGACTTAAGTGATTTTTACACAATACCTGACAATTGAAGAATATACAGTATTTCCAAGTGAACAGAAGCCATCCATCAAAATAGGACCCTATATGCTGAGTCTTCAATAAATTTCAAGAGAGTAGAATTTTATAGAGAATATTCTCTAGTCATAAAGGTATTAAATTATAAATCAATAATAATCGCATACTAAGAAGTGTCCCAAATATTTGGGAATTAAACAACATATATTGAGTAACTCATGGGTTAAAGAAAACACAGGGAAATTATAAAACATCTTTAATAAAACCATTAAATTACAACACAGCTAAAGCAATGCTTAGATGGAAATGTATAGTGTTAAATATTTATATTAGATAAGAAGAAAAGTTAAAAATTAATGATCAAATTTCATGAGAAAAATGGAGAAGATATTGCCTTGGGGAAGGGGATTAACTGGCAATCAGCATAAGGACACTTACTGAGATAATGGAAATATTTTATATCTTTGACAGAGGTGTGGAGAACACAAGTACATGCATTTTTCAAAATGTATCCAACTGTATACCGAAGACTTGTGCTTTTCACTGTATTTAAGTTTTACCTGAGTGTAACTGAAAAAAGAAGAGAACTGTAAACAAACGTTAACTTGTGGTTAGTAGATTTGCTCACCAAAGTGGTGGAAGAAAAGGAAAAAAACATTGCCATAAAGTCAATTCCAATATGAGTCCTAATGGGTATGGATTAGTTATTTTAAAATTAATTTTTGTGAGCTTAGGTACAGTAGTATTATTTTATACTTCTAATATATTGTAGGCTTGAGTAAATGAGTAATTGATAAAAGTGGGAGCCAGATTTCTGTCATTAAAGGAAGTTACAAATATGTAAATGTACCCTAAGAATATAACCCAAGTACTAGATTGGAACTGAAAGTATCACATGACCACATGGAGATAGAGAGAAACAGAAATAGAGAGAGTGTGTGTTATGGTTTCAGTTGTGTACCCCCAAAATGTGTGTCAACTTGGCTAGGCCATGATTTCCAATATTGCATGGCTGTTCATCATTTTGCTACCTGATATGGTTACCCTGTGTATTACAAATCCTAACCTCTATGATGTTATCAGGCAGGACTCAAACTACAAGATTGGTTTGTGTCTTGAGTCAAATATCTTTTAAGCTATAAAAGAGACAAGAAAGCAGAGAAGAGAAGGAACTTTGTTACTACCAAGCAAGAAGAGCTAGAGTAGAGCACTTCCTTTGGAACCAGTGTCCTTGCACTAAGAAGCTCCTAGACCAGGGAAGAATGATGGCAAGGACTTTTCCTCAGAGCTGACAGAGAGAAAAGGCCTTCCCCTTGAGCTGGCACCCTGAACTTAGACTCCTAGCCTTCTAAACTGTGAAGAATGTTGACTATACCATGAACTGCCAAAAGAATAAACAACTCTGAGACCCTGGAGGTGGGGCTAAGACAGAGGACTAGACAAATGTCTCCTCAATTCTCCTGAAAACTAAGGCCTGGAGTGATAATTGAGCAGAGCACTCTGAACACACAGGGAGCCCTACAATACAGCATAGGGTTGTCAGATTGGACTATGCACCACTAAACGGGAAACTACCTCTCTCTAACACAAGGCAGTGCACACTGAGCCCCACTCCTGCTGACTCATCAGTTGGGTAGACTGTAGGTACTGATGATGCTTTATTTGCAATCTGAGAGCCAGAGCTGGGCATGAGCCAGCAAACATGCTGTACTGCAGTGCTAAAGTAAACAGCGTATAATGTAGCAGACACAGTGGGACAGCCACATTTTGAGAGCCCAGCTGCTGACTGAGGGCATCATTGCCCCTTCACCCTCTCTTTGTTAACAAGCTGCACCATAGATGCTGCTCTTTCACAGCAGGAACGGGAGCTCAGCAAGACACCATCTTGGTTCGCTGGGAGGCAGAGTCACCCAACCGGAGGCCTCAGCAGGTGCTAATTCCCAACCTGAGAAGTAGTGCCTGTCCAGTAAGTGCTTTTCAAGCAGAAAGACTGTGTTGAGAATAGTGTTACCTTACAGGCAGGGCCTGGCTAAGGACAGCAGCAAGGCCATAACACCTCCCTACTTTGAACTACATCATGGCATCTGGCTTCCATTGTCAGCCAGAAGGCGGGATCTACCATACCAGATGGCCTGACTGATTTCGTTAAGTGCTGGATGGCTCCCAGCTTTTTAAAATAAGACTGCCTGGAGAAATACCTGCTGAGTGGCCCGGTGACAGCTCCTCCAGCCTTCACTAAGCCACATCATAGGGTCAGTTGACAGTGCCCAAGTGACTCCATAAGCAGGGCTCCATCTTTGCCAGCCAGGAGGTAGAGTCTGCCACCCAAGAGAGTCCACTGGGGTGAGTCACTAGAGTACACAGTGATTGCTGGTAACCAACTCTCTTCTCAGAACTGCACCTCAGCTCCTGTTGAGATAACACCAGAGAAACTACATAGCCTCTAATATCGCGAAAGCAGCAAACCATTGGCAAGCACTTAAAGAAACAGCCTGCCATGGCTCCAGAGAACTCCTAAAATAAACAATCAATAAAGCTTCCCGGATGAAGAAGCCTTTCTGAAATTACTGGAGGTCAAGTACAAAAGAATTTTATAGACAGCCCCCGAAACACAGCAGAGCAAAGAGAAAAATTAAGCAAGCTATTTGAACTAATGAAACACCAATGATCTGAAATCCAGCAGATCAATAACAAAATGACAGAATTAGACAATTCAATCCAAATGCAAAAGAAGAGATGGAAGCCAGACTTAGTGATCTTGAGGACAGAGCAATGGGCACCAGCATTTATGGGGAGAAATCAGAGAAAAGAAATAAGAAAAATAAAGAAGCATTTAGAAACACGTGGGACTCTATTAAGAGGAATAATCTAGAATAATTGGAGTTCCTGAACAGGGAAGGATAGCTGAAAACATAGAGAGTATTGTTGTTGAGTTGCTGACAGAAAATTTCCTTGAAATTATGAAAGAAGAAAACAAAGACTTCCAAGATGTGTATCAAATACCACCAAAACTGGACTGCTAAAGAAAGACATATTATAATCAAGCTTAATAAAATGAAACATGATAGATGCTCTTAAAGGCAGCAAAGCTCAAAGCATAGCCAGCATTCAGAAGGAAGCCCTGTAGGTTTCATCTGACTTCTAGGCACTAATGATGTTGGCAAGGAGGCAGTGGGATGACCCATTCAAAGCCCTGAAGGAGAAAAACATCCAACCAAGAACTATATATCCTGCAAAACTGTCTCTCAAATATGAAGATGAAATTAAGATATTAGAAGATAAATAGAGGCTTAGAGACTTTGTAAAAACCAAACCAAAACTACAAGAAATACTGAAAGAAGCTTTTTACTTAGAAAAATAAAACCATTAAGTGTACATTTAAGGAAGCAATACAGGACACAGCATCCAGAATCCTACTCAGTTAGGGAAGTCACAAAACTCAATCAAAGCTACCATATTAAAAAAATGGAACCAGTGACCATATCACAAACATTATGACACTATCACCCTAAAAAGAGAGATATACTACAGCAGTTATAGTTCTTTCAGATGGAGAGGAAGCTAAAAAGATACACATAAGTTAAAATTAGGTTTAAACTTTGAATATTAAGGGGGATCATAGGAGTAACCACAAAGCACAATAACAATGCAACACATCAAAACAAGAAACATAATACAGGAGTCTCAACAAACACAAAACCAACACTGAAAAAGACGAAAATCAACCCATAAAGAAGAATGACCCAGAAGAGAATATTAACAGCAAGGGAGAAAACACCAACACAAAAATAAATACAGCAAAACAACAGCACTAAACACATACCTATCAATAATTACACTGAAGGTAAACAGACTGAACACTCCAATAAAGAGACAGCAAGTGGCATCCTGGATCAAAAGACACGACCTGTCTATATGTTATTTACAAGAGACACATCTTACACTCAAAGATATGAACACACTGAAAATTAAAGAGTGGAATAAAATATACCAAGCTAATAACATATAAAGAGCAGATGTGGCAATACTAATCTCAGATAAAATAGATTTTAATGTAAAATCTGCCATCGTGGACAAGGGTCATCACTATTTGTTGCTCAAAAGTTCAGCACACAAGCAGGACTTAACAATATTAAATATTTATGCACCCAATACTAGAGCATCTGAACACATCAAACAACCACTGACTACACTGAAAAACAGTTGGAGATCTCAACACTCCACTTTCAGTAATGCACACATCGTCCAGAGAAAGGCTCAGGAAAGACACAGAAGATCTTATCGCAAGAATCAACCAAGTAGATCTCATCAACATATACAGAACTTTTTATCCATCAACAGATAACTACACCCTCTTCTCCAATGCACATGGAACATTTTCCAGAACAGACCATATGTTAGTCTCAACAAAATCCAAACCACTGAATTATTGCAAAGTGTCCTCTCAGATCATAAAGCCATTAAAGTCAAAATCAATAGCAGAAAAAACATAGGTAGAAATTTGAACTCATGTAAACTAAACAACATCTTGCTCAAAAGTCATGGGTTATAGAACAACCCAGGGATGAAATTAATTTGTGGAGTCAAAAGAGAGTGAAAACACATCTTACCAGAACTTAGGGGATACAGTCAAAGCTGTGCTCAGAGGTCAATTTATCTCTATAAATGTACACATCTGGAATGAAGAAAGGACCCATACCAAAGAATTAACCCTACAGCTTGAACAAATAGAAAGAGAGCAACAGAAGAATCCCTCAGCACTAGAAGAAAACAGATAATAAAGATTAGAGCAGAACTTGACTCAACGGCATTGCATTGCGTTACAAATAAGAAAACAGAAGAACAATGGAAAAAATTAACCAAGCCAAAAGCAGATTTTTTGAAAAGATCAACAAAATTGATAAAGCATTGGCTAAACTTACAAAAGAAAAACAAGAGAAGAAACAAATAACCTAAATAAGAAATGAGATGGGAGATGTCACAACAGACCCGACTGAAATCAAAAGCATCATAGCAGAGTACTACAAAAGACTGTACTCTAGCAGATGTGAAAATCTCGAGGAAATGGGCAGTTTCTAAATTCACATCACCTACCAAAATCATCACAAGGAGAAGTAGAACAATTTAATAAATGCATTACAAAGGAAGAAATTGAAAAAGTCATCAAAAAACTACCAACCAATAAAATCCCTGGACCAGATGGCTTCACCAGAGAATTCCACTAAACTTTTAGAGAAGAGTTAACTCCAATACCACCGAGAGTATTTCACAGCATAGAAAGGGATGAAATACTCCCAAATTCATTCTATGAAGCCAGCATAATCCTCATACCAAAGCCAAAGAAAGATCTCACAAAAAACAAAAATTATACACCAATATCACTCATGAATCTAGATGCAAAAATTTTCAGCAAAATCCTTGCCCACAGACAACACCAAATAAATAGTTCATCATGATGAAGTTAGATTCATACCAGGGATGCAAGCCTGGTTCGATGTCAGAAAAACAATTAATGTGAACGACTACATAAATAGCACAAAAGACAGGAATCACTTGATTTTGTGAATTGATGCAGAAAAGACATTTGACAAAATCGAAAGCCCATTCATGCTAAAAACTCTCAGCAAAATAGGAATAGGAGGCAAATTCCTCAACGCAATAAGGGGCATCTACGCTAGCCAACCGCCTGCACCATCCTGAATGAAGAGAGACTGAAGGAATTCCCTCTTGAGAATGTGAACCAGACCAGGATGCCCACTCTCACCACGTCTGTCCCAGTCGTTGCTGTGCTTAGCCCACTGCTGCAGCCGCTGTGTCGATCCATCTCACCAAGGATATTCCCTCTGTTTTGCTGACTCCCTGATAGCAAGCACAGCAGCAGCTCCTCGGCCCCTATAAGCAAGACCTGCTCCTCCTGTCCATTCTCTTCCAGACCCCGACCGTTGCTAGTAACTCAGTTTCTGTATTCAACCAGTCAAGACCAGCTTACCAGCCTCAAGAAAGAAACCTAACCCTCATTGAGGCCTAACTGAATATTTTCTGCCCCGTGGGAGCTTATTTGCCATTTCCTGTACATATGAAAAGAAAAAAAAAATGCACCTTGCCCTACTGCACACTGATACCATGATAACCTATGTAGCTCCTCATGTTTGTGTGTACTTCCTTGTGAGGGACGCTACAAAAGGCGTTGCTTCTCTTTGTTCAGGGAGCTCGATTAGAGGTACCTATACAACCCTGACGACACAGTGGCTAAGTACTCTGGCTGCTAACCAGAAGGTTGACAGTTCAAATCTGCCAGGTACTCCTTGGAAACTCTGTAGGGACAGTTCTGCTCTGTGTATGGGGTCGCCATGAGTTGGAATTGACTCAATGGCAGTGAGTTTGTACACCTCCTTGCTCCTTGCCCTGACACTTTCAATAAATACCCTTCTATTTCCTCACCAGGGGGGAAAAAAAAAAACCCTGTCCAAGTATCTCTTATTACCTCGGTGGTATTTTGGCCCAAAATGTAAAATCTGAATCAAATCACCAGAAAACATTAAACAAGTCAAAACTGAGGGACTTTCTACAGAATAACTGGCTTTATTTCTCAAAAAAAAAATGCCAACATCAAGAAAAACCAATGGCTGAGGATCCACTTCAACTGAAAGGAGACCAGAGGCATGACGGGGAAGCAGCGTCCTGACCTGGACTGGATCTGACACCCAGCAAAGACGTGTACAGGAGCAGCCAGGGTTAAGTGACGACGCCAGATGGGAAGTGCAGAGCAGAAAGTAATATTGTGCTCAGTGTTGACTTTTCTGCTCTTGAAAATCATACTGCAGCCGTTTAAGAGAATGTCCCTGTATGCATGCACTAAGTATGTTTCAGAAGAAAATAATATCCATTTGTATAAAATAGAGAAAAACAAAAATAGCTCAAAATGAAAAACAATAAATGGCGGGTCTATGTAGAGGATATGTGGGGATGTCTTACGCTATTCTTGCAACTTCAGTGTAAGTTTGAAATTGTATTAAAATCAAACAAAGGCAAACCCAAAACTGGGAGGTGAAGGAAAGAGAAGTACAAGAGGGAATAAGGGTATTACAGGCATCAATTTTTATAGTAGAAAATTGGTCAACACTGTCAAAAATGTAAATATTCCAGTTTTGAAAAATATTGCCACTAGTATCTCAACAGTTTCCAAAACCTTTCTTTGGGCCTGGGATTTGTTAGGGAGTAACAGCTTCTAGAATTTCAAAACCCTGCATCTGGTATCTAATAAATCAGAATAAAATTTAATATATTTTTAAACAGTTAGTATAATACAATTCCATCCTTATAAAGTTCCATTTCTGTATACGCATATCTTTCTATCTAATGGTAAACCTAGTGGCATAGTGGTTAAATGATACACAGCCAGCCAAGCCAAGTGCTACATATGCTAACTAAAAAGTTGTCAGTTCGAATCCACTTGCCATTCCTTGGAAAATCTATGAGACAGTTCTGCTCTGTCTATAGGGTCACTGTAAGTCGAATTGACTCAATGGAAGTGAGTTTATTTATCTACTGGAGCCCTGGTGACATAGTGGCTAAGAGTTCAGCTGCTAACCAAAGGGCTGACATTTAGAATTCCCCAGCCATGTACCGCTCCTCCGGGGCTGTCTGTTTCACTTCTGTGTGAGCATATAGGGTTGACTGAAGAAACGCTCACCAAATGTCATACTAGATTGGTGCCAACTATTTTTTTCTTTCTTTGTACTTCTCATACTATTTAAATTTTTATAATAAGCATCCATTATTTTTATTTAAAAAAAGTGTCTGCTCTAACATATGTAATGGCATTTACATTGCCTTTAAACTTTAATTCTGAAAACATAATAATTTTAATTCAATAAAACATTAACAGGCTAAAGTCATTTTTAGAGCCGTAAACAAACTAAAAAAAACCAACACGAAGTATCTGCTCCACATTTCAAGAGTAATGAGTTCAATCATGTTAAGGTTATAATTTTGTTAGTCTTTTAATTTTTTTCCCTCCCAGTACAACTAGAAATTAATTCTTTGTCAGTAGTAACAATTAGTGTTCTTATCTTTTTTCTGAAATAAAGATGACATTAGATCAAAATCTTTTCATTTTTCTTCTTTTAAAAAAATCATGTTAATAGCCTCTTCGTGACAAGCATATGATAATATCATCTGGAGAGAAAAATAAAATTCAGTGATTTCACAACCATTCCAACCACCTACCCAACTGAATGTGTGACTAAATTAGAAGTCCTGTCGTACATTCTATCCTGAAGCTTCCTGTCTTTCAGTTTCCCTCAAGGACCCAGCTTCTCTCAGAATAACCTCTGTGTCCCTACAGTCCACTTCTTGGGGATCCCTGGTGCCACAGTGGCTAAGAGCTCAGCTGCAAACAGAATGGTTGACAGTTCAGATCCACCAGCTGCTTTATGGAAACCCTAGGGGCAGTTCTACTCTGTCCTATAAGATTGTTATGAGTTGGAACCTGCTAGACAGCACCGACCAACAGCAACTCCTCCCTGCATTCCAGAACCACCGTTTTGTCTCCAGATTCTTCTCTAAAACAGAGCCTTACAGTTGAGAATATACACTGCAAGGGAGTGGGGTAGTAGACTCTCTTCCCATTAGCTACTTAACGCCTTGAACTCAAAGAGCTCCTTGGGCAGATGAAATGTGTAAAGTACATGAAAGTGTCTGTCACTTAAAGGCTGAAGTTTAACAGCCACTGCCTGCCTCTGCCACAATGACCCACAGTGGTTCAGGTGGAAAAGAGAGTCTATCGGCCTCGGTTCCTGAGCAACGACAACACGGAGCAGAGATGCAGTCAACCCACAGTGGGTACACGGCATTCACAACACATTGCCCTTGGGAGTGACTTGAGGGGCGGGGGCCATTTGTCACCACCACATGGCACAGCCCACCCTAAATTATGCAAGCAGACATCCTGGTATCAAAACTCCTTACCTCTTCAAGTTGTGGTTTCCTTCTACATTCATGTAGGGCATCTGATGGATTTTCATTGGGAGTTCCTAGTGAGAGGATACCTAATGTAATCATGTGTATTGATTAGAATATGTTCTGACATTAAATAATCTCTTCTTTTGGTTATTTAAGAGCAGAGTGCTTAAAAAATCAACATCCAAAATGGATCTATGCAAGTCCAGGGTTGAGACTAATGAGTGCTGCATGGAGTCTGGAATTCAGCCCTACAATGCAAATCAGGAGGTTTGAGTATTCAGCTAATGGTCACACTCACTCTTCCTGATGACCAATTATTGATTTATGTTCAATTCAAGAAACTACAATTGAGGGCCTACTATCTGCCAGGTACTGTGTAAGATCTTAAAAATACAGAGATACTTAAGAATCCTTTCCCAGAAGGTCCTTCCAGGGTGGTGACTGGAATAAATAAGTAAAACATTATCCTTTGGTAAATAGTTGTATCTGCCCTCTGTAACGCAGGACTTGGAGGAAGACTCATGAATGACCTGTGATATGCAGATAACACACCTAGCTTGCTGAAACCAAAGAGGACTTGAAGCGCTTACTGACAAAGATCAAAGGCCACAGCTTTCAGGAGGGATTACGCCTCCACATAAAGAAAACCAAAATTCTCACCACTGGGTCAGTAACCAACGTCATGACAAATGGAAAAAAGATTGATCTTGTCAAGGTTATCATTTTACTTGGATCCACAATCAACACCCATGGAAGTAGCAGTCAAGAAATGAAACAACAGACTGCATTGGACAAATCTGCTGCAAAAGACTTCCACGAAGTGTTAAAAGCAAAGATGTCACCTTGAAGACCAAGGTGCATCTAAAGCCAAGTGCTGTCGAGTCGGATCCGACTCATGAGTGAACCATAACATTTCAGTCATCTCATATGCACGTGAAAGGTGCAGAAGGAATAAGGAAGACCGAAGAATTGATGTCTTTGAATTATGTCTTTGATAAAAAATATTGATTACTTTGTGGACTGCCAGAATAAAGAACAAATCTCTACTGTAAGAAGTATAGCCACAAAGCTCCTTAGAAACAAGGATGACAAGACTTTGTCTCACTTACTTTGGGCATGTTATTAAGAGGAACCAGTCCCTGGAAAGGGATATCATGTTTGGTAAAACAGAGGGTCAGTGTAAAAAAGGAAGACCCTCATGAGATGAAATGACACAGTCACTGCAACAATGAGCCCAACACAGCAACAATGCTGGAGCCCATGTTGGTTAGCAGTCCAGCTCCACACCATGGTGGCACAAGAGCTCCTAGAGAAATGCAAACCCAAAAGGCAGTGAGATAGCCTCTCACAACAAACAGCACTGGCACTAATTGTGAAAAAGAGAGAAAGAATATAGCAAATGTTGGAGAGGTTGTGGGCAGACTTGAACTCATGCCCTGCTGGTGGGAATTTAAAATAGCACAACCACTATGGAAAATATGGCACCTCCTTAAAAAGCTAGAAAAAGAAATCCCACAGAATCCAGCAATCCCATTCCTAAGAATGCAGCCTAGCGAGGTAGGAGCTATCACAGGAGTAGACATCTACACGACAGTGCTCACCGCAGCATCACTAACAGCAACAAAAAGACAGAAACAACCCAAGTCTCCAGACAGACGGACACGTAAGCAAACCACACTACACACGCCCAGTGGAGTACCAGCTACAGCAAAGAACAGTGACGAATCCCTGAAACGTCTTGCAATATGAACGAATCTGGAGGGCATTATGTTCAGTGAAATAAGTCAGTCACCAAAGGACAGATGTTGTATAAGATGACTATTACTAAAACTCATGCAATAGTCTATGCAGAGCAAAAAAAATAGTCTTTGATGGTTACAGTGAAGCAGAGATGTAGGGTAGGGAAATCACTAACTAGGCAGCAGACAAGTGTGAACTTGAGTGAACAGAAAGACAACTCACAGTGTAGGAGAAGTCAGCACAACTTGACCAAGGCAAAGTCACAGAAACTTCCTAAATACATCCAAACACCTTGAGGGACCAAGTTACTTGGACTGACAGCTGGGGACCATGGTTTCATGATAAATGGAGAAAATATTGAGATTGTCAAGGATTTAATTTTACTTGGATCCACAGTCATCACCCATTAGAAGCAGGAGTCAAGAAACGAAATGACATCAAGACATCTAGCTCAAGTGGCATGGCATAGTTCATAAAGAAAATATTCTACATATTACTTTGATGAGTAGTATCTGGAGTCTTAAAAGCTTATGAGTAGCCCTCTAAGATTCATCTATTGGTTCCATCCCCACTGGAGCAAAGGGGAAAAAAGAAAATCAAACATACAAGGAAAATATTAGTCCAAAGGACCTGTGGCCCACACAAACCACAGCCCCCACAGTCTGAGCTCGGAACAACTCAGACCACTCTGACAAGGATCCCAATAGAAGGTCCTGGACAGGGTGGAAGGAACAATAATAAAATATTTTAAATTCACAAAATCAGACCAGACTTAATGGTCTGACAGAGACTAGAGGAACACCGGAGACTGTAGCCCCCAGACACCCTACCAGCTCAGAACTGAAGCCACTCCCGAAGTCCACCTTTCAGCTGAAGATCAGCCAGGCCTAGAAAACAGATGACATGCACGAGGGATGCGCTTCTTAGTTGCGTCGAGTACACCACACCAAGCAGGCAACACCTGCCCGAGAGCAAAGGCAAGAAGGCAGGACAAGAGAAGACAACCGAGCAAGTGGACAAGAGGAACCTGAGGTGGAAAAGGGAGAGTGCTGACACACTGCAGGGATTGCAACCAATGACACAAAATAATTTGTGTATAAATTTTTTAATGAGAAACTAACTACATTGTAAACTCTCATGTAAAGCATGATAAAATTAAAAGAAAAAATCTGAATAAAGTATGAACTTCAGTTTAAAAAAATTCAATTTTATAGAAATACTTTCATATCAATACAAATATAAATACTGTTTGCAACAGGATAACAGACCAATCTTAAATGTCCATCAACACAATCGCTAAATAGATGACCATTACTCCTATTATATAATACAGCGCTTTTTATAGACAAGTTTTGTTTTACTTCACCAGGTAAATACCTACTTTAATTTTTTTGTTGTTGATGTTCTTACAGGCATTGCATAACTGAATTATTTTTGTCTCCAAGTTGGATTTGTTTAACAGGCGATATACATGTGTGGGATCAGATTTTATTTATTTGACAGATGCAAGTCACTCTGAAATGCTCATTTTGATTTATTGGGTACATAATAATATGCCTTTCAAAAGAAAAACATGTGCATATATATTTGCTTGACAGATTGAAATGCTTCAGAACTGGCACTTTGTTCTTTGGGAGAGGCACTGTCACATCTACCTACAAGTTACTTCTGAACGTGCTTCTGGCCTAATCAGCCAAGGAAAGCCAAAAGAATTATTCCAGGATCTTGAATAAATATTACTCTTTTTATAACTTTTCATTAAGGTAAAATTTAAATATCACCTACATTTTATATACATCATCCATAAACCTATAATTGCAGTATCAGGCCCATTGCCAGAGAGTCGATTCCAACTCACAGCAACATAGATACTTGCAAATTATTTACACTCCTATAACCACATCTACTGCAGACAAGCAAAACAATAGCTAGGACACAGAATGAGATTTCCTTTTTAATTCTGTCCTTCTCCATATCTATACTGCATCTCAAACTGGCTGTTATATAAAATTTGTTTTTCTTGGTTTGCATCACACCCAAATTTTGAAGTTTTATTGGCTTGTATATTTCAGTGACGTGGTTGCTTTCACCGGGAAGGGTACACAAAGTCCTTGGGAAAGAGGTGGTGAAAATACATGGCATGGTCTCTGAGATTGTGTTGAACTTGGCTGGGCTGTGATTCTCAGTGGTTTGGCAGTTATAACGCAGTTTGACAGTCATACGATGAAGTGATCACCTCCATGATGGGGTTTGTTGTGCACAGACAATCAGTAGAAAGGGAGTTTCCTCGGGGTTGTGCCCGCGTCCACTATAGGTCGGCTTTCTGGGCTTCTGCTCACTCTGGATCCTGGGGCTGGCTCTTCCTCACCTGACCTCCAGTTCTCGGGACCTCAGCTAGCAGCTTACCTTCTATTTCGCCTGCCAATCATGGAATTGGTCAGCTTCCATGGCCTGTGAGCCAGAGACGTCAGATTTCACCTTCTGACCACGGATTCACCAGCACCTGCTGCTACGTGAAATAGGGGAAGCCTCCAACCTGCCCCACAAACTTGGGGCTTTGCAGCCTCTGCTACCACGTGAGCCGTTTCCTTCACGGCTCCTTCATCATGCCTGTGAGGAACCAGGGCTTAGATCAAGAGGCGAAACAAGTGGAAGTTTGGACGAAACAAGTGGAAGTATGTGGTTTAAAGTCGGGAAAGGTGTCTGGATGTCAGGGCTGTATCCTTTCACCGTATTGATTCAATCTATATGCCAACCAAATACTCCAAGAAACTGGATATATGAAGAGGAGCAGAGCATCAGGATTGGAGAGGACTCATTAACAGTGTGCATTATGCAGCTGACACAACCTCGCTAGCTGAAAAGTGAGGAGAACTTGAAGAAGATCAAAGACTACCTTCAGGACAGATTGCACTTCAACATGAATAAAACAAAAATCCTGACACCTGGATCAGTAAGCAACATCATGATAGAGGAAGAAAATATTGAGGTTGTCAAAGATTTCATTTTACTCAGATCTACAGCCAACAGCCACAGAAGCAGCAGTCAAGAAATCAAAAGACACATCGCATTGGGCAAATCTGCTGCAAAAGAGCTCTTCAAAGTGCAGAAAAGTAAAGATATCACCTTGAAAACTGAAGTGTGTATGACCTAAGCCACAATGTTTTCAACTGCATCATATACACATGAAAGCTAGACAGTCAGTAAAGAAGACAGAAGAAGAATTGACACCTCTGAATAACAGCGTTGGAGGAGAATACTCTGTATACCAGGGACTGGCAACTGAGTGATGAAATCTGTCTTGCAAGAAATATAGCCGAATGTTCCCTAGAAGCAAGGATGGAGAGATTACGTCTAACATACTTCTGACAAGTTATGAGAAAGAATCAGTCCCTGGAGAAAGACATCATGCTTGGCAAAGGAGACGGTCAGTGAAAAAGAAGATGACCCTTCAAGAGATGGACTGACACAGTGGCTGCAACAGTGGGTTCAAGAATAACAATGATTATGGGCACAGCACAGTACCAGAAAGTGTTGTGTTCTGTGTTCCATAGGGTTACTATGAGTCAGAACTGACTCGACAGCACTTAACAACAACAACAGAGACACACACACATATATACTTAAACTTTGCACTGGTTTTGATATTCTAGAGAACCCAGCCTAAGACACATGGGATGCAACTGCAATGAAAATGTCACTTGACCTGGAAAGTCAATCCACCTTTTCCAGGTGTTTTGGAATTTAATTTCACACTGCTTCCTCAAGACTCCCTGTTTATCCAGACCATGGAGAAGAGCTCACCACAGGGGACCTACAGCAAGACCTAGCAGTTTAGGCCAGCATCAGAAACTGAGCAAGACCTTTACAACCCAAACTCAAGTCATCTATGAGAAGCAATGGTTGAAGCAGGTGTCCAGGCCCTCAGAAAGTCGGGGTGCAAAGGGAAGCCAACACTCAAGGGGGAAACTGGAGGGCCAAGTGGTTGTAACTGAGCTTGGTAGATGCAGGGGTCAAACCTCTCAGGTCCCTTAGCCAAGCAGAGCAAGACAAGGCAGAGTGAAACAGATATGACGGAACCAGCTACAAAGGTTATGGTGGATGGAGAGGTGCAAGCCAGGGAGAAGGTATGGGCAGAGTTCTTGACCTTATGTGGTAGAATCTCAGTCCCTGACCAATGCAGGGCACTGTGTTCACAGGGGCAGGGTGGCATTCTTCTTCAGCCTAGACAAGGATGCTGGAATTCACTTATTCAGTAAGTTTCTGTTGAACATCGTTTAGGTGCCAGACATCGTGGACACGGGGAAGAGCATTCCAAGCAGAAAGAAGCAAAGGCAGATCTGCCATGGAAGCGAGTTCGGCATGTTCAGAGAATAGAAGGGAAGAGCACGAAACCCAATCAGGAAGTCAGAAAGGGTCAGCTCATATGGGACCAGTCGGCCATGTGAAGGGATTTAGATATTATTCTGAGTGCAGTAGAAAGCCACATTGTTATTGTTGTTGTTAGGTGCCAACCAACCAGTTCTGACTCATGGCAACACTATACAGAACAGACCAAAATACTCCCAGGCCTCCATCATTCTCACGATTGTTTCTATGTTTGACGTCACTGTTGTAGTCATGGTGTGCATCCATCTCATTGAGGGTTTTCCTTTTCCACACAGACCTTCTTCTTTACCAAGCAGGGTGTCCTTCTCTGGGGACTGACCCTCCTGATAACATGTCCAACATGTGTGAGGTATGGTCTTACCATCCTTGCTTCTCAGGAGTATTCCAGCTGTACTTCTTGCAAGACAAGATTTGCTGGTTCTTTGGTGGTCCATAGTATATTCAATACTTTTCTTCAATACTACAATTCAAAGGAGTCAATTCTTCTTCAGTCTTCCTTATTAATTGCCCAGATTTCTTATGCATATCATGGTCTTCAAGGTGACATCTTTGCTTTTCCACACTTTAAAGAGGTCCTTTGCAGCAGATTTTCCTAATGCAATGCGTCTTTTGACTTCTTGACTGCTGCTACAGTGGGCATTGCTTATGGAACCACGTAAAATGAAATCCTTCACAACCTCAACCCTTTCTCCACTTACCAAGATGTTCCTTACTGCTCCAGTTGTGAGGATTTTTGTTTTCTTGGTGTTAAAGTGCAATCCACACCGAAGGCTGTGGTCTTTGATCTATATCAATTACTTCCAGCAAGCAAGCTTGTGCCACCTGTATAATGCAGGTTGTTAATGAGCCTTTCTCTAGTCCTGATGCCTCATTCTTCTTCATCTAATCCAGCTTCTCAGACATGTGCTTGGCATACTGACTAAACTGGTATGGTAAAAAGATACAGCCCTGACACACACCTTTCCTGACTTTAAACCACGCAACGTGCCTTTATTCTGTTGAAATGACTGCCCCTTGATCCATGTACAGATTCCTCATGAGCACAATTAAGTTGTTCCAGAATCTCCATTCTCTTCAATGTTATCCATAATTCGTTATGACCCACATGGTCAAATGCCTCAGCATACTGAAGGAAACACAGGTAAACATTTTTTTGGTATTATCTGCTTTCAGCTGGGATCCATCTGACATCAGCAGTGATATCCTTGGTTCCACATCTTCTTCTAAATCTGGCTTGAATTTCCAGCAGTCTCCTATCGGTATACTGCTACAACCACTTTCCAATGATCCTCAGCAAAATTTTGCTTGCATGTGATATTGTTTGATTAGTTCCACATTCACTTGGATCACCTTTCTTGAGAATAGGTATAAATATGTATATTTTTTTTCCAGTAAGTTGGCCAGGTGGCTGTCTTCCAAATTCCCTTGCATAGACGAGTAAGCACTTCCAGTGCTGTAACCACTTGTTGAAACATCTCAGTTGGTATTTGGCCAGTTCCCAGAGCCTTGGTTTACCAGTGCCTTCAGCCCAGCTTGGACTTCTTCCTTCAGAACTATTCTGATCAGAAGTTCACTGTCAGAAGTTTTAAACTAGGAAGTGACATGACCCTAATTTTTTTTCTTATTTAAATTTTTTATTGTGATTTAGGTGAATGTTTGCACAGCAAATTAGTCTATCATTAAACAGTTAATACACACAGTGTTTCGTGACATTGATTGCCAGCCCTATGATGTGTAAACACTCACTTCTTCTCCACCCTAGCTTCACTGTCTCCTTTCGTCCAGTTTTCCTGTCCCTTCCTGCCTTCTCGTCTTTGCTTTTGGGCTGGCGTGCCCATTAGTCTTGTATTCATGGTTGAACTATGAAGCACATCCTCCCTCACATGTGTTACTGTTAGCCCTATAAACCTGTCTGATCTTTTACTGAAGGGTGAACCTCAGGAGTGACTTTAGTACTAAGTTAAAAGGGTGTCTGGGGGCCATAACCCTGACAGTATTGACATGAATCAAAGAAATAGAAAATAACAGATGTTGGCAAGATTTCAAGATGATCCTGAATTGTGCTTTTAAAAGAAGGCTGTAGTCGTTCCACGGAGAACAGTCTGGGGATATAAGAGAAGAAGTAGAAGAATTAATCAGAAGCCTGTTACTGTGGTTTACCAGAAAGATGATGGTAGCTTGGAGTTGGAGAAAAGTTAACACATTTGAACTATACGTTGAAGATAGAGTCACCTGGACGTATTCATGAGTTGGATGTGGGGAAAAGAAAAGGGAATAATCCAAGATGATTCCTAGGTTTTAAACCTCAGTGACTAGGTACAGGTATCTGAAAGAGGAAGAAAAGAGAAAAACAATTTATAGGAAAGAAATCCACAATTCTTTTCAGGTTCTGTTAAGTTTAAGATGCCTTTAAACCCTCAGAGCCCTGTTAACAGAGGTTAACAATACGACTGCTAACCAAAAGGTTAATACTGTGAATCCATCAGTCACTCCTTGGAAACCCTGTGGGGTCATTCTACTCTGTTCTGTAGGGCAGAACTGACTCGATGGCAATGGGTTTATTATACTCCTGAAGCCCTGGTGGTGCAGTGACTAAGAACTCATCTGCTAACCAACAGGTCAGAAGTTCAAATCAACCAGCTGTTCTTTAGAAACCCTATAGGGCAGCTCTACTCTGTCCACAGGGTTGCTATGAGTCATAATCAACTCAATGACAACAGGTTTGATTGGTTTGGGTATTATACCTTCACATGCTGACTAGGTATTTGGCTATGTGAGTCTGGAGCTCAGGAGAAGGGTCCACACTGGAGACACTACTTTGGGGAAGCAGGTGTGTGAACATAGGATTTGAATCCATGGGTCCACATGAGAACACCTGGAGAGAACGCCAGATGGAGGATGGAAGGGAATAAAGAAAGGAAAAGGAAAAAGCCTAGCAAAGAATTCAGCCCTGGGCTCTCCAACCCTTTGTTACTAACGAAGTAAGAGGAAAAATGACTAGACAGAAGAAAAATGAGAGAGATTTTACCACCGAGGAAGCTAAGAAGGGACAATGACAGCCAACTGAGAACACAAAAGAGCATCTAAGTAGGATCGCAGTCATGTGACCTGGACCAACACAAGACTGTGGAAGGAGCTTGTGGCTAAGAGGACAGATGCGAAGCCCAGCACTTCCCTAAGAGAAGCAGCAGTCACGGGGGTTGACTGGCAAGGGGAGTTGGTGGAAACAACACAGGAACCCACAAGTTGTGGCAAGGCACCCCAATAATTTAGTCATGACAGCCAAACGTTAATCAAATCCTTACACGAACAAGGTGGCATGGTGGTTAAAAATTTGACTGCTAACCAAAAGTTTGGCAATTCAATCCAGCAGGTAGTCCCTGGAGATCCTGTGGGGAAGTTCTACTCTGCCCTACAGGGTCACTGTGAGTCCGAATCGACTCAACAGCAGCAGATTCGTGTGAGCCAGCGGGAGATGATAGCTTGCACACGCCCCGCCTTTGTCAGGTCGGCTCAGGTGTGGGGTTCTGTCCAAGCCCACATTCTCACATCAGCAGTAAAATTAAAGGCGAGCTACCAGCAGTAACTAATTTCATTGCCAAAATTTAGGGAAAACTTCTACAGAAGAAAAGAGCCAGGGGGTGATGACATGGAGTCAGCAGGGCCTTGCCGTGGCCAAAGGAGACCAGAGGACTTGCAGGCTGGCAAAGGAGAAGAACAGGTGGTGGAATGTCCAGGCAAGTATCCGGGTAACTAAGGAGAACTTGGGAACAGACATCAAACCAGAAAAGTAAGCCCACAGCTGTCAGGCTGATTTGGACCCATAGCCACCCTACAGGACAGAACACAACTGCCCCATTGAGTTTCCAAAGAGCATCTGATGGATTCGAACTTCTGACCTCTTCGTTTGCAGCTGTAGCTCTCAACCACTGTACCACCAGGGTTTCCATGGCAACCATCCAGTGTTGCATTAACCTGGAACACTGGAACTAGTCCAAGAAGAGAAAAGATGCCTGTGATCAGAGCTGGGAGGGCAGACACCTCAACAGCATACGTGACAGACACAGCACAGATTCTGACACACAGTAAGGCTTCAGTTACTGTTGGACTGACTTTTCTTTTAACCAGATCAAGTTCTCACTGCAAACAGGGTAATCACAGACCTTCATAATGCGGGCCACCACTCTCGCAGTCTACTGAACAGTGGCCTGCCCTGGATTTTAACCCTCAAACTAATTTATGGGAAAAGAAAAATTTTGAAATGCAAAGTTTCTTCTGTATTTTTGAGTGCTGCAAATATAACTATAATATGTCCCCCCTTCCTTCACAACTTGGAATTCTCTTCTGAGCTTCTCCCCCAGATTCCATTCATTAATTCTGGTAGTTGAGAGACATCTGTTCAGTATGTTGTATGTATGTTACATGAGCTTCTGACATTCTCATGGACCTAGGAAAGAAAGCCAGAACTTGGCTGGGGAGGAATTCCGCTCATCCATACCCCAGCTGCACACATGTATTTTAAAAGAATACCTACCCATGGGGAAGCACCGAGCTTTTCTCTGCCTGTCTCAGAAAGTCTCCTTCCTCTTCACAACGACCCACTTCTTCACTTAATGTCTTTCTTCTACAAATGGAAGATGAAAACGTTGCATTTCAAACAGCAGATTGTCAAGTTCCTCCAAGGACTAACAAAACTGAACGAGCATTGAGAATCTTTTGGGAAAACAAATTTTTCTGTGGCAGATTTCAGCATGTGCCCAAGCCTTGAACTTCCTAGAGAACCAGTGTCTCTTCTCTCTTTGTGACTGTCAATATTTTGAAGTGTCATTTAGTTCAGTACATTAATTATTGGCCAAACGGAGCTCAGCAAGCTGACCGCAAATCTGGGTGAACCACCGGAAGAAGGAGGGTGCAAATAGTGTCACAGCCGATGCACATGAAGGTCTACACTTGACCGGCAAAACCTATAGGGATGCTTCACTCCCCAGGGAACAGAAAACACAGAGCACACGGGAACAGTCACACTGCAGGCTGCCAAGCCAACTGAGCTAGAAAACACATGATCTTTAGAAGTTGGCAAGTTTAGAAAGTTTGGAAGTCAAGATTCAGCCTTTATTCTAAATCCTGCTGATGGTGGGCAGGAAGTCGGGGAACCCTGCGACAGCCCGTTTCCTTTATATCAGCATCAGCAGGCGACACGAAGGGCTTAAGAAAATATTGCTGAAGATGTTCCACCTCAAACAGCAAAGGATTCAGCGTCTATTCCAATTTTGCTCTCACCACCCCTCATTTCTGCGAGGGGAGTTCACTCTTAAGTTGAAAAGCAAACAGCCACAAAAGCATTTCCAGGGACAAAACCCCTGGGGACGTTGCGGACCCTCGGTAGGGAAGCCTGGGTTTGTAAGCACAGCTGCTGCCAGGATCGGCCATCAGTCCACACTCACGGCTGTCACCGCGCACCTGTCTGCCATCCAAAAGTTCGCCCAGCTCAAGCAAATTATATTTTAAAACTGCACCGATCAAAAAAAATAAATAAATAGTTGAGGGGAAGGGATTTTCTAAGTCTCAAATAAAAATGTGCAGTGGAGCGCTCACTAAGTAAACAGAAAACATGGGCAGCTGAGAAATCAATTTAGCTGAACAAACAATGTTCCATGTAATGAACTACTAATTATCCTTTTATGCCGTGTCAGGCTGAGTGATTACAGTGCCGTGCCGTTTAATTTGACGTCTGAGCACTGCCCTGCTCCGTTAACTTCATATAAAGCTACGACACATTCACAGGGAAGGGAGGGGCAAAGTATTTATCTGGAACTAAGTGAGCACCTGTATTAATAAGAGGAGCATCTCCAAATCTTTTTTTAAAAAAAAAATTTTCATAGGATAATAAATAAAGTGTTGGAAATCTAGGGGTTCATGAAGACCAGAGAGAGTGCCTCTCAGTAGGTAGATGAAATGATCTGCAGTGGTGGCACGCCTGGGGACACATCTTGGTCACTCCAGCCACTGAACATGCCCCTGCTCCCACCTCCATCCCTGGGTCTCCCTCCTAGCTCCAATCGGAGAGGGGCTCTTTGTCAAACTGACTCATTAGACTGCACGTTGCTGTTGTTGGTCTAGTGGGTTCCAACTCACGGAGACACCTCTGTGCAGAGGCCAACTGCCTGATGAGGCTCCCGAGGCTCTGACCCTTCAAAAGCAGATCCATCAGCAGGCCTGTCTGCCGAGGCTGTGTGGATGGCTTTGACAGCCAGCCTTCTGCCTCGTAGTGGGGCACCAAACCACTGGCACTGCCCTGATGAAACATACTCTGCGTTGTAATGAGAGTCTGATTGCTGAGGAAATGCGGGTTCGAACCCTTTGTTCTGCTTTTCACATAATTTCACACAGCGAGTGAAACAGCAGAGGAGGAAATGGAAATCGGCATTTTCTTAAAAACTCAGTCCCCTTCAGTGAATCCCCATTGGGCTCCTCCCGTCTGTCTGAGACGTGCCTTGTGTTGAGGCTGATGACGAAGTACGGACACAATTCACGTCCCTTCAGAATCGGACAGCCTTGAACCTCCTATGGCTGCAGCTAGCAGAGCAAGAAGAAGTTGCCCGCCGAGGCCGAGCTGCGGCTCTCCGCCGTGCCGCACCCTGGGACCACCGGGAGAGCTTGCAGCGCGCCACCCAACCCGGTCCCAGAGACCCGCGTCTCCACTGGTCTGGCGAGCGGTGAGAGTCACGGTGCTGAGAGCCTCACGGCTGAGCCCAACGGGCAGCCACCGTGGCCGTCCCCGCTACCCTAAGGTTTCTAGTCCTCACATCACGCCACTAACTCAGCCCACAAAGGTTTATGGAGTGCCCGGTGGCTCAAGGGGTCTTCAGTCAGCTACTACCCTGAAGACTGGCGCCTCCCGCCCACCTAAGACAGAAGAGAGACGGCTCCGGAACGATCACAGCCGAGCAAACCGTCGGGAGGCGCTGTCCTCGGGAGTACACGGTGCTGTCGTGAGTCTCCATCAACTCGGGGCCACTGCGTTTGTTTCTACGTACAAGGCACTTACTTGGGACGGGAAAGACACACACTGGTGATACAGCCGTCCCCACCCAAAAGAGAGAAGAATCATTCAAATTTTCCAAAAACACTAGGGCTAGGATTGTTCAGCCCTTCGGAAAGGGTGGTCTCGATTGGTCCCCAGGGTGACTCCGAGGTCAGCTACCCCTGTCCATTTACCAGACAGGAAAATGGGGCTTGGCAGGAGGAAGCGGTCGCTCACTTAACAAGGGCCAGGCCATCTGTGGACTCCCAGTCGGGCTCAGCACACCTGCTTCTGGCACCCCTCCAGACCACAGGGTTCGGAGCCAAATGAAGCCTCAGTGAAGACCTAACCGAAAGCCTTCCCCATTCTCACGAGTACCCTAAATTCTGGAGATGTGAGTGTACCAACTGAGGCTCCACCTCCAGCTTGTGGCCAACACCTGCTGAGGCCCTCACACTGAAACCCCGCTCTCAGCGTCCAGGCCAGGTCTTCATCTGAGCACCAGGTTACACCTCCGAACACTCAGTGCTGTCACTGGACGACAGAAAGTATAATGCTCAGCAAGAAACAATAGTAACTCACTCGTTTCAGCCCCTAAATCAGATTGATAATTAAGAAACCAGATCTTCTGCTTGGCAGTTAGTTTCCAAGCTAATTATGAGAAGTAGACAACAGAATACTACAGCCAGTTAGATCTATGATTTTAAAAAAGACACTTTCAGGATCATAAATCTCCGGTCTTTGATCATTACATAACCTGACACCTGGGCTGCCCCCACAGCTGTCTCTAGGATGTTTTGGCAAGTGTCTCCTTTATTATTAGCTAACGGCATCTGCCTCACACTCCTCACACATGGCCACCACCCATCTGTCAGGAGCTTGGCTCTGCTGTGATGCTCGGCAGGTCTTAGTAGAGCTTCTGGACTAAGGCTGACCAGGAAGAAAGGCCTGGCAATGGACTTCCAAAAAAAGTCCCTGGGGGTAACACTGGCCTGATCCCAATGTTGATGGGGTCACCAGGAGTCAAAGTTAACAACCACGAGAGTTAGGGTGGTCAAAAGGTGCCCCCACTGGCTCTCCTGTGCGGCAGGGTCAGCCCACCCCCACGAGCTGCCGTCAAGTCTCCCGGCTCGCCTCTGGTCCTCAGGTCCTCCTCTTCCTCCTGATCAGAGGATCAAGGTGACAGAGGCTCCAGCGCCCTCCTCCACTCCTCCTCTACCCAGGACCTACCATGATTCCTCTCTGGATTTCCAAGAGAGGGCCTGGTCTTTCCCGAGCAAGGGAACAAGGGATAGCAAGCATCATTTTAAAAGACTGCACTGATACTGATATCCCACCCAGTGTACTCCAGTCAAGGACGTGAAAGCCCAGGTGAGACTGAGAAGCTGTCACAAACCAGAGGAGGCTAGGGACAAAGGAACGTAATTTGGGAAGAGGGCTGGGACCTGGAACAACAGAAGCATGGTAACAGAAAAAGTGTTGAGATCCAAACAAGTTTGCTCAACAGTAATGCACCTAGTTGGTCTCTCGCTTTTCAAAATGAACTGTGGTCACATCAGAGAGCACATCAGGTGAACCTGCCACTAGCTGAGGGAGGACAGAAGCCGCTCTCCTACCTGTACAACACCTCTGCCAACCTGGCGTGCCTCCAGTGTGAAAACCTTCTTAAGAGAAGAGACAACAGTGTGGTGGTGGTGGCGGCAGTGGTGTAAGGTTTTAGGTGCATACCACATGAGAGACTGCTCACCTCAGCTGTGTCTTCGTTGTCACACCTGGCCACCCGACCCTCAGCGCCTCACACCTTGGTTGTAAAGGTGCTGTTGAGTTGGCCCTTGGCTCATGGCACCTGCAGCATAATAAAGCCAAGCCCAGTCCTGCATCACGACCACCGATCAGTTACAGATCAGCCCCCTGGGAGCCACGGGGCGCTCACTGGGGTCACAGTTACGGATCAGCCCCCTGGGAGCCACGGGGCGCTCACTGGGGTCACAGTTACGGATCAGCCCCCTGGGAGCCACGGGGCGCTCACTGGGGTCACAGTTACGGATCAGCCCCCTGGGAGCCACGGGGCTCTCACTAGCTGTTTCCCAAGTAGACAGCCAAACTCTTCTTCCTAGTTGGTATAAGAAGTTCTGCTGAGATCTATTCAGAATCCCGGCAGCGCACAGGCCTTCACTGACAGGTGGGGGTGCTGTGCACAGGGATCACTGACCAGGAGTCAAACCCAGGTATCCTGTGTGGGAGGGGAAATTCTGCCACTGAAGGGCCAATGCAACCTTTACCAAAAAAAAAAAAAAAAACATTGCTGTCAAGTCAACTCCAACTCACAGTGAGCCCGCAAGACAGGGTAGAATGCAACCTTACACCTTGGTAATAGGGTCTAAGTGCGTCTTTCTGAAGACTCTGTTTTGCTCTTAATCTACCCAGTGCTCCCAAAGGAAGTCTTACATTTTCCTTAGAGGTTACAAGGCACCACTAGTAATTCTACTAGTGTCGTTTATCAATCACGTGGAGAAACTAGAGGACTACAGTGCCACAGAGGCAGGCCTGGCGGCACAGTGCTTACAGGACCGCCAGCGGCAAGGTCGGTGGTTCAAACCCCGTCACTGCACAGCTGAAATATGCGGCAATCCCCTCCAATACAGATCACACTCTGTGAGACAGTTCTCTGTCCTACGGGGCCTCTGTGAGTCAGAATCAATTTGACAGCAGTGGCGTTTGCTTTGGGTATACTATTATAACACATCAAACCCTACTCTAGAACAAGGGAGAGAGGGACCTGGCTGTCACCTCCTGAGACCTGAAGCCACGCAGGTCAGCCAGCGTAAGACAGTGTTTCCACTGGGTCGGCAGCACCCTCCTCACTGCTACGTCCTCACCACATTCACAGGCTATTTTATGATCTTACTGGATGCAGTGTGTTCTCCACAAATTACATATGCAGTCTGTGAGCACATTAAAAACAGCTGTTGCCTAGCTCCCTGTCTGTTTTCCCAGACTAGAAGCCTAGTTCCCAGGCCTTTTATTCCAAGACTGTTCCAATTTAAAAAAAAAAGAACGAACTATTAGCCCGTGTTATTGTGCTACCAGCCCTCTCAGATGACCTCCATGGGAGCCGAGGGGAGCCAGGAAAGGGCTAGCTTCCACTTTTGTTTAATCCAAAGAGAATCCAGCTCATGCCAAGTGCAAGAGTTCTGTGGCACACGAGTTCTGTGGCTAAAAAGACAAACCGCTTAGATTCAACGTGAGGCCCACACGAAATCACACCACCTTCATCCCACAGGCAAAGGATGTTCTAGGAGCCTCCTAGGCAGCATGACTGGGAGACAAAACAAAAATAAGAAGTTAGGAAGGAAAGATGCTGATGTGGGGCTTTAGAACAGGGCTTTGAACCAGTTAGGTCTAGATGGAACCTCTGCTGAAAATTTGCATTTCCACCCCAAAGACACTGAATCCAAATTTACATTTTACCAAGACCTCCATGCATACATAAGAATCACCTGGGAAGCCTGCTAAAGTGTAGATTCTGATTCAGTATGTCTGTGGTGGAAATGCAAATTCTCAGCAGAGTTTTAAACTGGGACTAACTGGTCTGAAGCCCGGTTTTTAAAAGAGGTCATTTCACCAAGCTGGATCTTGTCCCCAGATGAGAAAAGGGTGCTTCAGCTTTGACCACCCTGCTAGGATAATGTTTTAAATTAGCACCTCCATCAGGCCTGCTGCTGGCTTTCCACATGGCTAGAAGAGGATTTTCAATACACTCTGTTCCAGTTCAGAACCTAAGGGCTGGGTGTCTCTGTATTTGGCGCATGCTCAATCTTGGCCTTCTGCTCAGCCTTGCACACCCTGTGTCGCCTCTGTGCCTATCTTCTCCACTGGATTGCAAATCCCCGCCAAAGGGAGGACCCTGTCTGGTTAGTTCTTGTGTCCCCTCCTATGCCTGCCTGCCACAGTACCTGTCCAATAGCAAGTGTTCAACAAATGTTTGTGAAATGTGTTTTGTTGTTGTACGACTGGCAAACTCCCATGGTGGTGATTTATAGCTACAGAGTTCCTGTGGTCACACCAGCAGGGGGAAGGGAAGTGCTCAGTCAGAACTCAGCAGGGAGACCCTGTGATCCCTCCTGACCACCCTGGAGGGAAGGCGGGCTCATCACTGGAAACATCTCAGAAGTAGGCGCCACAAACACAAATTTGCCTTTGTCTTTAAGGTAGAAGTAAGTTATTGCTGTGAATTTACTCCACGGTGAAGACTCCATTACCTAAGCGGTCGTGGTATAAGCGTGCATCATGAAGAAGACCCAGTGGGGTACAGAGGCGCAGTACCCAAGTCCAAGAAGAACAGAGTGACTTTAGCATAACGATGCACAGGTGACACGCTAATACTCAGTGGAGATGGCATCATCCATCACCCAGGGTCTCTCAGACAGGAAAGCATACACCCCAAGCCAGCAGGATGTCCTTTCTGTGTTAAGTTGGAGATGGAAACGAAGAGAGGCCACTCTATGTCTGGGGTCTTGAACGATAGTAAGTAGCCATCTAAGAAACATCAACAGGTCCCAACATGCCTGAAGTGAAAGAGAATGAACACCACCAAAGACACAAAGACAATACTAGCCCAAAAAACAAAAAGGGCTACATAAACCAGAGTCCACTAGCACGAGACCAGAAGAACTAGATGGTGCCTGGCTACCACCAGTGACCTTGACAGGGAACACAGGAGTCCCTGATGGAGCAGGAGAAAAACGGGGTATAAAACTCAAGGCAGCCAAGTGCCGTCAAGTCGAAAACTCAAATTCACATAAAAAGTCCAGATTTAATGGTCTGACTGAGATGAGAAGAACCCTAGAAGAGACAGTCACTGGACTCTCTGTTAACCCAGAACTAAAACTATTCCTGAATCCAACAGTGCAGACAAAGACTAGACGGGTGTCTGAAACATAAAGTGATACTCAAGAGAGTTTGCTCCTTAGTTCAAGTAAATACATGAGACTAAATGGGGAATTCCTGTCTGGAGGCGAGATGAGAAGGCAGAAAGGGACAGGAGCAAGGTGAACGGACCCAGGCCATCTGGCGTGGAAAGGGGTCATTTGCTGCCGCTTTATAGGGATAGCAATTAGGGTCACAAAACAACATGCGTATAAATTTTTGTATAAGAAACTAACTCGAGCTATAAACCTTCCCCTAACGCACAAGAGACCCAGAGAGCAGGGGGAGCCACTCATCCTCACCGCCCAGGCCCTTGGGCTAGAGTCAAGTTTCAGTTCTGTGGCTAGGAGCTTCCTGACAGGGCCACCCACCCATGTATCCTGGTTTTTGTTGTCATTGTTGCTGTCTGCCTTGAAAACTCTGTTTCTCCCATTAGGGCTCTACCTTAGCTGAGCAACTTGGTGGCTTATCAGTCCTAAGCGACACATACTTCTGCGCCGGGAGCCTGAGGGTGAGGAAGGCAAGGGAGTAGGAGCCCCTTCCCACTTACCAAGCCTCAGGGTAGGGTGTTCATGAGTCACCCATACCCATCACACCGCCAAGGATAACCTCTTCCAGCTTATCCCTTTTATGTCATTAGTCTACAAAGGTATCTGATTCCGTCTTTATGTGAAACCCTGTCACTCTCCTGGTCACAGAAACTGCCCTTCTATTTCCAGTGTATACCTATGTTCCCTATACCACTGACCCTAGGATACTCTGAGGAAAGGATGGTGTCCCTGATGTTTACCTTAGACCTGGTGTGCACCAGGCCCCACAGAAGGGTGAAGGGGTGGGGAGAGGAAGGAAAGACACCTGCGTCACTTACAGTTTCTATTCCAAGTCCTTCACTTCATATATTTCTCATAAAACCTACACAAGATGCCTCTCCAATAACCTCAGAAGTTTTGGGTAGTCAAAACCCAGCACAGTCCCCAAGTTATTTTCCCCTTCTCTCCAGGTCTTCAGAGAAAGCTCTTCTCCGCGTGCAGGTATAGGCTTGCAGGGTATTCTTCAACCAAACTCTCCTGCCTTCCCTAGAATTAGTCAGACAACAGCAGGACTAACAGTGCATGACAAGCAGCCCTCAGTTCAAATCCTGTCCTCGCCTCTCCTCACCCATGTGCCCTCTGGAGAGGGACATAGCCTGCCTGTGCCTCAGTTTCCTTAGCTATAAGATGCACATTTCACTAATTCATGCTCACAGTTGAGTACAAACTAAGCACTCAGTGAAGGCCACTATTTTGCCACTGTTACATGCACAGTGGCCAAACTTTGCTTCTCTCATTGTATACAATGTGATGAAAATATTTCCTAAATAAGTGGATAGTGACAGGGACTAAGGAGAAACATGTGCTAGGGTGGCAGGACCAGAAGGAAAGCACGCCTTTCCTTACTTCCTTCATGAACAATATGGTTTCACTTATGTAATTAAAAAATTAAACATTTATTTTCCTTGGTGTTTATCCATCTCCGGGGTGGTGACATTCACACAGACCTACCCTGTTCCAAAGAACGGATTTTTTGAACAGATGTTGTGCACCAGGCCCATTAGAAACAGGATTTTTCTTCTTTCAAATTCTCACAACAACCCTGCAAGGTAAATAATATTATGCCATTTTCATAGATAAAAAAGTTAAGATTCTAAGAGCTTAAATGGTTTCTCCAGAGCCACATACTTAACGAGGCCCTGGTGGCCCAGTGGTTAAGAGCTCAGCTGCTCACCAAAAGGTCAGCAGCTCAAGTCCACCAGCTGCTCCTTGACAACCCTACGGGGCAGTTCTACTGTGTCCTATAGGGCTGCTGTTGGTCAGAATCAATTCAACAGCAACAGGTTTGGGGCATTTTTGCTTGTTTGTTTTTGGGCTTATGCAATTAATAAGCGAGAAAGATAGGGAACAGAAATCAGGCCTGACTCTGAATTTCAGGCTTGTTCTCACCCTCCATGACCATTCAGTTGCTGTATCTCAGGTAAAGAAACCAGGGGTGCCCAGGTCTTGGTCTCTTACATTATTTATTTTCCCACTTAAAAAAGAAAACCAAAACAAAAAAACAGAGAACCTTGGAGAGATGGCTGATTCTAGGACTGGGCAGAAAAATACACAGGATGAGCCTGGGCATGCGGCACTGCCAGAAAGCAAGGAAGCGCTCAGAAAAGTTTAAAGCAAAATGCACTGACAAGGGTATGCTGAAAAGGCACAGAAGCCAAGGGAGCTGGAGATGGATAAACACCAAGGAAAATAAGCCAATGGCCAACACTGGAACAAGTTGAGCAAGAAACAAAGAAAGGAGCACTGGATTACCACCCAGAGCATAAACGTCCATGAGTCCATACCAACGTCAATAACTGATCCCATAAACAAACGGGAGAATAGGCAGCTCTCCCCGAGCAAAGCCCCAAATAATTCAAGCGCATGCTCCACACTTGGAAAGAACATGGTTCCTCACATGCCTTGTGTGTGGACTGCGTGCACTAACTTCTTCCCACAGAGTAGAGTGTGAGAAGGAAACCAGAGCAACTTTACAACAGAGAAACCCAACAAATACCACCTCTACCAGGTGATCAAGGTGAACATCCAGTGACAAGTCACTGTAATAGTACACACCCTTGACACCATGTGGTAAGGATGGCACAGCACCTCTGCAGACTAACTCCTCCATCACGAGAAAACGTCAGACAGATTGTAGCTGGGAGGCATACCACCACACACCTGACTCCTCAAAACTCATCGAAACCAAACCAAGGAAAGTGAGAAACTGTCACAGCCAAGTAGAAACTAAGAAGACACGACAAGTAAAAGTAATCCCACCATGGATGAATCCTGGAAGACAAAAAGTACTTTGGCAGCAATTAAGGAATGTCGTGGACTGAATGGTGTCCCACCCAAAACTAGATGTAGCCTTGTGACCACAATTTGCTGTATTCTATGATTGCCCTCCATTTTGTGATTTTGCTGTGCTGTGCTATACGTTAAAGGATTAGGGTGGGACTGTAAATCCCTTTATAAGATCATCTCCCTCCTCCACTGTAAAGGAACTTTCCCTGGAGTATGGGTTGCTCCCCTTAATCTTTTCATCCTGGAAGAGATAAAAGGAAAGGAAGGCAGGCAGAGAATTGGGAACCTCACACCATCAAGCCAGCAGCACTGGGAGAAGAGTGCATCCTTCAGACCTGAGGTTCCTGCACCAAGACGCTCCCTGGACAAAGACTGATGCAATATCAGACTTTCCTCCAGAGCCAACAAGGGCGAATGCCTTCCCCTGGAGCAGACACCCTGAATTTGGACTTGCAGCCTACCAGAATGTATAGGAATAAATCTACCTTTGTTAAAGCCATCCACTCTGTGGTATTTTTGTTACAGCAGTCCTAGCTGACTAAAACAGAATTTGGTACCAGGAGTAGGGTGCTGCTATAGCAAATACCTAAAATGTGGGAGCCATTTTGAAACTGTGAATGGACAGAAGATTCAGAAGGAACAAAGAAGGTGCAGATGGTGAGAAACAAGCAGCAGAGGACTGACAGCAGCAGCAGCAGCAGCAGCAGCAGAATCAGAGGCGTGCTAGAGCCAACCTATGGAGAAAGACAGCTGAGTGCCTGTGCACAGTTTTCCTCGAGGAACAGGGTGTCTCTGGGCACTCAAATTCGTGGAGCTACAAGGCTTTGGAACACTTGCCCCAGCAGGGCAGATGTGGGCCTGAGGCCTGGGCTGTGCGGCCATAGGAAGCAGAAGCTGAAGAGACACACAGCGTGAGAAGCTGAGCTGCCTCAGTCTCAGAAGGTATGGCCATGACCTGAGGGGTGTGAAAGGGTGGAACCACGGCATCCTGTGTTTGTAAGGGTGGAATTGCCACTCAGCTGGGCTTAGGGACAGAGTTTCTGTCCAAGCGGGCTTTGAAGGTAGAGTGGTAGGACAGGGCTGGAGGTCTCCACTCAAAATCCAAAAAGTGTACCCAATACCTAGAGTCTGGAGGGCAGGGCCATTGTGTAGACTGTCTCAGAAAATCTAAGAGTATTTTCAAAGCTTTGAGGGCTAATGTAACGAGTTCTGCTGACTTATGTGTTGCCTGTTAGTGCCTTCTTTCCCTGAAATTTCTGCCATTTGTAGTGGAATGTCTGAATTGTGCTTGTTCTGCCTTTGAAGCTTTAAAAGCAGATAGCTTACCTTCTATGTTTCACAGACGTAGAAGAGTTTTTGAATTTTGGACTTAGAACTGATTTAAGACTTTTGTCCTATGGGATGGACATGATTTTGCTATGATGGGATGAATGTGTTACATGTTTCAGTGATGTGATTTTGGGGGTGCCAAAGGGTGGGATGTCATGGATTGAACTGTGTCCCCCCAAAATAGATGTAACCATGTGACCATGATTCACTGTATTCTATGATTATCCTCCATTTCGTGATTTTGCTGTGCTGTATGTTAAAGAATGAGGGTGGGACTATAAATCAGTTTATCAGATCACCTCCCTGCTCCACTAAAGGGAGTTTCCCTGGAGTGTGGCTTTCCCCACGCTTAATCCTTTCACCCTGCAAGAGATAAAACGAAAGAGAAGCAGACAGCGAATTGAGAACCTCACACTATCAAGAAAGCAGCACTGGGAGAAGAACGTGCCCTTCAGACCTGAAGTTCCTGTGCCAAGATGCTCCCCGGACAAAGACTGATGCAATACCAGACTTTCACCCAGAGTCAACAAGGGGGAAAAGCCTTCCCCTGGAGCAGACACCCTGAATTTGGACTTGTAGCCTACCGGACTGTGTAAGAATAAACTTTCCTTTGTTAAAGCCATCCATTCTGTGGTCTTTCTGTGAGAGCAGCACTGGCTGACTAAAACAAGAAACTACAAGAAAGTGATGTACGTTGTGACTGATTTCATTTGTGTAGTCTTCCTCACCAGGTGATTGTGTGACAGGATAATTATGGCCTACCAAGGAGACAGGTATGGATTACACCTCAATATCAAGGAAACAAAAATCCTCACAACTGGACCAACAAGCAACATCATGATAAACAGAGAAAAGATCGAGGTTGTCAAAGATTTCATCTTACTTGGTTTCACAATCAACACCCATGGAAGCATCAGTCAAGAAATCGGAAGACACTTTACATTAGGCAAATCTGCCACAAAGCCTCTTCAGAGTGTTGAAAAGCAAAGATATCAGCTTGAAGACTAAGGTGCACCTGACCCAAGCCATAGTATTTTCAGTCACATCAGATGCATGTGAAAGCTGGAAAATAAGAAAGACAGAGGAAGAATTGATGCTTTGAATTGTGGTATTGGAGAAGAATGCTGAATGGACCACGGACCACCAAAAGAACCAACAGATCTGTTCTGGAAGACGTACCACCGGAGTGCTCGCTGGAAGCAAAGACAGCAAGACTGAGTCTCACGCACTTTGGACATGCTCTCAGGAGGGGTCAGTCCCCGTGGGAGCACATCATGTTTGGTAGAGCGGAGGGTCAGCAAGAAAGAAGACCCTCGATGAGGCAGACTGACACAGTGGCTGCAACCCTGGGCTCAGGCACAGCGATGATTACAAGGCTGGCGCAGGAGCAGGCAGTGTTTCGTTCTCTTGTACACAGGGTTGCTAGGAGTCGGAACTGACTCGGTGGCCCGTAACAACAACAAGGGAAGTGGTCAGTTTGGGCTTAAAAGATAACCAATTGCCAAACAGAGAGGAGGAGCCTACCACCACCAAGGGTGGCGAGACCAGCCAGAAAGGCCTGGCAACAGACGGCATGGCGAGCTTCCCTGCCCGTGGGGAGAGTAAGCTGAGTGCCTTTGGGCAGACAGTGAGGGCCACGGAGAGGCAGGCCTTCAAGCACAGCTGGGGAGAGGCTGTTCTGTTGGAAGAGCTGTACCCTGAGTGCTACCAAGCCTGAAATGTAACGGCTGCTTCTTAGTAAACTTCCTAACTGTGATTGTGGTTTGTGAGTTGTGTGTGGTCTTTGCAATGAAGGACTGAATCCAGCAGGGAAGGAAGCAGAGAGAGCTGGGAGGGCAAGATGGTGTCAGAATTAGCAAAGGTGGTGCAGAGAGGAGGCTTGTCTGGCCTCCACCTCATGGGAGTCAGCCTTCTGCTACTGATCCAGGTTATCCTTCTCCTTGTGGGACCGGCGGAAGTCAGACGTCACCCCTGTGCGATTTTTCCAGTATACAGTACGGAATTCAGTTAACAACAACATATCAATATCAGTGCGTCGATTATGACAAAATGTTAGCACACTAACATCAAGACGTGCAGAACAGGTGGGCACGGGGTCTGTGGGAATGCTCTGTACCCTGCCTGCAACATTCTTCTCTAACACTACTGGCAAATTAAAGGTCTACTTTTAAAAAATAGATGTTGGCTGTGGAGACTCATTCAGCCTCAGGGTTGGCTCGGGAGTGTGTCGAATGCGGACTGAGGGGGATTTCCTCCTCTTCTTGGTGGCGCAGAGGAGGAAGCCTAACCCAGTGAGCGTACGAGGGGCCGCAGAATGCAGGCACACTTCGCACTGAGGCAGTCTCACCCAACCGACTAGCTATCGGGTGATCTGACGTGACACTTCGACAAACATAAAGCACTGTGCTCTGTGGTCATCTGGTGACATCTATCCAGCACTGCAGTTCCTCACAGCACACTTAGGTTTCTTCCCTCACAGCTCTTAACCAGTCACCACAGGTCATCAAGGAGCTCCAACTCGTGGTGACCTCATGTGTATCAGAGCAGAGCTGTGCTCCATAAAGTTTCCAATGACTGATTTTTCCAAAACAGGTCACGAGGACTTCCTTCCAAGGCACCTCGTGGTGGATGCAAATCGTCAGCCTTTCAGTGAGCACCCAAGCCTGTTAACCACGTGCATCACCAGGGCCTCCTCACAGTGCTGACGAAAACAAACCAACCTATTGCCATTGAGTCGATTCCTAATCACAGTAGGATTCCTAATCACTGTAGGACAGAGGAGGGCTGTCTCTTATGGTTTCCAAGGAACAGCTGGTAGATGTGAGCTGCCCTTTTTTTTTTTGGTAGCAGCCAAATGCTTAAACACCATGACAGCACTGGGCCCTCCACAAGAGCACAGATCCTGTGTCAAGAACCATTCCACCTGCTCAGTGGCAGTCTTCCCTGGTGCGCCAAGAGTGCCAACAAGGCAGCTAGCCTTTTTCAGCCCTCTTCTCCCAGGACTTCGCAGGGACACTTCCTAGTTGCTCAGTCACTACTTACTGAATACATGAAGGCCAGGAAGTCTAAGGTGACGATGCCCACACTGCTGACTGTGGCCAACAGTGAACAAGCAGCCTCTGCTTTCTGCAGACTGAGAAGCCACTGGGACCACGGTGTCTTCCCTTCCAATCTTCCCAGTCTCCAGGTCCACCTGCCAAGTCCCCAACACCATTATCTCTAAGACTTTCAGAAAAGATCTGAGAGCAAGAGGAATTTTACCAGCTGTAATCAGATCTAGTCCTAGAAAACACAAAAGTTTCCTAAAATCCAGGGAAACGATAAGACCCACGTAGTTCCCTTTGTGTGGCGTCTGAATTGAGACTTGTGTGGGCTTCCTCACCACAGGCATTTAGAGGAAAACCTAGACCTTTAGAAAAAGTGCAGGAAAGAGGGGGCCAAAAGTACTTGGAGAAAGACAGAAACGGTGACGCAGAAGGGCCCTGGGCACTGAGTGTGTCCAGCACATCAGGCTTCAGTATTCTTGCTTAATTCTGTGGGACTTTCTAGGTCACAGCAAGTGAGTAATTCCGCCGCAGCTCTCACGCCTGGCTTCATGAAAGTGCTGCTAAGAATAAAACTTAAGCAGAGAGAGAAAAACATCAGTTTGGTGTCTAAATTTAGAAAACTTGATGAATAAATCTATTAGATGCATTGTGAAGGGAGTGAGAACAAACCATTCCTTACTAGAAAGAGGAAATAAACAGAAAACCAAAGGTGAGGAAGTTTTGATGTAAAGCCCCCTCTCCCTTTATTTACAAAGAAGCCTTCTGGCTGACTGTGTATTATCATTCCTGTAACTCTCACCCTGGATTTTAAAGACGACATCATCTGAGCCAAGAAGTCACGCAGAAAATCGTGATGAGAGCCCAGAGTCTGTGCTGACTGGGGAGATGTTTACGGGATCCTACGGATGCAACATAAATCATCTCCTGGCCATCACAGAAAGCAGGTGCCCAACACTCTGCACTGCTGACATCTGGCAGGCTTTTATCCTCACGTCCACCCTCCCGCTCAACATCTGGCAGCGCCTTCGTCCCTGCCCCGCCCCCGTCCCCAGCTGCCACACTGCATCTGCCACGAACTTTTCTGAACCTCGGCAGCAAATCCAGTCAAAAGCTCCAACAGTGCAAGGTTCCGGAGGGCGGTGACCTGGAGCCACATGCTGGGTGGCAGCCAGGGAGGGCTTGTTGTTCTCTTCCCCCCCAAATTTTACATGAATACACAATGTCCTGGTAAAGATGCTTTCACGTGCAACTGGTTCTCAGGGAGAAGCTTGTGTAAAACTGAAATCCAAAGTTAGCTTTAAACGTTTAAGAACTTTTAAATCACCCTGGGAATTGCCGAGTACAATCAAATTGAGAGGAAAAAAAAAAATCACAGGAGAAATTTTGTGCTAATTACACGCATCTTGGATGCCAAGAGACTAGTTCTGATTGGGAAAAAGAGAGCATGGTATACATGTCTGGCCTGTGACACAGATGGATTTCCCAGTAATCAAGGTAAGCACAAGCTTACTTGTGCTTACTTGGTACTCTGTAGGGCACAATTTCAGTCAGTGATGTAGAGAAACCCACGTGGGCCTGAGCTCCACAGATCAGCAAGTGCGCCCCGGGAAGCCACACGCAGCATTCCGTGAACTAGTGAAGCCCCCTGCTCAGACCTGACCCCAAGGTGCTCTAACTTGTGTGAAGAAGTGATGCCTTCTGGAACACTACGTCTGACTAGAAACTCCCCTGAGTGCCTCCAACACCCGACAGCACATACTGGCCTGCGTGTCTGTCTAAATCTCCCGCGGTGACATGGACTCACTCTCTGCCTTTGAATCAGAAGATAACTTCTTGGTTCAGCCCTTATCACCTCAGGTAAATAAATCACCTGACTTGGGCTTCCCTCTAAGGTGGTTAAGTGCTACATCTGCTAACCAAAAGGTCAGCAGTTCAAATCCACCAGACGCTCCCTGGAAATGCTACGGAGCAGTTTTACTCTGTCTATAGGGTCACCGTGAGTTGGAATCAACTTGACAGCTATGGGTTTGATTTGGTTTGGGCATCACCCTGGCAGTTTGCTGTTAGCCATGTCCCCGCACGGGCTGAGCACTAGACCTGAATGAGTTAACTCCTCACCTGCGTCTTCCTTTCCCGTGGTCGTCAGGGCTGGTGTTGTCGGTGAGTGCCCAACTCCCAGCCACCCTACAGGACAGAGGAGAACTGCATCACTGGGTTACCAAGGAGCAGCTGGGAGATTTGAACCGCCGACTTTTTGGTTAGCATCTAACCCTAACCACTGCGCAACCAAGACCCCCCTGGCCTCCACACTCGTACACAATTCTCCATCCTCCCCTCCTCTAGACCAGTCTGTGTTCCTTTTTTCTAAATGAAAAGACGCTTGGTCTTTCTTTTTTAGAAGAAACATGAATAAAGCCATGCAGTGCTAGGCACAGGTGAATCGCTGAACTGATCCTGCCTTCTGACGAAATAGATGTCCCAAACCTGAAGCCACTCTGGGCTTTGGACAGCTGCCAGGCTACCTGGTGTATCAGAGACCCAGCAGGCAGGACCCCTATCAAACCATTTTATCATTTTATTACCCTTTTAAATTAGTAATTACTTCTGGGATCTAGTTTAGATTCTCTTGCAGTGTGGGATTTCTTTTTTACAGTTTAAATATGTTCAGTCATTTTTTTCTTCAGTGGAAATATTTTGTGCATTTTGGCTGCTTTGTTCTCTGCAAATGTTTTATTTCAGCCTCTGAGAATGATAAAGAATGGGAGGTATATCAACACTGTTTTGTCTTTGCAGAGTTAACCTGGGGTGGGGAGGGATTTTTGTGCTTATTGAAACCACAAGGAACAGCAAAGTAAGTCAGGCTGGAGATGGGCAAGAATCACCCACAGCCTCTGCAGGCTGGAGTTCTCATGGGCAGGACAGCAGGGACAGCACAACAAGTGGACTGCTTGTGAGGGACACTGGAAAGTGCCTTCGGGTGGAAGGCGGGTTTCCCTTCTGGTCCAGGTTGTGGCTTGAATGTTTTGCAATGTGACCCCACCCCCACAAAAAGAAAAGAAAACACCACCACTGCTGTTGAGTTGACCCCAACTCCTAGCAACACTGTAGAACAGGCTAGAACGGCCCCATAAATTCCCAAGGAGTGCCTGGTCCACTTGAATTGCCGACCTTTTGGTTAGCAAGCGCAGCACACAATCACTGGGCCATCAGGGTTTCTGCGACGTGTGGTCCATGGTTTGAACCGGCCCACAGGCTCTGTCAGAGAAAGACCCAGCAATCTGCTCCCACAAAGATGACGGCTAGCAGGCCTGCGGGGCAGTTCCAGCGTGTCACACAATGTTGCTATGAGTCAGGATTGATTCAACGGCCCACAACATTGAGAGGAAGAGTGTCAGCATCTTGACCTGATAGACTTCACGGTCTGACTCTGAAGTCAAAGATGAACGTGAACAGTTTACCAAGGACGGAATAAAGAGTGAGCCGACCGAGTCTGGAAGATGGCATGTTCTTCATGAAACTAAAATTAATAAGCTAGATGATTCTGACTCCAAAGGACACGGACCAACGGAATAAACTAGAAGCCAGTGTAGCTCCTTCACTGGTGTACTTTTTCACACATTCAACAAACATGTATTGAATCCTCACCTTGTGCCAAGGGCAACAGTAAGTGATGGGACTTCAGAGATGGAATATGACACCAAGTGTCACCGCCGTGAGTTGTCACTGAGTTAGTCTGTGTTCAGCTAGGGCCGAAGTATGCAGGGAAGGCTAGGAAAACATTGAAACAGGTGAGGAGTAGGAAAGAAGGGGCCAGAGTAGGTATCCTAACAACTATCACTATTCATGTTTGAGCCTCTCTAACAATGGAAGTTATCCTCCATGTAAAGACAAAGACACCCCAATAATTCAGAGTTACTTCTCTGAAGTTGAAAGTGTAAAAGTAACCTAGCCTCACCCCTCCAGACAGAAGTGGCAGGCTTATGACACCCAACTGGATGCTCAAGAGGTCCTTTAAAGTCATTGCAATCTGCCTGACCCCTAGAGCCCTGCTACTGGATAGTAAAGTCTATATCTGATGGTCATTGTGTTTTATGCAAATAGGTGACATCCACGCCTTCTGTGTCAGCTGGCCATGCCCTCCCCCGGCCAGGCACCCCCACAAGCCGCCACGCCAATCCTCTTCCACAAATTGCTTTAAAAAAACAAGATCAGTGCACTACAGGTACAGAATACCTCGCAGGGGGAGGAGGGCACGGTTGACAGACAATGCTGATGGTGCACGTTGTATGACTAAAAGCATGGTATGAGATCTATAAATCGCTCGGTCACCACAGTTAACTGTATTATCAGTAGCATGAGATCCCAGTTACCGAGGGAAACCCTCTGGAGTGACTCAGACACCTGCCGAGGACAGCCCTAGAGCATACAGTGAGGGAGAAAGGTGTGCCCGAGTGACAGCCTCCCACACTCCCTCACCTCCACCCTCCACCCGGGCCTTCACGAGGAGCGCCTCTCCAGACCTCTGTAGATTAGACTCGGGCCTCTAACCCTTCATTCTTCTCTTGTCTCTCATGCATCCCCACAAAGAAAAGTCCCTGCTTAGGTCCCACTTGGAAACCCTGGTGGCACCGTGGCTAAGAGCTACAGCTGCTGACCAGGAGGTTGGCAGTTCAAACCCACTAGGCGCTCCTTGGAAACTCTGGGGGGCAGCTCCACTCTGTGGAGTCTCTAGGAGTCAGAACCCGCACAGCGGCTGGGGGCTGGCGGTGGCGCCGGGGTAGCCTGGGATCTGCTGCTGACTGACAGCTTGCTGGGCTCAGTCCGCCCGGCAGCATCAAGGAAGAGAAGCCTGGTGACCTGCTTCTGTGACAGCTACAGCCAAGAGCACCCTGGGGGGCAGCTCAGCTCGGAAACAAGCAGCCCTGTCAGGAGTTGGAACCAGTGCTGCTATCTGGGAGCTTTGGGGGGTGATTCTTTTTCATGTGTCCCATTTATGGAGAATAGTCTTCTATCTGGAGTCCCCGGGTGGTGCAAAGAGCTAGCGCCGTCACTGCTAGCTGAAAACCTGGGGGTGTGAGAGCACCCTAAAGCGCCCTGACAGAGAGGCCTGGCGACCCGCTCCTGGGGGCACAGCTCTGCGCTGACACCCAGGGCCTGCTGAGAGCACGGCTCAGCGACTGCTAGCTGGCTTCGGTTTTAGTGTTTCTATCTTTTATCATTAAACGGTTTTTTTAATAAAATGATGTGGCTATAACAATAACTATGTATGTTTATTGTTCAAGACCGCATGTTTTCATTCAGACCATTAATGAAGCGTGAGTGTGTGTACGGCAGCACGAAAGGCCCTGAGAGCTGTCAGACACACTGTCCAAGCTGACCTCATCGTCACAGCCGGCCCTCAAGTGGGAGACCACTTTAGAGACGAAGAAGCCGAGGCTCAAGCAGGCAGAGTCGCTTTTCCACATCACCCAACACTAAGGGGCAGCGTCACCTCTGACCACACTCCCGCTCGATGTGGAGAAGACAGCGTGCCTCCTGCCTCCCCAGGCAGGACAGTTCTTCAGCCTCCCCGGGAAGGAAGAGTGTTCGCCTCGGGGCTTGGCCCACTGCTGCCCGCGGCCCCAGCTCTCTGACCCAGAGGCTTTGTTTTCTCGTGGTCGGTGCTGTTTATTGTCTGTTCTCACGGTCTCAGCATCCCTAGCTAAGAAAATGCCCGAACCCCAAGAGACGCTGCAGGGTGGGTGTTGCAGGCACTATGGCCCCCAAGTAGCAGGACCCACACCTAAATGGCACCACACAGGCCATCACATGGTCAACACCCCAGGTGTAGCCCAAGAGTGTAACTCCAGGCTCAGAAAAGCACCACATCAGCTCTGGGGCAGGAGCTGCCGGCTACCCCTGTAGGCGAGGTTGGCAAAGAGCCGGGAAACAGGCAAATGCGCAGTTAGGTGCCCGGTGGAGAGGAGTGTTGTGGGATCAACCAGCCAGGGAAGACCAGCAGGGCGAGTCCCTGAGAACACAGATAGCACCCGGGCCACCACCCCCGGAGAGTGGGCCCTGCTGCTGCTCGCTCTTATACACAGCTTAGTTCAAGGAAACCTGGCTGGATTCATGTGAATCCCAAACTGCTTAAGAATGGACCTCTTCCAACAGACGCTGCACAGACCAGGAGTCCAAATTCCTCGGGCTGATCCCAGATCTCACAGCTCTGTGACCTTGGAGAAGTCACCTACCTCCTCTGGGCCTCAGTTCTTCCAGCTGTAAAACGGAGACACTGAGAACAGAGGGAAACCCTGGCAGTGCAGTGTGTCAGAGCTCAGGATGCTCGCCAAGAGGTCAGCAGTTCAAATCCACCAGGCACTCCTTGCAAGACCCATGGGCCTGTTACACCTGTCCTATAGTGTCACTGTGAGTTGGAACGAATTCAACGGCAACGAGAATGGGTTTTAAGTCCAGGGTTTAAGTGGATGAGAATCACTTCTAACATCGGCTAAGTAGCGTTACGTGACACTCTCTTCAGAGGAACATAAACTTGCAAGAAGAGGGGCAGAATGCATGCACCCTCGAGTCTGTCAGGAAACTGGCAGCCTAGTGGGTAAGAACTGACTGCTGACCAAAAGGTATGCAGTTCAAATCCACCAGGTAGGCCTTGGAGGCACTATGGAGCAGTTCTCCTCTGTCCTGTAGGGCCCCCAGGAGTCAGAAGCGAATGGACGACAAGGAGTGTGGTTTTTCGGTTAGAGTTCATCAGCCTGTGTACAAACCCTGATCTATCACTCGCCGACTGTGTGTCTTTAGATGACTTACCTTATTGTCTGTAAATGGCAATACTAGTTACTAGGATACCAAATGAAGATGACATGCAAACTTTTGAGCCAAGTTCTGGGTATACAGTAAGTGCTCAATACATGTTAGTTCATATTACACATCAACACATTCCTCATCCTGGACCCACAGATCCATGTGCATGGAGAGTGGAAATAACTGGTTCTGCCTTTTCAACATTCCAGCTCCTATGCAGATCTAAGAAAGATGTCTTCCAGTTCATAAGTTCACGGCAGCCTGATCAAATACACGCCTTGCCTCTCGGCAGAGCCTTGCTTGTCCCGGTCTTGCAGTCAGCCGGGGCTGGCGGAGCATCTGCCGTGCGGCAGGTACCTCTGAGAGAAGGGGCGGTTCTGGAGACGAGGGCTGAAGCAAGCCCTACAGGTAGATATGACAGCATCATCGTGCGCCACCAATGCTAAGACACAGCTGCCGACAGCAGCCCACCAGGAGTCCTTGTGTCCCCTGTGCCGGTCACTGACCCAGCAACATCGATAGCCACATCCTCCGCAGATGACGCTGTGCACATACTAAGTGGAGAGACACCAAGGCAGATGTGGAGGCCGCCGTCACGGACACCTCGGATCCTGCAGTATTTCAGGAAGAATGATACGTGCCCAGCGCCTACCAACCAAAGCCCTATCCAAGCGTCATAAAAATGAAACAGTTCAGAAAAATGGAAAATGACTTCTGGCTGGAAGCAGAGGACTGTCAGAGAGAACTTGTTAAGTTGGTGGTATTCCAATTGGCCCTTGACCCGGGAGCAGGTTCCAACGTTAAGAGACAGAGAAGAGTTCCTGCGGCCTTCCAAGAAGAGCAGTAGGCCTTGCCCAATGGCGACAGCCAGACACAAGTCCAGGAACGGGTGCCGAGACCCAGCAGGCAGAGTGTAAGATGCCAAGGACAGCCAGGAAAGAGCTCTGTGCTGCTGGACTGAGCCCCCAGGTTCACCAGCAAACACTGGAAACGCCGGTGACCCAGCAGTCAAGAGTTACAGCTGCTCACCAAAACACAGGTTGTCCCGATTCACAAGGTCCTCCCTGAAAAGGAACTGACTGGACAGCAGTGAGTTTTGCAAACAATGGCAAGCCACCAAATGTCACGTGAGCAAGGGCACAGCTAACACCCAGGGGTACTTCTGGAAGACCCACATGGTGACTAACAGACAAACGTGATTTTTTTCCTGTTGAAAACGGGCTCACAGAGGGCCTCCAGCGTAACGTCCCCTTTTGGAAGCAGCGCTGTGTTTCTGACCATGTGCAGACCACGGACACAACAGCTAGAGTTTGATCCGAGCTCTGCAGACCGTGGTGACAGGGCCAACACCCTCCAAACACCGTGATCTAGTTTGCATTGTCTTTAACAGAAGCCCTCCAACTCGTGTCCCTTCAAACAATCTGTTTGCCCTCCGTGTCCCTAAGAAGCGCTGTGCTCCTCCTTGACAGCACAGGGACTGTTCCAGCCGAGGCATCACAGCAAAACCGGCAGCCTGTGCGTCAGTGTAGCACCCAAGGCCTGAGGCAGCTGACCTACAATCAAACAGGCTCACAGGAGCCCACAACCTCCAGAGTCCTGGCTTTAAACTCAGATTGCATCGTTCATGAAATGGCTTTGGTGGCTTCCGCCTATCACTGGGGGACATTAGTTTGGTTCATAAAAACACCATGCAATCTGACAACCTCAGAATGCTGGGGAGAATGCTCCAGACACAATTCAAACACACGCAAGCCAGCTCTGAATCTCTGTTCTCTCTTCCCTCCTCTGTTTCTGCTCTGTCTTGTCTTCCTCACAGGCCCAAGCAAGGTGGAGATGCAGAGGACAAAGCCCAGCTGTCCTGGGCATGTGACAGCGGTCAGGGAACGCGACGCCTGTCTCAGCCACTGTTCCGTACAGCTGGCGGGGACACCTGTGACCCCCCCAACCTCTCCTCACAACTGCTGAGTGTGCAGTACTGATGTCACGTACAGAATAGGGCTTCTGCTGACAGCCATCAGGTTGTCACTGTAACTTAAAGAAAATGGGCCGTGAATGCCTGGGAGACGCGGCTGGCAACATGAAAATGGCCTCCCTTGCGGAGAGCCCAAACGCTTGCCTGTTCATTTTAAATCTGCTTCATTTCTGCCTTTGGGGCCTTGTGACAGTCTGCCAAAAGTTAGCTGCCAAAACTGCGGTTGTGTTTAGCTGTTTCTGACCCATTAGCTCGAGGTGGTGAAGGCTGGTAGCCACGCAGACAAGCAAAGGGCATCAGTGCTCACAGGCCAGCCAGGCTAGGAGAGCTCGGGGAAACCTCCGCTGAGAAAATACTTGTTAAAAATCACTTAGCTGTGTTGCTTCCGGGGAGAGAAGATCTTGCGCTCCAAAAAGAGCAGCAAAAACAAGTTTATCTTAAAGCTATCACAAGCCATGAAGAACAAAACACGACAAACCGCAAACATCGAGTCAACTCCAACTCACAGTGACGCTTTTAGAGGTCAGAGCAGAATTGCCATACAGAGTTTCCAAGAAGCATCTGGTGGATTTGAACTGCTGACCTTTGGATTAGCAGCCATAGCACTTAACCTCTATGCCATCAGGGTTTCTAAGCTGTGAAGACCAAAATCCAAACCCAGTGCCATCGAGTTGGTTCCACCTGCCCCCCACAGTTTCCAAGGAGCACCTGGTGGATTTGGACTGCCAGACTGAAGCTATAGTTCTTGACCACTGTGCCACCAGGGTTCCCAAGCCATGAAGAGGCAGTGGTAAGCAGAAGACACAGACCCCAAACTCCAAGGCAAATGGAGAAAATCTTTGATTTCTTGACCCTTTGGTTTGGTATGACTGATGGGCTTCCCAGCCTGGAAATGCAGGCAAAGAAATCCATTGGGAATTCTGTTTCTCTCCAGAAGTCACATGTGGCGTTTCGGCATCATCACCAGCTTGGGCATGGTTGTACTGAACAGACGAGCACTTCCTGGGAGCATGCAGCCAGAGAGCAGCACAGACCTGGGACCCTAACTAACTTGGAAAACCAGCAGGGCCTCTGCCTTCTCCACATCCGCCACCCCACACGTGGCTTCTCCTTGGCAGTGATGTCTTTTGATTACATAGAAGGCTCAGCTGAGGCTTAGCCTGGACGCTGCTTCACCTGGGTGTCAGCGGTCTGTGCTTCCAGGAACTGTCACTAAAGAGCGAGAGGGAGGCAGAGTCCTTTGAAACCTTTCCACTCTGCACTCAAAGCCACAACACTTCGTTTTATCCTTTGGCTTGGTGAGGGCTTGGGAGGGGTTGTCTGTGATCTTCTTCAATTTCTTGGAACAAAAGTGAAAACTAATTGCACAATGCTGTTTAAAAGCAGTTCAGAAAATAGTGTGAAACAAGCCTAAAAAGGCACACAACCTTAGGTGAAATTGGCTCCTAATTAAATCTTGAAAGGTGGTCACTGTCAGTTTATTTGCACTCCCTTCCCGTTGTCCACCACCCCTCACCACTGTGCCAGGGGGGAATTACCCAATAAGCAGGCGGACCCCAGCACAGAGAAAGCAAGGTATGCATGGGCTGCATTGTGCTTACCTAGCAACCTGCAGTGAACAATCCGGTGAAATTGTGCACTGCAGATTAGTAAACACAATGCAGCCCCCACGTACCTGGCTTACAGGGTAATATGGCCCTGCCACGGCCCGGAAGAGAGTAAGCTCCTCTGTAAGACTTGAGCGACCTGCTATCAAGCGGCATACGTGAGTACACAGCGCCACTTACTGGACAGAAGAGGAAAATTAGTGCATCTTCACAGACACTGAGCCACCCGTCACCTTGCAGACGCAGAGTCCCCTCACTCTGGCCTTCTGTGATCAACCACCAGCAAACAAAAAAGTTCCACCAAGGACGTGCCCCAAACCAACCCCAAACAAATAAGCCAAACAGACCCCCCAGCTCTTGCTCTCTCATTCCTTGTTCTGGTGAAGCTTTTTCCAGGTAAGAATCCCAATCAGCAGCTAGGAGTGCTTGCCGGGAGCCAGAGGCTTGCACAGCCTGACCTAGGACATCTCACTGAGTCACTTAGCAATCCAGTTAGGGAGGTCACATCTATACCCTGTTCATGGGGGATTTTCAGCAACCTGTCCAAGGTTGTGGTGCCCGACAGACAGTTCAGGGCACAACACCCACCACAGCACACCCTCCACACACGCACACAACTAGAACAAAGAGAAGTCTCTGAGGAATGAATGTACATAATAACATGATTTTTTTTTTTAATTTACGCTGTATTGATTCTGACTCAGAGTGATCCTATAGACAGAGTAGAGACCGCCCGTAGGGTTTCCAAGAAGTGACTGCTAGATTTGAACGGCTGATTTTTCATCAGCAGCTGAGCTCTTAGCCACCATACCACCAGGGCTCCAACAACACCATGGTAAGGCACATACTGAGTGCCTACTGAGCACCAGGCTGCGAGGAGGCTCAGCAATGGACTGACATAAAGCCTTCCCTCCAAAAACTTAAGGAGTCTGAACAATAACTTAAACTTGCAGAAAACTTGGGAGTTTATGTCATTTCTGCCTATCTGCACAGCTGGCCCAGTCAGGTATTCACAGCCTCATTTTAGGAATGATATTTTATGAATAACCCAAGCTCACACAAATGAGAAGCAGACGCACTCCAGATTTAAATGCAAGTTCTTCCCTCCACCTCACACTTCCTGTTTCCCAAATGCAGCTGCTAGGGAGTCCTAGCCTTATGACAAAGGGAGGGGGCCACAGCTGGCAGAAGGCAGTGACTCAGGGACTAGTTACAAGAGTGGGACATCCTTTCTTTTATTCTGCTACTTCCAAGCTCTCCCCTCTCCCCAAGGAAACAACCATAAATAAAATCTCTTAATAGATCAGATTAAGACAACCATTATACCCCAGAGGCTTTAAAAAAAAAAAAACTAGAAATATTAAGGAACTTTCTTAGCCTATAGGTAATTATATACAAAAAACCCACAGCCAACATTCCTGGTCAGACACTGGGCTTTCTCTCTTTCTGATCAATAACAAGGCACAGATATCCTCTCTCACCACTTCTGATCAATATCCTACTGAAGTCCTAGCTAGTGCAATAAGGCAAGAAAAATGAAATGAAAGATATACAGACTAGAAAGGAAAAAACAAAACTCTCTTGATTCCCAAAAATAGGAGTGTCAGGGTAGAAAACTCCAGAGAATCTGCAAAAGGCTCTCAGCACAAATGATCAAGCTTAGCAAGCTCACAGGGTTCAAGGTCAACAAAAGTCAGTTGTTTTTCCACACACCACCAAGGAACAACCATGATTTGAAATCGAAAAACTATACCATTTACAATACCACAAAAGAAAAAGAACAACTTTGGATAAATCTAACAACAAAAAAGTATCAAATCACTATCTGAAAAACTATCTTCAGTGGGAGGAACCAGAGATAGAGTATATCCTTTATCTTTGCAATGTCATGGGGAATCCTTTCAGAGACGAGTCTTGAGATTTCAAAATCCCAGAATCAGAAGCACACCAGAGACAGTCTGGTCCCCACTCTCCTGCGATTCCTTTTAGAATGAGGGAGCCAGAGTGAGGCACTCTCCCAGTACACTCACTCACTTAGGAGAGCTAAGGAAAGAAGAAAGATGGGTACAAAGTGAGATTTTTCGTTAAAGTTCTTCGTACCATCAGGGTGGCAAAAAGGAGGCAAGCATTGCACCTCTCACCTTTCCAACATCATGATGTCCTCCTTTCTTCCAGGATTTAAGGTCCCAGATCTAAACTTCTTCAAAGGTCTTCTCTTTAATTAAAGAAATCACTTTAGCTTATTGAATTGAGCTGAGACATGCACTAAAGCTTCCTGCTTCCTTCAACTAGGCAAAGGCTGGTAACAAGATAATCAGAATCTCAACTTTCCCTGAGGCTGACTTCTCTGTGTGCTTTATACCTGGGAGCTCATTTCATCCACATAATAGCCCTGGAAGAGAGGTGCTATTATCACTCCCATCTTATGTAACCTGTATGTGAATTATTTGTTTTAGATTTTAAGTTACTTTTAAAGGTTTGGCTTAGGGTGTCTACAGATAGCTGATAATCAATACCATGTGTCAACTATATATTCTATAATCATTTCCTTTCTTCACAACACCTCAAGAAGTTCACATCATGAAAGGCAAAGCTTGCTGGTGCTGTGAGCCCTTCCATGTGAGTGGAGAGGCCAAGAGGGTGAGTTCTTCCAAGAGCATCTCTGGAAGCCCAGTGGTGTGTTGTTCAATGTTTAACAACTAGCTCCTGATTTACACAATGGAGCAGTGGGAGAGAAAGGAAGAAGAAAGCCCTTACAGACAATATTTTTCCAGTTTCTTCACTACCCATTGAGGTCCATGAACTTCCTGGAAATTTAACAATTGGCTTTCAAGAGGCCAGTGGGGTGGTTCTAGACATTACTGCAAAGCCCCATGAGAACACAACCCAGGACTGCTTTATTCAATATAACACCCCACACGGTGCCCAGCATTTTGAGGCATTCAATATCCATTAAATGCATGAATGAGCAGATTAATAAAATGCAATCAAATAAACCCACTAGAAGCAAATATGACAACACCAATGAGCTATGACAAAAGACCTCACTACTTTGGTGATGTTACAGTCTTAGATTATCATTATGGTTGAGAATTGTGCTAAAACTTCGGGCAGAAGTTTCATCTCTGTTGGGTTTGTTATTGTAATCATGAGGACTATGGGAGACGAGACTACTGAATATGTGTTTTCAATAACAGGAGAAAGAGACGTTATACTTGTTTTGTCCAATTTCATCAAAACTGCATTTATGAAAGTATATAAAAATATATTTTTACTTTTTTAATGATATTTATTCAAATCCGTTTAAAAATTGCTCTGCTACATATTTCTGAAACTTTGGGCTCTAATTCTTTGAAGTAATAATTAAGACAATTTTTTATTGTGGTTCTATATAATAAAATGTTTGCCATTTTAATGTATGTTTACATGTATAATTTGGTGACATCAATGACATTTATCAAGTTTTGACAAACAATATTGTTAAGAACTCAACTGCTTCTGCTGGATAGCAGACTAGTTCTTCACTGCCTTAAATAAGTGAATAAATATATTTCAATTTATCTAATATCAGTTACTATGTGCACATACTTCAAGACCTGTTGGAGATGGACACAGACATTGCACAATACCATCAAATTTCCAAATAACAAAACAGCAGAACTAGGATGGCCCTGACGTAGTTTAAGCTGAGACTCAGACCCATCTAAAGTCTCTGAGCAGATAGGCTAGTGATTCTAAAGATAAGATTGTCAGGTAGAATGTAAGAAACCCAATTTCATTTGAATTTCAAATAAACAACAAATAACTTTTCAAGATTAAGTAAATCCCCCAAATCACAGCTCTAGCCAAAAAGTATATCTAGGGAAACCAGGACTTGTCAAAAATGAAATGGAACACTTGAAGACAGGTACTTTAGGCACCAGTGAGTTAAAATGAACTGGCAGAACCAGACAAGTCTTGGGATGACATCAAAGACATTATACATGAAGAAAGAAAAAAGTCATTAAAAAGACAAGAAAGAGGCCAAGACCAAGGAGAGGCCAACATGGCAGACTAGTCACACATCTCCTTGATTCCCTTTGAGAACTAAGGCCTAGAAAAGTATCTGAGTGGAGCAGTGTGGGCATTCTGGGAGCCTCAAGATTGGGCATAGGGTTGTCAGATTGCACGGGGTGACAGGAAGGGGGAAACCACTTCTGTTGGAGGCAAGACAATGGCATAGTGAGTCTTGCTTCTGCTGGCACAGTGGCTGAGAGGACTACAAGTATGGGCTCTGCCTTTGTTAACTGGGAGGCTGGGACTGGGATTGCCAAGCTTGAGAGCCAGGCATGCGCCAGCTACGATGCTGAGCTGCAGTGACTAACTAAACAGCTTTTTGTGCAGCAGAGAGGCTGTGCTTGGGTCAGTCACATCTACAGAACCCAGCAGTGGCTGGCGACTTAGGGTCCCAGTGCCCCTCCTCCCTCTCTTCTCTGAGCTGTACCATCGATACTGCTGACTCACTGCAGGAGAGGCAGCTGAGGCGGGACACCATCTTGGTCAGCAGAGTGGCAGAGTCACCCAAGCCTGAGGGCTCAGCTGGGGCTAATTCCCATGTTGAGCAATGGTGCCTGTCTGGACAATGCTTCTCCCAGCAGAAAAGGTATTTTTATGACAATTGCACCTAGAGAATGCGATGGCACCTGGAAGCCAAGTGTTGTGGTGCCCTAACCCCTCCTTTATTTCAGCCATGTCACAAGCTCTGCTGACAGCCTCTGCGAGACTCTATAAGTAGGGCATCATCTTTGCCAGCCAAGAGGTGAGGCCTGAAACTCCTAAGGGCCAGGTTGTTTTAGGCTGCTATTTTACAGTGCCCCTCTCAGAAGAGAAGCAATTTTTCAGGTAAGTGCATCTAGTGAATGCAGCAGTCTCTGGAAGCCAAGTGTGGAGGCATCTTTCTCTCTTTCTCTCCCTGAGCTACATCACAGTCTTGACTGACATGACTCTGGACAGTTGGCACAAGTAGGTCACCATCTTTATCAGCCAGGAGGCAGGGACTGCGAACTCTGAAGACCCTGATAGAGCTAGCCACCAAGCCAAGCAATGTGGGGCTTGATAGAGTCTCCGCTGCACCTACAGAACACAGTAGCAGCTGGTGGCCAAGTCTAACAGTGCTCTTACTCAGTCCTTTCTTAGAGCTTTATCACAACACCCACTGGTGTAACACCCAAAAAGCTGAACAGCTTTTTGAGATCTCAAAGACAACAATCAATATCTAACCATTTAAAGAAGCAGAGCACCATGGCTCCGGAAAACTCCCAAAATAAAGAATAAAATAAATCCCTAATGAAGAAGCCTTTCTGAAATTATTGGAGGTAGAATATGAAAGAATTATGTACAGAACCCTTCTAAATGTTAACCAAAGTGCAGCAGAACCAAACAAAAAATTAAGTAAGCTATACGAAAAGCTAGAACATCAACAATGTTAAATACAGTACATCAATAATAAAACTAGAGTTAAACAATTTAATGCACAGGCAAAAGAGCCATGATTGAGGAAATGGAATGCATGACTAGAGAGACTGAAGATAAAGAAAGTGACACCAGTATTTATGAGGAGAAATCAGATAAATGCAACAAGAAAAATTAAGATGCTTTAAGAAACATGTGGGACTCTATCAAAAGGAATAATCTACAAATAATTGGAATTCCTAAACAGGGAGGGATAGCAGAAAATACATAAAGAATTATTGAAGAGTTGCTGACAGAAAACTTTCCTGATATCATGAAAGAGAACAGATATCCAAGATGCTTACCAAACACCACAAAAGGTAGACCCCAAAAGAAAGACACCAAGATGTATTATAATCAAGCTTAATAAAATGAAACATGAAAATAGGCTCCAAAATGCAACTAGGCTTAAAGCAAAACTGATGTACAAAGAGAACCCTGTAGACTTTCCCTAGACTTCTCAGCAGAAACCATGTTGGCAAGAAGGCAGTGGAATGACACATACAAAGCCTTGAAGGAGAAAAACTTCCAACTTAGAATTATATATCCTGCAAAACTCTCTCTCAAATATGATGGTGACATTAAGACATTCTCAGGCAAACAGAAGCTTAAAGACTCTGCAAAAACCAAATCCAGACTACAAAAAATAGCAAAAGAAGTTCTTCACTTAGAAAATCAGTAGCACCAGCTGTATACTCAAGATGGAATGCAGGACATAGCATCCAGAGTCCTACTCATTAGGGAACTCACAAAGCTCAATCAAAGCTAAAATATGAAAAGTAAGGAATCAGAGATCTTAACATGTGTTTTAGTCATCTAGTATTGCTCTAACAGTGATATCATGAGTAGATGGCTTTAACAAAGGAAAGTTTATTCTTACAGAGTCCAGTAGGCTGCAAGTCTGAATTCAGGGTGTCTGCTCCAGTGGAAGGCTTTCCCTCTGTCAACTCTGGAGGAAAGTCCTTGGGTTATATTACTCTAGTCAGAGAGCATCTTGGAACAGGAACCTCAGGTCGAAGGACTCAATCTTCTGGTGCTGCTTTCTTGATGGTATGAGGTTCCCAACTCTCTGCTTGCTTCCCTTTCCTTTCATCTCTTGTAGGATGAAAGGATAAAGGGTAATGCAAGCCACACTCCAGGGAAACTTCCTTTAAAATGGAGCAGGGAAGTAATCTTATGAAAGGATTTACAGTCCCACCCTAAATCCACTCTGTTAACCACAGGTAGAAATTAGGATTTACAGCATCAGAAAAATCACAAAATGGAGTGCAATCACAGAATGGAGGGAATCCTGGCCCAGCCAAATTACTAAGCATATATTTGAGAGGACACAATTCAGTCCTTGACAACAGGTAAACTATGACATCATCACACTATAAAGAAGGATATATTACAACAGTTATACCTCTTTCAAATGGAGAGGAAGATAAGGAGCTATACAGAAGTTAAAGATTGGTTTAAACTTAAAACATTAAGGAGGATCAAAGGGGTAACCACAAAGCAAAGTAACAATGCTATATATCACAACAGGAAACAATACAGGAGTCTCAGTAGACACAAAACCAACACTGAAAAAGATCAAAAGAAAAGCCATACAGAAAATTAAAAGGAACAAAGAAAAACATCAACAACATGAAAATAAAGGCACCAAAATGACAATACTAAACACATATCTATTAATAATTACACTGAATGTAAATGGATTGAATGCTCCCATTAAAAGGCAGAGAGTAACAGCTTGGATCAAAAAACATGATCTGTCTATATGCTGCTTACAAGAAACACATTTTAGACTCAAAGACATGAACAAACTGAAAATCAAAGGACGGAAAGATACATACCAAGCTAACAACATGCAAAGAAGAACAGGAGGAGCAATACTAATCTCAGACAAAATAGATTTTAGTGTAAAATCTACCATGGTAAACAAAGATAGTCATTATTTATTACTTACAAATTCAACGCACAAGCAGGATATAACAATACTAAATATTTATGCACCCAAGACTAGAGCATCTAAACACATCGAACAAACGCTGACAACACTGAAAAATGAGACAGATCACTCCATGATAGGAGACTTCAACACCCTACTTTCAGTAATGGACAGATCATCCAGACAAGAAATAAAGATACAGAAAATCTTATTGCGACAATCAACCAACCAGACCACATCAACATATACACACTTTTTACCCAACAACAGGTAAGTACACCTTCTCCGATGCACATGGAACATTCTCCAAAATAGGCCATGTGTTAGGACATAAAGCAAGTCTCAACAAAATCCAAATCATTAAATTATTGCAAAGTATCTTCTTGGACAATAAAGCCATAAAAGTTGAAGTCAATAGCAGGAAAAAACATGGGTAGAAACTCAAACTCAGGGAAACTGAACAAAATCTTGCTCAAAAATTCATGGGTTAAGTAATAAAGAAATTCATGGAATCAAATGAGAAAGAAGACACATCCTAACAGAACCTGTGGGATAAAGCAAAAGCAGCGCTCAGAGGTCAGTTTATCTCTACAAATGCATACATCCAGAATGAAGAAGGGGCCCAAAACAAAAAATAAACCTTACAACTTGAACAAGCAGAAAGAGACAAACAAAAGAACTCCGTGGACACCAGAAGAAAACAGATAATAAAAATTAGAGCAGAACTAAACAAATTTGATACTAGAAAAACAATTGAAAGAGTTAACAAAATCAAAAGCTGGTTTTTTGAAAAGATCAACCAAATTGATAAACCATTGGCTAAACTTACAAAAGAAAAACTGGAGAATAAACAAATAATCCAAATAAAAAATGAGATGGGAGGTCACTACAGACCAAACCAAAATCAAAATTATCATAACAGAATACTATGAAAAATTGTACTCTAACAGATTTGAAAGCCTAGAGAAAATGGACAAGCTTATAGCTTCATATCACTTACCAAAATTATCACAAGGAGAAGTAGAACAACTTAATACACCGTCACAAGAGAAGAGACTGAAAAAGTAATCAAAAATTACCAACCAAAAAAAAATCCTAGCCCAGAAGGCTTCACTGGAGAATTCTACCAAACTTTTAGAAAGGAGTTAATTCCAATACTACTAAGGCTATTTTGCAGCATAGAAAAGGACAGAATATTCTCAGATTCATTCTATGAAGACAGCATAACCCTGATACGAAAGCCGGGAAAATCCCACAAAAAAAGAAAATTACAGATCATTATCACTCATGAATCTATATGCAAAAATCTTCAACAAAATCCTAGCCCACATAATTCAACAACATATCAAAAAAAAAAAATTCATCATGAAGAAGTTGGATTCATACCAAGGATGTAAGGCTGGTTCAGCATCAGAAAAACAATCTAATCAACCACAAAAATAGCAAAAAGGATAAAAATCATCTCATTTTTTCAACTGGTAAAGAAAAGACATTTGACAGAGTCCAATATGCATTCATATTTAAAAACTCTCAGTAGAATATGAATACAAGGGAGATTCCTCAATGCAATAAGGGGCATCTACTCAAAGCCAACTGCCTACACCATCTGGAATGGAGAGAGACTGAAAGAATTTCCCTTGAGAATGGCAACTAGACAAAGATGCCCACTGTCACCACTTCTACTCAACACTGTGTTAAAGGTTCTGGCCAGAGCAATCAGACAAGACAAAGAAATAAAGGGTATCCACGTGGGAAAAGTAAAATGATACTTGTTTGCAGATGATATGATTGTAGTGGAACTAACAGAAGAGTTCAGCAAAGAATCAGGATGTAAGATAAGCATAAATAAATTGGTAGTATTCCTTTACACCAACAAAGAGATCATCAAAGAGGAAATCACCAAATCAATACTATTTACTACAGCCCTCAAGAAGATAAAATACTACCTAAAGAATGGGAAAAAATATTTGGCAAGTACATGTCAGACAGATGTGTCATTTCTGTAATCTACAAGGTACTGCAAGATATCAACAAGAAAAAGGTAGATAACCCAATTAAGCATGGGCTAAGGACATGCGTGGACAGACACTTTGCCAAAGAGGACATCCAGGCAGCCAAAAGACACATGACGAAATGCTAACAATCAGTAGCTATTAGAGAAATCTAAATCAAATCTACAGTGAGATACCATCTTACCCCAGTGAGGTTGGCAATAATCCAAAAAAAAAAAGCACAAAATAGCAAATGCTGGATAGGCTGTGGAGAGACTGGAACTCTCCTACACTGCTGGTGGGAACACAAAATGGTACAGCCTCTGTGGAGAGCAATTTGATGCTTCCTTAAAAAGCTAAAAATAGAAATACCATATGTTCCATCAATCCCACTGCTCAGAATATGTCCTACAGAAATAAAGGCTATTAAAAAATTTTTAAAAAGGTGGTCACACAAATACATGAACACAAATGTTTATTGCAACACAGTCTGCAATAGCAAAAAGATGGAATCAACCTAGGTGTCCATCAAGAGATGAATGGATAAACAAAGTATGGTACATATACACAACACAACATACAATGATAAAGAATAGTGATGATTTTAGGAAGCATCTCATAACCTGGTTTGAACTAGAAGACAAAATGCTGAGCAAAACCATTTGGCTGCAAAAGGATGAGTACTGTATGAGACCTCTGCTATAAGGACTTAAAAATAGACAAGTACAGAAGCAAAGACTCTTTGATGGCTACAAGGGTGGGGAAGGAGGGAAGGGGTTTTTCATAGATTAGATGTCGATAGGAATTAGGTCTGATGAAGAGAGCGACAGCACTCAGTAGGAAGCAGATTAGCATAACTGGACTGCACCATAACCTGAAAGGTTTTCTAAACTCAACCCAATATTTCAGAGGATAGAGTAGCAGGGATGGGGGTCTGAAGACCACATTTTCAGGGGACACAGATGTCAACTGGCATAGCTAGTCTTTAACTAAGAGAATCTTCTGCACCCCATATTGGTTAGTGGAGTCTGAGGTCTTGAAAGCTAGCAAGCTGCCATCTAAGGTACACCAAACGGTCACAACCCCCCTGGAACAGACGATGACTAAGAACATTTAAGACATGAGGAAAAATTAACCCAGGAGGCAGAAGGACCCATATAAACGGCAGACTGCATCAGCATAAGACCAGAAGAACAAGATGATGCCTGGCCACCAACAAAGGCAGGGGTGACACAATACAGAGTTCCTGAGCCAACAAGAGAAAAAGATGTGTGCAGTTCAAGAACTCTTCTAAAAGACCAGAACTGATGGTCCAACAGCTTGGAGGATCCCCTGGGAACATGGCCCCTAGACCTGATGCTGGCCCTGAACTGAAACCATCACTGAGGTCAACTCTTCAGACAAGAGTAGGCTGAACTCAGAGACACAGTGTGAGCATATGCTGTGTGCACTTTATGGGTTTATACCTTTATAGGAGGCTGTCCTACTGGTTCCTTTCTAGATGGGAGAGATGATGGTGAAGAGGAGGGGACAGGCACTCATTAAGAGGACACTAGAAGTATAGAGTGAAAAGGAGGAAGATGCAGTCACAGGGTGAGAACAGATGGAGCTGCAGATAGGTGTGCATGCAGGAAAGAAAGAAAGACCAAAGTGGACGTCAGAAGAGCCTCTGAAACCGACTCTTGGATATACAGTGGCTAAAGCAAATGGAAGAAATGATGAGTCAAAGAGCTGAATATTAGACAAAGTAAAGTAGTATGATGACACGCGCAAAGACCTAGAGTTAGGAAACCAAAAAGAGCACACTTGGTATTTCTCAAGCTGAAAGAACTAAAGAAAATATTCAAGCTTTGAGTTGTAATATTGAAGGATGCTGTGGGCAACCTCTTGAATGAAACAGGAAGCATCAGGATGGAGGGAGAATACAGAGTCACTGCACCAAAAAGACGTGGTTGATGTTCAACCATTTCAGGAGGTAGCATATGACTAAGAACTGACGGTACTGAAAGAAGAAGTTCAAGCTACACTGAAGGCACTGGCTAAGAACAAGACTTCAGGAATTGACAGAATATGAGCTGAGATGTTTTCACAAACAGATGCAGTGCTGCAAGTGCTCATTCACTCATGCCAAGAAATTTGGAAAACAGCTGCCTGGCCCACTAACTCAAAACGATGCATGTTCATGCCCTGTCCAAAAAAAAGTGACCCAACGCTAAGCAGAAATTATTGAACAATATTGTTAATATCACACATAAGTAAAATTTTGCTAAAGATCATTCAAAAACAGTTGCAATCATGTATCAACAGGGAACTGTTAAGAAATTCAAAACAAATTCAGAAGATGGCATGGAACCACAGATGATGTTACTGCTGATGTCAGATGGATCTTGGCTGAAATCAGAAAATACCAGAAAGATGTTTATCCATGTTTTATAGGCCATACAAAGACACTGAACTCTGTGGATCATAACAAATTATGAAAAACACTGTGAAGAACAGGAATTCCAGAACTCTTAATTGTGCTCAAGAGGAACCTGTACGCAGAACAAGAGGCAGGCATCAAACAGAACAAGAGAATGCAGCGTGGTTTAAAGTCAGGAAAGGTGTGAGTCAGGGCTGTACCCTTCCACTGTATTTATTCAGTCTGTATGCTGAGCAAATAATCTGAGAAGCTGGACACGAATGAAGAAGAATAAGGCATCAGGGGTGGAAGAAGACTCATTAATAATCCGCAACACGTAAATGAGACAACCTTGCTTGCTGAAAGGGAAGGGGAACTGAAGCACTTACCAATGACGATCAAAGGCCGCAGCCTTCAGTATGGATAACACCTCAACATAAAGAAAACAAAAAGCCTCACAGCTGGATCAATAAGCAACATGGTGATAAATGAAAAGACTTAAGTTGTCACGGGTTTCGTTGTACTCAGATCCACAATCAACCCCATGGAAGCAGCATCTAAGAAATCAAACTATGCACTGCACTGGGAAAATCTGCTGAAACCTCATTAAAGTGTTGAAAACCAAAGATATCACCTTGAAGACAAAGGTGCATTGACTTAAAACATGGAATTCTCAGTCACATCACATGCATGCAAAAGCTGGACAACAAATAATGAAGACTGAAGAAGAATTACTACCTTTGAATTATGGTGCTGGCAAAGAATCTTGAATATACCAGGGCTACCAACAAACGAACCGATTTGTCTTGAAGTGAAGTCCAGCCAGAATGCTCCTTAAGAGCTAGGAGGGAAATCTTTTATCTCATGTACTTCAGACATGTTGTCAAGGGACCTGTCCCTGGGCAAGGACATCATACGTGGTAAAGCAGAGGGCCATCAGAAAAAGAGGAAGACCTCCAGTGATATGGATTAACACAGAGCTACAACAACAGGCTCCGACGCGGGAACAATCGTGAGGATGGGGCAGGACTGGGCAGTGTCATATCCTGTCGTACACGGGGCCACCATGAGTTAGCACAGACTTGTCTGCACCTAGCAACAACAGCAACACATCCCAAAACAAGGTCCAAGTGTCTCACGAAACATATTCGTATTAAAAAAAAAAAAACTATTTGCTGTTAATCTGCAATTCAAACTTAACCGAGCATGTGTATTTTTATTTGCTAAATGTGGCAGCCCTATTCAAAGTGTATGTTCTCTTAAAATAGTTTAAAAGGGAGCCAGAAATTTAACATAGATCCAAGATTTAAATGCTAGAGAATGCTTTTGTAACTTTGAGTGCTGAAAGCCTTGCTAACTGATACAAAATCTAGAAGCCATGAAAGAAAAGGTTGATGATACCCGCTATAAAATAATAAAGAATTTCTTCAGGGGAAAAGAAATAAGCAACATAAAAACAGATGAGAAGTAAACAAAAACATTTGCAATCTGAAACACATACAAAGCGCTAATCTCCCACATATATAAAAAACACCCACAAATCCCTAAGAGTAAAAGACAATTCATTCTAATAGGGTTCACAATGACAGAGCACTCACAGAGAGAAAACAGAAGTACTTCACAAACAGAATGCTTAATTTCTCTCATGATACTATCAAAAACCCAATGCTATCGAGTCAATTCCAACTCACAGCGACCCTATAGGACAGAATAGAACTGCTCTATAGTTTCTAAGGAGCGTCTTGTGGATTTGAACAGCCACCATTTCGGTTAACAGATGTAACACAGAATAGATGCAAATTAAAACTACATTGAGTTGTTTATATTTTTGTTTTTTCACCTAACAGACTAACGAAATACCAGATGTTTGATAATAAACTTTGCTAGCAAGACTATGTGAAAATAATCTCTTGTGTATGGTGCCGGTGGGGGTATAAATTGGTAGAACCCATATGGAGTGTTACCTGACAGCATCTGTCAAAACTTCAAATACGTACCACATTGACCCAGCAGTTTCACTACTAGAAATTTATGCTATGGATGTATAAATGCAGAATGAATTAAATACAAGGATATCACATGTAGCATTACTGTAACAGAAAAAGGTTTGCAACAATACCAATATTTATCAACACAGCACTGATTAACGGTATACCCATGCAACAGAATACACTACTGTAAAAAAGAATTAAGAAACTATTACTGTATGAATAGAGAAATAGCTCTCAATTATACTGCTTTAAAAATGTGTCTACACACTTGACCACGCTGAGAGAAAAAATGAGGCAGAAAAGGAAGGTATATTTGTACAGGCTTCAATTTGCATTAAGAATATCTCTGAGAGGGCAACATGAAGTCATTAATGACCAAAAATCCAACCCCAGTGCCAGTGAGTTGATTTTGACTTATAGCAACCCTATAGGGCATAGCAGAACTGCTCCACAGAGTTTCCAAGGAGCACCTAGTGGATTCAAACTGGTGACCTTTCAGTTAGCAGATGTAGCAATTAACCACTGAGCCACCAGGGTTTCTGGGAAATCCTTCATAGTGGTTAGTTAACAGAGGGGTGCTGGTGTTGTTGCTATTGTGTACAGCAGAGTAGACTCTGACTCAGAGGGGCCATCTTGGTTACCTCATGCTGTTGTAACAATAAGCAAACGTGAGCCTAGTGGAAAACGGGCTTCCATCAGGAGACCAGAAAATTTTCCTCACAAGGATTTTGTAAAGACTGGAGCAACAATAGAGCTTTTTTTGTGTGACCAGGTAATAAAGGACAGTACTCTGGGAAAGAGGGGCTTTCTCCTAATTACTACATGAGGCTATGTGGTCGTAGGAGAGGGAAAGCTAAATGTAGTGTCCTTTTGACCTCTGACAGGTTAACAACTTTGGAACGCCCTAGGAAGGGGTCAGCACTCTTATGAAGACCAGCAGACATTAAGGAGTTGCTCTTCTTTGGCTTGATGGGCTGTGGCTCTGAAGCAGAGGAACTGGGTAGGAGTGGTCCAGAGCTAGTGGAAGCCCCCCACCAGTACGACCGGAAGTCACCGAGAGTGACTGTGAACAGACGAACCAAACATTTGCATTGTTGCGGGTTAAAGCTAATCACTCAAATGTGAGATATTGATTCCAATGTCACCTTATTTTCCCCAGGGGTCATGCAGTACAGTGACAGTCGTACCTCATAAATGTCAGTGCTCCCGAGGCAAACCGCAGCCTGAAGGAGGAACGAGAGCCTGTCCCATGGTGTTAAGATTCCTTTCCTCAGCATGAGAGACAATGGCTGTTGAGTAACAATTACCAGGATGGAAGGACTAGTATGGTGACAGAAGAGAGCTGGGCTGAAGGAGAACAGTCCTGGACTTGACCAAAAATACAGAGTGCCAGGAAAGAACGGGTCTCAGCAGCCTGAGAAGCAATTCTGAAAGCTCAGAACAGGCAAGAACAGACCTCAACCTTGGGAAAGAGTGGTCTTCTTTCTGCCCAGAGTGACGGAACACCACATACAATCTGAGAACAGGAACAACTGGAGGTCCCCACAGCCATGCCCAAACACTGGAGGTCTCAGTCATGTTCCCCCACAGTCCCTGGCACAGGAAGGGATGCTGGGTCCCCTTCTACCAGCTTGTCACCACCTCAGATGAAACTGTGGCTGCTCCGGTGGACTGCCCAGGTCAGCTCAGGGAAACACTACCACTTGGACTCAGAGGCTTCAGGATTTTTTCTGATTTGCTGTTAACTTCTATTTGGTGTGCCGATTGCAGGTAATTATCTTAAATTCAAGGCTTCTGCTTCTTGTTAGAAAGTAAAGCTACCTTAGGGAAGAGCAGGGTGGTGGTGGGTAGGCATTCGGCCGCTAACCAAAACATAAGCAGTTTGAATTCACCAGCTGCTCTTTGGAAATCCTGTGAGACTCTGTCTTACAGGGTTTCTAAGAGTTGGAAGGGGGGATAGGAAAAGAAAAAGGGATGCAAGAGGGTGCAGAACCAGAGTGCCTATGTCTGTGTTTGCACGCACAGAGAAAGGTCTCTGAAGGAGTTTCTGACAACCTGATCAGGCTATGAAAATCGGTCAGTCCCTTGCATATTAAATATAGAGCTATTCCCTGGACTTTCCTGATCCTTCCTACTTGATGAGTGATATTCTACTATGTAGCTACATCACATATTTACCCATAACACTGTTAATGGGCTTACCAGGACTCCAGTTTCCTACCATCACAAATAACACAGCACTAAACATCTGTGCACTTACACACGTGCACACTGGTAGAGTTCTGTCAGTTTAGGGTTCTTTTAGGGGCCTGGGGGATTACTGAATTGGATCAGATAAGATTGGATTGGGTGGGATTATTGGCAGGTCTGTGGAGAGCAACACCCATTCAAAGCAGTGTGGTCAGCTGCCATCTATGAGCTGAGAGCCACCGTTTCTGACTTGGCTCAAAACCCAATGGGCAAGGATGTGGTTGTTACACAGCACACACACCGCCCTTGTTTTCTAAGAGGAAGATAAAGTTGCCAGCGGAGTTTCCATCTGTTATTTTTCCCATTCTAGTTACCACTTGGTTCACCCAAATTCTAGAAATTTGGGTCTGTTCTGGTATCGCTGTCTTTGTCATAATTGAACCAGGGAGAATCCCTAGTGTTAAAGCCCTAGTTGAAACTGGGAGCCTGAACCACAGAGAAAGCAGGTGATGTTAATAAAACTCCACACCAGTTTGTTACAATTCCCTTAACAATTACTTACCAAGCAACTACTGTAAGCCAGGTGCTACACAAGGCTTGAAGAGTACAAAAATAAATAAAATCTGTATCCTGCCTTACAGCTACTTACAATTTGGTGAGAAATGCTCTGCCTCAGAAATCCTAAGCACTCCCTGATGGTGGTGCTTCAGTGAGGACACTCTCTTTGCCTTCCCCACAGGAGGCCCATGTTTGATTCTGGCCGATCCTCCTCGAGCACAGCCTGCCCCCATCTGTCCCTGCAGGATTGGATGTTACCATGATGCTGAGCAGGCTTCAGGAGCGCTTCCAGAACAGACCAGCGTGGAAGACCTGGTGATCTGTGTCTGACAGTCAGCCAGTGAAGACCCCGTGCATCACAATGTCAGGTCCCTTTGGGCACAGGGCCACCATGAGTTGGAGGTCAGCTCAACAGCAGCTAACAGCAGCAAGTGCTCCCTGGCTCCACTTTCTCTTCTGGCCTTCTAACCCCAGTCCCAGCTTCCTGGTTTCCCTCTACAACATACCGCAGCCGCCAGCCCTGGTGTGACACAGGGTTGGGAGGCATGGCCAGGAAGGGTGGGAAGAAGCGGTGAAATACGAGGTACGTATCAGTCAATCCAAGCTCTCCAGCTCAGGTACTAAGAAGGTATACACCTTCGCCTCTTCCCCAGCCTTGAGTCAGTCTTACCTATACTTTTGGTCCGTTTCACGTGTTGGATATTTTAATGCTTCCTGCTACCCTAAAGTAGAAGATAGTAGCGAATGCGGGATTGTCATTTTGCACTCAGATTGAAAGGAGAACTGAAGAAGGCGAGTGCTCTGTTTGTATCCATGCAGAGTGCTGTTTCCCCCACTGTATGTGACAGGTAACCTAGGGTCTCTGCAGAGGGCCTCACACAGTGACACCCCAAGCCTGTCAGGACATCTCCCTTTACCATCACGAGGCTAACTTACAAAAGAAGGGCAAATCACACTTTCTTAGATTACGATGCTGAACCTGCACCCCAACCAGCCCTCTCTGGGGTTCCTCCAAACAGTGCAGAGCTCAGAATGGACAAGGCTGGATGCTCTGCTCTGCTCTGATGCAGGGTGGGTACCTCCAGAGATGGCATCTTCGTGTCTAAAATGATGAGACACTCCATGCCCTGCACACTCCCCGGGACCACCAGGCAAGAGTGCAGAGGACACCGCCTGTAGCTGCAGAGCGCTGTACAAGCAGCCCGATGACAATGACTGTAATAGCAGAGGACACAGCTCAAGTCCATTGACTGGGTAATGCTGGTCTGCAAAGATTCTATTTTGTCCACGTGAGCACTTTGGTTCTGAACTTGGTAGCTGGCTTTCACCTTCGAAATCAAGGAACAAGCAAACGTAGTATGTCTCTTCCTTAGAACAAAGAGACCAGTACTCCGAGGAGCTCACAGTTACCAAGAAGGTCACTGAACCGTATCTGTGCGTCCCCACCTCAGAAACAACAAAGTGGTAACAGCTTCAAGGGGGAAAATCCCGAGGCCACACAGGCTGCTAACTACGCTAAACGGCTTCAGTCCCCAGGGAGTGGCAAGAAGTCACAACACAACTGTGTATTCCCACCAAAACCCAACTGTCGGGCATTCTTGTGAGAACGCTGCTTTACTGGGAAGCGGGCGGGCTGACAGAGAGCCAGGTGGAGCGGCGCTTGTCCACGGCGCTCAGACTGTGGGCCTAAGTTCTTTTTCTGTCTAAGTGAGAAGACTCCCCCTTCCTGCGTCAACCCGACAGTCCCCACAGCAGGCCTTAAAAGCTGCAGATAAAGTCCTGAGGCCTCCTTGTACTAAGATTCCACCGCTGGCTGGCTTTCTAAAACCGACGGAGGAACCGAGTGAGGGAGTGCAGGCAATGGGTGGATGGGACCACGGGTACGTCTTCTCTGTGAAAACTTGTGTAAGGAGACTTTCTGCAAGACCAGAGACTGCACAGGACATAAAGGAAGTCATTCCAAATCAAAGCCCTTTATTTGTCAAGCCGAAGCCAAGTGCCGTCGAGTCGGATTCGACGAAACCCCTGGGGCTTACACACGCGCGCTCGCGCCCCCACTGCTCCCTGAAGCCCGGTGTCCCCTGCCTCAGCCTTTTCTTGTCACCTGGCAGCCCTGCGGCGCGCACGGCCTCGACAGGAAGGCAGAGAAACCACCTCAGGGAGACTTACTGATCCCCCCGAATTACTAAGCACTCCTGCACAGGAAACTAACCCCCGGGAGGTTTTAGCTGCCCGCCAGGATGCGGGTTCTTCCCGCCCGCCCCCTCCGCTTACGGACCCAGCGGCGCACGGAGCAGGAAGCACACCACGTCTTAGGGTGCATTAGCAGGGATGTCTTTACAGGACAGCACCTCGGGGTCCGTCCGAAACGAAGGCGAGGGAGACTGGAAGGCTCGAACGCCACCCCGGGGTCTCCCGGGAAGCGAGCGGGGGCGGGGACCCTCCCACCGCTCTGGGTGCCGGCCGGCCACCCCGGGGCCGCCCTGTCGTGGTCTCCCACGGTCAGCGACCCCGTTTGCACAGGACACTCAGGGCGCACGCCCACCGGGCCCGCCGTCTTTCACCCAGCAGGCCGCTGTCTCCGTTCGGGCGGCCGCGCCAGCTCCGCCCTGTCTCCCCCGGGTCCCTCTCACCCGTGGCCACGGCTGGTTTCTCCAGTTCACTGCAAATGGCCTGACGCCACGTCACCTACCTCCCTGCTCAGCGGCTGAATACACTCCACTTAACTCATGTTACAACTGAGAGAAGTTTCCTGTTGGAGTCTTTTTTTTTTTTGCTTTATGATTGGTGTTTTGCTTGGCCATATTAAAACATATATATTTTAAACTCATAAAAAAGGACCAGACTGATTGGTCTGACAGAGACTCGAGAAATCCCAAGAGTGTGGCCACTGATACCCTCAACTCAGTACTGAAGTCACTTCTGAGATTCGCCCTTCAGCCAAAGGTTAGACAGACCCATAAAACAGCCACAGGTGTGACTGCCATGTCTACAAGACTACACGGGCAGGCCAGCCCAGGGGCAGGGATGGGGAAGCAAGAGGAGACGGGAAGGCTGGACCAATGGAAATACAGAGCCCAATACGTCAAGGGGTTGGCAATCAGCGTCACAAAATATGTGCATTAATTGTTTTCTGAGCAACTAATTTGCTCTGTAAACCCTCATCCAGAGCACAATTTAAAAAAACAAACACAGCTATTCACTTAAAAATGTTTAAAAAATAAAAGCTTGAGCAATTTAAGAGTGTACAAACTGAAAAGAGAGAGCCCTTTCTCTCTAACTCTGCTTCCAGAGGCCGGTATAAACTGATACATTCTTTATAGGATATATATAATCATAAACACATCCATCTAGTGGAATGGTATTATACACAGCTCTGTAATTTTCTTCTCACTTAAAAACAGATGACAGATGTCTTTCCAGATTGATGAATACAGAGCTGCAGCCCAGCTACCAGCAGACACTGAGAGTTTATTCTATTTGGGGGTACACTATAATGAAAGTAAATAACCGGCTCCCAACAAGGTTGGCCATGATCCAAAAAACACAAAACAACAAATGCTGGAGAGGCTGTGGAGAAAGTGGAACTCTCCTACACTGTTGGTGGGGTTGCAAAATGGTCCAGCCTCTTTGGAAAGCAATCTGGTGCTTCCTTAAAAAAATGGATATACATATACCATTTGACCCAGTAATTCCACCACTGGGAATATATCCTACAGAATCAAGGCCTTTCACACCAACAGACACGTGCACAAGAATGTTTATCACAACACAGTCCACAATAACAAAAAGATGGAATCAACCCAGATGCCCAACAACAGAGGAATGGATAGGTAAATTATGGTATATATGCTCACTGGAGCGCTATGCAACGATAAAGAATAACAATGATTCCAGGAAACACCTCATAACCTGGTTTCAACTGGAAGACATTATGTTGAGTGAAAGTAGTCAGCAACGAAAGGTCAAATATTGGGTGAGACCCCTACGATAAGATCTCAAAAACAGACTTGTGTATAGAAGAAAAGACTCTTTGACAGCTGCAAGGGAGGGGAGGGAGGCAGCAGTCCGGGGAAAGTTTAGATAGTTGGTAGAAATTTGGTTCAGTGAAATCGGTGATAGCACACATTAGAAACAAGAACAACATTAAGTGGACTTCAGCATAACCTGAGTACTCCTTCCACCTCAACCCAGTATTGCAAGGACAGAGTAGCTGGGATGGGGACAGGGGTCCATGCTCTTAGGCAAAATTGAGGCCAATTGGCACAACTAGCATTTTGCTAAGAGGGCTCTCTGCACCCCACATTGGTGAGTAGCGTCTGGGGTCTTAAAAGCTGCCAAGCTGCCATCTGAGGGCACAGCAAATGGTCCCAACTCAGCAGGAACGGATGCTCAGCGAGGATCAAAGTGACATGGGGGAAAGACAACCCAAAAGACAGAAACCCACATGAGTGAGTGCCTAGACAGACTTGGGACCCAAAGAACCGGATGGTGCCCGGCCACCACCAGTGATAGCTGTGATGGAGCTCACTAAGTTGAGTCTGACCAGCAACACAAGAATAAAAAGGGGTGCACCCTGAGATCTCCACTAAAAGACCACAGTTGCTGGTCCAGCAGTTTTGGGGTTCCCCTGAGAGCATGGCCCCCGGCCCTGATGCTGCCCTTTTCCATAAATTATAACAAGGGTCCACTCTTTGGACAGGAATGAATTGGACTTGGCAGTGCAGAGTGACCATATATTGGTTGCACTTTATGGTTCTATACATCTATAGGATATCATCCTGCTGACCTCTGGCTGGAGGAAGGAGAGTGGGTGGAAAGGAGGGGAAAGGAGACTGTTGGGAGGATGAGACATGTATGGAGCAGAGAGGAGTAGTGTGCTGTCACCGGACAGGGAGAGCAGTGGAAGCTGCATGGAGGTGGGCATGTAAATTTATACATGGCTGTACATTTTCACCCAGTCATAATAAAAAACAAACAAATAAAATGTTAAAAAATAAATAATAATCTCCTACTGGTAAACATGTTACTTGAGCCCCATTCCTCACTCTGATTAATAAGACTGAGATGAACAAACTCATAAATACATCCCTCAATAGTGTTCTGATTTTCTCCGGAGAATAAATTTCTGGAAACAGAATCACGTGGTCACAAGAGAGGAACATTTTAAACTCAGAAATGTCTCCGACAAGGACCTCAGAGGAGCGCGCGCCAGCCCCCGCACCTCCACACCCGCGTGGCGCCCGGTCCCACTCACACCAGCCGGAGCGGCGGAGCTGAGCCCTCCCGGGGCTCCGAGGCCGCGACCCGTCCCGCACAGCGGCCAGCGGGCTCGGACCCCTGACCCGCCGGCTCGCAGACAGGCCCCGGAACCGCGGTGCCACCCGGGCTTCCATGCGCACCCGCGGGCCCCACGTGTGATGGGGGAGTCTCATCTGCGTCCAGGTGATGAGCGACGATGAACTAGGACGCGATGTCGTTACGCTGTCACTTGCATTCAGTCGATTTTCAGCACTTTACACTGGAGAGGCGCCTCCCGGGCACCACAGCCTGTCACGCGATGACCCGAGAGGCGCCTACGGGCCACCACGGCTTTTCACGATGACTCCAGAGGCGCCTATGGGGCGGTTGAGTGGCAACAACCAAGAGGATCTTAACAAATAGAAAAGAATTACCAAGCAAAATAAAAAAACCAAAATTCTTAAAAAAATTCACAGTAGGCTATCGAAAAGTAACACTCTGCTTCTAGTGTGGAAAGACAAAAGGACCGTGGCTTGTCTGACCACTTGGGATAACACAGGAATGGCTACCGTGAAAAGGATAGGTGTGGAAGTCAAAGTCAAGAAACCTAATGTTGTAATAAACTACATAAAATATATATGGGTGGCATTGATCGAGGAGATCAGTATGCCTTGACATACTGTTTTCTGCAAAAATCTTGAAGTGCCTTTGTGCAGGAGGCTTTCTAGCAAAAGTGGAGCTGCAGAGCTTTGGGACACCTGCCCGCAGGCTAGATGTGGGACTGGGGCCAGGCCGGGCGGCCACAGGAAGCAGAAGCTGAAGAGACAAAGAGCCAGAGAAGCTGAGCGGCCTCGGTTGCAGAGGCTGTGGCCATGACCTCAGGGTCTGGGGGGGTGCAGCCCGGGCTTCCTGTGTCTGCGAGGGTGGAACGGCCACTCAGCCGGGCCTGGGGTGCGGGCAGAGCCGAGCGGGCAGAGCTGCTGTCCCGGTGAGCCTTTCTAGGCAGAGTTGTAGCACAGGGCCAGGGGTCTCTGCTCAGAATCCGGAGAGCGTGGTCAACACCTAGAGTCTGGAGGGCCAATAGGTAGAATGTCCCAGAAAATGTAGAGTATTTTCAAAGCTTTGGCGGATAATGTCACATGTTTCTTATTCTGATATGTTCCCTGACAAACAGAGGATGCACCCCGGGAATTGTTCTGTAAAATATCACACAACAAACCATTACGGACCGTAATGTTTCAAAGGTTTGGTTTTGTAAGATGTAGAAATATATAAAACCTTAAAATATATCACTTGTATACATTTGAGTATAAAATCATTTTAAAGTAGCTGCAAGAAACTTGCATAATATATGCAAGATCATATTGAGTCGCCAGATGGCCGAAGGCAAAGGCCTCAAGTGCAAACGGTTAGCAAGCTGGAGGGAGAATTTTGATCTTAACATGGTAATGGAGTCTATTTTTTTTTTTAATCAAAATTCCTCAAATGTGATTATACAGATTGAAACTACTCCTGATTTTATTGGTGACGTTTCCATTTATCCCAACATTAAGAAATTGTTCCCAAATTGTAGGTGTAGAAACTGAGACAAGAGTTACTAAGTGGATTGCTGAGAGTGAAAAAATTGTTGACAGGCCTCCTAAGGCTGCTTCCACTGAAAACAGAACCAAGCAACAGCTGCGGCCCTCTGTGCTCCGGAGGGGAAGTGGGAAGCCGCAGTGCTCAGTGACTCACCTCTTCCCCCTCTAGCCCAAGCCAGGTAGAGTTCAATCACCTACATCAAGGACAACAAACTTAACCTAACCTAACGGGTAAAGGACATGCATTCCTGTTCCCAAACCCTGGGAGTCAGGTTCCTCATCTTACCTGCTACGAAAGCTCCGCAAACGCCAATAATAACTGCCTTCCAGACTCACTTCTTCTGTAGGGTCCACAGTGTGAAACCTGGGACAGACTGAGAAAGACAAGGGTGCCGTGGACCCCCACCAAGTATTACCTACGTCACCATCTAGGCTACTTGCCTCTGACCGTGGCTGCAGCTCTGCCTGAATTTCACTAGATAGGGTCTCTCAATCTTTCATTTTCCATCACGGTGTCAAAACTCCACTACTATCAAGTTGATCCTGACTCACAGGACAAAATAGAACTACCCCATAGAGTTTCCAAGACGTGTGTGGTGGATTTGAACTGCCAGCCTTTTAATTAGCAGCCACACCACTTAGCCATCACTCCACCAGAGTTTCCTCATGATGTCAAAAACCAGAAAACCAAACCCAGTGCTGTAGAGTCGACTCCAGCTCATAGCAACCCTACAGGGCAGAGTAGAACTGTTCCACAGAGTGTCCAGGAAGTGCCTGGTGGATTCAAACTGCCAAAGTTTTGGTGAGCAGACATAGTACTTAACCACTATGTCACCGGGGAAAAGAAAAGCTACTTGGGAAAAAAAAATTGTAGAAGAGGCACAACTCCGAAAGAGAGACACAGGGAATATTTAAACTCTACTTTGGTATGATATTTGCTTCCTAACAACATTTTGGCATCCAGAGCAATTCAGCGTATCCAGTCTTCTGTTAAAGGTATCACCTCGTCTCCCCCGGGGATTCTGTTTTCTCCCTTGTTGTCCACCAGCCTGCTGAGGCCCCCCTGTCACCACCCAGGTGGTAGCACCAACCTGCCCCCAAGCTCAGCTGCTCTGCCACAGTGCACAGAGACGTCCTGGTGCAATCTGGCCTTCTCACTTTTCACTCAGCCAGAAAGAACAAGAAAAAGCAGAAGATTAAGTTATACACAGGCACAGACAGACGAGAGGAACAGAGCCCTACCCACATTCAGATAAATGCTGCTGGGGAGTTGTCCTGACGCAGTTGGCATCAAAATAAACTTAAAAGTCAACACACAGAGATGCAGAGCTCTGGTAAGCACATGACCACACCAATCAATTGCAGTTGTTATGGAAATGCCCAGTCTACGGAAACACAATTACGTTCTTGGAGGCGGAGCCTGGAGCTGAGTCACCAAATACCAGCTACTGAGCAGTTAGTATTTATGCTTAGACTTGAGGCACCTTTCCTGGAAAGTTGCACTTTGTCTCCAAGACACAAAGGACATGACTCTGTAAGAAAGGGTCTCTGGTTTCCTCTGTGCCCTAGCTGGGTTTGCTGGCAGTTCCCAAAGCCTCGGCTCACCTAGGTTTCGACGTGAGAACATCTCCCTAATCCTGGCTCTCGTGTATGCATACACACACATGCAAGTGCGCACTCACGCACGCCCACACAAAAGTGGTAACAAAGGGAAGAGGCTCCGGTCGTGGGAAAGTGCTGCCCAAACCCCAGGACCATTTGTGCTGTCAATATCATGTACGATTTGGAAAACAAACCTAACTCATGGCCTTCCATTCTGGCCTACAGCAACTAGATCAGGCAGAGCAGAACTGCCCTGGGGGTCCCGCGGAGCAGCTGCCAAACTGCCACCGTTCGGTTAGCGGTCACAGCTCTTACCCACTGCCCCAGCGGGGCTCCATGCAAACCCAAGCAGATAATAATTACAGCATGGTACCTAGTCCGTCAAAGGAACACACTGAAATCCTTACAGTGGGAGGGATTTGTTTTCAGGTCAAGTCTGGCTCAGGACAACCCCATGTGTCCGAGGGGAGCTGAGCACCACAGGGCTCCCAGCGTCTGCGTTTGGGGACTCAATCCCCTGGCCATCCTTCCGAGAAGCTCTAGGTGAACTCAGACCACCAGGCTTTGAGTTCGCGCTGAGCACTCAGCCTCTTGCAGGAACCGGGACTCTAAGGGCTGTTATTAGTGAACCCAGCTACTGGGGGCAGCTGAGCATCGGGGAGGGGAGCGCTGGCCGTCCCCTCTCCTGGGTCCACATCCCAGCTCAGCTGTTTGCCGAGGCTGTCAGTTTGAGCCTGTGAGGTCACCTCAGCCACTGTCTCTACCTGTGAAACAGGAACAGGCTTTCCTCTCCTCAGTCTGCTGCCCTAAGGGAACAGGGCAGTGCCTGGTATTTCTGTCAGAGCAGTACCAGGTGACCAAAACAACCTGACCACAGAGGTGCCCACATTCCGCCCGGAGCCCCTTTCTGCGGGACGAGTACGATCTGTGTCCCCCTCTCTCCTTCCACCACTTGGCTTTTTCTCAGTAAGTGAAGAGGACATAATTGTTTCCCAAGCCTCAGATCCAGCAACAGTTAGAAGCTATGATTAACCTACTGAGAAAGCAGAGTTTGGTTTTGTAACACCTAGGGGAGATGCTACAAATTAATCTCTCTCTCATTCTCTCTCTCTCTCTGTTTTTCTCTTACTCTTACATGATGCCCTTATGGACTGTGGGTCCTTAATGTATTGAAAACGGAAAATAGTAAGTAACACCGAAATGTTTTTAAAAGACCGAGATGGAAAGATTCAGCTACATGACATTTTTAACTTCCCATCTGTCAAATAAACATGAGAAATCAAGCTACAGGGCAAATCAGCTGGGAAATAATCACGGTGGAAGCACGCGAGGGGTTCACGGGACTCGGTGATGGCACGGCAACTGAAAAATATGCAAGGGATTGCGAGGGACGGCATTCAAAGTGAGAGGTACAGTGACCACTAAATACCGTGTTCAGTCTCACAGAGGGTCACTGAAATGCTAGCCAAGGCAAGAATGAGAGAGGACTTGCCGGCCGCAATACTGGGTTCCACCTTCGTAAATCAAATACCAAACAGACTTGGGTCCCCGTCCCTTTGGGGGAGCCTGGGGGACAGACAGAAGAGGTTTTGCACACATGGGTGGCGGCTGTCAAGGGGGAGACGTGGGGACCCGATCTATGACCTCTCGGTGGGCGCAGGTGGTCGGCGGCTCAGCTCAGGGTCCCACTCAGGTGGGCTCAGGGGGCCTGCCTCTTCCGGTCATTCATGGCAGCGTTAAAAAGGAAGCCAGCACAGTTTTCTGCAAAGATTTCTGCAAGGACTCTGTAAGTATCAAACATTTTATTCGCTAAAATGTAAAATCTATCTTTGTGACAAAGGTGCACACAGACCTTCAGTGAGACGCACTAGAAAAAAGGTAGATAAAAGCTTCCATTTGCTCTTGCGGCTCTCAGCAAGAGGAGGTAAACACCGTTCAGCGGCTGCCTGGTGCCCAGCCTCTAGACCTGGAACAGGCAATTCCACCGAGAGTCTCTGAAAACACGACTTCAAACAGCTAGTGTCTCTTCTGCCTTGCTCTGAACGTGGGCAGAGTCTGAAAAGAAAGACAACCAAAATAAAATAGAATTTTCACTTACAGGAAAAGTTCTGTTTAGGAAAAGTTTCTAAGCATGAACTAAAAGAGGCTTCCCAGATATCTTAAGATTTCCTCTCTGTGTGCCTCCCTCGTCCCCTGTTAGTGTGAAAACGACAGCCCTGCATGTCAGTGTGGGGACTGAGCGGGAAGGGGAAGAAACCTGGTGAGGAGGAGAGGAAGAGGCAGAGAGGAATCTTCTCCGAAAAAAGGGAGGTTCAGATGAAGAACAAGAGGGGAGGTAAGAAGAAATTACACAAAAAGATTGTCGAACAGAGATGGATGGGGAACGGCAGGGCTGGAAGGACGATGACAGAACCCTTCCCCGCAGTGAGGCGAAGGAGCATCTCCCTGGGGATCTCCTTGATTGATTAGTCTCGATGTTAACCGCCGTGAAGACGGTGAGACAGTCCACTGCTTTCCAGGCTTCCTTCCCAGTTCTTCTTTATGGAATCTTATGAGTTGGAACTGAATTTAGAAATAACAGAAGTTGTCCTGTTTACTTTTTGTAAGTTTTAACGACCACCTTACTCTTACAAGGTATTTTTATTGTCAGGTACCCAGGTGGTAAACAGTTTCTGCTTGGCTGCTAACTTCAGCTTGGCAGGTGAAACCCACCCAGCAGAGCTCTGCATCCATAAAGGTCACAGCCCCAAAAGCCACCGAGGAGACTCTGCTTGTACACATGGGGCGCGTGGGAGTCAGAACCCCAACGACCTCAACCAGCAGAAACACATTCAGTGCAGAAAGTTTAGAGAATGCAAGGGAAAAAGGGACAGAATGAAGTTCATCTTTACCTACTGTTTTAGCCAGTTAGAGCTGCTGTAACAGAAATACTGTGAAGTAGATGGCTTTAACAAAGGAAAATTTATTGTTACGCAGTCCAGTAGGCTGCAAGTCCGAATTCAGGATGTCCGTGCCCGGGGAGGCTTTCCCTCTGATGGCTCTGGAGGAAGGTCTTTGTCTTGCGTCAGTCTTCGCTCAGGGAGCGTCTTGGCCCAGGAACCTCAGGTCTGAAGGGCACACTCTTCTCCTGGCGCTGCTTTGTTGATGGTGTGAGGTTCCCAACTCCCTGCTCGTTTCCCTTTCTTTTTCTCTCTTGTAGGATGAAAGGATTAAGGGCGGTGCAAACCACACTCCAGGGAAACTCCCTTTACAGTGGAGCAGAGAGGGGAGGTGATCTTCTGAAGGGATTTACAGTCCCACCCTAATTCTTTAACATATAGTATAGGAAAATCACAAAATGGAGGGCAATCACAAAATATTGGGAATTGTGGCCCAGCCACATGGCTACACATATTTTGGGGGGGACACAATTCAATCCATGACACCTACCTTTCACAGATAACACTCTAGGTGTAAACATTTAGATACAAATCTTCCTGTCTTTTGTCTATCAGCCAAACACTAGTTCACAAATTAGGGGCTAAAACCAACAAGCAGTATCTGGATGAGGTTCAGCAGTGTCATCATGGATTGCATTGTGTCCTCCAAAAAAGTATGTAACAATTTGGTTAGACCACAATTCCTGGTGTTGTGTGATGTTGCTGTACGTTGTAGATTCTACCTGGGTGATGTTAATGAGGGAAGGTGGGCAGTGAATCTGTTGGTGAGGCGGGACTCCATCCAAAGACTGTTTTGTGCCTTGGGGCAGTCTCTTGGGATATAAAGGAAAAGGAAGGAAGCAGAGAGTTGAGGACAGCCCACCACTAAGAAAGTAGTTCTGAGAGCGAGTCTGCCCTTTGGGAAGGACCCAGCATCTCTGCACCACAGAAGCTCCTGGTCCAGGGGAAGATTGACGACAAGGATCTTTCTCCAGAGCCAGCAGAGAAAGCCTTCACCTGGAGCTGATGCCCTGAATGTGAACGCTTAGCTTGTTTTGCTATCAGAAAATAAATTTCTCTTTGTTAGAGTCATCCAATTGTGTTATTTCTGTTACAGCAACACTAGATGACTAAGACAAGTGATTTAGGTAAATAGAAACAAATGAGTGGAAACTATCTAAAGCTTTCTAGATTTATTGATGGCATAAAACTGTCAACTCATTGTTTCTTTCAAGAAAAACACTGAGGGGGTCAAGTTTGACTTTGTCAAGATTCAGTACAAGGCGACAAAGGTAGACGAAAGAGAACATTAAAAAGTATACAGTTAATGTTCTTTAAAAGGGTAAATATAAAACAGTGGTAAACAAATGCCATTATTCTATAGTTTTCAAGGTTAATGATTTTCATTCCAACTACTACTCACGTCCATACTTGGTTCTAACACTTCTTTCCAATCCAGCCTGAAGACATCAGGAAAAATGTCCCCAAAGAGCGACATGCAAGAGACTTGAGGGATGTGTACATGTAAGTAAGCTGATGGAGGGCTGGGAATATGACAAGAGGAATAAAGAATACTGCCTTTGAGGGGAAGAAAGCACGACAGGCTCTAGGATCTAACAGCGTCCAGTGTTGCTGAGTGTGGAGCTCCAGGGGCCATGCGGTGTGAGGGGACGCTGAATCCATCGGCGAGCCAAACCAAACAGGATCAAGGTAGCTCCTCACCACTCCTGCCGTCAGCAGTTGTCCAGATAGGGAAATATTAGCCATCGATGCCATTCGTAGGTGAGCCATAAACAGTGCTATTTGTGGGAGACTAATCTGGAGACTTCTATGTTGTGACACTCTCCCATGAAGCTTACCATTGCCACCAGCCTGGCCCTGAAAATCGTATGAGACTGGTCAAAATCAGCCAGAAAACATGACAGCCAGCATTTCCTGGTGTTGGTGGGTTCCAGGTATGGTACTGAAAGCCAGGCACGGACCACCTCATTCACTGTATAAGACAGTGTGGTGGCTCATTTCCCGTGCTGGCTCAGCAGAGCTGTGGTTCCCAGTGGTCCAGCCAAACACTAGTGTAACCAGCTGTAATCAGTCCGATAGTCGGACAGGGACCTTCCTTAGGATGGCTTCCGCCTCCAGATTATACGCAAACATGGCAAATAACTGCAGCCTACTCTGCATTCTTTCCATTATCTGACTTGCAGATCTTGGGACACAAGACTACAGGAGTCTTCAGCTGTCACCTGACCTACAAATTATGGTCTTGCCAGCCGCCACTGGTTCTGCTTGCCAAGTCCTTGAAGTGCGTCTCTCTGTCTCTCTCTCTCTCTTTCTCTGTACAGAGACAGAGAGACTGAGCCCTGGAGGCACAGTGGTTGAGAGCTCAACTGCTAACCAAAAGGTCATCAGTCTGAATCTACCAGCTGTTCTTTGGAAGCCCTATGAGGTAAGTCTACTTTGTCCTATAGGATTGCTATAAATTGGAATCGACTCAACAGCAACAGGTTATAGTTACAAACACAGGCAGACAACCTTAACTAAAACAGATACAAATTATTTTTATTCCCATTTTCCTAATTAGAATGCAGAAACAGCCACAAAGCTAACCAGGGCGGAAGTAGGCCGTTTGGCTCCCGCAGCCTTGCCCTCCTTGCAGGATGTTCAGTGCCCACCATGGGGCCTGCACTTTGCGTCAGTGTGAAACAAACAATGCAGTGTGGGAAGCATGCATGGGTGAGAAGAGGCCTCAGTCGGTATCCTGCTACGGAAGACAAACCTACAGGCCAAGTCCCTGAGGTGACCATTTCAGTAATTCATCCGCAAGTGTGTGTCCCTAAGTCAGCACTAAAATAACAATATCCATCTGGCGTTTGTAGAATGCCTTGTCACCGATGTCACACTCCCCGTGTCGTCTCACAGTCATGGCTAAGCCACCCACGCTGTGGAGCCCTCAGGACAGTATCACCCAGGGATACAGACTCAGAGGAGAAAAGCGATTGTCATTTATGCTAGCAGGAAAGCCCAGGCTCAAATCTGGGGTCCCCACTCCCAGCTGAGGCCCTGAGGAGGCTCCTGGAGCCTGGCCTGGACTTGGGCTGGAATCTTGGTTTAGCCAATTAGGAGCCACTCAATTTGCAGTTTAGGTGATCTCTCTCCCTCAATGTCCCCACCTAAAAATGGGGAAAACCGTACCTACCTTATACAGTTGTAAAGACTCCATGAGATAACAAAGGACAAAGGCCACCTTTATCCCTGTCAGCTACAGGGGAGTCCCCAGGTGGTACAAATGGTTAGACACTTGATACTAACAAAGAGGATGGCAGTTCAAACATCCCGAGATGCCTGGAAAGACAGGCCAGGCGACAGACTTCCCAAAGGTCACAGCCCTGAAACCTTGCTGGAGCAGGTCTATTCTGCACCCATGGGGTCTACATCAGTTGGATTTGAACCCATGGCCACTGGTTTGTTTCTCCTTTTCTCAAGTCTAGGTGCTGCTGTCGTGGTTGGGTGCTGTCAAGTCGGCTCCGACTCATAGCAACCCTGTGACGAGCGAAATGCTGCTCCAGCGGGCACTACCCTCCCCACTGTTGTTCGGGTTAGCCCACCGCTGCAGCCCGAGTCGGTCTGGCTTGTTGGGGGGCTTCCTCTTTTACGATGATGCTCCACTTTACCAAGCATGGTGTCTTTCTCCAGGGACTGCTTCCTCCTGACAACACATCCAAAGTGTGTGAGAAGTCTTGCCATCCTAGCTTCTAAGGAACATTCTGGATGTATGTCTTTCAAGACAAATTTGCTCATTCTTCTGGGTATATTCAATATTCTTGGCCAACACCATAATTCAAAGGTGTTGATTCTTTTTTAGTCTTCTTCATTCATTATCCAGCTTTCACATGCATATAGGTTGACTGAAAATACCATGGTTTAGGTGACGTGCACCTTAGTCCTTACAGTAATACTTTTCAACTTTTAAGAGGTCTTTTGCCACATATTTTCCCAGTGCAATGCATCATACGATTTCTTGACTGCACTGCTTGGATGTTGATTGTGGAGCCAAGAAAAATGAAATTCTTGACAGCCTCAATCCTTTCTCTGTTTATCGTGATGTTGCTTCTTGGTCCTGTCGTGAGGATTTTTGTTTTCTTTATGCTGAGGTGTGTTCCGTACTGAAGGCTGTAGTCTGATTTTCATCAGCAACTGCTTCAAGTCCTCTTCACTTCCAGCAAGCAAGGTTGTGTAATCCACATAACACAACTTGTTAGTGAGTCTTCTACCAGTCCTGATACCTCATTCTTCTTCACATAGTCCAGCTCCTCAGTTTACTTGCTTAGCGTACAGACTGAATAAGTGTGGTGAAAGGATACACTCCCAACGCACACATTTCCTGACTTTAAACCACACAGTCTCCCCTTGTTCTGTTCTTGGTCCGCATGTCTTCATCTGTGCACAGGTTCCTCATGGATGTAAGTGTTCTGGAATTCCCATTCTTCACAGTGTTCTCTGTAACTAGTTATGATCTACACAGTTGGGGCCTTTGTCTAGGCCACAAAACCAGGTCAACATCTTTCTGGTATTCTCTGCTTTCAGCCAGGATCCATCTGACATCAGCAGTGATAGTCCTCATTCCCTGACGTTTCCTGTATCCAGCTTGAATTTCTGGCCATTTCCTGTCGATGTATTGCCACAACTGTTTTTGAATGATCTTTAGCAAAATTTTACTGTTGTATGACATTAGTGATATTGTTAGATAGCTTCTCCATTCTGTTGGATCACTTATCTTTAGAATAGGCATAAATATAGATCTCTTCCTGCTGGTGGTCAGGTAGCTGTCTTCCAAATTTCTTGGCACAGACAAGTGAGCACTTCCAGCGCTGCATCCATTTGTTGAAACATCACAACTGGTATTCCCTCAATTCTTGGAGCCTTGCTTTTCACCAAGACCTTTAGTGCTGGTTGGACTTCTTCCCTCAGTATCCTAGGTTCTGCACCAGACGCCACCTCCTGAAATGGTTGAACGTCAACCATTTCTTCTTGGTACAGTGATGCAGTGTATTACTTCCATGTTCTTTTGAGTTGCCTTCATCATCCACATTTTGCCCTTAGAATCCTTCAGTATTGTAAACTGAGGCTTGAATTTTTTTTCTCCAATGCTTCCAGCTTGAGAAATGCTGGACGTTTTCTTCTCTTTTGGTTTTCTAACTCCAGGTCTTTGTAGATGTCATCATAATACTTTATCTTTAGATGCCCTTTGAAATCTTCTGTTCAACGCTTTTAACTTCGTGATTCCTTCCTTTTGCTTTAGGTACTCTAGGCCAACAGCAGGTTTCACCGTCTCTTCTGACATCCGTTTTGGTCTTCTGTTTCTTCCCTGTCTTTTTAATGACCTCTTACTTTTCTCCGTGTGTGATGTCCTTGATACCATTCCACAACGCCTCTGGTCCTGCTGAGGCCATTAGTTATCACTGTGTCAAATCTCTGCTTGAGATTTCTACCTCTAAACTTAGGTAGAATATGCCTCTGGTTGTATTTGGAACCTTGTGCGCTTATTTTAATTTCTTCAGCTTCAACTTGAACTTGCATACAAGCTGTTGATGGTCTATTCTTCAGTAGCCCTGGTATCATTCTGACTGATGACAGTGAGCTTTTCTGTCATCTATTCATGTGGATGTAGCAGATTTGATTATTGTGTGTTCCATCCAGCAAGGTCCATATGCATAGTTGCCATTTATGTTGTTCAAAAAAGGTATTTTGATCTTTCAAAGAATTTTGATCTTTCAAAATTCTATCACACAATCTCCAGTATCATTTCTATTACCAAGGCCATATTTTCTTCTTTGTTTCCAACGTTCACTTTCCAGTCACCAGTAGTTATCAGTGCATCTTGACTGCATGTTTGATCAATTTCAAATTGAAGTATCTGGTAAAAAAAAAAAAGAAGAAGAAGAAGAAGAAAGAAAGAAAAACAGAAAAAGAATTTTCAATTTCTACGTCTTTGGCCTTGGTGGTTCATGTGTAAATGTGAATAATAGCCACAGTAACTGGTCTTCCTTGTATCATATGGTATTGTCCTATTACTGACAGTGTTCTACTTCAGGAAAGGTATTGAAATGTTCTTTATTACAAGGGATGCAATGTCATTCTTCTTCAATTTGCCAAGCTCTTATCCTGTTCAGAATGACTAATACCAGTACGTTTCAGGTCACTAATGCCTTGGGTATCAGTATTTATGCATTCCATTTCTTTCTTAATGATCCATACTTCATACGTTCTGCTTTCTGATTACTGATGAGTGTTTGCAGCTGTTTCTTCCATTTTAACTTGTGCCACCTCACCATATGAAGGTCCTAAAGCCTGTACTCCAGCCACATCATTGAGGTCAACTCCAAGGAGGCAGCTCTGCCCAGTTATATTTTGAGTGCCTTCCAGTCTGGTCTGGGGGACTCATCTTCCGGCACTGTATCTGACAACGTTCTGCTGCGGTTCATACTGTTTTCACTGGCTCATTTTTTTATTCCTAGTCTGTCTTAGTCGGGAAGCTTTGCTGCAACCTGTCCACCATGGGTGACCCTGCAGGTATCTGAATATGGGAGGCATAGCTTCCGGCATCACAGCAACACACAAGTTCCACAGTAGGACAGACTCCTGCAATCTACTGTATGCAGCAAAGGCAAAAACTAGCCATCACACTCTCTCAGCAAGCCCAGAACACAGCCAGCACTGAAGGAAGGGCCGCCTGTCGTGTTTTCTAGCTGATTGTGACCAGCCTGGACTTCGAGGAGGATGTGCATCACATCTGTTTTGTTATCAGTACAGTTGAGGTGTTGCTGTGATGAGGAACACACAGGACGGCAGGAATACCTGATACAAACATACCCTTGGCTCCCCCCATCATTCTTGTAAAGTTATATTTTCTGTTTGGGGTTTCCTTCAAGTTGGTCCCTAAAACAAGCCTCCAGAAATGTGCACATGGGTGTGTGGAGAACACAAGTTCCTCAACACCTCTCCAAAGGTGACAAAACAGTTGTGCTGGTGCAGGTTCAGACTCGCATGGCCAGAAACATCCCAAAACAGGAAGAGACTTGCTCCAGGACACTGCCCCCCCATGGCAGGAGTAGAGCCCAGCCTTCCCCAAGGGCCACCCAGCGTGTGGGAACAGCCTCTGCGCTCCCAGGCCACAGGGACTCCGTTGTCTCTGGACACACACAAGCCTGCCTATCAGGGTAAGATGCTCCATCAGGATCCTTAAACTTCTGAGGACAGCATTATGGTCTGCCTGCTGCTGGTCCTTCTTGGCTTCCTTCTGGTAATGGGGTTGCTAAGTGCACACAAGGAACCAGCAGGAAAGATTGGGAAACACACCACCAGCTTCAAAATGTAAGAAAAAAAATATATGCTGTGCTTTTTTATAAGACATAAATTCAGAAGCCAAATTGTCTGAGGGAGAAAATGAGTCTTCAAATAAAAGCCTGCAGCAAATGAGAAAATGGTAAAAAGGAGGGAAAAGACTCAAATTTTGGAAGTAGCTAGTTTTTAAAAACACATTGCCTCTTCAAGCAAGGATAAGCAGTTTCCCACCAGTACCCTCCCCTCAGCTCTTCCTAGGGCCTCTGTTTTAGTCAGCTAGTGCTGCTCTAACAGAAATATCACAAAGTGGATGGCTTTAAGAAAGAAAAGTTTATTGTTAACACAATCCAGTAGGCTACAAGTCCAAATTCAAGAAGTCCACTCCAAAGGAAAGCTTTCCCCCTTGTTGGCTCTAGAGGAAGGTCCTTGTATCACATCAGTCTTTGTTCAGGGAGCATCTTTGTGCAGGAATCTCAGGTCTGAAGGATGCACATTACTCCCGGTGTTGCTTTCTTGATGGTGTGAGATTCCCAACTCTCTGCTTGCTTCTCTTTCCCTTTATCTCTTGTAGGATGAAAGGATAAAGGGTGGTGAAAGCTGTACTCCAGGGAAACTCCCCTACAGTGCAGCAAGAAAGTGCTCTTATGAAGGCTTTACAGTCCCACCCTAAACCTCTAACATACAGCGTAGGAAAATCACAAAATGGAGGACAATCATAAAATATTGGGAATCACGGCCCAGCTACATGGCTACCTTGTAGGGGCACGCAATTCAATCCATGACAGCCTCTAAGCCCAGGGAGGATGAGATGGGGTAGTCTGCATCTTTCTCAAGCATCCCTGTGGGACTCACTTGTCCTGGCCTTGTTCACCCCACAGAGGCCTCCTGGGCTCAGGCCAGAGTGAGGCTGGGGCAGAGACAAACTCTGGCTGGACAGTGAGTGGGCAGGACAGTGAGCGTGGGAGCTCCTTCGGAAGCGACCAGGGAGAGGTGGTCACTTTGGTTGCAATGGACACGGTGCTCATTGGGAGACAGCCACAGCAGGCACACAGGATGGCCAGCCTTAGGTTCGAGACAGCAACTTTGCTGTCGGAGAAGGTGACCCAACGCATAGACAACCTCCCTGTCCCTCTCTCAGCTGGAGCTCAGTTGACACATGGAAACCCCATGAGTGACAGACAGGCTTCACAAGGTCTTCCAAGGCTGTGACCTTTCTGAAGCAGAGTGCCAAGCTTTTTTCCCAAGGTATCTGATGATAGATTCAAACTGCCCACCTTGTGGTAAGTAGTTGAGCGTTTAATCATTTGCTTCTCCCAGGACTCCAAGAGAAGAACACCACTTCCCAAAACATCTGGAAGGCTTGTGTTGGGCTTCATATTCCATCTTCCGTCACCCCGTGTCTCAGAGCCTCTCTATAACTCTGGGCTTTAAACCTCACCCCCTCCAGGAAGCCTCTGTAGATCCTTCCCCCATCTGGCTCAACGAAGGACTTGAATCGCACTTACTTTGACAGACAGGGAGAGCTGGAGACTGGTAAGATGTCTCACGGGAAGAATCTGGAAGCACTACTGGAAGGAAGTACCATGTTCAATCCCTCCAGGAAGCTCGTTTTGTTAGGAGATCCTCAACACAGAGTAGGACAAGCCAAACACAAAACCAGCCAGCTACATCTCAGAGGACAGGAAAGAATCTGAGCAGCTCAGGACCAAGAAGGCTATGCTGCCTTCCTCTCCAAGGGTGCAGCAGCGTATTCAGAAATCTCGGTACCTCTCGGGATCAGCATCAGGAAGCAGAAGAGAAGGTGAAGTCCGGACTTGTGGGTTTAAACAAAAATGACTAATACAATCCATGAAGGGACTGAGTACACGTCGATAAATTATAACTGGATTAAGGTTTTTGTATCAAAAAACGGGGGCATTTCCCCTCACCTTTCGGCTATCATGAAAAGTACAGTGAACACCAATGTAGATGTGTTTGTTCGTGTCGCTGTTCTCAGGTCTCCTGAGTGCATACCTAAGAGCAGAACTGCTGGATCGTGTGGTAGCTCCATGCCCAATTTCTTGACGAACCACCAAACTGCTTTCCACTGTGGCTATACCATTTTACATTCCCTCCAGCAATGGACCAATGGACAAAGGTCAACTTTAGGTCATGAAACCTCATTTTCATAAACAAAGGAACACTTTTAAATTTGTTATTTAAAAATAACATGCTTCCAGAATACAATATTAAAAAAAAAAATCAACCTCAGAATATCCCCTATATTTATACAATTCCACTTCCAAAGTCTTCCTGATAGCGTGGACCATCCTGTATCATCTGATGGCCTGGCCTCTGCTTCTTCTCGGTACCCTTCCTCATCCTCCACCACTCCACTACTTGGCCATTGTTGGGACACTTCAAGTGCATTTTTGCCTCTGAGACGTCTGCATTTTCCAGAGACCCACTTGGTCTAACTCTTGGGCATCACTCAGGCCACTTAATTACCTTTTCAGAATAGAATAATATTCCACCCTCATCCCTGCCATTCCGTACCCCTTACCAGCCTTTATGTTTCTCCGTATTTCCCATTAGTTGATGTTATATTATGGATCCACTTGGATTTGGGCCAGTGTTCTCCACAAGGAAAAGATTTTATCTGCTTTGTTCACTGCTGTGTTCTCCGCACCTGGCAGTGCCTGGCAGACAGTAAGAGCTTCATTTGTTGAATTAATGAAGGAAAATAAAATCTGTGCAGTTCTGACTTTGGTCTGTGCTTCTCCGGGTGGTGCTGGTTCATTTCAGCAGAAAGCTGAGATCGCCCTCGGAGCCCGAAAGATATCTGATGGCATGTTTGATGCAAATGAAGCAAAACCTCCTGCTTTGGACTAATTATAAGAAACTGTTTATAATTAGCTCATAATTAAATTAATCAGCAAGCTGTTTGCTACCTCAGGAGTAAAGTCTAATTTCCCAAATGATTTTGGGACTGATGATAAGCTTACAAGAAATGAACAACTTCTAACTGTCAGCAAACGTTAAACAGATGACTGGTTTGGTTAAGATGCCAGTAGAACACATTAATGAAGCCTGTCTTTTTTAAAATATACATATTTCATTGTGCTTTAAGGGAAAGCTTACAATCCAAGAAAATTTGCCATATAAAACTCCCGTGCGCACACTGCTGTGTGACTCTAACTGCCCTCCTCCCGTAGGACAGCACATTCCCACTGTCCAGCCTGCATTTCCTATATCCATTCAGCCACCTCCTGTCCTCTGCCCCCTCAACTCGCCTCTGCATGGGAGCTGCTCAGCCAGCCTCCTGTGTATGTTTAAGGCAACAAGCACCTTCCTCACCAGCAGCACTCAGTGTCTCACACTCCCGTCCAATCTTTATCTGAAGAGTTGGCTTCAGTACTGGTTTCAGCTCTGGGCTAGCAGAGCGTCCAGGGGCTGCGTCCTCAGGGGACCCTCCGGTCTGACAGACCATCCAGTGTGGTCTTTTTTAATCTAATTCTAGTTCTGTGCACCCCTTCTCCTCCCACTGCGCCAGGGCCTCTACGCCACATTCCCTGTCAGGGCGACATCAGTGTGGCTAGGCACCATCGAGTTTTTCTGGCCTCACGCTGCTGTAGTCTCTGGATCACACGGCTCCTTGTGTCTCCAGGGCTCGTGTTTCCCTCAGGTCTTTGACTCCCTTTCTTCTCTTCTGCTCCAGGTGGGTTAGGACCACTTGGTGCTACTTAGATGGCCACTTACTAGCTTTTAAGACCCCAGACACCACTTAGCAAAGTGAGATTATGGCAACACAAGAATAAAAAGAGGTGCATCATGAGACCTCCACTAAAAGACCTCAATTGATGGTCCAGCGGTTTTGGGGTTCCTCTGAGAGCATGGCCCCCGGCCCTGATGCTGCCCTTTCCTATAAATTATAACAAAGGTCCACTCTTTGGACAGGAATGGATTGGAATTGGCAATGCAGAGTGACCACATATTGGAAGCACTTTGTGGTTCTATACATCTATAGGATATCATCTTGCTGACCTCTGGCTGGAGGAAGGGGAGTGGACGGAGAGGAGGGGAAAGGAGACTGTTGGGAGGATGAGACATGTATGGAGCAGAGAGGAATAGTGTGCAATCACTGGACAGGGAGAGCAGTGGAAGCTGCATATAGGTGGGCATGTAAATTTATACATGAATGTACATTTTCACTCAGTTATGTTAAATAAAAATTTAAAAAAAGAGAGAAAAAAAAAGTGAGATGTAGAACATTTTCTTAAAAGTTATGCCAGTGGACCTAGATGTCCCCTGAAACCATGATATCCAGAGCCCTGCCCCCGCTACTCTGTCCTTCAAAATGTTGGATTGTATTTAGGAAACCTTTTAGCTGTGTTCACTTCCCTTCCACCACGTGCTGTCACTCACCTCGCCTAACCCCCCTATTCCCGTCTACCACCTAATCTGTGAATGCCCCTCTCCCTCACTCCCCACCCCTGTAAACATCAAAGAGTATTTTCTTTGGGGCTTAAACCTTAAGTCCTTATAATAGTGGTCTCATACAGTATTTGTCCTTTCACAATGCTAATTTCACTTATCGAAATGTCTCTCCCGAGGACTCCAAGTTAAGAGATGAAAATTGTATTTTTAGCCTGTTGGCATGGCTCAGCCAGATTTCTTACTGCAACTATTTGTACAATCAAACGCAGTCTTTGCGGTGGTCGTTGGTTGCTGTCGGGTCCATCCCCACTGGCAGTGACACCGTCACCCCTGTGCTCAGAGCAGAGCTGCTCCCCAGGGTTTTCAAGGCAGTGACCCTCATGAGGCAGACCTCCAGGTCCATCTTCTGAGGCGTCTCTGGGTGGGATCCAACACCAACGTTTCGACTTACTCCTTGCACCATCCAAGTTTCCTCTTCACATCACCATAGTAAACAAGCCTCAGTTCACTTCCAGACTTCTGGCCCAGGGAGAGTTTACACAGAGGAAAGGCAGGTCACATAACTGGAGTTAAGCCAGGTGAAACCACTATTTCTTACCGGTGACATGAAGACACCTGCAGGTGATCAGTGTGACCCTGACGCAGAGGGGAGCCCAGGTGAGGAGCTCAGACCGCCCGTGCTTGCTCAGCTCCGCTCACTCGGAGGCACCCTCTACATCCAGGATTCAACAGCAAGCTCGTTTTTCAGTTAACCCAGGACAGTAACCGCATGATGACCCACATCTCTGCCTAAACTGCCAGATTAGAACCTGTGAGAAACTAAACATCCCATTTTCCGAAAAGATCTTGCCTACTTAATTGTAAAAAATATATTTGCAACATTTCTACCTTCAATTTCATAAAGATAAGCTAACTGACTGCCAGTGGCAATATCAAAATATCTTCGTAGTTTAGATAGGTGTTCATAGATTGGATAGTAGACAGGGATCAGGTTAGGTGAGGCGAGTGAGGGCATGCAGCCGAAGGGAGGTGAGCATGGCTGAAAGGTTTCCTTAATACAGAGCAACATTCTGAAGGACGGGTAGGAGGAGCAGGGCTCTGGAGACCACGGTTTCAGGAGACATCCAGGTGCACGCATATAACTAAATTTTATTTTAAGGAAACGTTCCATATACCATTTTGGTGAGTGGTGTCTGGGGTCTTAAAATGTCTTTCATTGTATTTTTATCTAAAGAGGCCTCTTAAGTGTTTGCTTTGGCCATTAACTTTCTTACCTTATTTATTCATATGCTTCCCAGCTTTTCTTACCATCTGAAATTACATTATTTGTGTGTGTTGACTCATATTGTTGTCATTTTGTAGATACGGAAACTGAGGCTCAGAAGCTGGTGACTTGCATAGGGCCACACAGTTTGTCAGTGGCCCTCCGGCTCAGGAGCCTACAGAAGGCTGAGTGTGGCTGGGGCAGCATTCGGCCAGGCAAGGCGAGGAGCACACGCTTGCTGAGCACACCGTCCCTGTCACAGTGACCGGGGGGCGAGAGATGTGCTGGGATTAAGGGAGGGGGGGGTGCTCACTCCAGTTCATCAAAACTGGTCCCCTTAACAAAAAGACATCAAACCCACTGCTACTAAGTCATTCTGACTCATAGACACCCTAGAGGACTGCCCCATAGAGTTTTCAATGAGTGCCTGGTGGATCTGAACTGCTGACCTTTTGGTTAGCAGCCATAGCAGTTCACCACTAGGGCACCAGGCTTCCATAAGTACTCTTAGCCCTTAGCAAAACGAAACCCTTAGACCTGCCCATTCCATTCTGAAACTGCATGATCCAGCTGGCCGTCTCTGCTTCCACCCGGAAGCATCAGAGAGTATTGAGGTGAATTTACAGCAAGCAAAGGCCCAGATGCCACCTCAGTAAAGCTAGTAGGCCCAGTGAGGGCTCCAGCAGAGGATTGCCACTCTGGAAGAAAGGTTCTATTTAAGTCTCTTCTTACTTCACGAAATGCAAAGCAAACTGCATCACCTCTGGGGCCTGGTGCTCCCTGTGTCCCGACACAAGGAACCTGCAGAGAAAGTGCAACCCTGTCCTGGGGTTGCAGGTGAATGCTCCCAGTGAGGTTGTCAGTGTCCTACATTCTCATTAGAACATGAACGCCCTCAGCTGCAGTGTAAGGAAGTGACCACGTGGCTCGCTGCCAGCTTGGTTCCACCCTTCTGTGGCCCCTGGAGGCTTCTGAGTCTCAGAACTGAGGTGCCTGGGCCAGTGAACCCAGGTGCTGAGATCCAGGCTCATCTTCTGAAGTCACCCAAGGAGGGCTCCATGCTCCTCCTGAGTCAACTGCAGCTGGAGGAGGCCAAAGGAAGCTCCCTGGGAATAAGCATCTGATCTCACTCCTTGTGGTGTCAGGACACAGGGGTCAGCGCTCTAAGAGCAGAGGTAAAGGGGAGCTGAGAAAGACACAGAGGGCCAGACAGAGGTGAGTGGGTGGGCCCGGGGTGGAGTCAGCCACAAGGAGCCTACAACAAAGACCACGCAGTTCCAGGAAAGATTCAGGAGGTGGGGTCCAGACGGATCCCAGGAGTGGCCACAGAGGTCCCCAGTTGTTGACAGTGTGACTATCACTGACCCCACGAGGAGGACACAGAGGCCCAAGGTTGTTGGTAGGACACCATGACCAACCCCGTGAGAGAGGACAGAGGTCCGCCGCTGTCAACAGGACATTGTACCTGAGCCCACGCATGGGGAGGCAGGGTAAGGGCACCACACTCGTTCAATCACTCATAAATTTAATTTCATCTTCACACTGTTTTTTACAAAGTCACTATTGCCCTTGCCATAAAAGGTACACGAAATGATTTATGTGTGCCTAGTCCTAGTGGCACAGTGCTTAAGAGTTTGGCTGCCAACCAAAAGATCAGCAATTTCAAATCCACCAGCTGCTCTTGGAAACCTATGGGGTAGTTTCAGACTTGTCACATAGGGTCGCTATGAGTAGGAATAGAGTGGCAACAAATTTGGTGTGGTTTTCTGCAGTGACAATCTGAGTTGAGTGTTTCCTTCTTACTCGGACATTACAATAAATAGTTAGGATACACGCACGCATACAATACATACACAAGATACATAGACAGACAAGATTTGTGTACACATCCTACGTGTGTTGTATATATTAAGGTTCAACTACATCTACAGTGAGGTGCATACAATGTATATGAGCTATAGACACAACACACCTGTGGTTATAAGTATTTAGTGGATAGAGATTTAAGGACAGAGGTGGCAAGAGAGATTGAATGCAACAAGAAGGAGCCAGAGGCTGGAAGAAAGAGAGAAACAGGCAGACTTACAGAGCTCTCAGTGCAGGAAGACAGCAAGTCTTGTTTGTTTTGAGGAGGGTGACGCCCTTTGGGTTTGGAATGCCGTGTGGTGAAAACAGTGTCCATGGGTCTGGATTATGTCTGGGTTATCCGCACCCTCCAATCTTATCACAACAGGATTTGCCAGTGGACCATGTCCACCATGACAAAGACGTGAAAAGATGCGCATTCCTTCACACACACCTTCACAGAGGGACCTCTAGGGCACATGGGCCACTTCTGTCTTTGCAGATCCACCCCCTGTCACTGGGCCTCCAGGCCTTCACCCATGACGAGTTTACTCTCAGGAAGAAAGGAAAGGAGCTTGACACCTTTAGCAATCTGGCAGAACTGCATGTCCAGATATCTTTCCTTTTTCAAAAATTTCAATCTGTTTCTTGAATTATTAAGTTTTTGAGCTCATCAGTGATCTTTTTTTTAACTTCATTGTGTTTTAGCTGGAGGTTTACAGTGTAAATTAGTTCCTCATTCAAATGTGTGTACACCAGTTGTTTTGTGACATTCCCTGTATCCAGGTAGGTTTTCTTCAGCATTGCTGTTTTCTATCTTTATTACCCAAAGCTGCACTTGACCACAGAGGCAGGGCCTTCCATGGTGTGTCATCCTGCTTCAGGATGTCACTCTTTGTTGACACCGAGGGGGTACAGGTTAACCTCGTGCTTTGCCAGACACCAGGCACTTAGCGAAGAGTCCCAGCTGCTGGCGGACAGCTGCGTTCAGTCTCAGAGACTGCAGTGCCATCCTGCTCTTCGGTGTGGTTCACTTGAAATGGTAAATACTGGAGGGTGTTAGATTAGATTTTCCTGAAATTCAAACCTTCATCTGTGTACGTAAATGTCATCTAATTCTTAACAAAAGCATTCAACTGAAATCACTAAGAATCTTGGGTTTCAGACGGAAATGACGAATGGAGATCATTTGTGTCAGTGATAACGATTGTTGGAACTATTCAGTTTTCTTTTGCTTTTTAAGAACTCTAAGGCTTAGCAGATAAGGCCTAAATAGCTACATAAAATAGAAATCTGGAAAAGGGGTCAAGATATTGCAAAGAAACTAAATTCCCAGGTTAGCAATTTTAGGGAAATTATAACGAAGCAAGGTTAAAAGACTATTGATTGATTTTCATAAACTGTCCAAAATCAGGATACCCCGGTGGGGTAGTGGTTCAGTGCTACGGCTGCTAACCAAAATGTCAACAATTCAAACCCACTGGACACTCCTTTGGAAAGGAGTTCTGCTCTGTCCTGTAGGGTCACTATGACTTAGGATTGACTCAACAGCAATGGGTTTGGGTTTGGGATTTTGGGTCCAAAATCATAAAAACTTATTACTTTGTAGTCCCTAAGGGTATCCTAAAGTAATCCAATGAAAATGTCTATCCATTATCACTGCAGACATTCCTTTTTGGTCTGATTTACCCTTCCATTTGTTTTCTCTGACTCACAAGGACACGAAATCATTTATACAGAGAGAATGTGTGATCCCACACTGTCTTCTGAGAAACCCCTCAGGAATACACAGCGGAATCGAATGTCTTCCAACTATTTCTGTACCCCAGAATCAATCTACTTACTCTTTGATTTATTTGGATAGCATTTACTAACTGCTAACATGGAACCCCGGTGGCATAATGGTTAAGTGCTACAGCTGCTAATCAAAAGGTCAGCAGTTCAGATCTACCAGGTGCTCCTTGAAAACTCTATGAGGCAGTTCTACTCTGTCATATAGGGTCACTGTGAGTCAGGATCAACTCAGCGGCACTAGGTTTGGTTTGGGGTTTGGAACTACTAATGAAATACTACGTGATTTAAAGTCAGGAAAGGTGTGCATGAGGGTTGTATCCTTTCACCAGAACTGTTCAATCTGTATGCTGAGCAAGCAATCCAAGAAGCTGAGGACTGACAATTAAGTTCATGAACTCATTGTAGAGAAAGTTCTCCATAGCGCATTCCTGAATAGCACTGTGCTCACATTTGCAACACTCCCCTCGAGAAGCCGTGCACCCAAGCCAGTGCCTAGTCCACCCTTCAAAGCAATCTTGGAACTCTTTTTCTAGAATGGCCATCAGAGCTGATGCTGTATGACCCTTGATGTCCTGAATGTCATCCAAATGTCTTCCTTTCAATATTTCCTTTATCTTCAGGTACCGAAAAGTCACTGGGGGCCAGATCAGGTGAGTACCAAGGGTATTCCTATACAGCTATTTGTTTCCTGTCTAAAAACTCCCTCATAGACAACTGTACAGTTAAGTTTGTGAACTTTGCCACCGCATCACAATGTACAATGGCCTTTCCAGAGAGAGTTCCAAAATTACTTTGAAGGGTGGACTAGACACTGGCATCAGTGCATAGCTTCCCAATGGGAGTCCTTTGAAGGTGATCGTAGTGATACTCAGCAGTGAGGTCTGTAGTGCTTAGAACAATTAAGTTCATGGATATGATTGTCAGACCTCATATGTCACAGAGTTGGCAACCAGAGTCACAAAACAATATGTGTATTGTTTAATGAGAAACTAATTTGCTTGGTAAGCTCTCACCTAAAGCACAATAAGAATATATACATGTATATATATTTGTGTGTGTGTATATTTTCTTAAATAAAAAGGAAGCCAGGAATAGCAGCAGTCACTACAGAAACGCAGATGAGAACCACAGTGAGACACCACCTCACAGCTGCTGAGACAGCTGTCATAAAAAACACAGACAATAACAAGTGTTGGCAAAATGTGGAGAACTGGGACCCACGTACCTCGCTGGAGTGTGTGTAAAAAAAGTACGGTGGCTCCTCAGAAAATTAAATAAAGAATTACAACACAACACAGAAACTCCACCTTTAGGTACAGATCCAAAAGAAAACAAAGTTCATGCCAAACATAGCAGATGAGTGATCACAGCAGTGTTCTTCGTAATAGCAAAAAATCAGAGAAAAAACACTGTCCATTAAAACTGAGGAACGGATACACGTAATGTGATATAGCCATATAATGAAGTATTACTTGTCAATAAAAAGAGAGAAGTACTGAAGCCTGCTACGACGCGGGTGAACCCTGAAAACAAACCAAACTCAGGAAGCCAGACCCAAAAGGCCACATAGTGTATGAGTCTGCGTACGTAACACGTCAGGGCAGGCAAAGCCATGGAGACAGAATGTAGAAGAGCGGCTGTCAGGGGCAGGGGAAGAGGCAACGGGGGTGACCCCTAACGGAATGGGGGGTGACCAACATCATCCGGAGTCCGACAACGGTGACGGCTGCACAAGCTGGAAAATATACTCAAACCTACGAAGCTGCATCCTTTAGAGCACGTTTCACGGCAGCTAGGAAGGGAGAAGCAAAGGGGGACAATGGGTAGCCTGATGCAAAATGAACCCAGAGCAAGACAGGAGCCAGGTCCCGCAGGGCCTGGTCCCTTAAGGGGGGTGGTCTTTGTGCGAAAAGTGATGGAGTCTTTTAAAGGAAAGGGACATAGGGTTAAATTTGTGATAGAACCTGTCACTAGGGCTGTATTGTGGACAATGGGCTAGAGAGAGCACAAGCCAGTGCTAGGCAGCCAGGTCACACTTCGTAGGAGTCCAGGCGTGAGAAGTTGGCACCTTGTCACCGGATAAAGGAAGCAGAGAGGCACAGAAGAGGAGAGACATTAAACCATTAGCAACTAAAAAAAAAAAAATGCCATCGAGTTCATTCCTACTTAGTGACACTACAGCATAGAGTACAAGTGCCCCACAGAGTCTCCAAAGAGCAGCCGGCAGATTGGCACAGCCAACCTTTTGGTTAGCAGATGGGGCACCCAACCACTGTGACACCAGGCTTTCCCTTAGGAAGTCAGGTCTATACAATTTGATGGCTATAAGAGAGTGGTGTTTCGGAGGACTCCCAGCTTTCAATCTGTGCAACAGAATCCACTGTAATGTCATCTGCTGAGAAAACGCAAGAAGACTGTGCCATGGCCGGAGGACAAGGAGTCTGATGTCACACTGAACTGTTGGTGTCCTCGAGGTGCCAAGTAGACAGATCCAAGGAAACCCAAAGCCAGTCCAGCTGCACAGAGTCAGCTCTGCCTCACCGTGGTGTTCACAGTTGTCAACTTTCAGAGGCGTTTCACCGGCTTTCTTCAGAGGCACCCCGGCACCCCTTCCTGGTTAGTAGCCAAGCTCCTCACCATTGATTCCACCCAGAGACCTTGCGATGGCCAGTGAACGGGTGGCTACACAGGGCTGAGGCTCAGAGAGGTCAAGGCTGCAGCCAGGTGTCCAGAGACCCCTGAGGCAGGAACTGAAGCCACAGCACAGATGAGAAAAAGAGACAGTGTAGGGCCGAGACTTGAGGAAATCTGGTGTCTGTTGGTCAGCAGAAGAGAACAAGTCAGCAAATGGGGCAGCAAGACTCCTAGAAAGGAAGGCGGGAAGCTAGAGTGTGGTGTCACAGGAGTAAAGGCAGGCACTGTTTCAAGAAGGAAGACGTGGTAGTGTCCTCAGTCTGTCAGTCTTTCAGAACCTGCTCCAACCCAGCAAGAAATATTGGATTAAATAAAGTTTTGTTTACTGGAGGACCCCTCAGATTTTTTAACCTGTTAATGTACGAGACCTGATAATTAAGTTCATGAACTCATTCTAGAAAAAGTGACACATACCTCATTGCTGAACACCACTATGGTCACCTTCAAAGTCCTCCCCCTTGGGATGCTGTGCGCCGACACCAGTGCATAGTCCACCCTTCAAAGTAATTTTGGAACTCTTTCCGGAATGGCCATCAGAGCTGTCACATTACCCTTGATGTCCTGAATGTCATCACAATGTCTTCCTTTCAGTATTTCCTTTGTCTTGGGGTTAAAAAAAAAATTCATTGGGGACCAGGTCAGGTGAGCAGGGAGGGCGTTCCAGTGCAGTTATTTGTTTGCTGGCTGAAAACTCCTCTCAGACGGTGCCGTGGGAGCTGGTGCATTGTCATGATACTGGATACATGGATTGTTGGCAAAAAGCTGAGGTGTTTTCATCTAACTTTTTCACGCAGCCTTTGAGAAACTCCCATATAGTAAATTTGGTTAACTGTCCAAATGACACAAATTTTTACAATGTTTTCATCAGTTCTTCTCATTACTGACCTCCCTGGCCTCTCTTCATCAGTGACACTTTCTCTCCCCTCAGAAAAATGTTTAATCCCTGTGTACGCTGCCATTGTCTTCATGGCATTACCCCATAAACGTGGACTAATATGTCCCTGATTTCATTTCCACTCGTGCCAAGTTTAACAAGAAATTGAATGTTCGTTGCTCTAATTCAAATTCCAGCATTCTCACAATGGCACACAAAAACACGCAACAATAATAATGAACGTCACTCAGCAAGACATCGCCAGATGTCAACACAAACACAGCAGTGAGACACTGATGCACCAAGATTGTGAAACCTCACCGGGTTGTTTGTACAGGACTGCCAACATCAGCACATGGTGGCAAGTCTGTGAATTCAACTGTCAGACCTCATATACTATGGCTCTCCTGTGGGTGACAATATATCCCAGACTCGCCTAGCCAATTCTTTCTTGGAGGGAAAACCATCACTATGGTCTGAGATACTGTTTGTGGGACACCGTTGGTAGTTGTCAGCCTACCTTGCAGAAGCAAACTTCATCTTCCCCCTGGACTAGCAGATTTCAAAAAAAAGGCCACATGTCATCTTGCCTCATCTCTCTTTGTCCTCTGTGATACCATCACGTAACCCTGTCAGACACTTCAGACCTGACAGAGTGGCCACGGTGACTAGAGATAATACACCCCAGCAAAGTGGGGGGAACGCTGATGGGCAGAATATCGTCTTTGGCTTTTCTCACCCCGAGCGGTAAAGCCCCCAAGAAAATCACTGCTTGATGATAGGAGGGGCGTCCCCATCAAAGCCTGGTCCCTGGCTCTTCCCTTGCTGCCCTGTGCCCACAGTCATGCCTCCTCAACGGAATGCCTCTGCAATGCAAACCGCCTCCCACCCCTAGCAAGCCCCACTTCCTACCTACTGGAGGGCAATGCCTTCCCCCAAGCCTGAGGACAGTGGTGGAATGGGGTTCAGATGACAGCTGATGATAGCTTTAAAGCTCTGAGACTACAAAGCAGTGCAGAGTGGGACTAAGCACTCCCCAACACACCCAAACCCATTGCTGTTGAGTCCATCCCAACTCACAGCAACCCTATAGGCCAGAGTAGAACTGCTCCACAGAGTTTCCAAGGTGAGTCTCGTCTGGCATTCCATGTCTGCTGTTCAGCAGACAGCTGTAAGAACACACCTCACACACATCTACACATCCCAAGGACCCACATTAATTCTTAGAGATAGTACGTCTCACAAGGATGACGTCATGGAATGAATTGTGTCCCCCCAAAAATGTGTGTAGCAATTTGGCTAGGCATGGTTCCCAGTATCATGTGATTGTCCTCCATTTTCTGATTTTCCTGTGCTATAAATCCTGATCTCTGCCTGCAGTTAATAGATTGGATTATGTCAAAGAGGGCAATGGTGGGGAAGTAACACCATTACTAAGGGAGTTTATCCCACAAGAGATAAAAGGAAAGGGAAGCAAGCAGAGAGTGAGGGACCTCATAGCATCAAGAAAGCAGCACCAACAGCAGAGTGCATCCTTCAGATCTGAGGTTCCTGCACTGAGATGCTCTCAGACCAAAGAAAGACTGACGCGACACAAGGACCCTCCTCCAGAGCCGACAGAGAGAGCACGTTCCCCTGGAGGCAGCATCTTGAATTCAGATTTGCAGCTTGCTGGACTATGTGAAAAGAAATTTTTCTTTGTTAAAGAAATCCACTCATTGTATTTCTGTTAGAGCAGCACCAGATGACTAAGACAGAGGGGAAAATATTTTCCTAACTTCCTCCACGTCTGGCAAGATCAGCCGTCTCCCACTGGAATCCGCATTTCACGTTATTAGGAAGAGTACTGAGCACTTCTTTTGTTCTTTGCACCAAACCTGTCTCAAATTGTGCCTCCACTCCTCAGTCAAGAACAAGAAACAGTCCCATTGTTGAGCTATATGTCTCTCAATAATTACTCAAAGACTTTACTACAGGAGACCTCATCGAATTTTTCTTAGGATGGGAGAGAGAGTTTGTTTGATTCTGCTAGGAAAAGATGTCTTTGTTCCCCTAGGAAAGCATTCGGAACTGGGAGTTCCAGTCAAAGTCTCTTTGAGTCTTAAATGCATCAAACAAAGCTAAAATCACACATGTAATTTTCATGCATCATAGAGTTTCCTAAGGAGATCAGAAGCCCTAGTAGCATTGTGGTTAAGTGCTATGCCTGCTAGCCAAAGGGCTGGCAGTTCAAATCTGCAAGGTGCTCCCTGGGAACTCTATGAGGGAGTTCTACTCTGACCTCTAGGGTCACGACGAGTCAGAATTGACTCCACAGCTTTGGGAGCACTCTGCAACTCCTTAGAGATTACTATAGGCTCCGTGTGCCATTTTTAAGACTGTTAGTGACTCAAGGAAATCACACAGTTGGTCCCCGTGAGGAAGCCTGTGACACCGGCGCTGACCAGTGTCTTTGGTTGGGTGGGAATCACAGCAAGTCAGGGTTGGACATCAGCTGTTTGACAGTCATCGTGATAGTTAATTGGTATTTATATATGTCACTGCTTATTAAAATGGAAGAATACTCGATTTAATAAATACAATTTGGGAGAAAAAATCTTTCAAAATTTGCAAATCACGGGGCAGATGGATAGTGAGACTTTGCCATCAGCAGTGTCGGAGACCGCTGCGTCTCCAGCTTCCACGGCGTCCAGCCTGTCCGTGGAAACAACACGTGCCACAAAGCAGCTACGTTCTGGCTTAGTAGTTATAGAAGTAGGCAGTCTTAGGCTGACAAATTTTTGTTTTGTTTTGGTTTTGTATTTGTGTTTACAGTTGAAACCATTTCTTCCCTTGTATCTTCAAGGTTATAATTATTAGGTGTTGCAGTTTAAAGCCATGAGGGCTCATCTATTGTCTGGTTTTGAGAAAACATGCTATCTCTGTTGATGACTATGATATTATTAATCAGCTAATTATCATCATTGGAAAAAAATGTGTCCCAGTAGTTATAAACACACCTTCTCAAAACAAAGTAATTTACAGTCTTAGTATGTGTATGTTATTTTCAGATAAGATGTACGAGTGTTTCTATGTGTCACTGCACAACTCCAGGCAATGGCACAAATAAACCTAGGAGTCCACAAGAATTGTGTGTCACCTTGTTGACGTCTGTTGCTTTTGTGACAGTCCCTCTATGCTCAGCAGAAGGTATTTGTCTGTCAGCAGTGGTCAGCTAAATGATGAGCTGACACAGCCCTTCACTCTACGGGTCACTGGTAGAACAGACAGGTTCAAACACACAAGACGTTGGCTCTGACTCTTCCTGAATGCCTTTCCTACTTCATTAAGCTTTAAGCTTAGCTGTTTGTGTAGAAAAACAACACATTGGCAATCAGAAATAGAAACCCACTGCCTAAATGCAGCAGATCAATCTATGCAGGAATAATCTAACTGACTGATTCTCAGGAAAAGCGAAGACAATTCAACTGTCTTATTTTGAAGAAGGTTTATCCAGCCAGCCATATAATTATGGAACAGCAGTAATACCCAAATGTACTCACAGCATCTGCTTTCCCTCCCTATATCACACCCACGAATGTAGGAGATACCAGTCACAAGTCATCAAAGCAAACAACCAAAAAACTCTCTGCCACTGAGTCACTTCAGACTTATAGAGACACTATAGGACAGAATAGAACTGCTCCATAGAGTTTCCATGGAGCACCTGTTGGATTCAAACTGCCAACCTTTTGGTTACCAGACATAGTACTTAATAGCTATGCCAGCTGACCAACAGAACATATTTGGCATCTTTTCCACACATCTTATGTGACAAGTATCTGAGTCAGTGCTATGATGTCGGATTTCACTGAGAATGTTTGAAGAGACCAGCAAGGAGGAAAAGCAGTTAAGAAGGTAATTTGAAGCATGACTTGGTATAAGATAGGGGAATTCCAAAGACAGTATTAAACTGAAATTCTTATTAAATGTGATTGGCTATCTTCTTCCCACAGAGCAAATGTTAAATATTAGACCACCTCTGAGTTCTGTCAGACCATAGGCTCCATCTCCCTGGTTTGTGACTTCACACCAAGTGCCTGGCACTCATACCGAAAACCAAATCAAATCCATTGCGTCAAGTCAATTCCAACTCAAAACAATCCCACGGGACAACATAGGACCACTCACAGGGGGTCCAGGGAGCAGCTGATTGGCAGCCAAGTGCTTAACTACTGTGCCACTGAGTCTCCTGGAACTTAGTAGAATTTGAAAGAGCCTTAGACAATCTCCAGAGAGAACACTGCATTTTACAAAAGAAAAAATCGAAACCCAAAGGAGTGAGGTGATTTTCCAGAGTCACAGTTTCTGGCAGTCCGCTGCGGTGCTCCCGCTGCACCTGGCCGGGCTCCGTGGAGAAGATTCGACCCTTCCCTCAAGTCTCAGAGAAAGGAACTACCACCGAGTAGATGCTGATTTGTGACAACCTCACATGTGTCAGAGGAGAGCTGTGCCCCACAGGGTCTCCAGTGGCTGGTATTTCGGAAATGGACTGCCTCTGGGTGGACTCCAGCCTTCAAGCTTTCAGTCAGCAGCCCAGCCCATTAACCATTTCACCACTAAAGACTCCGAAAGGAAGGTCGCTGTGAGCTACTATCTAGCCGGCTCCAGCTCACAGCCCAGCGACCTGCTGTGTGACGGAAGAAAACACTGAGCAGTCCTGCGCCGTCTTCACAGTCGTTGGCATGCCTCGCCCTTCCGTCGCAGCTGCTCTGTCAATCTGTCTCACTGAGGGTGTCCTTCATTTTTGCTGACCCTCCACTTTACCAAACATGATGTCTTCTTCTAGCAGCTGGTCTTTCCTGATGGCATGTCCAAAGTAAGCAAGCCGAAGTCTCCCCATCCTCGCTCCTAAAATGGATCTGTTCTCTGGCAGTCCACAGTGAGTTCAGTTGTTGTGGTTTGTTGCTGTTGAGTCAGTTCCAACTTATGGCGACGCCATGTGTGCAGAGTAGAACTGCCCCACAGGGTTTTCAAGGCTGCGACCTTTCAGAAGCAGGGTGTCTTCAGAGGCACCTCTGGAGGGTTCAAACCACGAGCCTTTAGGTGGTAGTGCAGCACCTAACCATTTGCACCACCCACGGGCCCTATTCTTTGCCAACACCCCAAGGCAGATGTCTCAGTTCGCCTTCAGTCTTCTTTTGTCATGGTCCGGCTTTCACACGCCTATTGGATAACGCAAAAGACTGTAACTTGGGTCAGGTGCACCTTAGTCACCAGGGTGACATTTTTATTTTGCAGCAGATTTGTCCAACATGTGATGCGTTTTAATTTATTGACTGCTGCTTCCATTGACCTCGATTATCAGTCCAAATAGCATGAAATCCCTTGACAACTTCAGTTTCTTTCCCATCTGCGGTGTTGTTTACTGGTCCAATTGTGAGGGGTTTTGTGTTACGTTGGGTGTAACCCACACTTAAGGCTGTAGTCTTCACCTTTGTTGGTAAGTGCTTCAAGTCGGCCTCACTTTATGCAAACAAGGAAGGGAGTTATTCTGTTATTCCACGCTTCTCTTTCCTGTGAAAACCTAGCGGAGTCATGGTTAAGAACTACAGCGGCTAACCAACAGGTCAGCAGCTCAGCTCCACCAGTTGCTCCTTGGAAACTCCATGGGACAGCTCTGTTCTGCCCTATAAGGTTGCTATGAGTTGGAACAGACTTGCCAGAGAAGGGCTTGATTTGGAGTTTTATTGCCTGTAGAAGGAACAGAGTTAAAAGTGGCCGTGTGTAATCTGAGATGTGCTTGAATCTTACTCACATCCCCATGCTACTCAGAGAGGCTCCTCTGCACTCAGATTGTCCCAATTTATGCTTCTCTTGAAGTGATAGTATTTGCTGATGAAAGCTGAGGGATAGGCCCAGGGTGATCCTGCTGGCCCAAAATAAAAAGAAACAGTGTAAAGATGGGAGAATTTTAAAGTCCATTTTGGTGAAATAGAAAATATAATTGAAAGCCAAGGATATATTTAGACAGAAAAGATCCAGTCTCAGTGCCTAGTTTCCATGGTATTGAAATGTAAGCTAAAATCCTTATTGTAAAAAGGGAGACAGTTCCTTTCTCATTTTGAATATGCTTGAGGGGCAATGGCATTAGCGTGTTTTGTCATCAAACAAAATTGAAGAATATTACCCTTTGTAAAGGGCTTGGGGTGTAAGAATGCTATTTTACAAACTCAAAATTTATTGTTCTGAGACATACACCAATGTGTAAGTTCTACAGATGGCAGGAAGAGGCTTAACAGGTTATTGTTGCGTGAGAGCCAAACAGACATGTCCCCAAATCCCAGGAGCTACACTTCAGCCTTTCTAGACAATGCAAGTTCACTCATTGCTGTGAAGCACCCAGCAGTGTGTGGCCCTGGATGAGCACCGTTCAGACCAGCTAGAACACACAGCCTGATCCTGCAGGCCCTTCAAATCAAGGAGAAAGCCAATCTCACTAAGTCAAGAGACATAAGAGTGGTTAAACACACATGAACCCCAGAAATTAACACCTGGGCCCCGCTAGCTCCTGTATGTGCACAGCACAAATGTTGGCTTCACAGGGCAGTGGTGTGGGGAGGGAGAAAAGTTCTGACATTTGCTTGGGCCAACAACTTGGAGCCTGAAAGAACGTATAACCTGTTGCCAGTATTATCCGGGACAGCATCACAATAGTACTGGGAATTCCAGAAGATCCTCACTGCAATGATTTCTGACAAGCTTGGGAAGTGAGAGTACCATAAACACAGAAAACAGCAGCCGGGGGGGATGCTCAGTGGTGACACTGAGATGATTTGACAGAAGGTTACTGGGCAGATTTGCTTGAAAGGCCTGAGGGGTGCAGGCATTTGAGGGGAAGCAGAAAGAGAGAAGCAGAGCAGCCATACATAGATAGGACCAGGGTTCCCCATGCAAAGGACACTCCAGGACCCCTTGTCAGTCTGCTTATGCCTGGGAGAATCTGAAAGTCTTTTTCCTACTCTATGCTTGGTGCTTGCCTAGGTGGTAAGACTTTGGAGGCAAGATCAATAATCTCCCGTTCCATTTATAAGTATGCAGGGATGCGGACAGGAGAAAACAGGAATCTCAGACACCTGTGTTGACCCCCTGGAAGCCCCCCAAAAAATCAAACCACCAGGCTCAAGGATTACAAGATCTGAGTAGAATAGCTATTCAAGATCCAAGGATGGTCTAAGGGTCAGGTTACTTGTCACCTATAGAAATCACTGGCCCCTTATCCTAGTGGCCAACACCATGATGACTCCACTAATCTCTGAATCAGCTTTTCTCTGAGCCCTTAATTATCCTTCCTCTTCCAATAGCCTGATTTTCTCCAGATGTCCCAGTTCATTTTCCTGAGAAGCACCACGCATGACCTCCACGAGACATTAGCCAATCACAACCAGTGCAGCCGTGTTGTGCTCTTGGTGTCCATCCTCTCCTTACAACAGAATTACTGTGAACCCTTGTCAAATGTGGCTCCAAAACAACTCCAGGTTGTGTCTCTCCCATTCTTATTATCCTCTCATTGCCCTGGGTGGCTGGATCCTCTTCTACGACCCCTGCTTTTCCTCTCTATGAAGATAGTAAGGCCTTTACTGCACCATAATTCACAGATTGAATTTCTCATATGGCAACAAACTGGATAACCTGGATGAAATCGACAAATCCTTACAGGCACACAACCTACGCAACATGGACTCCCGCTCACCAAGGGTGACTTGACTACAGCCACTGCTGAGTGTGCAATCTGCCAGCCACAGAGACCAACACTGTGTCCTCGATATGGCACTGTTCCTCAAAGTGATAAGCTGGCAACCCAGCAGCAAGTTGATGACACTGGACCACTTCCATCATAGAAAGGAAAGTGTTTCGTCCTTTCTGGAATACTTACTCTGGATACGGATTTGCCTTCCTGGTACAACATGCTTCTGCCAAAACTACCATCCGTGGACTTGCAGAATGCCTTATCCACCATCATGGTATCCCACACAGCATTGCCTCTGATCAAGGGACTTACTTCACAGCAAATGAACTGCAGCAGTGGGCCCATGCTCACGGAATTCTCTGGTCTTACCACGTTCACAGTCATCCTGAAGTAGCTGGCTGGATAGAACGATGGAATGGTCTCATGAAGACACAATTATGCTGCCTGCTAGGTGGCAATGCCTTGCAGAGTTGGGAATATGTTCTCCAGGAGGCTGTATATGCTCTAAACCACAGTCCAATATATGGACTCCCATAGCCAAGATTCGTGAGTCCAGGAATCATGGGGTGGATACAGGAGTGGCACCACTCACTGTTAACCCTAGTGACCTATTTGCAAGATTTTTGCTTCCTGTCCTCATGAACTTATGCTCTGCAGGTCTAAATGTCTTAGTTTCAAAGGGAGGAATGCTGCCACCTGGAAATACATCAACAATTACACTGAACTGGAAGCTAAAACTACCACCAGGCCATTCTGGGCTCCTCGTGCCTCTGGATCAACAGACAAAGAAGGGAGTTACAATACTGGCCGATGTGATTGATCCCAACTATGAAGATGAAATTGGATTGACATTACATAACGGAGGTAAAGAAAAGTATGTTTGCAATGCAGGAGATCCCTCAGGACGCCTCCTAGTACTACCACGTCCTGCGATTAAGGTCAATGGAAAACTACAGCAACCCAACTCCAAAATGAGTGATAATAGCCCAGACCCTTCAGGAATGAAGGTTTGGGTCACCTCACCAGGCAAGGAACCACGACCAGCTGAGGGTGCTTACTGAGGGCAAAGGGAATACAGAATGGGTTGTAGAAGAAGGTAGTTCTAAATATCAGTTACGGCCACGCGACCAGTTGCAGAAACGAGGACTGTAATTGTTATGAGTACTTCTGTTCTGTGTGTGTGTATCAGATATTTTTGTTTGCTTATGAAACAAGATGTAAATGGGCTGATGCATTCTCAGTTGTACATGTGTCAGTTATGTCATGTTAGACATAAATATGACCTTGTAATGGTATTCCTTCAGAGACTATGGATGGTAAGGTGAGATGTGTGCAGATGCCAAGTTGACAAGAGGTGGACTACAGCGGTCAGGATTTTGTACACTTGGCTACTCCGTGTTTGGCTGCCATATCAAGTGGCGGGGTGGGGCCCACCCATCAGATCTTATCTCTCCACCTTCTACCACCTACAGCTGATCTGCTCATGTAGCCAGCAGCTCCTGCTCTCTTCTGGCACCTGGACCTGAACTAACAGCTGTTGGATTCATCAACCCTTACAGTCAGTGCTTGAGGATCATGTTCCCTGACCTGCCAATCCGTGGTTCGCCAGCCTCTGTAGCTCTGTCTCGCCGCCAGCTTGAGGTCCGCCAACCTACACAAACAGTGATCTAGAACTCTGGTCTCTGACATGCTGACTTTTGGTTCACCAGATCCTATAGCCACACAATGTTTGTGCCAGGACTTGGGACATTCAGCTTCTGCAGTTGCATGAGCTGTTTCCTTTATATATAAATCTCCCCTTGTACTATGTATATAAATCTTTCCTTGTACATACGCCTGTTACTGGTTTTGCTTCCTCAGAAAACTCAGCCTAAGACACCTTTGTTGGCTGGACCCTCTGCTGCGAACCCCGCCTTTCCTCTCCATGAAGACAGTAAGGCCTTCACTATGTTACAATTCACAGATTTGACTTCTCATGTGGCAACAAATTGGATACCCTAGATGAAATGGACAAATTGTTAGAGGTACACAACCGACCCAACCTGAATCAAGAGGAAATAGAAAGTCTCAACAGACTCATAAAAAATGAAGAGATTTAATCAGTGATCAAAAAAAACTCCCAGCAACAACACCAAAAAACTCCTGGGCAGGATGGCTTCACTGAGGAATTCTACCCAACATTTAAAGCAGAGCTGATACCAGTACTGTTTAAACTCTTCCAAAAGATGGAGAAGGAAAGAATATTCTCTAACTCATTCCATGAAGCAAACATAATTCTAATGCTGAAACCAGACAAAGGCACCACAAGGAAAGAAAACTACAGGCTAATATAAATCATAGACAGAGCTGCAAAAATTCTCAACAGAACACCAGCAAACAGAATCCAACAGCATATTAGAGGAGTTGTGCACCATGATCCAGTGGTATTTACTTCAGGAATTCAGGAATGATTCAACATTAGAAAATTTATCAACATAACATACCATAGCAACAGAATAATGAAAAAAAAACAAATTATCATTTCTATGGATGTAGAAAAAGCATTGGATAAATCCAACATCTTTTCTTGATGAAAACTAGAGAAAACTGGAACAGAAGGGTAATTCCTAAATATGATTCAGAGCATTTACGAAAATCCAACGCTATGCTTAATGAAGGAAGACTGAGAACTTTCTCTGTGAAACTAGGAACAAGACAAGGGTGCCTGCTCTTACTACTACTGCTTGACATTTAATTAGAAGTGCTAGCCAGAGCAGTAAGACAAGGAAAAAGAAATAAAAGGTAAGCAGATTAGAAAGGAAGTCAAGTCACCTCTATTCACAGATAATGAGACCACATATATATGTGACGTCTGACAATTAAGTCCACAGACTTAATTGTTCTAAGTCCTACATACCTCATTGCTGAATATCATTAGGGTCATGTTTGGAGTACTCCCCTTGGAAAGCTATGTACCAACATCAGCACCTAGTCCACCCTTCAATTTTGGAATTCTTTTATAATGGCCATTACACACAGTGGCATGGTGGCAAGTTCACAAACTTAATTGTATAGTTGTCTTTGAGGGAGGTTTTAGCCAGGAAACAAATAACTGTATTGGAACACCCCTGCCTCACCTGATCTGGCCCCCAATGACTTTTTTCTGTACTCAAAGAGAAAGGAAATACTGAAAGGAAGAGATTTTGATGACATTTAGGAACCAAGGGTAATACAATGTCAGCTCTGATGGCCAGTCCAGAAAGAGTCCCAAAGTTACTTTGAAGGGTGGACTAGGTACTGGCATCAGTGCATAGTTTCCCAAGAAGAGTACCTCGAAGGTGACTGTAGTGTTATTCAGCAAGGAGGTATGCAGCATTTTTTCTAGGATGAGTTCACAAACTTAATTGTAAGACTTGAATATAATCCCAAAGGGTACACTAGAAAACTTCTAGAGATAACAAAGGAATTAAGCAAAGCTGTACGGTACAAGGTCAACAACCAAAAATCAGTTGTGGTTGTACACACTAGCAATGAGAAAACTGAAAAGGAAATTAGGGAAATAGTTTTTTATTTACAATAGCACTAAAGAGAATAAAATACCTAAAATAAATAAAAATACCTCAGAATAAATCTAACCAGGAATGTGAAGGACTTATATGATAAAGACCATAAAACACTGCTAAAAAAGATTAAAGAAGACTTAAATGGAAAGATGTTCCATGTTCTCGGTTTGGAAGACTAATCACTAAGGCGTCAATACCATCCAAAATGATCCATAGATTCAACACAATTCCAAACAAAACTTCAACAGCCTTCTTTACAGAAATAGAAAAACCAATCCTTAACTTTACATGGGAAAGCAAGGGGCCCGAACAGCTAAAGCAATGCTGAAAGAGAACGAAGTACGAGGACTCAAGCACTTCCTGATTTTAAAACCTGTTATACAGCTACATTAATCAGAACAGCCTGGCAATGGTGTAACAACAGGCACACAGATCAATGGAAAAAGAGTTGAAAGACCAGAAATAAACCTACTAATCTATGGTCAACTGATTTTTTACAATTGTGCCAAGTCCATTTATGAGGAAAGAACAGTCTCTCCAATCAGTGGTGCTAGGAATGTTGGATTTCCACATGCAGGAAAATTAAGTAAGATCCCAGACTCACACCACACACAAAAACAATTTCAAAATGGATTAAGACCAAACTAAAAACATAAAATTCTGAGAACAACAAGAAGAGGCAGCACTTTCAGGCTTACCTTTCAACAACGGATCACCTAATATAATAACAAATGCACAAACAGGAAAAAGCAAAATAAATAAACGGGACCACATAAAAATTTAAAATTTTTGTTCACCAAAAGACTTTACCAAAAAAGTAGAAAAACAAACTACTGACTGGGAGAATAACTTTGGAAATCATACATCCCACTAGGACTTAACAAGTTTATATAAAATTCAGCCACTTAACAACAAGAAGACAGCCGGGTTTCTTCACACTAGAAATGAGAAGTCTGAAAGGGAAGGAAGGCAGGGAAGTCATTCTATTTACAGCGACATCAATGACAATAAAACACCTAAGAATAAATCTGACCAGAGATGTGAAGGACGTACAGGATTAAAACTACAAAACACTGCTGAAAGATGCCAGCTGAGGATAGGAACAGACATGTCACCCAAAGGACATTTTCAGAAGGCCGTCAAACATATGAAGAGATACTCAGCTCATTAACCATCAGAGAGATGTAAACCCAAACAGTGCGAGATACCATCTCACTCCCACTAGTATGGCTAAGATTTACAATTTAAAAAAAAAAAAAAAAACAGGCAATAACAAATGGGGGAGAGGATGTGGGAAAAATGGAACTCTTATCCCCTGCTGCTGGGAATGCAAAATGGTACCATCATTGTAGAAAACAGCTGAGTAGTTCCTCAAAAATCTAAAAGTCATATAAAGTCCAGCTGCCCATCTTCCTGGTTAGCAGCCGAGCCAAGGCCACAGCACCCTGCTTTTCTTCCGTAACTCTTCACTACTGTGCTCGTCTCTTGACTATCTCCCCATAACCGGTGAGCTGCAGGACAGCTGGGTCCAAGTCTCTTTCTTTCAGCGATCACTCCCCAGTGCGCCACAGAGTGCCTGACTCGAGGGAAGAGCCCGCTAAGTGTTTCTGAAGGCAAGCATTCGGTGCATTCCAAGCCCAGCAAGGACAGAGGGCTCTGCCTTTATTGTCCAGCTGGATGTTCACACCAGGAAAGAAACATTGATTCCTACAAGCTTTGTTTCTAAACTTGGACAAGAAATTGCTTCAACATCAGGTCAGGAATGGACAGAAGAAAAGCATTTCCCATTTTTTAATTTTCTGCCAGATTAAAATATACCTTTGGAACACAGTAAAACAGCAACACCAAGACCCCATCAGCTGACACTGTGGGAGAAAGCCCTGGGAAGGAGAGAGACGCTGCATTTACAGAACCGTGAGCGTCACTTCTGCTCAGACTGTATCCTTCAGCAAGGAACACGTTTGGGTGAGTAGGCAAGTCTACCCAAACTTTGTCTCAGCAACAAAGTAGCCATTGACAACAAAACTATTTGATAAAATTGCTCTGACGGCTGCTAAGACACTACTGAGAAAACTTCCAAGCTTTGCTCTTTCTCTCTTCCAGAGGAAGTGTTTATTTTTCATAAAAATACGGGGGTGGGAAGAATAAAAGGAAAGTCAGGAGCACATTGAGTATGACAGGTCCACAGAGCTCCATGAGAATGGAGGGGACAAAACTCGCCTCGCTCACGGGGGGCTTTGAAGTCACATGGGTCAGTTCCGTTTATCACTCTTTACTTGGCAAATTCTTCATGTCTGGACACTTCTATATAGAGTTTTCCAAAGATCACACCATACGTGCTAATGTTCCTGTTAAGTAATGACCACGTATAAAAGGCCCCCAGACCAGCCCAGCAGTGGGTTTGGTTTTGGGTTTTATTGTCACTGTGAACATCAGTATGGCACAATTCCATAATGTAGTGATAGTCATGGATTGAAACACTTCCCGCACAGAAAGTGTGTAGCAGTTTGTCTAGGCCATGACTCCCAGAATTGTGTGATGTTCCTGTCTGCTATAAACTCTGCCTCTGTGCTGTTTATCAGAGAGGGTGGGTGGTGGTTGTGTTAGTGGGCAGGACTCCACGTGGAAGACTGTATTGCGCCAGGAGGCAGTCTCTTGGGATAAAAAGGAAAGGGAAGGCAGCCTAGAGTTACGGACCTCAGAGCACCAGGAAAGAAGCCGAGCCGGACGCAGAGCGTGTCCTCTGTGTGCGGGGTCCCCGTGCCTCAGAAACCCCCAGCACAGGGGGAGGCTGAGGACAAGGACCTTCCTCCAGAGCCCACCTGGGGCGTCACCTGGAGCTGATGCTCGGAATCTGGACTTCGAGCCCACTTTTCTGTTAGAAAATAGATTTCTCTTTGTTAAAGCCATCCACTTGGGGTATTTCTCTCATGGCAGTGTTAGTTGACTAAGACAGCGACATTCTCACAGAGCACTGGGGTAAAGGACTTCACCCTGCACCAAATGGCAGCTACAGAAGCCTAGTGTGTCTCACGACATAAGTATTCCCAGAGGGACTCACAGGTCCACGTCCTCTGTTTGCCTCCCGCTATTAAAGCAGCCGGGTGAGCCCGTCTGAGCACGCGCGGTGCCAGGTCTCTGCCTTCCCAGCTGCAGCTCTCTGCCAATGAAAGGAACCTAGTGCTGAAACACCACAGTGAGACTTAACCTTTAAACTGTAATGCAAAAGGATCAGTTGAAAGAACAGGTCAGAAACAAACCCCTTCTCTTTCAAGAATCCTTGTGTAAGATTGCTATTACAAATTTCTAGTTACTGCCTCTCCTTCCTTCGGTCTGTTCATCTGTCTGTCTCTGTATGTCTCTCTCTCTCTCCTCTCATATACATACTGAGGACACACACACACACACTGCAAACTTCATTACTTAACGAAAACCTATCCAGATTCGTAGATTCATTTCTTGTAAAATCACACAGGATCTTCCTAACTTGCCTTACAACAAGAATGACACTGACTCTTGAAACATTCAGATTCCAGGTGTCTCCCCCAAAGAAAATTCTAGGTATGTCGCTCTGAGCCAGAGCCGAGGAATCCAGTCTTTTTTAACAAGTCTTCAAGCTGATTCGGAATCAACTTGATGGCAGTGGGTTTGGCTTTGTGTTTTTCTAGCTGGTTTCTCTCTCCAGGTAAGTTTAGGAAACACCATCTGAGGGTCTCGTTCAAGGGTTTAATTAAATGGGATCTGTGTCCCAGCATACCAGCAAAGGTTGTCTTTTAGAGGTTTTCACAGAACAGGAGACGCAGGCTGGGTAGAGGGCCACTGATTTTCCTTCATTCAACCCCGGAGTCCCAGACCCTCAGCTTCTCAGCAAAAGGTTGGTGATTCCAGTCCATCCAGAGGCACTTTGGAAGAAAGTCCTGGCAATCTATTTCCCAAAACCAGCCACTGAAACCCTGGGAAGCACAGTTCCACCCTGACACATAGGATGGCCATCACAGGACCGTGTACCAAAGGCCTGGAGCTGGTCCAGGTTGTAACAGTGACCGAATCAAATCCTCCGTCCACGTGCACCTCATGTTCTGGTGGGAGAATGATACGGTAAACAAACACCCAATGAGATGGATTCTGGAGAGCATCGTGTCGGAAATACAGCAGAGCAGGGACAGCGAGGACCAGGGATGGAGGTTGCTACTTGATTCTGGTACTCAGAGTAAGCAGCAGCCTCCTGGATAAGCCAGCATCTGAACAGAAGGGTGACAGGAAGGAGGGAGACTGCTCCAGGCCCTGGGGCCTGGAGCAGGGTGAGCAGAGGTGAAGTAAAAGAGACGAGTCAAGGAGGAAGGGGAGGGCTGGTGAGGTGCACGCCACCACGGATTCAGAGATTCAGAGAGAGGATGTGATCCAACTTGTGCATTGAAAAGATCATTCTTTCTGTTGGGGGAGAACAGAGCACCGTCAGCGATGTTGGTGACCAGGGGAGAGACGATGCTGGCTCAGCCCGGGTGTTGGGAGCAGAAGTCCAGCGTGTTTTCTCCTCTCCTATGAATTAGGCGGTTATCATTCTGTCCCTATTGTCGGTAGCTGCTGCATTACACCACCTCCCAGCTTTCATGTTTCGCAAGAAAAGAACACCAGCCTGGTTCTTCTCACTTTTTACGTAACTCGTCCTTTCTGTCTGTGGAAATTTGTAAGACGCTCCTTTTTATCCTTGAACTAAGATTTTTCAACGAAGCAAACAATGGAAGTGTTAAGTGGTCCGGCTACCAGAGCATTGAGTTGGGTTGTCACATCAAGGTCAGAAAAACATAAGGCTGGAGACAAGAAAATTCTGGAAACTCTAGCCCTGAGCATATTGGTCAAAAAATCAGCTCCAAAGAAAGGACTCCTGGGGGCCTTTTTGATCTGACTGCGGGCTAGCGGCCCTCCCCTGCTAGCCTCAGCTCTGAACAGTTAACTTCGCGTCCCAGGCCCCTCACTCTGGTGACGCGGTCCTACGTTCTGTTCTTGCACTGTCACTTTCTTTTGGGGGAAAAAAGAGGGGATCAGAATTCTATTTGAGGGTAATTTTATTGGCCACATTTGTTGCCAGCACTTAATTTCTGTATCTCCACTCGCATCTATATTCGTAAGTCCTTTTATGTATCTGTGGCCCCAAAAGAACTTGGATATATTTACTCAAATGTACAAATAGAAATTCTGCTTTATTTAGATGCCATATCTTCTTTTTTTTTTTTTAATTCCATAGTTGGCTAAAAGCTGAGTTCATGCCTATAAAAAGCTTGGTCTCATTTGGAAGGAGGCAGTCCAGCGCCTTGAAGAAGTCACTTATGCCTTGCGCTGTTTGGTTTGGGGGCGGAGAAGAGAGACCAGCAGAGGGTGAGTGGACATCAGGTAAATGAGAAACGTGCCCTCCACGTGCTGCGGACAGGGAGCAAGAGCACAGATCCAGGAAAGACGTCGGGAAATGAGCTGGTACCCAACCAGTGATCACTGCAGGACCGCGAGCAGCCCCACGCTGGAAGCAATCTGCAGAAAAGCAGAAGTGTGGGGAAGCCAAACAACTTCTTTCATTCTCTTGTCCCCCGGGCTGGGCTTCCTTGCTCCCCTTCCCTCTCTGTCGGCTGTAACTGCTGCATTTTCTCTCTTATCCATTCCACAGACACCTTCATCAGCTATTTCTGTTTTCAGATGAAAAACTTCCGTGTAGACGATGTGTGTCCTAGAAGACACACGTACAATTGTGGATGAAGCTCTCTGACCAAGTCACGTGGAGAGGAACAGGAAGACCTAGAGCACTGAGCAGGCGAGATGCCCAGGCAGGGGACAGGGGACAGATGAGCAACATGCAAAGAGCCACCTGGAGACCACACGGGGACCAGGGGCCGGGGTGTGCTTCCCAAACCAGAGAGAGACGAGAGGGCTGTCCAAAGACCCGAGGGGGAGGTGAGAAACGCCAAGGGAGTCCTGAGCAGGGGGTTCATTTCTCAGAAAGGATATCTAAAGATAGTCCAAGCAGAATGACAGATCCCATCAAATGTCCACTCTGTGCCCAACTCGTTCTAAATATGAAAGGATGCCACTGTTTTCGACCTAAGGATGCTTTCTTCTTCAACGAGTGTACTTGTGTTTTAGAATACAAACACAGAAAAATATTCACCAGGGAGCATTCTTTAGTGTAAAAGCATTTTCCAGGGGATATCTTCTGAAGCCATGTTGTCACCTTGCATGGAATTTTCTCCACCTTCCCCCGCTTCATTCTTCATTAGGATGGAACTGGGATAAAAGAGCAGAATGGGTCACAAGGTCTTGTTCCAAGTAATTAGGGAGTTTCTTCCTTTATCTAAACGTGCCTTGTTAAAGTATATCGGTGTCAGCCAGGTTAATTGGAACTTTAATACATAATTGATGTTAATTTATGGCCCTTTTTGTTCCAGGATGCCACTGCAGAACTCTAAGTCGGGATACAGGTTTCTTGTTATTAACTATATACAGAAAGCCAATATCTCCACTGTGAAGAAACCCATGTCATCTGTAGCTCATAAAGGATCCAGTGTGTCAGCTGTGGGTCATTCTTATTGCTTTAGCTGAACTTCAGTTTTCCAACCCTCCATGCTACCCTATGCTACCCCACAATAATATAATACACTAACCATGGTAAGCAAAAATTGGAATTTTAAACTAAATCCCATGCTTACTGCACAGTGTTTAAAATGTATTCTATACCTGTGGACACACTGTATTCCACATAGCCACAGAATGGTATAATCATTTTGGAAATCAGTTCACTATCTTGGAACCTTAAATGTCACCATAAATAGAAAGGCAATGATACTGCTGTAACTGTAAATACAGAGCTGCCCACTGTGCGTACAGAACAGCAAATGAAGACTAAAAGTAAATTGGAATTCCTTGCAGAGACTCCACTGTATATCGAATTCTTGTTATCACTTTTTTTGGGGGGAGGGGTCTTAAAGTCCAATTAAAAGCTTCTATTTTCTAATTTTTTGGCATTTGCGAGAACTGCTGGTGACGTGAGAGTGCAGCACACAAAGCACGTGATTCTGCCAGCGCTACAGCCCACACACCCATAGGTCGCTCCAGCACCCTTAACAAAATCTCAGACTAGACACCAAGGGAAGTGTTAAGTTCAGGAGTGTGAACTTACTTGGCAGGTAGCAGTCCCAGGTTTGCTGATGCTAACAAGACGCTCAATGTCCCAACTTCACTTGGCGAGTTTTATAGAATGTACTGTGTCCCCTCAAAACAGCATTAAGTCCTAATCCATTTGAGAGTGGGTTTTCTTTGTTAATGAGACTGGATTAACACAGAGCGTGTTTTGTGTCAATCTGTCTCGAGACGTAACAGAGATTAAAGAAGCGAGCGAGGGAAACAGCCATGGGAATAGAGGCCGAGCCACAGGAAGACCGCCCAGGAGCACAAACCAGGAGGGACTGAGACCTTCTCCCAGAGCCAGCAGGGAGAGGAAAGGATTCCCCTCAAGCCAGCGCCCTGAATTCTGACTTCCAGCCTCCTAAAGTGGGAGAAAGTAAACGTCTGTGTCTTCTAGCAGCCCTCTCGTGATATTTCTGTCGCAGCAGCACTAGCTAAGACAGTGACTCTACCGTTTTGAAAGAATGTATGACTTTCTACAAATCTAATGTACTGGATGTTTTTCTACCATGTCACCGTGTTTTCTTCAGCTTAACACCACCACAGTGTGCTCAGATCTGACCTAAAGTGACAAACGGCAGGGGTGTCTCCCCATGGACCTTGGCACAATGTGACGTGTCGAGTTTCCTGTGAACCTTTCTAGGGATCCAGTATCAGCCAAGAGGAGGTCACTGTCACTATCAGATGATTAATTAATTAGATAGGTAATTGTCAGGGGCAGATAAATCCAAAGGCAACGTGGGTCTGTCCATGCGTGTCGGTACGCATGGAGGAAACGTGACTTTCTAGAGTACACCTGGCTAAGCAAAAGGAAGCGAAAAGTGAGGGTCTGGCATTATTTCCAGTAAAGTGGCACCTGTGGACAGCTCCCATGGACTGTGCCAGCTGTTGTATTAAGCATGCCCAGAGGTGGAGAATCTGGCCTGCCCTCAGAGGGCTGATATTCAGCTTGGAAACACAACAGCTTCCCAGAAATAATCTGGACATTCTGTCACCGCCGTTAGTTACCCCGAAGGCACCTCTGACTCTGTACGAGGCGACTCGTACGAGGCCAGCTCTGACTCACGGTGACCTGTGCAGCAGAAGGAAGCACTGGCTGGTCCTGCACAGCCCTTGTCAAGGTTGCCATGTTTGGGTCCCCTGGACACTGTTTTCTTGTGGACTTCTGGGTCCTTCTTCCTAGTCTGCCTCAGTCTGGGGGCACCACGGAAACTTGTCCACTAGGGGTGACACTGCCAGTATCGGAAGGACCAGTGGCATAGTTCCCACCGTCACAGCAACCTGCAGGCCACCGCAGCACAACAGAGTGACAGCAGCCACAGCCTGACAAGTGGGCACCAGGGTGGTTGTCTGGACATGTAGAGAGTGCATAATAAGGTTTTTTTTTTTAAGAGGTTTTTGCTTTCAATTAACAACTGAGAAACAACTATGAATGGAGATTTCTGAACTGTGCCCAGTAATTTACCACTATTTGCTCTTTAGAGGAAGCTGCCATATTTCAGGAACAGCAATAACTGCCAGGCAAAAGCTTAAAAAAACACAGTAATAAACACCCCAGTACCATTCTTAGAAATTACATGAAAACCAAAAACTTAAGATTTTATGTAAAACTTAAATACATTAGCATTTTGAAATAATTGCCTACTTCTTGTTTATTTGCTAGACGCACGAATAGAGAGCATGACAAAAAATTGAGTTGTAACACTGTTATCTAAAGAAGAACAAAAGTTTCCATTTCCAGTTTTCCAGAAAAAGCTGGAATCACATAACTCTAACGAACTGTAAACCCACTGCAGTCAAGTCAGGTACAACCTATAGTGACCCTAGAGGTCAGAATAGAACTGCCCAATAGAGTTTCCAAGGAGCACCTGGCAGATTTGAACTGCCGACCCTTTGGTTCACCAGAGGTAGCACTTGACCCACTACACCGCCAGGGTTTCCAATGAACTGAAAAAGTATACAGTGTCATGAGCTCTTTGACACATATTTAGAAGGGTTTCTGACAGTCAGTGGCAATTAGTGTTCTGTGCCAAATCATTATCAAATCCATTTCTTACGTATCTGCATGAAACTCTGTCCTCGGTATTACACAAAACAAAATAAGCATGCAATTAATGTTCTGTGATCTAAGACCAAAAATATTTTTCATTATTCTAAATTAATGAAGAGGTTTTTGTCCGATTGTTTTTCTTCTGACATCTGTAATCAGCTCCACTGAACCTTCCGGGCCTTGGACTCCTCATCTGTAGGACAGGGCGCACTGCCCACAGGCGGGGCCTCAGTGACAACCGCCACTGCACCCTTCTCTAAGCCATTTGTGCTGTTTTGCTGACTGTTGTATGCTACAACAGAAAGTCAGAAAGTCAGAAAGGGTTTTTCAGACCAGAGGGCTTTCATGACATGTAGGAACTTCAGGTCTTCTGGTACGACTGATGCAATCCTAGTTTATTGCCTTTCGATGAGTCTTTTCAAGCCAGTGTTATTCTTGACCCCTCCTTTGCCCTCACTGGCACTGAAAATCCACCAGCAAGTTTTGCATGTGCTGTCCCTGAAACTCACCTGGAATCTATCCATTCTCCCTTTTCCCTGCTGCCTCCCTGTCCAGGTCCTCAGCATCTCTCCCCAGAAAGACTTCAGTGGTTTCTTTGGGGCCCTGCTTCCCACCCCAAACTGCCCCCTACACTAGAGGAGGGATGTGCTTGAAACCCAGCGCAGGGCTTTCTCCTTCTGAGAACCCTTCCCGGGTCCCCCTGCACTCGGACGAGCATCCAAACATCTGACTTGCAGAACCTGGTACCTTCCTGACACCTCAGCTCGTGCCTGTCCCACCTGCCCACTCCTCTCCAAACACAGGAACAGTCTTTCCATTTCTAGACAACCTCATGTTCTCTCCAACTGCTAGGGCTTCACCCAAACTCTTTGACCCGCCTTCAATGAGCTAAACCCTTCTCTCTGCACGGCTCACACTGAATGCGCCCTTCCAGTTTTAGCACAAATGTCATCCCTCAAACACGCCTTCTGTGACCACCTTATCACGGACAACACCCACCCGTTGGCCCTGTCATTCTGTGTCCCGGCCCCTTCTTCTCTTCTCTTCCTAGCGTTGTCACTGTTCATCCTTCCTTTACGCACTTATTTGAGCTCTCGTTCCCATTCATTATACAAAATGTTCGTGTAACGAGTCTTATTGCAAGACTTCAGAAACAGCGAATGACAAATTGGAAATAGTCCTCGGTGCTGAACAAAACGTCCTTGGTAGGATAAAGTACAGCACTGCCAGTCTATGCCACAGAATTTCCTTCAGCTATTCATGATGATGGAGTCTCACTGGCACGGTGGTTCAGAGCTGGGCTGCTAACCAAAAGGTCAGCAGTTCAAATCCACCAGCTGCTCCTTGGAAACTTCATGGGACAGTTCTACTTTGTCTTATAGAGTCCCTATGAGTCGGTATCAACTGGATGGACAATTAGCTTGGCTTTTTCATTGTTTTGTCTTGTTTATTCATGATAACAATCCACTGGCATTGAGTTGATTGTGATTCACAGCAACCCTGTAGTATGGACTGAACTGTCCTATGAGGTCTCCAAGGAGCAGCCAGTAGATTCAAACTGCCAGTTGTTTGGTTAGCAGCCACAGCTCACTGTAGATCTTAACTTCTCGGCCACCAGGACTCTTTACTCATGACAATAGCAGAAAATCATACAATGATATACAAAGCTGTTAATGATAAATGCTAAATAACAAAAATGTAGTTTTGTGAAATAATACATGCAGAGAAAATGATTGACAGCAGCTACCTATAAATACATATATAAGTGTGTTTACCTCCAGATGAAGGTTTTCCTTTTTGCATACCTGTATGTGATTTGTTAATCGGCTATAATGAATAGGTATCACCACTATAAGAAAACGTTACTAATAGCAATAGTTAACCTCTGCTGAGCACATACCATGTGCCAAATATTTCACATGCGCCATCTCATTTAACTCTACAAGCAGTACTGAGAGGGATGGTCTATCATTGTCCTGGCACTGAGAGGTAATGCGCTTATGTTATTTGTCCAAGGTCACACAGTAAACAGCAGAACCTGATGGAAACCCATCCATCTCTGACACCTGAGTCTGTGCTCTTTTTTAAGGGTAACACAGACAAGAGGCAAAGGGCTCTATCTTCTTTTTTGATCCGAAGGAGATACATTTTTGAGAGATCCCTCGAGGATGGCCCCAGACATCATTTTAACTCAGTACTGAAGTCACTCCTGAAGTTCATCCTTCAGCCAAAGATTAGACAGACCTGGAAAACATGTAATGACATGTGCAATTCAGCCACAGATACCAGACTAAAGTAGCACATCAGCCTAAAAGCAAAATGAGGAGGCAGGAAGGGACAGGGAAGCTGGACAAGCAGAAATGGGGAATCCGAGGTTGAGAAGGGGACAGGGTTGGCACAAGGAGTTTGCAACCAATGTCTCAAAATAATTTGTACATTAATTGACCAACAAGAAACTAATGTGTTCTGTAAACTTTCACCTAACGCACAATAAAAAGAAATGCAATAAACCTTCTCAATCAATAACAGAGACACACCTTCAAAGCTAGCAGAACAGGGATCACCAATTTCTGACGGTCGACTTCCTTTTGAATGCTCCCCTTCAACCACGCTAGCAGCAACCACAAGCCACCCCCCAACCTCCTCCTCACCTCTCCTCCCAAAGCGGCAGCTTGTTCTCCTGCTCCCCGGCCTCTGCTCAGAATCAGTGACACAGAACATCACAGTCGGACACTGTGAACCTAACCAAGCACCTCTGTGGTGAGGGCTAATGAATCAGGACACTCCAGAATTACAGCCATAATATAAAAAGAATATGTAAAAAGATGGATATTTATAGCATGTCAACTGAAGAAAGACTCTTTACTGAACTCTCTGACATCACCAAGCAGAAACTTAGGGAAGAAAGGGTAATCGGTTTGAGGTCAGGGGTTAATCATTCCTACCCAAGAGTAAAGGAAAACTCACAAGATGAAATGACTGATCTGTTTCCATATAACCACAAAAGGCCTCCAACCTTTCAATTACTAGATTAAATATGCAACAAGGACTAGTTTCAAGATTGAGAAAATACTCATTGTGGTGTAGGCATGTGAAGAAAACACCCCTCTTCCTACGCAGCTACCGTCTTCCAAGGAGAGGAAATAACACATGAGTCTGATTTCACACACCCTGCCAAGTGGCAGATCCAACCAAATCCATCACCACAGAATTGACGTTGATTCACAGTGATCTTACAGCAAAGGGCAAATACTCCAAGCCAATCCTACACACGAAAAGTTATGGCAATAATTTGCAAGTGGACATCTAACTTGAGACACAGTTTGCTCGATCCCATCAGGTTACAGCCTCCAGGAAGGACATGAGGAGAAACAGGAGGAAACGTAGAACGCAGCGTGCCCCTGTTTCAGAGATGACCCACTGCTGGGAACCCTCCCGGAGGAGCAGACTGAAAACCATCAAGTGCCGGTGTCTCGACTGGCTCCTCCGGTCCCACCCGGGACCACCTCCATCCGTTCTCTACACAGTCACCTGAACAGTCATTTAAAAGCCTAAGTCAGAGCTTTTCAGTGGGTTTACAATGTTCTCGTGCCTCCCCATTTCACTTACTAAGAAAACACACACACTCCTTACCAAAGGGCTACAAAGTCCTAGATGTTGCTGTAGATTAAGTTGTGTCCTCCCGAAAGATGTGCTGAAGCTCTCACAGCGGTAGCTGCTGAAATAAGGTCTTTGAAGGTATTGTCACTGATTTGGGCTGTCAGCTGTCGGCTGGTCATCCCTGACTCACAGACACCCCATGTAATCTGCTCAGAATCACAGCAACACACCAGCCTCTGCTGACAGACGGTGGTGGCCGCACACAAGGAGGTTGTTGTGAGGTGCCAAGAAGTTGGTTCTGATTCATAGCGACCCTCTGCCCAACACAACAAAACCCTGCCCAGTCCTGTACCAGGCCACAATCGTTTTTATGCTTAATAAGGCCCTTGTTGCAGCCACTGTGTCAGTCCATCTCACTGAAGGTCTTCCTCTTCTTTTGTTGACCCTTCGGTCTGTCAAGCATGAAGTCCTTCTCCAAGGACTGATCCTTCCTGACAACATGTCCAAAGGTATATAACACGCAGTCTCACCATGCTAGCTTCCAAGGAGCATGCTGGTTGTACTTCTTCCAGAACAGATCTGTTTGTTCTTTTGGTGGTCCATGGTAGGTTCAATATTTTTCTCCAACACAATTCGAGGTCATCAGTTCTTCTGTCTTTTTTGATCATTCTCCAGCTTTCACAATGCAATGGAGAATCCCATGGCTTGGGTCAGGCGCACTTTAGTCTTCAAGGTGACATCTTTACGGTCCTTCGCAGCAGATTTCTTGGTTTCTTTTGATTTCTTGGCTGCTCCTTCCACGGGCGTTGACTGTGAAACCAAGTAAAATGAAATCCTGGACAACCTCAATTCTTTCTCCACTTACGATGATGTTGCTCACTGGTCCAGCAGTGAGAAGTGGGGTGGTACTGATCTAGCCATAGCGCTTTTCTTACAAAAAGATAAGAGACAGAGCAAGAGACAAAAGAAGGACATACAGTCACACAGAGATGCATTTACAAGCCAAGGAGTGCTTGGAGCTACCAGAAGCTATGAGAGACCAGAAGGATTTTCTGTAGAGACTTGAGAAGAAGCATAGCCCAGGCAATACAGTGAGTTGGTCTGCTAGATTGCAGACCTGGGAAAGAGTAGTCTCTCTTCTTCTGTTCCACCTGGTTTGTAATATTTTGTTACAGCAGCTTGAGGAAACTAGGACCAACTTCGTAGGCTCTGCCAGCTTCCTTGAGCTCCTCTCCTGCTAAGCCTGCACTCCCAGTCTAACCACTGTCCTTCTGCTCAGTCCCACAATGCCCTCAACTGCCTGAGGGACTCTGCCTGGCCAGCCCCTCTGCAGGGCTGGCTGGCTGCTTGTAAGGTCTCAGCCTTTGTGTTTCTCGCTGAATGAAGGCTTCTCTCACCACCTACCATCTGCCAGCATCTCACCCACCCGTGACCCTCTCCAGCACGTCACCCTTCTTTTCTGCACCACATTTATCACCGTGAGAAATTGCCTCACTGACTTGTTTGCTTATTTAGTGACTGTTTCCTCCTACTAGAAAATCAGTGCCATGACCAAACCAGCCATGCCTGCCTTGTCCGCCACACACAGTTGAGTTCAACAAACACTTGCGGACTAAGTAACTGAATGTGAAGCAGGCAGGCAGAAGGATGTCAGTGTTGACTAAAGTCATCAGAGAAGACGCCAGGGACCCAGCGGGCCTCGGAGGAGGAACAGTAGCCCCGACGTCAGAACCTGCTCGGACTAACTTGTTCGTAGCAAGAGAGCCCTACTTCCTTCAGTCTGTGCAAGTCTGGCCTGTAACCGTGAAGGCAATCACTAAACAGTTGCTGAACTGAACGACTTCATCACTGAACAACTACAAGTGAGACGTGCCACCTCAAGGTGAAGCTCTGAGAGCCTGTCTGGGCTCACTATGACTTGGCATCAGCCTGACAGCAGTGGTTTGGTTTTCTGGTGCAGGTTCACCAAGTCTTTCTCAGCTCGGTCATGAGACCAGGCGTGTTCCAGAGACTGCTCCGAGACCAGAGGGACGACAGGCACGGCTGCAGGGAACTTCAGACTGTTACTGGCAAACAAAAAAACCCACCCCTAGCAACGAGCGAGCGCCTTTGCCAGTCGTCTGCCCAACCTCAGGGGCGCAGGCCGGGCTGAATCCAAAGGACCGAGAATGTGGGATCTTGGCAGCTTTTGTGACCAAAATGCTGCAGCATTGACTTGGACAGGTTTTAGTCTCTATGTTAGGTGACTTCGAGGCAATTCTGACTCACAGTAACCCCGTGTGACAGAGCAGAACGTCTCCATCGGGTTGTCTAGGCTGTTGTCCTTACCGTCATGTCTTTCTCTGCAGAGGTGCTGGGAGGGTTCGAACCGCCAACCGCTCAGCCAGCAGCGCTGCTTCTCCAGCCACTGTGCCGCCAGGGCGCCTTTTCGCTTCTCTATCATCCTTTTTATTTCTGAAATATTTATTTAAAGAAATTTCACATTTAATCTCACTGTCTGTTAGCTATCCCTGCTCTTGAAGTTTTCAGTCCTAACAACTTTGAATAGCTGTGTCTCACTCACACAGTGTCACTTCAGCCAGAGCCAAGCAGGAGTCAAAGGGGATTCTATGTTCAGTTTGGGGAGAGATCTGTGCAGATAGCTCCTTAACAAATGTGTGCAAAAGCCCCATAACCAAGGTCCTCTCTCTATTCATATCTTTAATAATAACAAATGAGGAAGGGGCAAAAAAGCTACTGGAGGAGCAGCGAGAAACATCTAGAGGTCATTGTTCAGGAAACAAGGAGTTGCCAGCTCCCCCGGTGGTGGCCGCAGCTCGCGACCCTGGAGCCCGCGCCGAGACTGCGACACCTCTCTACCTCACGCGTCGTGTCCTGCAAAGAATTCCAGCACCGACAGAAAGCTCAGTAAACAGGAGAAGGGAAATGCAGTGCCTAAAATTTGTGAAAATGCTTCCAATCCTGGATGGCAAAGTGCTAGCTACAGTGAATCAGTTGGCTTATGTATAAATAGTATCACGTGAACATACATTTTGAAGTATTTTTTTAAACATGTAGAAATCAAACAGCAACTGCCACACACACACACACACGTAGAGTTAGTTATTCTCTGGTACCTGCAAGGGGATGGTCCCAGGGTCCCCGTGGACGCTAAAATCCAAAGGCATCCCAGTCTTCTAAGTAAAACGGTAGAGTCTGCATATGACCTACGCACATTCTCAGTATACATTAAATCTAGATTACCCATAGCACTCTGGATGACTTACAACACCTAGCACAATGTTAACACCATGTAAATAGTTATCCGACAGCACTACACTCTCTAAGGGATGACAAGATGCAAGGCAGACAGCACTCAAACTAGGCAGCTGGAGAGTGGCCCAGGGTTTTGAAATGGTGGAGGCTACAGCAGGGGCCGCAGATACGCATCCCCCACTCACCTGCACTCCACGGAGGGCTCCACGTGGCTAATTCCAGTTTTTCTGTCTTCCCTCCCCCCAAATATTTTCAACCAGCTGTTGGTTGAATCCGCAGATGTGGACCTCCTCATATGGAGGGCTGACTACACACACACACACACACACACACACACACACACACACTGTGTGGAGGGGAGGCACATTGGCCAAATGTGACAAAAAGTTGAATGTTGTATGAAACACAGTTTACAAATTAATGAGAAAAAAACAACTGTCACAACAACAAATGAATGACTAACACCTACAAGAAAAACCAAAACAAAAAATTCAAATGTCCTACTACCATTTATTCCTTGAGTCCATCAGCATTTATTGAGCATCTAGTATGTCCCTGGAGTCATACAAAAAGCCAGCTACTTGGTGGGGAGCAGAGCACAGCCCACCTCTGAAGGGGCTTGCAACATAATGTGAATCCCTCCCCATGATCAAAGAAATTCACATTAACTTGGTTTTTAGTGGTCAAATTTTTCAATTTACATTTGAGACATTCAGCAGGAAGCCGTGATAGGCCCACAGTGTTGAGTCCCTGTGGCACACAAGAAAAAGAGGGGTGCGGCTCAATAACTCTGCTAAAAGATGAGACTGACGGTCCGACGGCTGGGGGCTCCCCTGTGAGCATGGCCCCTAGACCTGCTGCTGCTGCCCCTGCCCAGAAAATACTGCTGAGGCCAACTCTTTGGACAAAGTGTCCTGGACTCAGAGACACAATGTGACCACATAGTGTGTGCACTTTATGGTTCCGTGCATTTACAGGGTGCTTTCCTACTGGTCTCTTTCTAGATGAGAAAGAAGAGGGTGGACAAGAGGGGACAGGAGTTTGTTAACAGGATACGACAAGTACAGAATGAAAAGGAGGAGCGTGCTGTCACAGGGCAAGGAGAGCAGAGGGGACTGCAGACAAGTGGACATGCAAAATTAATTTGGACTGTACACTTTTACTCAACCACAATTTAAAAAAAATTGTTTCTGTAAATTTGTATAAGCTTTGTTTTGCTAATTCCACTCCAGGGAATTTTTCCTAAAGGAGCAACCAGAGACAGGCAGTTGCAGAGCAGGAAGGCATTGTGCTATTTATAATAGTGGAAGCTGGAAATGACCCTCAGGTCCATCAATGGGGGACAGGTGCAGCCATGATGCAGACCCTACACTTTGTCGGATAACAATGCTGTGATCGAAAAAAGCACAATACAAATCTGGAAATTGATATAGTACATCAATAGGTATACTAGACATTTCCTACTGTAAAAGAATAGTGTTCTAATATACATACATATATTTAGGCATTTAAAATAACCAACACAGATGCTTTGGGCAATGATGCCATCTTATAATTGCCAAATGAACTGTCTAAATACGCTTTTTTAATAATCACACTCCCAATACATGTTGCAGTATTTGGGGACTGATAAAATGCCCTCAGCGTTGGAAGCAACAAAATGCAATCCCGTTGACTGAGCAGTAATAGCCTACTTATTGTTTAAAGCATTTTTGAAGGAAAGTTCACAGTTTAATATGACCTCCACCACTTCCTTTATCAGAAGAACACATAAGGTCACTGAAAACCTGGATAACCGAGTTTCAAACGGAGCTTTCGGCTCTTCTCGCCTCTGAAACCCACACTCACAGGCGCACAGCCTCGGACCCCGCTTCCCGCCTGGGGCGACCTCAAAACCTGTTGGGGCTTCCTCGGTGGCCAAACCATCGTTATTTAGTAAATATTTATTTAGCTCTCTGAGGACTCAAAACTAATCACTGCCACTTCTCTTTAATAATACATGTGAACTTCAAATGTGGCAGAACTCCACGGGGTGCAAACCAGCGGGGCGCCCACCGGTGGACTTGAAAGCCTCCCCACGTCCTGCTCCGGCTGGCGGCGCCCGGAACCAGCTGACCCCCGCGGGGAGGCGCGGGCGGAGCCGGGGCGCCCTTCCCCTCCGCCCCGGGACCTCGGATCACGGGCTCCGCCTGCCTGCCAAGCCGGGCTGCTGCTCCCCCGGGGTTTTAAGGTGGCCTTTTAAACTCGGCTCCTCGCAAACCTATTAGGCCTCTCTGTTCTCCCGGGCGAGCGGCGAGCGCGCCCCCTGCACCCCGCGCCACCCGCCACCGGGCTCCCGACCGGGCCCCGCGCGCTCCCGGCGCCCCGGGGCCGCGCGCCCCCTCCCCCACAGACCGGGCCCCGCGCGCCCCGCATGGCGCCCCTCGTTGCGCTCCGGCCGGCGAGGCGGCGTTTCCGAACCCGGGGATCCCGGCCCTCGGCTCCTCAGAGGCCTTTCTCGTTTCCCGGGGAGGTCAGGGCCGCACCTCCTGGGTTTTCATGTCGGAACGTGCAGAACAAATTATAACGACCCCCGGGACACACACCTGTAAGTCGGAAAAGCAGCGAGGACCCACCTCTACCCTTTGCTGACTTGGAAATGCTATCAGGCCTTGTCCCAGACACAGGGACCAGGACATTGAGTACATGTTGACAGAAGTCATGCCGATGGAAAATTGTGATTATCCGCTAAGTCATTTGAATCCTACACTGTCCTTTCTGACGAAGCCATGAGCGCGTGACAGGAGCTGTGTAAATCACGTCCTAGCTTTAATGAGAATTGTCCTGCCCCAAATTACCGCCAGACGTTTGATAAGTAGACTTCATCAGATCCTAAATGCGTGCATTTTCCAATAACCCGTTTCTGTTACCTTTTACAATGAATTCATTTAGAGCAGGTTGCTAGCACCTAAGGAAGGGTGCTGAAGTGGCTTTGCTGCGTTCGCCCAGGAGCCTGCAGGTGCACTTTGAATTCTTCCCACTTCACCCTGGGAGTGGGGACCAGACTGGAAGCCCTCGTGCGGCGACCACGGTGGTGGCCAGGGCGTTTTCAGTGGTGGACTTGGAGCGCCCCTCTGTGGAGAGCGGGGCGCACTACACTTTGTCGTGCTGACCGGTGAGTCAGTGTCTGGGAGCTGGGTGTCAGGGACCTGGGTTTCGGGAACCCGGGCGTCCATCGCCTCTGCCCGCTCCTGAGATCAGGTGTTACTTCTCCTTCAACTCTGGGCTGTATCTCACTCCTTTTCTTCCATGGAAATGTAGATACTTCTGAATAAAGAAATGCATGGGTCCTTTCTCTTGTCTTTTCCACGAGAGATAAAGCCCGCCGCTGTTGAGTCGATTCTGACTCACAGCGACCCTGTAGGACACTGGAACTTCCCCCAGAGAGCTTCCAAGGAGCGCCCGGAAGATTTGAACTGCCAGTCTTCAGTTAGCAGCTGTAGCACTTAATCACTGTGCCACCAGACTTTTACCAATGATAAAAGGTGAGGACATTCTTTTTGTAAAACCCCACAGCCTGCTAGTCCAGGTCCCGACACTGAGAAGCACAGATAGGTCTTATCTCACGTGCCAGCTCCCAGCTGTCACAGGAGAGAGCCCAGCTGCTAATGAAAGTGTCAGTGGTATGAACCATTCAGCCACTCGCCAGAAGAAAGCTGCGGCCATCTGCTTCTGTAAAAATTACAGCCTTGGAAACTCTATGGGGCAATTCTACACTCTCCTGTAGGGCACTGCGAGTTGGAATTGACTTCACAGTAATGATTTTGGGGTGTGGAACCGGAAGGTTACTGAAGCCATGTGTAGATTCAGAGGGAAAGGAGAGAAGCAATGCATGAAGGAGGGATACCGGATGACTTAGTCACGCTGGCCCTTAGAAACAAAGCCTGTAATACTGATCTGTAACACCCGTAGCCATTTGGATAGCTGTCACTGAGCATGTTTAATCCATTCAACCTGTTTTAATATAAACATTAAACACAGTACATTCATCACACTCCTTCAACCTTATTGTCATGAATTGAATTTTGTCCCCCAAAGAAGGTATGTATCAACTTGGTTAGGTCATGACTCCCATGACTGTGTGACTGTCCATTTGATGATGTTGGCCTGTGTGTTGTAACTTCTATGACCATGATTAAAATGGGCCAGCAGCAGTCATACTGATGAGGTTTACAGAATTAGAAAGTGTCTTGAGCCAAGCTCTTTTGAGATATAAGAGAGACAAGTCATCAGAGAGACAGGGGGACCTCGCGCGATCGAGGAAGCAGCACCAGGAGCAGGGCACTTCCTTTGGGCCTGAGGTCCTGGCGCCAAGGTGCTCAGACCACAGGAAGACAAATGCAACTCAAGGAGCGTTCCCCGGAGCAGACAGAGAGAGCCTTCCCCGGGAGCCAGCACCCTGAACTCAGACTTGTTGCCTGCTGGACTGTGAAGAAATAGATTTCTCTTTGTTGAAGCCATCCACATGTGGTGTTTCTGTTACAGAGGCACTGGATGACTAAGACATCTGTCAAACAGTGAGACTCATTTCTATTTATGTGATACATGGTAGCCAGAATCTCTCTCTGAATCATTACTGCTGTGACTTCTGTGTTCTCAGAGGCTGATCCATTTCCTTGATCTTCTGCTGTTCTGCTCCGTAGCCCTCTCTGATCTCGGTGCCTCTGTCCTGGTGTTCTCCTGACCACGCAGCTTATAAACAGGACCTGAGAGAGGGGGTGACTCGTCACTGTGGCAGGAGAACAGGCGTCAGCTGAGACCCTCGTGGGGCGGCATGCCCACCCTCCTTATAAACCCAAGGGTCTGGAGCCCTGCACATCCCAGGCTATCAGGAGCAAGTGAAGGGACACACACCTGCCACAGCCACGTCTCCCTAAATTTCCCCTAGTACATGCTCTTAAGAAACGCTGGTGGCCCAGTGGTTAGGTACTATGACTGCTAACCGAAAGTTCAGCAGTTCAAATCCAGCAGGCAACCCTCTGAAACTCTGTGGGGTCACTGTGAGCCAGAATCGACCCGACAGCAGTGGGTTTAGTTTGGTCTTGGCACATGCCCTTGGGAACCGGTGTGTGTGGAGCAGCGGGCCAGTGAGGCAGCATTTCCGAACCCCGGGATCCCAGCCCTCAGCCCACTCTTTTCGATGCGAGAGCAGGTACACCTGACTATGAATCCCAGACTCTGCGCAACTCCTGGGGGGCCCTTAGGTGGCAGCCACAGACGGCCGCTGGCTATCAGTCACATCAGAAGCTGAGGACACTGATGGCATTTCAGGATCCAGCAGCCAGGGGATGGGCCTGCTTCCATGTCACACAACGTCCCTGAAAGAGTGCACATCCAGGTTATCATAGTTTTGATTCACAGAGGAAACTGGCTAAACGGGAACCCTGTAGTGAACCTTCTATTTTTAAAAAATTTAAACTTCTTTTAAAACTCAAATGATTTACTGCTTTATAAATCTGGACTTTTTCAAAATATAGTTCCTTAAAGCACACACAGGATGCTTTTTTCTGCAAGTGATTAAAAACAAAATCAGTCCTATACAATGAAAGTAATCCATGGGTTCACACAACTGAAAATTCCAGCTCAAGCTTCAGGTACCATTTGATCCAGAGGCAGCAAGGGTGTCACCAAAGTGCTGGTTTCTTTCCACTCTTCAGCTTTATCCTGCTAAGTACTGGCTTCAACCCAAAGAGCAATTACTGGAATCACCAGTACTGATGCGGTTGCCATGTTCCACATTCAGGGCAGACACTGTCTCTTCCCTCAACCATAAAACAAAAGTTCTGGGTTTCCCTCTGAATCATCTTAGGTCACATAGCCAGTCCTAGGCCAGTCACTGTTGCTACGGCAGGCTGAACACTGACTAGCCAAGGTGTGGGGAGCATGCCATGTGTCAGCCAACTTTTCAGGGCCAAGAGAGTGGGATCGGTCTGCTTGGGTTCCTCTTGGTGCTGGGGTAGGCTCCACCGCACTGTGACTTCACAGCCACAGCTGCTGAACAAGGACTGAGAGCCTGAATGAAGGAGAGTTTGAGGGGAGGCCTAACCAGTGAAAACTGGCTCGATCACTGAAAAAAAGACACTTTGTTTTCTTTCCCAAAAGAAGGTAGTCTCTGAAGCATGTGGCTGTGAGCCCTTTGCTGAGCAGCTGCAGGAACTCTCCCCCTGTTTTGCTGTTAAGAAAACATGTAGGATGAGGCGTGGGGGCAACAGAGAATCCGTAGGTAGACCCCAGGCTGCTGCTACCACACCACACCTGGTGCCAGGAGCAACCTCAGAGACCACGCGGCCCTGCCTCCTCAGGGCACTGCCGAGGGAGCTGAGGCCCAGGGAGGTGAAGGGGAGCAGGGACTTCATCTAAGGAGAACTGCAAGCGACTTTAAAATGGGAGTGGGTGTCAAGCATCCGCAGATCCAAACTTGCTCCTGGGTCCAGAAGCAACAACTGAAGTCAGACACAGTTTTACCCAGAACTTCAGATCATGGAGAGACCCACAAGAGTGGATGCCTACATCGACTTGGGACCGGAAGAACCAGATGGTGCCCGGCCACCACCAGTGATAGCCACGATGGAGCTCACAGAGAGGAGTCTCACCGGCAACACAAGAATAAAGAGGTGCATCATGAGATCTCCACTAAAAGACCTCAATTGATGGTCCAGCGGTTTTGGGGTTCCTCTGAGAGCATGGCCCCCTGCCCTGATGCTCCCCTTTCCCATGAATTATAACAAAGGTCCACTCTTTGGACAGGAATGTATTGGACTTGGCAATGCAGAGTGACCATATATTGGAAGCACTTTATGGTTCTAAACATCTATAGGATATCATCTTGCTGACCTCTGGCTGGAGGAAGGGGAGTGGACGGAGAGGATGGGAAAGGAGACTGCTGGGAGGATGAGACAGGTATGGAGCAGAGAGGAATAGTGTGCTGTCACTGGACAGGGAGAGCAGTGGAAGCTGCATGGGGGGGCATGTAAATTTATATGTGAATATACATTTTTACTCAGCTATGTTAAATAAAAATTAAAAAAAAAAAAAGAAAGAAAGCAAAAAAAAAAAAAGAACTTCAGATCAGCCAGGCACTCTGCTGGATATTCCAGGGAACAAATTCAGAAAGCAGGCTTGCTTTGTTCTGAGACCCACAGCTTCCTCTGGATGTGTCGTGGTGTCTTATGAACTGAAATACACCGGTGACAGAACTATACTGTACGCTGCTGGGTTTTAATCTCATGATTTCATCATGAGATTATCATCTAGGATGAGACTACAGTTGACAAATCAGTGCCACATTATATGATCCATCTTTAATTCTGAATACAGGATTTAGACCTTAACATACAGTCAACTTTACATATAGACAGCAAATTTTACACACTGCTGGGAGAACCTAGTGGTGCAGAGGTTTAAGAGGTGTGGCTGCTAACCCAAAGTTCAGCAGTTCAAATCCAGCAATGTCTCCTTGGAAACCATACGGCGCAGTGTTCCTCCGTCCTTCCGTGTCATTACTAGTCAGAACTGGCTCGGCAGCAGTGGGGGTTCCCCGTGAAGCTTTGGATATTCTGGATGTGCATGAAGATTATATTTCAGAGAAAAATTTTACAAAGCTTTGAAGACCGTCAGTCTCATTAATGCCAAGTCACTGGTTTCTCTGTTGTGGCTGTGCTGGTGGTTCCTTCCCTTCCGTGTGTGGGCTGGAAATGAGAGGCTTTCACTGAGGAATGTTGCCACTCCTCTATTTGTTGTACAAGAATCTTCACATCTCTTGCGGACAGAATCTTTAGTTTGCCAGGGCTGCATGCATGACTTGTACTGGGGTTAAAAGACAACTTGCTTATTACAGTGTTCTAAACCTAGCCTTCCACGGCAGGCGGATGTCCCACAAGCAAGATCAAGTGCAAGCCGAGACCAGGAAGTGGGAGCTTTGAACAGCACAGCTGATCACAGTGAGTAGGATAGGGCTTGGGGTCTCGGTTACCAGGCTTGAACTCTGAAGAACTAGTTGTAAATATTTTAAACCCTTATAAAGACAAAAAAAAATGGCCTTATATTTCTGCTTCTGTGAACCAGGATCCTTCAACTTAGTCTGCTGGTTTTGAGTTCATCAGCCCTTGCAACTGGGTGAGTCAAGAAGTGCTTCTGTCTTAACTCCTGACCCATGAATTTGAGACTCTTCAGCCTCCACAAGTGGGTAAGGAGGTAAGGAGGGTAACAGCATCAGGTGAGGAGGGTGAAGGTAGAGTGGGCAGTGCCTACCTGTCTGTCAGCGGAGGCCTGCTTGTTGCTGTGATGTTGGAAGCCATGCCACTGGTATTTCGGTGCCAGCAGGGTCACCTGTGGTGGACAGGTTTCAGCTGAGCTTCCAGACTAAGACAGACTAGGAAGAGGGACCTGGCAGTCTACTCTGAAAAAAGTGAGCCAGGGAAGACCTTATGAATAGCAGAAGAACCTTGTCAGACACAGTGCTGGAAAAGTGAGCCCCCCAAGTTGAAAGGCCCTCAGAAGACGACTGGGGAGGAGCGGCCCCCTCAAAGTGGAGTCAACCTCAATGACGTGGATGGAGTCAAGCCTTCAGGACCTTCGCTTGCTGATGTGGCAAGACTCCAAAGAGAAGAAACAGCTGCAACCACCATTAATAATCAGAACATGGAATGTATAAAGTATGAGCCTAGGAAAATTGGAAGTTGTCAAAAATGAAACGGAACACGTAAACATCAATAGCCTAGGCATTGGTGAGCTGAAACAGACCACTATTGGCCATTTTGAATCCAACAATCACATGGTCTACTATGCTGGGAATGAAAACTTGAAGGGGAATGAAAACTTGAAGAGGAATGGTGTTGCATTCATCATCAAAAAGCACATTTGAAGATCTGTCCTGAAGTACAATGTTATCAGTGATAGGATAACATCCATCCATCTACAAGGATGGCCAGTTAATACATCCGACCAACGGCACTTGGCTTGGCTTATTCAAATTTTTGCACCAACCACTAAAGCCAAAGATGAAGAGACTGAAGACTTTTACCTGCTTCTGCAGTCTGAAATTGATCAAACATGCAATCAGGATGCATTGATAATTACTGGTGACTGGAATGCAAAAGCCGGAAATGAAAAAGGATCAGTCGCTGGAAAATACAGCCTTGGCAATAGAAATGATGCTGGATATTGTGTGATGAAATTTTGCAAGACTAACAACTTTTTCATTGCAAATACCTTTTTTGACCAACACAAATACTGACTGTATACACGGACTTCACCAAGTGAAATACACAGGAACCAAACTGACTACCTCTGTGGAAAAAGACTATGGAAAAGCTCCATATCAGCAGTCAGAACAAGACCAGCTGCTGACTGTGGCACGGATCACTGGCTCACATGCAAATTCAAATTGAATTGAAACTGAAGAAAGCTAGAATAAGTCCACAAGAGCCAAAGTATGACCATGAGCAGATCCCTCCTGAGTTTAAAGACAATCTCAAGAATAGATTTGATGTATTGAACAATAATGACTGAAGACCATACAGACTGTGGAATGACATCAAAGACATTATCCATGAAGAAAGCAAGAGGTCATTAAAAAGACAAGAAAGAAAGACAAGACCCAATTAGACGTCAGAGGAGACTCTGAAACTTGCTCTTGAACGTCAGGCAGCTAAAGCAAGAGGAAGGGATGACAAAGGAAAAGACCTGAACAGAAGGTTTCAAAGGGCGGCTCGAGAAGTCAAAATAAAGTGTTATAACGGTACGTGCGAAAACCTGGAAGCAGAAAACCAGAAAGGAAGGAAGAACACGTTCTGCATTTCTCAGGCTGAAAGAACCGAAGAAAAAATTCAAGCCTTCAGTTGCAGTAGTGAAGGAATCTACAGGAAAGATAGTAAACGACTCAGGGAGCATCACAAGAAGATGGAAGGGATACAGACTCATTACACCAGAAAGAACTGCTTAATGTTCAGCCATTTGAAGAGGTAGCATTTGACTGGGAACCAATGGTACTGAAGGAAGAAGTCGAAGTTGCAGTGAAGACACTGGCAAGAAACAAGGCTCTGAGAATTGATGCAGTATAAATTGAGATATTTCAACAAAGAGATGCAGTGCTGGAACTGCTCACTCATCTATGCCAAGAAATTTGGAGGACAGCTACTTGGTCAACTGACTGGAAGAGACCCTTATTTACACCCATTCCAAGGAAAGGTGATCCAACCAAATGCAGAAATCACCGGAAAATATCCTTAATGTCACACGCAAGTCAAATTTTGCTCAAGACCATTCAAAAGTGATTGCAACAGTATATTGACAAGGAACTGCCAGAAATTCAAACTGGATTCAGAAGAGGACGTGGAATCGAGGGTATCATTGCTGATATCATTGACTGAAAGCAGAGAATGCCAGAAACATGTTTACTTGTGTTTCACTGACTATTCAAAGGCATTTGACTGTGCAGATCATAACAGATTCTGGCTAACATAGATTAAAACAGGAATTCCAGAACACTTAATTATGCTCTTAAGGAATCTGTGTATGGATCAAGAGGCAGTCATGCGAACAGAACAAGGGGATGCTGCATGGTTTAAAGTCAGGAAAGGTGTGCGTCAGGGTTGTATCCTTTCACTATACCTTCGATACCAGGAGAGTGTGTGCTTCCTGGCTTAAGTAGATACGTGAGGCTAACTGGGCAGCTTCGGGTCAGAGGTGAGATGAGACGGCAGAGGGGGACAGGAGCTGCTTGAATGGACACAGGAAATACAGGAGTGTGATGTCACAGGGTGGGGAGTGCAGCTGAGTCACACAGCAGTGTGCGTGTGAAATTTTGTAAGACAAATTCGCTTAGATTATAAATGTCCACTTACAGCACAATGTTTTATTTTATTTATTTATTGAGTGGTGAGCAGTAATACAAAGAGAAATGTAGATGGATCTCAAGGTAAAACCCAACATCAGAGCTGTGATAGATGGACGGCTACAGGCCAAAAACAGGTATAAGAGCTAAACGTCAGACTCCTATGTTCAGCTAGAATTCTAAAAGAGAACCACAGTATCCTCGGGTTATTAGCCCCCCTGGTTCCTAGCAAAACAAAAATATAAATTTTTTCTGGAGAAAACTGTTTCTGGTTTATTCCTACAGAATTCTCACAAATAAACAGCCAGCAAATATGAGCTCACAACCAAAATAAGCAAATACACACTGAATGAAAGCATGATTACTACAACTCAGCAGAAACTACAAAGAGATTTATATCTCCAAGGAATTCAAATTTTAGAATTATCAAATACAGAATATAAAATTGGTACACATAAACTGTGTAAACCATTGAAGATGTGTTCACAAAAAAAAAAAAGAGCAACTGTCAAAAATATTCTGCAGGTTTGAAAAACAAAAAGAAATAGAACTTTGGGAAATTAAAAATATAATTGTTGAGCAACAAAAACCAAAGCTTCGTTGCAGCCACCACACCAATCCATCTCATTGGGGATCTTCATCTTTTTGACTGACCCTCCGTTCTACCGACTATGATGTCCTTCTCCAGGGACTGATCCCTCTTGACATCATGTCCAAATATCTTTGCTTCCAAGGAGCACTCTGGTTGTGCTTCTTCTGGAACAGATCTGTATGTTGTTTTGGTGGTCTGCTGTGGTACATTCAACGTTCTTCTCCAACACCACAATTCAAAGGCTTCAATTCTGCTTCTGTCTTTGTTCATTGTCCAGCTTTCGCATGCATATGATGCAATTGAAAATACCATGGCTTGGGTCAGGCGCGATTTAGTCTTCAAGATGACATTTTTGCTTTTGAATACTTTAAAGAGGTCTTGTGTAGCAGATTTTCCCAGTGCAATGTGTCTTTTGATTTCTTGACTGCTGCTGCCATGGGCATTGATTGTGGAACCTAGTAAAATAAAATCCTTGACAACCTCAGTCCTTTCTCCATTTATTATGATATTGCTTACTGGTCCAGTTGTGAGGATTTTTGTTTTCCTGATGTCGAGGTGCCATCCATACTGAAGGCTGTGGCCTTCAGTCACCAGTGTTTCAAATCCTCTTCACTTCCAGCATGTAAGGTGGTGTTTTCTGCATAATGCAGGTTGTTAACAAGTCTTTCTTCAATCTTGATGCTTCGTTCTTCTTCATTTAGTCCAGCTTCTCAGATTATTTGCTCAGTATACAGATAGAAAAGGTATGGTGGAAAGATACAGCGGTGACACACATCTTTCATAACTTTAAACCAGGCAGTGGGCCCTTGTTTTGTTTGCATGACTGCTTCTTGATCCACGGAGGGATTCCTTAAGAGCATGATTAAGTGTTCTGGAATTCCCATTCTCCACAATGTTATCTATAATTTGCTATGATCTACACAGTTGAATGCCTTTGCAGAGTCAGTGAAACACAGGTAACACGTCTTTCTGATACTCTCTCCTTTCAGCCAGGATCCATCTGACATCAGCAATGACATCCCTGGCTTCATGTCCTCTTCTGAATCCAGCTTGAATTTCTGGCAGTTCCCTGTCAATATACCAGGCAGTCACTTTTAAATGATCTTGAGCACAATTTTACTTGCATGTCACATCAGTGACATTGTTCAATAATTTCTGCATTTAGCTATATCTCCTTTGGGGGGGGTAGGCATAAATATGGATTCTTTACAGTTCATTAGCCAGGTAGCAGTCCTCCAAATTTCTCGGCAGAGATGTGTGAGCACTTCCAGTGCTGCATCTGTTTATTGAAACATCTCAACTGATATTCCATCAATTCCTGAAGCTTTGTTTTTCTCCAATATCTTCAATACAGCCTCAACTTCTTCCTTCAGTACCGTCAGTTCCTGATCATAAGCTACTTCCTGAAATGGTTAAATGTTTACCATTTCTTTCTAGCATAATGATTCTGTGTTCCTTCTGTCTTATTTTGATGCTTCTTGAGCTCTTTAATATTTTTTCTGTAGATTCCATCATTATTGTGACTCGAGACTTGAATTTTTTCTTCAGTTCTTTCAGCTTGAGAAATGCAAAGCATGTTCTTCCCTTTTAGTTTTCTATTTCCAGCTCTTTGCACATGTCATTATAATACTTTGTCTTCTTGTGCTGCCCTTTGAAATCTTCTGTTCAGAGCTTTTACTTCATCATTCCTTCCTTTTGTTTTAGCTACTCAACACTCAAGTCCAAGTGTCGGAGTCTCTTCTGACATCCAATTTGATCTTTTCTTTCTTTCTTGTCTTTTTAATGACCTCCTGCTTTCTTCATGGATGATGTCTTTGAAGTCATTCTGCAAGTCTTCTGGTCTTCAGTCATTAGTGTTCAATGCATCAAATCTGCTCTTGAGATGGTCTCTGAACTCAGGTGGGTTATAAGCTCCTCTGGAATTTGTTCTAATTTTCTTCAGTTTCAATTTGAAATCAGCATCCTAGAGAAGATAGCAGACCAGAAGTGATGCAATATTTGAGGGGAAAATGGCCACAAATTTTCCATAATTGATGAAATACACAAATTCATGGACAAAGGAAGCAAAATAAAAAGAAATCCACAAAGACACGTATTGTACTGCAGATCACCAAAGGAAAGGAAGATCTTAAACGCAGTCTGAGGGAGACTGATGATTAGTCTCTCAACAATAACAACAGAAACCAAAAGATACAGGAACAATAGCTTCAAGGCACTGAGAGAAAGTAACTATAATCTTAGAAGTACATATTCAGCAAAACAGTCTTTTCAGAAATAACAAAAAAATACATTTTCAGATGAACAAAATCTTAGAGCTTGCCACCAACAGATCTTCACCACAAGAACTTCTACAGAATTTACTTCAGTGAGAAAGTGATTCCGGAAAGAAGTTGTAAATGCAAAAATAATGGTGAATGGATTGGTAAAGATATGGATAAACCTGAGATGGCATGATATGTATACATGAACAAAAGAGAAAGAAAATGAGATAAAAGAAAGGAAGAGAGAGAGGACATGTAATCTACAGTGTTTTAAAATCATGAATGTATAAAACTAAAGTTCTAAGCCCCCAGACCATTTGAATCAGAGGTGGGAGGTGACTGAAACTGAATTCTTCTAACAGCCTTGTATTTTTCAGGAGGATGATCATCATATTGACTTAATTTAAACTTACTGTGTGTGATAAAATTTCAAAGTAAATTACTAAAAGTGTGTATTATTTTTAACTAGTAGGAGGGATAAAAATGTCTGAGGAAAAGGACTTACAAAAATACTGACTTGATCAAAAAGTAAAAAGGTAAAGAAGCAAAAATGAAACAAATAGCAGAAACTTGCATTTATAGAAATAAGTTAAAATATATCAATAATTACAAAGAATATAAAAGTTAAACACAAATTAAAAGGGGAAAAAGTGTTCCCTTTTAAATTTAGCTATGCTGCTTATAATAAATACACCTACAACATAAAGATGTGGAAATTTTAAAAATAAAATGATGAGAAAGAAATACCGAAATAATGGAGACAACTCTACATAAATGCCATATAAAACAGAAGGCAGGACAAAGAGCATGATTGGAGATACAGTCACTATACAATGATGAACGTTTTCAATTCATTATGTGGTTATAACAATTTTAAATTTGGACACACATAAAAAAAATTCCTCAAAATCACTGTAGGCGATTTTAGGACAACTCTAGCAATTGTTCTTTAGAAGACAGAAAACTAATATAGATAAAGATGACTTAAACAACATACTGATTCATTCTCTGGATTGTAGATACTTGTTATTCTTGGTGATGGGAAAAGGAGGACAGAACGTGAGTGCAGTGAGCCCAGCCCGACCAAAGCAGATGATGTCACCGAGACGGGCAGGAGAGATAAGGATGTTTGTGCTAGAGAATACAACATGTAACCTGGCCATACCACCAACAATAACCAATACATGAGTGTGTGGTCCCATATGTAGACATATATTTGTATGGGTAGGTACAGGTGAATAAGTGTATGCTTGTACAGATAGAAGTATGTATATCCAAATGTGCATAGAAATGTGTCTGTGTGCACACATGTATTCGCAGAGGACACAGTTACAGATACTTCTCAGAGATAACCAAATACCTTGTAAGCATTGTTTTCTGGGTTTAAAGGCTGAGGTCCTTGGTCTCACTGGACAACTCAGTCACCTGGCTCCACAAAGTTCATGCTCTGCACCCAAGCAAGGTGAGTAGCACCCGGGGTTTTAGAAGTCTGTGAACAGCCACCTGAGATACAACTATTGGTCTCTACTCATTAGGATCAAAAGAGAAATCAGGAAACTAAAATCTCGGGGAAGAAACTAGTCCACAGGGCTAACTGCCTACACAAGCTGCAACCTCATCTACTCTGAGACCAGAAGAACTAGATGATGCCTGGATACTGGTGTATCAACCGTTCTGATCAGCAGCCATGATAGATGGACCTAGACAGAACAAGAGAAAAACACAGAACCAAACTCAGATCCTTAAAAATTCCACCTTTAGAGAAGCAGTTGAGCCCAGAGGACTCCCTGAGACTATGCCCCTGAGATACTGTTTGTTTATCCCTTGAACCAAAACTGTCCCCTGAGGTGACTTCTCAGGGAAAAAAAGATTGGCACACAACACAAAACTTATTACCTTGAGGACAGGGTTACATTTTTAAAAAAGAAAATATATCTGTGGCAGCAAGAGGACAACAGTTAGTCTAAAGCAAAGATGAGAAGAACAGAGGGCAGGACACTGGAGGTCTGTAAGCACAGCAATCAGACACCCTTAATGAGGAGGCTGACGCACTCTTAAAAGTGTATTTAATGTCACAGAACAACTGCCACAGAGGATCATCAAAGGTGAAGCACTTTTGCTCCATAAAATTTCACTGAAAACACAATAATGTTTAAAGAAACAAAAATAAACAACATACATAATGACATTGCTATAATTAACATTTAAAGTGTGGACCTAGCAACTAGTGCTTACACAGTCTTCTCAAGCCTACAGACGCGGTTTACCAAAACCAGCCCCTCACTCTGACATGCACCACTGTCCCAGCACATCGCAGAGATCAGTCTCGTGATGACCACATTCTCTGGCAGCAGTCAAGAAGCTAAGAGTCAATAATAAAAGTGTGATGAAAGACTTTGTGCCAGTCACTCAAAAAGTGTTATGAACCCTAAGCAGAGTAGTCACAGCAGGACTGGGCAGTGTCTCATTCTCTTGCACATGGAGTCACGTAACAACATCAGCAGAGTAACTACAAGGCAACCACAACCTCCCTCTCTGAGTCAAACAGCTGAAAAACCAAAGACAAAGAGCAAGTTTAAAAGCAGCCAGAGAAGAAAGGCGTGTTGTGTTCGAAGGAACTGTGGTGCGATGAACAGCTGTCTGCACAGCAGAAACTAGGGACGTCAGAAGACAGTGGCTAAAGCAGCCATTGCCTGAAGGGTCCTATCTTCCAAAAGACCCTTTAAAGGTAAAAGTAAAACAACTATATTTTTAGATTTACAAAAACGGTGAATTTATACTTAGCCAACCTACACTAAATGAAATGTTAGAATTTGTTTTTCAGGCAGAAGGTAAAGCAAATAATCCCAGGTAGCTGTTCAAAGGTACAAGAAGGAATCAAGAAGACAGCATAACATGTGGGTGTTACCTGATTTGGGTCCATGCCCTGGACCCACTAAAACACACTCCAAGTTAGAAAGAGGAAGAAGTTTTATGAGAAGGTCTGACACCACCGGAGACCCGACAGCAATGCAGGCTGTTCTCTACGGAGTCTCAAAAGGTAATCTTTACATCAGAGTTTTGATATCATTTCAACGAGAAGTACTTCATGTTTTTAAGCACACAGCCCACAGATAACTGTATACAGCATAAGAGTCACAAGAAATTCATTATTAAACTGCAGATATGTATGTCAGACACCTGGACTCTAACATGCATGTTTGCAACAGGCAAAGACAAAGCTTACACTAAAATTCCTCAGCTAGTGAAACTAGCCTGCCGAGTTCACTCTGACATAAGGAGTGAGAAAACAAAGCTGTGGATACACAAAACACCAGACAGCCTTCCTAGCTGCTCTTTTCCAGGCTGAAGGCCATTTCTTCGGAGAGCAAAGAAGAGGAGGGAGACCAAGGTCACAGGAGCTGAGGGGGCTCTGCACCCCTTCAGAAAGACGCCAGTGCAGAGGCCAGAGTAGCTGATGCAGTAAAAAACATTTAACAGATTATTTAGAGTATCATTATGGCATTAGTTATGTAAAGCTCTCAATTATACATTTTGAAAAGGGGAAAACATGTTGCAAGGTTATTAGGGTTTCATGGGTAAATACTCTGTGCAGAGTATTAAATGTATATAAAACAACCGTGGCCCAGACTTCAAGAAAAAGTGAGTGGAGTCTAAGTGTTCTGAAGTCTTTATGTCTAGGACAGTGGTTCTCAAAATGTGGTCACAAATCAGCATCACTTTGGGAAATCATTACAAACATATGTTCTCAGCGCCCCCCCCCGCCGACCTAGTAAACAAAGCCTCCAAATAATTCTGACTCATGCTCAAGATTCAGAACTTTTGCCGTAGGAAATAACAGAAATACTAAGTTGCACGGAATTTTACTGAATCACAGAACATGCTGTTGCCTCTTAGATAACCACTAAAAGAACCAAGAATATAAACAAACTAAACACAAATTAAAAGAACTACAAAATAACTTACAGCTAATGAACAAGGAAATGGAGAAAACAATACTTAATCAAAAGAAGATAAGATCTTCAACAAAGGAGCCAAGGCAACTCAGTGGAGAAGGGACAGCCTTTTCAGCAAATGGCACTGGCACAGCTGAATGTCCACATAAAACCACAAGAATGACAAAAAAGAATGAAGACACAGACTGTGTACCTTCCGCAAAAATTAACTCAAGATGGGTACTGGGCCTAAATCTCAAACCCTAAACTGTAAAAATTCTAGAAAATAGCACAGAAGAAAGTCCAGATGACTTCAGGTTTGGCAATGGGTTTTCAGACACAACACCAGCAGCACAATCTCTGAAAGAAAAAAGTGAGCAGTTAGACTCTGTTAAAATTAAAAACTTCTGCTCCGTGAGAGAAGCTGCTAAAAGAATGAGAAGACAGTCCATGTGCTGGGAGAAAATATTTTTAAAACATGTGTTTGAGGAAGAACTTGTGCCAAAATGATACCAAAAAAATAAACAAAACTGAACAATAAGAAATGATCCAATTTAAAAATAGGCAAAAGATCTGAACTGACCCCTCACCAAAGGAGAGATACAGATGGCAAATAAGTGTATGGAAAAATGTTCAGTGTCATTTGTCGTTAGGGAAATGCAAACTAAAATCAATGAGATATCACTACACACCTATCATATATCAGAAGGGCTAAAATAAAATTTAAAAAAACCCTGACAACACAAAACACCAGCAAAGGTGTGAAGCAAACTCTCAGACATTGCTGGCAGGAACGCCAAACTGTACAGCCCCTCTGAGGGCAGTCTGGCAGTTCTTATGCAGGTAAAGATAGCTTACTGTGTGGTTCAGAAATCAATTCATAGGTATTTACCCAAATGAGCTGACAACTTACATCCACCAAAAAGCCTGCATATAAATCTTTTTAAGTACCTTTATTCATAATAGCCCCAAGCTAGAAACAACCACAGTGTACCCCATTAGTCTCATGAATGAACTTAGTGTGGTAACAACCTTACAACAGACTATTACTCAGCAATCCAAACAAAGGAGCTCTCAAAACACAAAGACACAGAGGGACCTTAAATGCATGCTGCTAAGTAAAAGAAGCCAGTCTGAGAGGGCTAATACCGTATGGTTCCAGTTAGGTGACATTTTGGCAAAGGCAAAACTAGAGAAATAATAAAAAGATCAATGGTTGCAGGGGTGGGGGGTGAGGGCACATACACTGGTGAAGATCCAGGGGTGCTTAGGGCAATAAAACTACTTTGTAGGGTACGTCACTAGGTTCCTTTGTCAAAACCTATAACACTTCATAAGACAAAGTGAACCTTAATGTGTGCAATTTTTTTAAATCACTGAAGCTATGAGGAAATCATTCGAACTGTGAGGGAAGAATCTAACTGTATTAAAAAAAAACAAATGTATGACCCAAACTTACTGAAAGAAATGGAGGAAAAGGTACTTACTTAACTTACTCTGAAAGTGAATGGTGTCTGTAAGAGTAAACGAAAAGCAGTGACATGTAAGTGCTGTACCTTAGTCTCTTGTGTCTCATGGAAATACAGTGAATAGGGAGGGGACACGGCAGGCAGACGATGGGAGCCATACTTGTCACTGCTCATCGTCGGGGAAGGGAGTGTAGGGTGATCCGGGGGTAACAGATTAGAGTTAGAGACATCAGTAAGAACTCATGTTTAGACTTGTGTATAGAAGAAAAGACTCTTTGACAGCTGCAAGGGAGGGGGGGAGGGAGGGTTTAGTTTAGATAGCTGCGAGAAATCTGGTTGGGAGAAAGCGGTGATAGCACACATTAGAAACAAGAACAACATTAAGTGGACTTCAGCATAACTTGAGTACTCCTTCCATCTTAACCTAATATTGCAAGGATAGAGTAGCTGGGACGGGGGGTGGGGGACCATGCTCTTAGGCGAATTCCAGGCCAGTTGGCACAACTAATATTTTGCTAAGAGAGCTCTCTGCACCCCACATTGGTGAGTGGCATCTGGGGTCTTAAAAGCTGCCAAGCTGCCATCCGAGGACACAGCAAAAGGTTCCAACTCAGCAGGAACGGATGCTCACCGAGGGCCAAAATGGCATGCGGTGGAGACAACCTAGAAGACAGAGAGACCCACAAGAGTGGGTGCCTTCATCGACTTGGGACCAGAAGAACTGGATGGTGCCCAGCCACCACCAGTGATAGCCACGATGGAGCTCACTAGGTTGAGTCTCACTGGCAACACAAGAATAAAAAGGGGTGCATCCTGAGATCTCCACTAAAAGACCTCAATTGATGGTCCAGCAGTTTCGGGGTTCCCCTGGGAGCATGGCTCCCGGCCCTGAGGCTGCCCTTACCCATAAATTATAATGAAGGTCCACTCTTTGGACAGGAATGGATTGGACTTGGCAATGCAGAGTGACCATATATTGGTTGCGCTTTCTGGTTCTATACATCTACAGGATATAATCCTGCTGACCTCTGGCTGGAGGAAGGAGAGTGGGTGGAGAGGAGGGGAAAGGAGGCTGTTGGGAGGATGAGACATGTATGGAGCAGAGAGGAATAGTGTGCAGTCACCGACAGGGAGAGCGGTGGAAGCTGCATAGAGGTGGGCATGTAAATTTATACGGGAATGTACATTTTCACTCAGTCATGTTAAATAAAAAAGAAAAACAAAGAACTCATGTTTAATTTAATGCAGATGATTACAGACAGAGCTATTTCTAGGTGTGTGTTCATAGACAGGTTAGTATACACACATGCACTCCTTTCCTCGGTTGGCTGAGAGCACTTAAACTGCAGTGGTGGCTGCGGACATGCCCACTGTCCAGATCTGATGCCACTCTACAGCAGAAGGGACCAAGAGTTCTTAGTGAAATGGCAGAGTCTTCTGGGGCAGCAAATCTACGAGATAGACCTGGGGCATCTTGTGGTGTCAGAGACAAAAAAGCTTGGAAACCTACACACCCACAGCACACAGACTGACACACTCATGTGCTCGCCCGCACACACGTATGAGCACACACATGCACACGAGCACACACACACCTGTTCATGAGGATGCGTATGTCAAAGGCGCACAGAAGCTAACTGAAGGCGCTACCAGTGGCCAAAGCTGGAACAATTTGAGCAAGAAAGCAATTAAAGTCACACTGAATCACAATCGAAAGTATAAAGTAAATATCCGTGAGGTGCACATTGGTATAAATAAACAATTGAACTAATTGACAGATGCAGAATGGATAAATCTCCTGTGTAGATAAATTCTAATAAATCACATAGCTACTCAGTCCTATGAGAGAGGAAGCGTAACTCCTTATCCATGGGCTTCGCCTGGTGACTTCCTTCGGAAGAGGGCAGTGTGGGAAGGAAATGCTTGTTTCACAGTGGAATAACGTGACAAGCACTGTCAGGGAATGCCGAGCCCTCAGTTAGGTGGGCGGCATGCGCCCTTGACTCGAGGTGAGGAGACGGGTCCTTTAGTTAGCGCTCTTCTTCCCGATAACCAGGACCCCAGTCTCATCAGGACGAAAACATCGGGCTGACTCCAGTGATAAAGCACCCTACAAAAGAACTGCCCCGTACTCCTCAAAACTGTCCAGTTCGTCAGAAACCAGAGACTCTGCTAATCTGCCAAGAACAGCCTAAAGTAACATGAAAACTAAGCGTGGTATGGTGCCCAGGGTGGAATCCTGAGCAGAGAAAGGACGCTCGGGGAAACTAAAGACACCTGGATATACTGCAGACGTTAGTGAATCATAATGTGTCAGTACTCGTTCCTTAGCAGACAAGTCTCCCAGGCTAGCGTGTGATATTAATAACAGGAGAAACTCTCTGGAACAATCAGCTCAACTTTTCCGTAGCTATGAAGCTGTACTTAAAAAAAGGCTGTTTTAAAAAGGCAAAATAGGAGAGGAAAAAAGAAGACTGAACAGAGAACAAAAATGGAAAACATATAACAGAAAAAAAAAAGGTAGATTTAAGCCCAATTATATCAGTTGTTACATTAAATATAACAAGATTTAAAACTTGCAATTCAAAAAAGATTATCAGACTGAGGTTTTAAAAGAACAGTCTTATGCTGCTCATAAAAGACATCTTTAAAGACACAGAAAGATTAAAAGTAAAAGACGGCAAAAAGATATGTCACACAAACGGTAACTTAAAAAAAAGCTGGCGTCTTTTTCATTCTTTCTTTTGTGACCTTTCTGTATCTTTATATAAAAGTTGACATATGTGGGACTTAATACAACAAAGTACAAGTTAAGACAAGAAATATGACTAAAGATTAAAAAAAAAAACTGCCATCAACTTGATTCCGACTCATACAGACCCTGTAAGACAGAGCAGAACTGCCCCATAGAGTTCCCAAGGATTGGCTGGTGGATTCAAACTGTCAACCCTTTGGTTAGCAGCCAGAGCACTTAACCACTGTGCCACCAGGTTTTCCAAAGATAAAAGAAATATTTTAAAATCAGGAAAGCATTCATTCACCAGAAAAAATACAAAAATCTGAAATGTGTAATCATCTAATAACAAAACCAAGATTCAGAAACTTAAGAAGACAAATAGGCAAATTTTTCAATCAATAAGAGTTTTTCAAATACCTATCTTAGTATTGATACAGTCAAAGCCAGCCAAGTGCCGTCGAGTCCAGGCCAACCAAGTCTAAAAATCAGCACGAGTATAGCTATCCTAAGTAAATAATGAACAAACTGGAGCTAGAAACTATACACAGAAAACTATACCCCCAGAAATGCAAAATACAAATTATTTTCAAGCACACACAAAATGCTACAAAAAGTTGACTGCTTTCTTCTCCAAAATTGTTACATTACACAGTATTTCTCTGACTACAGTGTGATTAATCTAGAAATCAATAACAAAATTCATAATAGGAAACACTCATACTTAGAAATTAAACAGTAAGGCACTAAATAATCCATAGAATCAAAGAATAAATCACAACAAAAAGCAAAAAATAGTTTCAACTAAACGATATATAAAATATAACTTTGAAAATGTGTGCATTGCAGGTAAATCTGGGCTTAGAAGGAAATTTTATAACTTTAAGTTCTTAGGTAAGAAACAAGATTGAAAAATTAATGATATAAGCTAGAAAAAATACAACAAATTCCTGAAGAAAGCTGAAGGGAAGAAAAAAAATGTATAAAAAACAGAAATTACCAAATTAAAAAACAGACATACAATATTTTAAAAAGAACACACACAAATTGTTAATATCAGTAATGAAAAAAGAGCTATCAGTACAGATACTACAGACATCAAAAATTCATTTAAAATATGCAATAAAGTTACGCCAATAAATTTGACAATTAATTTTTGGTAAATATACATCAAAAGTGACATAAGAACAGATAGAAAATCTGAATATTTCCATTCTGTTAAAGAAAATGATTCTTCAATTAAAAGTCTTTCTGCAAAGAAATCTTGAGACTCAAGGCTTTTCTGGTAAATTCTCTCAAATATTTCAGGAAAAATTATCCCAATCTTACACACTTGTTTCCAAAGATTAGGCAAAATAAAAGGGAATACCTTTCAACTTGTTTTACGAGGCCAGAAAAATCTATATACCAAAATTTATCAATGAAATTACAATAAAAGAAACATACACAACACCCAAATTCAGATAACTATAAAAATTGGCAAGGATGTGCTGGAACTCCTATCTGTTGCTGGTGGGACTGTAAAATAGTGTAACCACTGTAGAAAACAGTATGGCACTTTCTCAACAGACTAGAAATAAAACCATCCTATGAACCAGCCCTCCCACTTTTAGGTATATATCCTAAACCAAAAAACCAAATTCACTGCCTTCAATTCTGTCTTACAGCAACCCTATAGACAGAGTATAACTGCCCCATATTGTTTCCAGGGAGCACCTGGTGGATTTGAGCTGCCGATCTTTGGTTAGCAACCATAGTACCTAACCACTATGCCACCAGAGTTTCTATTATATACCCTAACCAAAAACCCAAACCAAACCCACTGCTGTCAAGTCGATTCTAACTCATAGCAACTCTAGAGGACAGAGTAGAACTGTTCCATAGAGTTTTCAAGAAGTGCCTGGTAGATTTGAACTGCTAGCCTTTTGGTTAGTAGCTGTAGCTCTTAACCACTGCATCACCAGGGTTTCCTGGGATAGTCCCTAGAGGCCTAAAAATAAGGACTGGAAGAGATACATGGCCACTTAAGTTCACTGCTGCTTATTCACAGTAGCAAATTAATGGGAACAATCGAAGTACTGATCAATGGATGAGTAGATCAGCAAATAGTGGCACGTGTACCCTAGAGGCCTAAAAATAAGGACTGGAAGAGACACTTGGCCACTTAAGTTCACTGCTGCTTATTCACAGTAGCAAATAAATGGGAACAATCGAAGTACCGATCAATGGGTGACTAGATCAGCAAATAGTGGCACGTGTATAAAACAGAGTGCTCTTCAACCATAAAGAACAAGGATGAGTCCACAAAACACAACACGGAGGGACCTGGAGGGCACAATGCTAAGTGAAATAAGTCACACATACAGAGATAAATATTGTATGATCCCTCTTTGATAAGAAGACAAGAACATATAAATACGGAGAGATCAATGTTTATTGGTAGTTACCACGGAGAGGAGGGAGATGGGAACAGTACGCTTATTACCACTGAGACTGGTTATTTCTGGTGATTGGAAAAGATGCACCAAGTATTAATATAGTAGTGAACATGGCACAGACAAAGTAAAACCAGTTTTTGAGCATCTGTGGACGACTGTAGGTAAACTGGTACAAGGGCAGATACACTTGTGTTCACGGGTGAGAAGAGATAGAGGTATCTGTTGTTGCTGTTGTTGTTGTTAGGTGCCATCAAGTCGGTTCTGACTCACAGCAACCCTGCACACAGCGGAACACTGTCCAGGCCTGAACTATCCTCACAACCGCTGCTGTGCTGGAGCCCGTCGTCGGAGCCCCTGCATCAGTCCACCTTGTTGAGGGTCCGCCCTTCTGCGCTGACCCTCTAACAAGCACAGTGTCCTTCTCCAGGGGCCGGCCCCTCGGGGTAACATCTCCAAAGCACACAAGAGGGAGCCTCGGCCCTGTTGCTTCTAAGGAGCGTTCTGGCTGTGCTTCTTCAAGACAGATTGATTTTGTCCATTCTTCGGGCAGTCTCAAGCATATTCAGTATTCTTCACCAACACACCTCAAAGGCCTCAGCTGTTTTTCAGCGCTCTGTATCCATTGTCCAGTTTTTGCACACACAGAGGCAGCTGAAAACACCACGGCTGGGGTCTGGCAAGCCTTGGTAGTCCAGGTGGCGTCTTTGCTTTGCAATACTTTAGGGGTCTTTTGCAGCAGATTTGCCCAATGCAACGCATTGTTTGATCTCCTGGCTGCTACTTACAAGGACATTGATTGTCAATTCAAGTAAAATGAAATTTTGGACAATTCAATCTTTTCTCTGTTTATCATGAGGTTGTCTATTGATCCACTTGTGAAAATTTTTGTTATGTTTGTGTTGAGGTATAATCTATACTGAATAAAGGCTGTGGTCTTTGACCTTCATCAGTAAATGCTTCAAGTTCTCTTTCCTTTCAGCAAGTAAGATTGTGTCATCTTCATACTGCAGGCTTTTAATGAGTCTTCCTCCAATACTGATGCTGACTTCTTCATAGAATTCACTTTCTCAGATTATTGGCTCAGCATACAGATTGAATAAGTATGGTAAAAGGAGAAGTGTCTATAAAAACAAAACATTGCTGTCAAATAGATTCCAATTCATAGCTATAGACAGAGCAGAACCACCCCACAGAGTTTCCAAGGAGCGTCTGGTGGTCCCAAACTGCTGGAAGCAGTTGTAGCTCTTAACCACTGTGCCGTTCAGGTTTCCGAAAGTATCTATAAATATGTGCAAATATAAATATATGGCTGAAGGTGCATATATTCATTGAAGACACAAAAAGAAATACTCCTTAGACATTAGAAAATACCATCCAACATTGCTATTTTGGGTTTGAAGGCTTAGGACACCAGTTTCATGGGACAACTGTCAGTTGACATCGTTCACAAGAGTCATGGTCTGCATCCTAGTGAAGTGAGCAGCATCTGGGGTCTCCAAACCTTAACAGCAGCCATCTGAGACACATCTGTGATTTTCCAGACGTGAGAAGGTCCCCCAGCAACACAGAGAAGAAACAAATCTGCATGAACCACAACCTCGGCTACCCTGGGACCAGGAGAGCCAGGTGGCATCCGGCTACCACCTCTGACCGTTCTGACAGGGGTCATACTAGACAGTCCTGGACAGAACCGGGTAAAAATATGCAGGACTCGTATTATTATTTTAAAAACAAAGACGTCAGGCAAATTGGAACAGCACAGAAAAGAGGACTCCCTGAGACTACCGACCTGAGACCCTCTGTAAACCCAGAACTGAGCCTACCCCCTGAGATCACCTTTCCTCACAATAGCGGGGTGGCACACAGAATAAACGGCACTGTCTGTAAAACTGGTGCCCCACTAGAAAGCCATCGGTGTGAGACCAAAGGGTCAACAATTACTCAAAAGCAGAGACAGGAAGGGGACAGGGGCACTAGAGTACTGGGGAGGGGATAAACTGAACATGATTAAAGAGAATGGTGGCACCTGTAACGAATATCGGGGAGTAGTTTGTGCAGAAATTGTCAAATGGGAATCTAAGCTGCCATGTAAAATTTCACCAAAACTCAATAAAATGTTATTTTTTAAAAAAGACAAAAAAATCCTAAAAATGTATTAGCATATTGTATTCAGAAATACATTAAAAGGCAATACATCCTAATAAAGTGGCAATTACTCCAGGAATGCAATATTGATTTATCATTTTACAATCAATGCAATTTACTAAGTTAATGGAATAAGTGAGAAAATATACATGATTAACTCAATTGTAAGAAAAGAAAAAAGCATCTGACAAAGCTGAATACCTATTCATGATTTAAAACCCCAACTTTTAACAGCTTAGGAGGACCAGAAAGGCCTATCTGTGGTCTAACAAAGGACAGCTAACCACAACAAAAAATCATAGCTCACTCCATAGCCAGCGACGAAATAGTGAGTGTTCTCTGTGGGAGAGCAGGAATCCGAGGTGCCGACTATAAACTGAGGAGACAGGAATACAGGCTGGACGGGGGACACAGGGTCTAAGGAATGCTGAGATGGTCTCATTCTTGACTCGGGTGGCAGTTAAATGCGTGCACACAGATGCTGAGACATCGCTGTGCTGTTCATTTGGGATGATGACACTCTGTGCACTTGGCTGAGGATCCCTGGTGACATAGAGGCGAACAGCTCAGCTAATGCCCGCAGGTTGGCGGTTCGGATCCACCAGCCACTCCGAGGGAGAACGGTCCGGCAACCTGCTTCCGTAAGATAAAGGAACAAACAAAAACCCAAACTCATTGCCTTCAAGTTGATTTCCAACCCATAGAAACCCTATAGGACAGAGTAGAACTGCCCCATAGAGTTTCCAAGGAGTGCATGGTGGATTCAAACTGCTGAGCTTTTGATTAGCAGCTATAGCCCTTACAGATTTCCCCGTAACAATTAAGGTCTTGGAAACCCTATGAGCAGCCCTCTGTTTACAGGGTCACTATGAGTCAGAATCAGTTCAAAAGCAATGGCTTTGTTTTGGTTTTGGGGTATGCACTTTACTGTATGTATGTTATTGCTAAATAATTTTAAAAAAAGGAAGTCAATATAATTCAAAAACAATTGTGGACACGGCACAGGACCGGGCAGTGTTTTGTTGTGTTGTGCCTTGGGTTTCTATGAGTCAGAAGCGGCTCAACAGCACCTAACAACATCAACAACAGCGTAAGTGTAAGAATACTGTACGGCTACCCTAAGGGAGAGAAAAAGTATTACACAGATGTCCATATCCAATCATGAATTAAAAACAAAATAGTCTTAGCAATTGTAGAAAGAAAACTGAACTGAGCAGAGTATCAGAGACACACAGACACAGACAGACACACACACAGAGTCCAGTATACATCATAATTAATGGTGAAATGTTCAACTATTTCTCTGTGAGATACGGTTTTGAGTGTAAAACATTCAAAGACACACTCTAACAACTGATAATTTATCAAGATCTCTGGAAACAGTGTCAATGGCAAAAATCAATAATATTTTACAGATTTACTGTTGGTTTTTGAAAGAGAAAGCAAACTTGTATTCCTGGGATAAAACTTACTGGGTCAAGATAGATGAGTGGGTGGCAGATAGACAGACAGATGGATAGACACACAGACCCAGATAGCTAAAACTTAACTTGCTCATACTTGCTCAGGATTTTTGCACCTGAGTGGCCTCAGAGGTCCTCTTGTCTTGTCTGCTTTTGCTGTCAGAGTAACGGCGGCCTGACGAAACGCGCTGTCTAGTGTCCCCTCGCCTTCTGTTTTCTTCCTTAAGTGTTTGGTCAAATTCACGAGTGAAGCTACCTGAGCCTAGAGTTTTCTTTGGGTAAAGTTTTTAACTATGAATTAAATATTTCTAAAAGATACAAGACTATTCAAGTTATTTGTTTTTCCTTTCACAGAGCTTTGAAGTTTGTCCTTTAAGGAATTTATCCTTTTCACCTAAATTGTCAAGTTTCTGCTCATAAAGTGTGTTTACCCCATTACTTCCTTCATATGTCTGCAAGACTGCTAGTACAGCTCCTTTTTTCACAGCTGGCAGTGGTGATTTGTGTCTTATTTCTGTCTCTCTCTGTCTCTCTCTCTGTCTCCCTTCCCGGCCCACCCTCCCTCTTTTTTCCTGACCACCCTGGCTGCACGTTTATCTGTTTTACTCATCACCCCAAATAATCATCTCGTGATGTCACTGATACTCTTTGTTGATTTTTGTGTTCTGTTACACTCATTTCTCCTCTCCTTTCTTTCTCTCCCTCGCTCCCTCACTCGCTCACTCCACTCAATTTGGTTTTCTTTTTGTAGTTTCTTAAGGTTTAAGCTAATACGGAATATTCATGAAAAACATCTACAGTCACTTATTGGTAAAAGACTGAAGGACTTCCCCTAACATCAGGGGTGTGCACTCTCAGGGCTGACATGCTGCACCACAGAGGAGGTCCCAGCCTGCGGAAGAACGGGAGAAACCGAGGAGGCATGTGTGTGGGAAAGGCAGAAATAAATGTGTCTTCATTTGCAGAGGATGTGATTAGAAAATCACGGAAAATTTGAAGCAACTATATAATATAGTGTATAGGTTATAGTTCTGTAACTTCTAAAACCTAGTGCTGTTGAGTCGATTCTGACTCTTAGCAACCTTACAGATATAACTTCTAGTTGCAGGGCTGGCAGTTCAAATCCACCAGATGCTCCTTGGAAATTCTATGGGGCAGCTCTACTCTGCCTGTAGGGTCGCTGTGCACCTGAATCAACTCAACAGCAGTGGGTTTGGTTGGTTTCATATGTAACCTACTAGAACCATGGGTTTAACTAGCATATAAGAACACAAGAAAAATATTAAAAGTATCAACCATACTTCTGCACACCAGCAGTGAACAATTTGAGACCGAAATTTCTAAAAGGGAACTATTTAAATAGCACTGAAAGAATGAAATATTCAGTAATAAATCTAACAAAATAATGCAAAAGCTGTACACTAAAAAATAAAAAACCTTGTATTAAAGAACACTGAATTGACAGATGAGAAGACTAAATATTGCTAAGATGCAATTTCTTACTAGATTGATCTACAGAGTCAACATATTCTCAGTCAAATTCCCAGCAGGCTGTTTCGTAGAAACAGACAAGTTAATTCTAAAATTTGTACAGAATAATAAAAGGCCTAGAATACCCTACATCCGCCCCAGGTGCCAAGAGTCTCTACACCCAAGATTCACACATCTTCATGGTTTATAGTTTTCTACTACCCAAGTGGACTTGTCCAATACCTGCTGCTTATTCACTTGTACGTGGAATGACTTTACCTTCCTGAAACTATATACAATTACATTTTATTAAGAATAATGGCTGACATAAATGTATTCCATTAAAATAACTTTGTCATCTCAATGGGCTTGACAGGAAGCATTTAAGAAATTCTAGTTTCAGTGTGTGAACTTACCACACGACCCTTCCTCCAGAAAGTCAATACATGACGTGTATTTCCCACTCGCAAGCACTGGAACTGACATTTATTCCTGTTTGTATTTTCACAGCGTCCCCGCCTACTAACAGTCAGTGACTCTTTATGTAACATTCACCTGAAGATAGGCGCCAATTATCATCAGCTGTCAAAAAGAAAGAGAAGCAAAACAAACGTGAACTTGAAAACCCACCGTGGCTGTTGGTTCTGGCCCATAGTGACCCTATAGGACAGAGTAGAACTGCCCCATAGGGTTTCCGAGGAGCGCTGGATGGATTCAGTGTGTAAACCAGGGTCTTAAAATGTGAACATCAGAAGCTTACTTTAAAAAGCGTTATCTGTCATACTCCGTCAAGCGCTTGCCTCGGACTTCGCCTGCCTATGTCTGTACCTGTTTCCACAAAATAATTTCCCCAAATTCAGGCCCCTTGTCCTCCTCACCCGACATCCTGGCACCCCTTTTTGGACCCAGTCATCTCTCACATCCCGTGGGTGGCCCTGCTGCAGAACCTCCTAGAACGTTAGGGTGGGTTCCTGCTACACCCACTGGTTGAGCTCCTTTGGGTGGGTTCTGGGCGGGTGGAGCTCATCACAGACCTACTTGGCCAATAGGAGGGAGCCAGCAAGGACTAAGTAGTCAGGTGTGGCAATCCCACCCCACATGTGCTGGCTTTCTTGGGCTTTGTGGCCCAGGCCCAAGTCTGGCAAACTTTCTCTGCCACGCAAATTGCTTTTCACAGCTATACTGAAGGGGCGGGTTCCTGGCGTGGCCGGCCGTGTGGGGGGCAAGGGCACAGATCCTGTTATCAGGTCCTGGGATTACCAGGCCCCGCTCTGAGCAGGCTTCAGGTTACACTCCTGACCCTCCACGTGCAGGCACAGGCCAGCCAGACCCGGCACAGCAAGCGCACCTGCTGGCACGTCACATCCAGGCCCCTCGCGGCTGTCCTGCCTGCCGGTCACCGGCCCCGACCTGGGCTGCAGCAGCTGCTTTCTCCAGTTGAGCACATGCTTCTTCCCACCCATATCCATGACGTCACACCGCACCCACATCTGAAGCCTACATAAAATGACAGACTGTGAAGAATTTAAGGTGAAAAAGCACGAAGGGAAAAAAAATGGAAATACCATAAGTTATGGATTGAAGTGTATCCCCCCAAAATTTGTGTGCCAGTTTGGCTCAGCTGTGTTTCCCAATAATGTGTGACTGTCCACCTGAGATGTCACCTGAGATGACTTTCCTCTGTGTTATAAATCCTATTCCACGATGATAACGAGGTGGGTTCCAGGCAGCTACGTTAATGAGGGAGGACTCGGCCTGCGAGATTGGACTGCGTCTTAAACTAATCTCTTTTGAGATAGGAAAGAGGGAAGCTGGCCAAGAGACGTGGCACCTCACACCACCACAAAACAGGAGCCAGAGAAAGAGTGCCCTCTTTGGCCTGGGTTCCCAGTGCTGAGAAGCAATTAGTCTAGGGGAAGACTGATGACAAGGACATTCCTCCAGAGCTGACAGAGAGGAAGCCGTCCCCTGAAGCTGATGCCCTGACTCTGGACTCCTAATGAGCTTCTGTGTGGTGAACCCATCCACTTGTGGTATTTCTGCCACAGCGCCCTATATAATTAAGGAAACCCTGGTGGTGCAGTGGTTAAGGGCTACAGCTGCTAACTGACCAAAGGTCAGCAGTTCAAATCCACCAGGTGCTCCTTGAAGACCCTATGGGCCAGTTCTACTCTGTCCTGTCGGGTTGCTATTAATCAGAATCAACCTGGTGGCAGTCACTTTGTTTAGGTAACTAAGACACCAAATATTTTCACAGCACTGATGAAATTTCTTCTACAAAACTTCTAACCAAAAGCATAACAAAAATCATCAGTTACCATACATTCACTTGGAATTAACCCTTTCACTTCATCTTGCATTATACCACCATGTGGGCTTACATTTAATGAGTCATTTCTATTGCAAGTTGAAGAGTTCCTGTTCTTTAAGTTTCTATTGCTCCTTATTTTCACCAGTGCTTTTTACGATTAGAATGTTAATTTTATACAGTCTGGTGGGTATGTAGTTGTACCTCACTGTAAGTTTAATTTGCATGGTCTTAATTACTAATGAGTCTGAATGCCTTTACATAAATTTAATGACTATTTGGATGTTCTGTCTTATGAATTATCTGATCAAGTCTTTTGCATATGTATAAACACAACAAATACACAATTTAGTGAGTTATTTAACTGTTCAGGTAACATGTGAACGTTTGACATCTGGAGTGTTCTAAAACACCGAAGTTGCACAGTCACCTCTTATGTAAGATCAGGCTAAAGCTGGACACTGAATGAGGAAGACATAGAAATGCTGACACTTTTGAATTAGGTTGTTGATGGAAAGCGCTGACTACCCCATGGACCGCCAGGAGAACAAACGGGTCTGTTCTGTAACAAGCACAGCCAGAAAACTCCTTAGAAGCAAAGATGGCACAGCTTCATTGCACATACTTCGCACATGTAATCGGGAGAGACCGGTCCCTAAAGAAGGACACCGTGCCTGGTAGACAGCACAGAGAAGACTGTCAGAAAAAGACGGACGGACTCAGTGGCTGCAACGATGGGCTCAAGCCCAACAGTGTTTGCAAGGTCAGGGCAGGAAGCAGGGCTTCACCCTGTTGTCCCTGCGGTCAGCATCTAATAGTAACACCGCTCAATTCTGTTAGGCCCTCTAATAATCCTAGATTCTTTTGGATTTTCTGTGCCATGATGTGATTTTTGAATACTGAGAGTTTTGTCTCTCCCTTTAATCCTTGGCACCCTAGTGGTGCAGCGGTTGAGAGCTACAGCTGCTACCCAAAAGGTGGGCAGTTTGAATCCACCAGCTCCTCCTTGGAAACCCATGAGGCAGTTCTATGCTGCCCTGCGGGATCATCATGAGTCCGAACCATCTCAGCACCAGGGGGTCTTATTTTCAGTCCTTATACTTACTATTTCTTCTTCTCACCTAACTGCTCTGATTGACTTCTGCAAAGAAACAGTAACAGTAGGGTCACTTTTCCTGATCTCAAAGAGAAAGCTTCCAACATTCCACCAAGACATATGACTTTGGCTGAGTTTTTTCATTTTGTTTCATTTTAGATACACTTTATCAGACTTAAAAAAAAATGAAAATAAGAAACATTTCTTTCTAATTCTACTTTGCCAACAATATTTTCTCCTAATTATGAACAGATGTTGGATTTTATCAAATGTTTTTTCTGAATCAACTGAGATTGCTCTATGAGTTTGCATATTTAATTTCATGAATATTTACATTTATTGAATTTTTCATTTTAATCACTTCTATTTCCTAGACTAAACTCAAGTTGGTCATGATGTATTCTTTTCTCTGTGTTGTTGGGTTTGGTTTGCTAAGATTTTACTAGGATGTTTGCAATTAAATTCATAAATGAATTTGACATGTATTTTTTTCTTCTTTGTGCTGTCTCTGAGTGGATATGAGTACAAGATTATGCTAGCTTCCTGAAATTAGTTGAAAAGCATACCTCCTCTGTACCAGGAAATAAATTCAGAATGTTGGTGTTATTTTTCTCCTTAGTTATTTAATAGGACCTCCGCTGCCAGTCAAGCCAACCAGGCATTTTTTGCAGAAGTTTTAATTAGGGATTTTCTTTTCTTAATCCTTAAAGACTATTGAGGCTTGCTGTTTTTTCTTGTGTCAGTTTTGATAAATTATATTTTTCCTGGAATTTGAACATTTCATCTAAATTTCTAATGTTCTGTGCACAAGTTGTTCATAAACCACGTAAAACCATGTCCACTTCTGTCGATTGATTCCAGCGCATCCCAGCCCCGTAAGACAGAGGCGACTGTTGCGCAGAGTTTCCAGGGACGGCTGGCGAATTTCAGCGACAGCCTTTAGGTTAGAAGCGAGGCTCTAACCACCGGTCCCAGGTTATTCATCATACGCTTACAATCTTTGTAATGCCTGTATGATTGGCAGTTTTTCATTCCTGACATTGGTTATTTGGTCTTTCTTGTTTTCTTGATAAGTCCCATCTAAAGTTGATCAGTTTTATTGATCTTTTCAAAGAACTGCCCTTGGGCTTTGTTATGCCTTTCTAGTGATAGTTTCATTAGCTCATGCTCTCAACTGTATCATTTCCTCCCTTTTAATTTTTCTGGGTTCACTTTTCTGTTTCTTTTTTAATTTCTTGAGCTTAATGCTAAGCTGAATTATTTTTAACCTTTTTTCCTTTTTAATATACACTTAAGACAGTAAGTTTTCTGCTAAGTACTCTAATGGCATCTCAAGAGTTTTCATGAGCAATTTTTTCATTACTATTCAAGTAAAAATATTTTCTATTTTCCATTTTAATTTCTTCTTAGGCCCATGGGTTATATGGAAACATACTGATTAATTTTCAAGCATGTGGGACTTTTTTTTTATTGTTTTGTTACCAATTTCTAGCATAAGTATATTGGGTTAAAGAACACAGTCTGTATGATTTCAGTTAATTTCAATTTGTTAAAACTTTCTTCACAGTTCAGTAGATTGCCAGTTATTATAAATATTCTCCTGTAGTTATCAATACAGTACTCTGCATACATGAGGACTGACAAGTTCATGAACTCATCCTAGAAAAAGTGCTCCACACCTCATTGCTTATTTTAGTCAGCTAGGGCTGCTCTAACAGAAGTACCACAGAATAGCTTGCTTTAACAAAGGAAGGTTTATTCTTACACAGTCCAGTAGACTACAAGTCCATATTCAGGGTGTCCGCTCCAGGGGAAGGCTTTCCCCCTTGTCGGCTCTGGAGGAAAGTCCAGTATTGCATCAGTCTTTGTCCAGGGAGCATCTTGGCGCAGGAACCTCAGATCTGAAGGACGCGCTCTTCTCCCGGTGCTGCTTTCTTGATGGTACCGGGTTCTCAATTCTCTGCCTGCTTCTCTATCCTTTTACCTCTCATAGGATGAAAGCATTAAGGGTGGGGCAAGCCATACTGCAGGGAAATTCCCTTTATAGTGGAGCAGGGAGGTGATCCTATGAAGAGATTTACAGTCCCACCCTAATCCTTTAACATACAGCATAGGAAAACCACAAAACAGAGGATGATAACAAGATACTGGGAATCATGGCCCAGCCACATGGCTACACATATTTTTGGGGGGACACAATTTGATCCATGACATCGTTATCGATACAGTACTCTGCATACATGAGGACTGACAAGTTCACGAACTCATCCTAGAAAAAGTGCTCCACACCTCACTGCTGAATATCACTATGGGCACCTTTGAAGTCCTCCCCTTGGGAAGCTATGCACCAATGCCAGCACCTACCTAGTCCACCCTTCAGTTTTGCAACTCTTTTTCTAGAATAGCCATCCAAGTTATCGTCATATTACCCCTGATGTCCTAAAAGTCATCAAAATATCTTTCTTTCAATACCAGAAGTAAAGAGTGAAAAACAAGAGTGTGCTGTCACACGGTGCGGAGAACAGAAAGAGTGGCAGGGAGGCAGGTACTGGGGATTTTATATGGAAAACTGATTTGGATTGTAAACTTTCACTTAATCACATGTCTTCCTTTCAATATTTCCTGATCTTTGGATAAAGAAAAAAGTCACTGGGGGCCCAATCAGGCCAGGTGGGAGGGTTCCAACACTGTTACTTGTTTACTGGCTATGTCCATTCGGTCAAATGTGTTTATTACGGTTTCGCTTAATCAGCAAATGAAAGACATGTATCAAAAATCTGTAGTGGTTCATTTGTTTTCTTTGCAGTTCTGTCTGGTTTTGCTCCATGTTATGTCGATGTCTGTCTCAGTCATCTAGTACTGCTAGAAGAGAAGAACCACAGGTGGGCGGCTTTAACAAAGAGAAGTTTATTCTCTCCCAGGGGTCCAGTAGGCTAGCAGTCTGAATTCAGGGCACTGGCTCCAGGGGCAGGCTGTCTCTCTCTCTTGGCTCGGGAGGGTCCTTGTGACACATCTGTCTTTCCCTTGGTCTGGGAGCATCTCAGCGTAGGAACCTCGGTCCAAAGGGCCTGCTCCCAGAACTGCTGTCTCAGTGGTGTGAGGTCCCCAAGTCTCTCTGCTTGCCTCTCTCCCGTATACCCCCCCAGAGATGGGCTTGAGACACAATCCAGTCTTGTACCCTCCACCAGTATAACTGCTTCTGATCCACCGCACTAAATCAGAGTGACAGAATTTACACACACAAGGAATCTTACTGAAGGACCAAGTGGTGGAGAACCTCACGATCACAGGAATCATGGTCTAACCAAGTTGACCCACACATTTTTTGAGGGGACACAATTCAGTCCATGACAATGTCATCATGTTAAAAGGATATAAATGTAGAATTACTGTGTTTCCTAGTTAGCTTAATCTTTTATCATTGTGAAGTAAAGCATTTTAACTTGAAGAATGCTTTTCCCTTAAACTCAGTTTTATCAGATATTTTGTAGCTGCTTCAGTTTTCGTGATTAGTGCTTTACTTTTTGCTTCTCTGCATCCATTCTCTTTACCCTGACGTCTGTCACTTCTAAAATTATACATCTATATATGTCAATGTTCTTTTTTAAAATGTCTTGCCTTCTTTTGCAGTGATTGCTTTATTTTATTGTGCCATTTTCCCTGTTAGGTCAAAAGATAGACATTCTATTTATTTACTCTCATGTACTTTTTTTTAGTTGTTACCCCAGAACTTACATAATGGATCTTTCACTTACTAAAGTCTAGTGTGAATTAAAAATTATCTCTAGAAATAACATAAAACCAACATTTTCACTCAAACATAATTTAAAAAAAAAAAGAGAAAAGAAATAACATAAGACCAATGGTAGCCTCAGGATCTTCCAGATATTATTTTTATTTTCTTGGTTCAGTTACCAGGAGGCACTATTGTTCTAAGAGCATCCTGCTTGAGATTTCCTGGGCCAGCTATACGACCGGAAAGGTGTAGACCATACAAGACCCAATTAGCTTCCACTTCACTCTTCATGTTACGCTCCCAGTCCAGAGAGCAGGGAGCAGGGTGTAATTTATTGGGATGCCTACCCTTTGCATGTTCTGGATCCCATTTCTGGCCCATCGGGCTTAGTGAGGCCTTTCCTGAAAACCGATCTGAGCTACACTGTTACCCTGTCACCCTGGCAGCCTTACAGGAAATGTGTGTTCTCCAGATCAGGTTGAACATACTCCATTCAATGTACATGTCCCCTTAAATTAGCTGTGGCCACAGAACCAAACAGAGAGGGGACTGCAGAGACGGGAGACGTCCCATTAGCTTTAGTAGCACACACCCAGGCTGGGGACCAGCAGCCCTTGGTATGAGCTCGGCTCTGCTCCTACGCAGTGCTGGCCTACCGAGGTGACCGCCCTTATTTCACACGCCCACACCCACACCCACACCTGGAGACAGCAGAAGTGCTGCGGCCTTAATGTCCCACTGGTCTAAGAACCAGCCGCGGCACCGAGACCATCCAGGTCCTGTTCTCAGCCGAGGTCCCGTAACTGCTGTCACGAAGTCAGTTCCGCCTTACACTGACGCCGCAGCACGGGGGTAGCTGCTGTACAGTGTTCCCAAGACTGCAGTCTCTCCGGAGGCAGGCTGCCACACCCTTGTGTCCCTGGAGGCCGGTGGGCTCAAACCCTCAGCCTCTGGGTTAGCGGCCCAGGGCTTAACCACTGCACCACCAGGCCTCCTCGGTCTACATCACCAGTCAGGATTTCTCCCTTCTTCATCCCCAGACGGACCACTGGGGTCATGTCTGCCACCTGAGGTGTTGTCAGGTTAGCTGTCCGATCGTGGACGAGGAAGGGGACCCGCAAACCGCAGCTACCCGGAGACCTCCCAAACGGGCCGCACGGCCGCGGCTCCCTGAGCGGCGCGCTGGCTCCCAGGGGCCCCCTCGACCCTGCCCTGCCGCCCGCCCGCCGCTCTCCTCCTCGGCTGTTCCAGTCTCTCTCACGCTCACGGCTCTGAGCTCCTCTTCCTCTTGGGGTGGACCCGGTACACTAACGACAAAACGCCCCGAGGAGAGTCCGGCCGCCGCCCGACCCAGACGGCCACCGGAAGTCACCGCGCCACCAGCGCGCAGGACCGGAAGCGCCGGCGCCGCGTCTCGGCGGAGGGCGGGGTGCGGCGGGCGCGGTTGGTTCCGGGGCGGTCCGGTTCCGGGCACGGGGCGGTCCGGTTCCGGGCACGGGGCGGTCCGGTTCCGGGCACGGGGCGGTCCGGTTCCGGGCACGGGGCGCTCCGGTTCCGGGCACGGGGCGGTCCGGTTCCGGGCACGGGGCGCTCCGGTTCCGGGCACGGGGCGCTCCGGTTCCGGGCACGGGGCGCTCCGGTTCCGGGCACGGGGCGCTCCGGTTCCGGGCACGGGGCGCTCCGGTTCCGGGCACGGGGCGCTCCGGTTCCGGGCACGGGGCGCTCCGGTTCCGGGCACGGGGCGCCGCGGTCCGCCCTTGGCCCCGAGGACGTTCCCGCGCCGCACGGTAACGGAAGTACGAAAGGATCGGCCTTAGAGAGGAAGAAAAAGGGACCTGTTTTCTCCGTCAGGGAAGGAGACGTGGTGGCCCCCGTGAGAGGGTCCCAGTCGGACAGCCAGCGAGCTTCCCCCCGAAAAGTGGGGGAGCGGTGGGACTCAGCCCTTGTAACACTGCTGTACCCTAGCAGTCATTCCCCAGAGACAGCGGTGATTCACATAGCAACCTGAGACGCCTCGGGACTCTGGTTGAGGTCCGGGCTCGCCGGCTGAGCGACCTGGGGCAAGTGGCCTGGCTCCCCAGGTCTCTCCTCTCCGCAGTCAGACAAGGGGCAGAGTGTTGAGACCCCCCGAGAGGCTCCCCGCCGGCGCGGTGACTGCTCCGTCGGTGGCAGCGGTTACCACGGCCGTCCTAGCGCTACGGGCTCTGTGACTAGCGACGTGGCCGCCCCAGCACGGGGGTCCTCGCTCCCTGCGGGACCTGGGGCGGCGTCCCGCGTCTCCCTGGGTCTCCCCGGCCTGGCCTTCCCAGTGCGGACGGTCAGTCTGCCTGTTGCCCGGTGCCCTGGCGCTGCAGCGGTTAAGCTAACGCGAGCTGACGTTCAAACCCAGCCAGCAGCTCCCTGGGGACAGACCTTCTGGTCTGCTGCTAGGACAAAATGACAGCCTAGAAAAGGCTTCCGGGCTGTTCTGCTCTGTCACATGGGGCCACCATGGGTTGGATCAACTCAAGGGTGGCAGAAATCACCACCCAGTTTAGTAAAACAAACAGAAAGAGTTTATTTAGGCACATCTTCAGAGGCAGAAGTAGGAAAGGGACAAGGAAAACGTCAGTGACGTCTGTCCCAGGCCAAGGAATATTCCAGAAAAGTCAAGAATGAGAAAACAGAGGCGCGTGCTGCCAGAGCCCCGTCTGCCCCGGGCCGAGGAGCCTACGGAACCATCGGGACCTGTTTACATCACAGATGGCCTGAACTGACTCTACAGCACACAGCCACAACATCACATAGCAGTAAATCTGGAAAGGGCAAAGAAGAAGACAGTGATGTGTCGACACAATGCTGAGTTCCTGGTCTCTAATTCGTTAACACCATGCGGCTAGCGTCCAGAGCCCTGCTGGCGCGGTGGTTCAGCGCTCAGCTGCTAACCGAGAAGGTGGCCGCTCGAATGCACCAGCGGCTCCTCGGCACCTGCGGGGCCCTCCTGCGCGGCCCCAGGGTCGCCGTGCCGGGCCGGCTCTTCTCTGGGGTTTGCAGCGGCGTCCGGGCCGGAGAGCCCGTCAATCGGCGCGGTTCCTCCCCCTCGCCGTGAGGGGGCGCCCACGCTGCGCTCAGCCGCGGTGCCCGGAGCGCGCGCTGGGGCGGGGGCGCGCGCCGGGAAGCCGGGGACCCGCGGCGGGGGGCGGCTGCGTGGCGAGGGGCTGCGCGGCGAGGGGCCTCCCGGCAGCGGGCGCCCCGACCCTGAGTCACGCTGCCCGCCTTCGGTAAGGCCGAGAGAAGGTGCAGGCAAACGCGTGTCCGCGCGCAGCCGTCCCCGCTCCCGGCAGCTAGGCGTCGCCCGGGGCAGCCGCCCTAGACGCCCGCCGAGGGGCTGTGCTTTCTCCCATCTCGTTTAGGGGGAGACGAAACAGAAGGGGTCACACCGTGGGAAAGCTGTCAGCATCCACAGCACGAAAATACAGTCGTCCGGACTCCCGCAGCCCGGAGAGAACAACCGCAGGCACCCTGGGATGCGCTCCGTTCCCGTGGCCGCGGGCGGGCGCGGGGCGCGAGGCGGCGGGGGAGCGCCCAGGGGCGGGCTCGTGCCCGGGAGATCCGCAGAGGGACCGCAGGAGCCACGTGGCCTGGGGGTGAGAAGGCAGCGGGGTGGCGAAGAGTGGACCTGAGCTCCAGCCTCAGCTTCCCGGTGACTTAGCCGAGGGGTCTCTGGGGGCCGGGAGGCTGGGGTGGCCGGGGAGGCAGGAAGTCGTGTAAAAGTGATGCGATGGAATCCGCCAGTTTCCTGAGGCGACCAAGTGGGTTTAAACCCAGGCACCGCCAGGCTGTAGGTGTGCGGGGGCCTTAGTAGCTGGTTTCCTGTTTTCGTGCCGCGCCGTCCCTGTCTGTAAAGTGGGTGTGACGGTGGTGATAGCAGTTCTCACAGAGCGGGTGAGTAAAGGAAGTGAATGCGGTGAAGACACGTAGGTGGACACGTAGGTGATGTCCTGGTTGAGTGCCATGCCTGCTCTCGGGAGCTCAGCCCTTCAGATCCACCAGGCGCTCCTGGCAAACCCGACACCCAGTTCTGACTCTTAGAGCGTTCCTTCGAGTGCGAATTGACTCGTTAGCCGTGGGTTAATTTAGCACATAGAAAACATGCGATGCCTGTTAACTATGATTACTGACTTTGTTTTAGTCTATTTTTATTGTGTTTTAGTGGAAAGTTCACAGCACAAATTATTTTCACATTCAAAAATTTTAAACAATCACGTACACTAACTGCAGCCCTCGCAATGTGTCAGCACTCTCCCCCTCTCCCTTTTCTCCCTGAGTTTCAGGGTCTTGAAAATCAGGCTGGAGAGCTTGGGCAGGGCTGTAACACCCTCACCCAGGTCACATCCCTGACCCAGTGTAAAGGGAGTTTCCCCGGGGTGGGGATGCGGCCTGCACCACCTTTGATCTCTCCAAGCAAAGGGAAGTGAGCCGAGGGGAGGGACCTCACACCACCAAGAAAGCAGTGCCTGGAGCAGAGCGGGCCCTGTGGGTCAGGCGTCCCTGCACAGAGAAGCCCCTGGTGCAGGCGAAGATCAGTGACAAGGCTGAATACAGGGAAAGCCTCGCCCTGGAGATGGCACCTGAATTTGCACCTGAGCCTGCTTCACTGTAGGACAGAAACTTCTCTTTGTTGGAGCCGTCCGTGTGTGGTATTTCTGTTACGTGAACACTAGGTGACCGTGGCATGTGGTCAACAGCAAGGGGACACGTTCAGGACTGGAGGGCCAGGGCTAAGGCACCGTGCATCCATGAACTGGCGTAGCATAGACTGAGGGGAGACAGGAGGGTCAGAGACTCAGTGAAGCAGCCTTGGGTTTCACGTGGTGGCAGCCGGGAGCAGTGTGTGCGAGGAGATGACCAGGTGTCCTAAGGAACAAGTGTCAGAGCACCTAGGAAAGGACAGAGCACCCTACCTGCCACAAGCTGAGGGTGGCTCCACAAGCTGTGGGGTCTCAAGTGAGTCACCAACTGCCCCCAGCTCCCGACAGTCCTCCGTCCATCTGGAGAACACCTTCATGGCCTCAGTTGTGGCCAGTAAGAAGACTAGGTGGCATGTGTGAAAACACACAACACGAAAAACGATGCTAGATTTTATTTGTTTATTTATTTATTTTAGAAAGAATGAGTTGCTTCAAAGGCAGTGGATTTAGCCAACTGCAGATACCGGCACTGCTGACACCAATAAGGAAATCGTTGTTGTGAGGTGCGGTCAAGTCGGCTCCCTCACTGGGACCCTGCGCCCCAGAGAGCAGGCGCTGCCCAGTCCCGCACCTTCTCATCGTCTCGGTCAGGCTTAAGCCCACCGTGGCAGCCACCGTGTTCGTCTGTCTCACGGAGGGTCCTCTTTTGTCCTGTGACCCTCTGCTTTACCAACAGGTGTCCCACTCTGGGGACTGACTGCTTCTGACATGTCCAAAGTATGTGAGACAAAGTCTCGCCAGCCTTGCTTTTAGGGAATATTCTAGCTGTACTGCCTCCCAGATTGGTTGGTTCTTTGGGCAGTCTGTGACATGTTCAGTAGTCTTCACCAGCACCCTGATTCAAAGGCATCAGTTGCTCCATCTTCCTTATTCACCACCCAGCTTTCAGACGCAAGTGAGGTGGAGGAGAGCACCATGGACAGTGCACGCTAGTTGTGGAAGTGATGTCGTGGTTTTCACCACTGTAAAGACGTCTTTTGCAGCAGATTTGTCCAATGCAATCTGTTATTTGATTTCTTAGCTGCTGCTTCCAGGAGTGTTGATTGCAAATCCAAGTGAAACGAAATCCTTGACAACTTCAATCTTTTCTCCATTTATCATAAGGAGATTGAAAGGCTAAAGTTTGGGGGCAATTAAAGATAATCAAATCATATTTGCAGCTGTCAAGCAGGAATGTTTAAAAGAACGAAAACTAAAGAAACAGATATAAAACCTCCAGGAGTCATCAGCAGTGGAATTAGGTGAAGACTGTAAAATGCACTGTTAAAATGGCATAACCCAAAAGGTTCAATAGAGAATAACAGTAGGGAAAGAGGAAACTGTAATGTGCCAACCAAGCTATTAAAAGAAATAAGCTTCCCTTTTAAAGCTAAAAGACTCATGGAGAGTATTTTTTTTGTTTTAATTTCACCATTTGTTGCCCTTGAGAGACAGAATTAAAATGCGCAGGGAGCATCTAGCTCAGCTGGCAAAGCGCAGTTCATAAAACGTTCTACATCCTACTTTGGTGAGTAGTGGCCGGGGTCTTCAGAATCTGTAAGCAGCCTTCTAAGGCATTTCTATTGGCCCCACCCCACCTGGAGCAAAGGAGAATGAAGAAAACCAAACACAGAAGGCAAACATCAGTGCCAAGGACTAACGGACCACACAAACCACCGTCCCCAACCTGAACCTGGAAAACTGAGCTGGCACCTGGCCGCCACATCAACTGCTCAGGCAGTGGTCACTGAAGAGGCTCCCGGGAGAGGGGGAGGAAAACGTAGAACAAAATTAAAATTCACAAGGAAAGATGGGGTTTACTGAAGCATCCCCTAAGACTGTGGTCTCCAGAAACCCTTCGAACTCAGAACTAAAGCAGCACCCGAAGTCCACCTCAGACAGACAGGCCCGTGAAACAGACAGCACCACGCAGGGGGCATGCTTCTCGGCTCAGTCACCCATGTGGTCATGCTTCAGTGTGAGGGGGAGAAACAAAAACAGTTGCTATCAATTCTGACTCACTGCTACCCTGTGGGACAAGGAGAACCACCCCTAGGGTGTCCCAGGGGCAGCTGGTAGATTCACATTGTTTGAGTGCTTAGAACAGGCCACCGCAGTCACGATGCTCCCAAAATGGGGGGCTGCAGCAGCAGAGACCCTCTTCAGGAGTTACCCTACCAAGATCATGTCCCAAGCCACAGAGCTGAGGTGTGTAGAGGTTATGTTAGTCCTGTGATAGTATCTCGTTGACTTTACACTTATTTTTCCATAACTCAGGACTCAAAGGCAATACGAGCATTTTCCAACTCTGGAGTCACACATTATGGTTTATGAACTTAAAAGACTTAAGTAGAGTCACCGGGTGGCGTTCTGATCTTTTAAAAAACTGATAAAATTACAAAGAGTAGGAGAAGAGCAGCGGACAGTGAGTACAAAGCAGGCACACCGCTGCAAAACCAGGGAGAGTGGGGACGCTGCTCTGAGAGTGTGGCTTCAGTGTTGGTGACACTGCTCTGAGAGTGTGGCTTCAGTGTTGGTGACACTGCTCTGAGAGTGTGGCTTCACTGGAAGAGGGGCTCTGTTTCTGCTGCAGTGACACCAGTGATGACACGTTCTCCAGGGTTCAGCAGTGACAGAGGGTTCCGACGCTGCAGGTTGAGGTTTGGCAGATGTTGATGGCGGTGTTCCTGTGTCGGGCAGTCCTGCCTCTGCGGTGTTAAGGAGGCGGGACCCCGTCTGCAGGGCGAGGCTGGATCTGGAGTCGGTCTGCTCTGCGATGTGCAGGAGAGACGTGAGCAGAGAGGAGGCCGAGGTGTCTCCTGTCACTAAGAATGAAGAACCAGGAGGAGAGTGCCTCCTTCGGACTCTGGGTCCCTTGGCTGGGAAGATCCCAGACCAGGGGGCAACTGATGATGAGGACCTTTCCCAGAGCCGACAGAACGATCTAGAAGCCTTCCTCTGAAGCTGGCACCCTGGGTTAGGACTTCTAGCCTTCTGGGGGGGCGGAGTCCAGATGGCGGACTAAGGACGCGTCTCCTTCTATCCGTCTGGAAACCAAGACCTGAACTGACAGTCAAACGGAGCCTCTGATCACATAATCAGCCTCAGGACACGGCACAGAGCTATTCATTGGGACTTCATACCACTCAGTGAAAAACCTCCTCTCTTTCGCTGACTCCCGCTCCTGGCTAGCCCCGGCTCTCACGGACGGAAGGTAAACGCACCGTTTTGACTTTTTTTTCCTGGGTCTCGGCTGGCGGGCGGAGCTGGGCCTTGCCCGGCGGCTGGACTCAGACGCGCTGCTGGGGAGATAGGCAGGTGAAATTCCCATATTCTGAGAGCCAGGCTCAGGACTCTGTTAATCTAGCCACGTTGAGCCTTTCGTTCAGTAGCTGCCTCAGCTAGGTTTGTACGGAGTTTCGCAGTCAGTGTGCCAGACGCTATGTTGGTACCGAGGTTTTAGTGGGACCTCGTTCTTAGCCTGGGAGCCAGCGCCTGCAAACGGGACAGCGCTTCTCTGACAGAAAAGTAGTGATTTTGCACAGTGCTGCCTATGTTGGGAGCCCTGCAACAGAAGCAGAGGAATCGCTGCCTCTCAGCACCTTTAGCCCCCCTGTCTCCTGCCTGTGTGGAGGACGCCATCTTGGATACGGTGGCCGCAGCTGGACCTAATTCTTAGCTTGGAGCCAGACCCTGCCCACAGGAGAGCGCTTTTCTATCACAAAACCAGTACTCGACTCAGTGTTGGATAAGGCTAGGCCCTGTCAGCAGAGGCCACCAGGGCAGTAGCATTGCTGTATTCTGAACTAGTTTGTTATCATCTGGGGATGGATACAGTGGCGCTTACTTTGTCAGATGGGAAGAGGGACCTCTACACCTGAAAACCTAACTGACTTGTGAACTGGTCAGGTACCTTTCACTTTACATTTGAAGACAGCCTAGAGAAACCTTTGCAATCCATCCTCACAGTACCTCTTCCAGCCTCTATATACTCACATGGGACCCAAAAAGCAACAGACAATTGTGGCATACAAGCCATCACTCATGGCTTCAGAAGGCTCCCAAACAAAGCAACCAAGGAGTTTTCCAGATGAAGAAACTTTTATGAAAGCATCAGGAAGTGAATACAAATTGATTATATACAGAGCCCTTCTACACCTTATACAAAATGCAGCAGAACAAAGTGAAAAATTAAGTTGTTCGATCTGATGGAACACCAGTACTCTGAAATCCAACAGATCAGGAACAAAATCAAAGACATAGAAACTTCCATGCAAAGCCAAGAAAACAGAATGGAACAAATGGAAAAAAGAATTTCTGACTTGGAAGACAGAGCTACTGATGCCAGCGTCTATGAGCAGAAATCAGAAAAAAGAAACAAGAAAAATGAAGAAACATTAAGAAGCATGTGGGACTCTATTAAGAGGAACAACCTTCGATTAATTGGAGTCCCTGAACAGGGTGAGACATCTGAGAACACAGAGAGTATTGTTGCTGAGCTGCTGACACAAAACTTCCCAGAAATCATGAAGGAGGACTTCTAGCCTTCTAAACTGTGGAAGACTAAGTTTCTCTTTGTCAGAGTCAGCCACTGTGTTGTTTCTGTCACAGCAGAACTAGATGACTAAGAGAAAGAGAAAAACCTCTACAATGGCTTTTTCATGTTTCTGTTGGTCGGTGTGGGCCTGTGGTACGAAGCGTCATGCTGCATTCAGACAAAATTCCTTTTTTCTGTTGTTGGTCTCTGCACAGTAACATTCTGAGAACTTTGCGCTAACTACACTGGCGTTCTTTCAAATGCAGTAACTTGTTCCTGTATTTCACAGTAGATTTGACTGAAATAATCGCTTCACCACATATGTCGTGTATTGTAACTTCCTGTGCGGCCATCAGGGAGCTGGTGGCACCGGGGTTCAGTAGTTGGCTGTTAACCAAGAAGTGGGTGCTTTGAACCTGCCAGCCACTCCACAGAAGACGCGGCGGTGTGCTCTGGTAAAGCTGACAGCTTCTAGAAGCCGATGGGGCAGTTCTACTCTGTCCCACAGGATAACCGTGAATCAGAGCCAACTCAACAGCAATGGGAGATGGGATGATGGAATCCGTTCAAACTGATTCTGCGTTGCTGCTTGCTTTGTGCTCATTCCTACTGACATGTTTTCCTTTGTCTGTATAGCCCAGGCAGAAATTTATTCGAATGTATTTTGTATTACGATTCACTTTTAATACTAGCATTTAATAAGACACATTTTCCCTGGCCTTTATCACACCACATCTCCAGCCCATTATCGTCAAGCAGATTCTGACCCAGCAATCCCGTAAGACATGGCAGAACGGCCCCCCAGGACTTCCCTGCCTGCAGCTCTCTAGGGGAGCTGTGTGTCTCTCCCCAACCGGCAGGCCCACCTGCCCGTAAGCAGCGGAGCACCTAGCCGTGCGCCAGCAGGGCGCCTCCCGTGTACGGCATTGCGGTCACTGGTGCCTTCAGGTCGGTCCCCGCCCGCGGTGGCCCTGTGCACAGCAGGGCGACACGCTGCCCGTCCAGCGTGGCACTCACAGTTGTCACTCGCGCCCACTGTCGCAGCCACCGCGTTGGTCCTTCTCGTTGAGGGGTTCCCTCTCTTTTGCTGACACCCTACACACGTACGGTCGAGGACTTAATTTACCAGTCCACTCAGGACGCTTTATTGTCTCTTAGGTACCAGTATCCAATGGCATTCAGATATTTCCTCAAAGCTGGATGTCCTAGCCTGCGTTCTTCAGAGAAGCAAAGCCAGCAAAGTGTGCACATAAAGACAGAGATTTATTTCAAGGAAACTGACCGCACAGCTCTGGAGGCTGGCGAGTCCCCAACCTGGGCTCAGGCACCAGGCTGCAGGCTTGACAGGCTCACTTGGCTGCAGAGGCCAACAGACCCCGTGTCAGGGGCCAGATAGCAGGCTGCTGGCTCACGTCCCAACACCCAGGGGTCAGAAGGTGACGACTTGGATGCAGGATCCAGAGAGGGCAAGCTTGCCAGAAGGTCTACATATACTGCGTGCAGGCCACACACCCAAGGACATGCCACTCTCTCACTGATGGGTGCTGATGGGTGCTTTCGTTAGGTCCACAACAGAGGATGATTACATGATAACTGCCAGACCACCAAGCATCACAGCCTAGCCAAGTCGACACGTAACCTTCGTCACCATAATCCACCGCTTGTCAGCTTGGTACCTGTCCGCATGTGCTTAAACCATACGTCATCTCTAAAGGAAAACAATTACAAGTTACACTTAACATGCATACACTGAGAATGCACTGGCCATCTTTACGCTTGTATTTTATAATAATGGAATAAGGGAAGGAAGAAAACAAAGATAGTGTAACATGTATTAAATATGTACATACACATGTATACATGTATAACAAAACTAGGAAGAAATACTAAAAAACAATTACAGTCCTCATTTCTGCAACTGGTCACGTGGTCGTAGAGGAATTTAGAGCTACTTTCTTCCACCCCCATTCCTTGTTCACTTTGTCTTCAGCAAGCTCCTCAGCTGGTTCTTTGTCTGGTAGGCTGACCCAAAGCGTCATTCCTGAAGGGTCTGAGCAAACTAGTAGTCGCCTTGAGGGTTGGGCCGCTGTCCTTATCCACTGACTCTCATCACAGGGTGTGGTCGTACGGAGAGACACCCTGAGGGACCTCCTGCGTTTCCATGAGGCACTTTTTTACCTCCACTATGTCCCCTTGGTAATCAGAATGGGTCACACCAGCCAGGATGGCGACTCCTTTCTTTGCCTGCTGATCCAGAGGCAGGCGTGCAAAGTGGAATCCACATTGTGTTTCTAGGTGGGAGCATTCCTCTCATTGGAACCAAGACCAGTAGACTCACAGAGCGTCGGTTGTGGGGACAGGAAGCAGGATATTTGCCAGTTGCGTCAGTGGGGATAACAGTAAGTGGCACCACTCCCATTTCCATGCCACGATCCCTGGGCCCAGGAATTCCAGCTCTACGACAAACAGTACCACATGCTGGATGCTGGTGTACAGTATGTACAGCCTCCTGGAGAACACTGCCCCAAGTAGTTTACTCTCTTGGATACTACCATAAACAAAATTATTGTCTTTCTGTATTTTTCATTTCTAGTATATGGAAGGAAACTGGTGGTGTAGCAGTTAAGTGCTACAGCTACTCACCAAAAGGTAGGTAACTTGAACCCATCAGGTGCTCTTTGGAAACTCTACGGGGCAGTTCTGCTCTATCTCATGAGGTCGCTATGAGTCAAAATGGACAGCCATGGATTTAGGTGTACAGAGCCAATTTTTGTTTTAATTTTATTTTCATTGTAATTCACTGTAAGTGTACATCCCAAGTCTGTTTTCCCCGGATCACCCCAAGCACAGCCCTCTGTGCAGCTCTGTCTGCTCTCCCCTGTGACAGCACACCCCTCCCCTCTGCTCTCTACCTGCAGTACCCACTCAGCCAACACCTGCCCTCCTCTCCACCCTCTCCTCTCCCTCCCAGCATTACACACATATGAAGCCAAGAAGTACGTACTCCACCTGCGTCACTGTGTCCCACAGTCCAGTCCAGGCGTGGTCTGAAGCGCCGGCTTCGGTACTGGTGTCAGCTCTGGCTAGCAGCAAGTCCAGGAGCTGCGTTCTCAGGGGACCCTCCAGGAAGAAGGAGAATTGATTTGTGTGTTCTTATGTACCCTGTGAGTTTGTGGAGTTTGCTGACTCACTCTAGTAGTTTTTTGTGGATCTGTTAGTATCTTGTAGATGTAGAATCACTGCATGTGCAGATATTTAACTTCTTCCTTTACAGCCTGGAAACTGTATTTCTTCTGCTTGCCTAACTGCTCTGACTAGGAACTCTGGTACCAGGCTGAATAGCAGTGGTCAAAACAGGGTTCTGTCTTGTTCCTGATCTTCAGGGGAAAGCGGTCAGTCTTCTAATCAAGTCTGATGAGTATGTTGAATATTTTTTATCAGGTTAAGGAAGTTACCTTCTGGTTTGCTGCATGTTCCCATCAGGAATAGGGGTTGAATTTTGTGAAATACTTATTCTGAACCTATTGAGATGATTTTGTGTGTGCTTTCCCCCTTCATTCTGTTAACACGTTGGTTGGTTTTTGTTTGTTTGTTTTTTCATTTTGAGCTGCTTTTGCATTTCTGGGATAAATCCTACTTTGTTCTGGTGAATTATCATGTTAGGTGCTACTGGGCTCGGTTTGTCAGTATTTTGTTGAGGACTTTCATGTCCCTGTTCACAAGGGATATTGGTTTGTAGTTTTATGTTCTTGCAATTTTTTTGTCTAGCTTTGATATCAAGGTAATGCTGGCCTTACTGGATGTGTTAAGGAAAACTTTATTTTCTGAAAAATTTTGAGTAGGATCATGTTAATTCTTTCTTAAATGTTTGATAGAACTTACACTGAAGCCACTTGGTCCTGGACTTTTCTTTGTTATGGGTTTTTAATTACTGATTCAAGCTTCTTATCATTCACAGATGTGCAGTTTTATGATTCACTGTTCAAAACCCTGCTGTCGCAAAGCAGGCTGTGGGCCGGTCTGCGATGATGTCACTGGTGGTGTCGGGGGTCCCAGTGAGTAGAAAGCTGGGCAATGTTGGGCTCTAATAACATCCAGCTGAACTGCACCTGCACCTGGCAGCTGTTGGGGTTCTGCTGTCATTGTTGGGACAGCGACTTCAGCTTCACTGTAGACCAAGCCCCAGAGTGATCTTATGCAGCCTTTCATACCATAAGACATACCAGTGGTGATCTGAAGCCCAGCTGGTTAGGTTTTGCTAACTGTAACATCTGCAGTGCTGTACACCCAGCAGTATGTCCAGCAGAAGAAGTTATGCCTCTGAAAGTTCTGATCCAAAGGCGGGGAAGTCTGCAGACGTGGATGGTAGGATGGGGCTCGCCAGGGCCTGTGGTGATGGAAGGGCAGCCCCTGAGATAGCACACGATGAAGCGCTGGCTTATTCAACCACCTTGACAATCACAAGGATAAGAACAAGATCTTGGAGTCAGCTAAAGGAGCAGTTGGTATAAAATCAAGTTTTAACAAAGAAATGGCAAAGGCCAGTCCAGAAGGCGGAGAAGCTGTCGGTGATCTGAATAAACAACCCCACGCAGAGGAGGAGTCCTCTGAGTTAACAATGTTCCAGGGAACACAGGCTATTTGAAAGCCCGAAGCCACAGCAAGAGAATGCGACTGCCAGCAAGGGCGGATTTCATCACTTCAAACCGAGATACGGCGCACCCAACTGGAGCAGCAGGGACCTGCTGGCGCAGAGGCTGCCAGAAACCTCAAGGATGAGTGGGACAAAACCCAAGAGGGAGGAGACAAGTCGTCAGGAAAACCGTCAGGGGAAGAGGTAGCCGGAGTCTTTCTAAATCAGGGCTTCAGTTGCTGGAAAACACAGACTCAAATGCTGATCACTTTGCTAAAGTCGATAGATAGATTTGGGAAATAGATGTTACCAGAAAATATATATGGGGGCAGGGGAGGAGAACCACAGAGAATTCTCACCAATTTCCTGAGTCGTGTCACCCTCCGTGTTGCCAGAGGTAATCCAGAGGATCCAGAACTTTCCACAAATGAAGTCATTACCGAAGCTGACTAAATGCCATCATCCAACTCTTCCTCGTTGTCAAAATAAATCTTTATGATTTGTCCATTTCTATGTATGTATGTATTAAAATGTATCTGCAAGTTTATAGGTAGTGTTTCAAACCTGCAAAGACAGAGATTATAGATATTGATAATAAAAGGCAATGATAATAAAAACCAGGAAAAAAAAAAAAGAAAAGGCGGTATTTCCCATGGAGAAACCCTGGCGGTGCAGTAGTTCAGGGCTACGTCTGTTCACCCAAAGGTCAGCAGTTCAGATCACCAGGTGCTGCTTGGAAACTGGGAGGAGCAGTTCTACTCTGTCTGTAGGGTCACTGTGAGTGAGAACCAACTCCGTGGGAGTGGGCTTGGCTTTATTCCACTTACATCAGAACCAGCTGACAAGGAAGTCATCAGAATGAAGTGCAGTCGTAAGTCAGGGGCTACTTGTAGTGGTTTGTGCATTTGTTTCTTAAATCATATAGAAAATAGTTACAAACCAAAAATACAATAATATTAATTTTATATTTATCTGTTTGTCTTTACCAGAGATTTTATTTGTGTGGCTTCCGGTTACCATGCAGAGTCTTTTTGTTTTAGCCTGAGGGACTCCTGTTAGCATTTCTTGCAGTTTACCCTACTTGGCGTTGGCTGAGATCCTTGTCTTGATTCATTTCTTTGGGCAGATTTGGGAAATGTTTAGCCATTATTTCCTTAAATATTTTTACCCTTTCTCTCTTCTCACACTGGAGCCCTGATAATGTGTATGTGGAACATGTGACGGTGTCCCATAGGCCTCTTGGGGTTCCTTTCTTTTCCTTGTTTTCTCTGTTTCTCCAGCCGGGTCGTTTCAGTGGCCCTGTCTTCGGATTGGCTGTTCCCTCTGTTGCCCGCTCCCATCTGCCCTGGAGCCCCTCGAGTGCGTTTTTCACTGCGGCTGTCTTGCTTTCCAGAGCGCTGCTGGTGTGGCCGCTAAGAGCAACAGCAGCTAACCAAAACCTGAGCATTGAAATCTACCAACCACTGCTCGGATTTTCTCTGAGGCAGTTCTACTCTGTCCTGCAGGGTCACTGTGAGTTGGAATCAACTTGACAGCAAAGAGTTGGGTTTCGGTTTGTATCGTGCTTACCAGCTCAAGAATTTTTTTTTTTTTTTATGGTTTCTACCTCTTTACTGATATTCCTTACCTGTTCACACATATTTTTCTGATTTCCGTTAGTTCTTTGTCTCTGGCCTTCTTGAGATTTAGAGTGTATCTGACCCAGTGAACATCAAGTCTTTTCCTAATATGTCTAATGTCTGGGCTTCTTCAGTGATATTTTCTGTTGCTTTGCTTTTTTTCCTGTGAATGGGTGGTGTTTTTCTATTTCTTTGTATGCTTTATAATTTTTTTGTTGGTACCTGGTCAATCCTAATATTGTCATGTGTTAGCTCTGTAAATCAGATTCTGTCACTTTCCCAAATATTGCTAATCCTGGTTGTTGGAGGAGGGTATGTCTGTCCGTTTGTTTAGTGACTACTGTCAACCACATTTTCAAGGTCTGTATTCTTTGTAAGGAGTCCCGGTGGTACAACAGTCAAGCACTCAGCTGCTAACAGAAAGGTCAGGGGCTGGAACTCACCAGCTGGTCTGCAGGAGAAAAGACCGGGAGATCTGCTCCTGTGAAGATGAAAGCTTAGGGAATCCTATGAGCCCGTTCTAGGCTCTCATATGGGGTTGCTGTCAGTAGGAATCGACTCAATGGCACATAACAACAACAATATTCTTTGTCATGTGTGGCCATTGAAGTTTATGTTTACTTCACAATCAGCCACTGACCTGACAGAGACCCCTTTAATGCCTGGACCTGTGAGAAACAAGGAGGCAGGTGGTACCCTCTTTCTTTAAATTTGACAGAGACTGTCTGGGTGCCACTTTGGCCAGCAGGGGGTTAAACTATGGCAAACCCTTTCACCAGTTTCTCACGGGATTTCCAGGTGGATAAAAATACACTCTCTTGGATCCTAGGAGGACAAGGTCCCTGTTACCTAGCATGGCACCATCAAGTCATGCCAGGAACGCAGGCTACCTGTGTCCTCGGTTGCCTGCCCTGTCCTCTTTTCGACCTGCCGTGGAGGAGAGGGAAGGGGAATGCCGTTGCTACACAGAAATGCTGAAAATTCACCAAAATTTAACAGCCTCTTTCTTCCTCAGGCATTCTTCTACGTGCTGAAAACATGTGACCAGACTAATGTATTTGCATGGATCTTGACTGCTCATAGTTGTCTTGGTGAGAGGACTGATGCATGGAGATTCCTAATCTTCTATCTCCTGAGAAATTTTTTTATAAAAAGATTTTTCTGGACCCTATGTAGAGAAGAATTTGGAGTGGAGAGAAGGAACAGAGTGGACTCAGGCAGACTAATTTCAAAGCAGTTGTGGCGTCCAGGAGAGACTGATGGTTTACACCTGGATATTGGCTGTGCAAGTGGAGAAAAGTAGGAATAAACTAAGAGGACTCATTTATGGAGTTGGGGTCAGGGGTGGTCATTAAGAGAAGGGAAGGAATCAAGGATAATAGAGACAAAATAAGTGAAAAGGATCACTAAATTTTAAAGCACTACCTAAGGAATTATTGTTGGATTATGGCTTCCTAGGGGACAGCAGAGAAGGCTCTTACCAGGAAGGAGGCAGAGATGCAGAAAGGCTGATGCTCAGAGACCCCAAAGCAAACAACGTTCAGACTGTGCTTCTGCCTGGATCTGGCCCTCCTACTCTGCATTTCTGCTTCAGTGACCGGCCTGACCAAGTCTCAGGCTATTTATATCATATTTTAAAGGTAAATCCAAAAACTCTGATTCATTCTCCACAGACGCAAAGGGTTCATCTCTCGGTATTAATATTGTCCTTCCTATTTGAAAGTGACATTGAAATCAATGAATTCCATCGATGGTCAAAGCATCCAATTTAATGTTACTATGTTTTCAAAGAATTTAATGCATTCAGTTGAAGCTATGAAGTGTGGCGCCCAGAGGAGGCATTCTCTGGTACCTGGGACTTGGTGCTTTTGAAAGGGTGGCATTAGCTTCTTGGCTGAGACTGTTCTTTGTGCAGCACTGTCTGTGCCATACAGGACAGTTAGTGTCCTTGGCCCACTACTGAATGCCAGTAGAGCACCCAACCGCTGTCCCAATAAAAAACACCCCCCACACTTCTCAGCAGTCACTGGGGCAGCTCAAGCCTCCCAGCTGAGTCCCACAAGTTCGCACTCACTGTGGGCCCTCAAGTCTGTCACCGCTAGTCCACAACGGCACAGTGGTTGGCTGGAAGTGCAAATCCACCAGCTCTTCTCGGAAGCCGTGTGGGGCGGTTACACTCTGTCCTGAATGGTCCCTGCACTGTGAGTCAGAGTCACCTCAGTGATGGCAATGGGTTTGCTGTTTCGGCTTCGTCTGTGACACTGACGTGGTTCTAGCTATTTATTTTGCAAGAGACAATTAAGTTTCCCCACAGTCTGTTTCCCCTACAAGCATCAACTTGATCTTTTTGGCCAGTTCCCTTGGGATCACGCTTCTTTGAAGAGACCAGCCTTAAGTAGGAAAGCCTTCGTAAGACAGTCCCACCTGGCTTCGTTCGCCAGCCAGCCCAGCCCTGCCACCCCCTCTGCTTTTTGCAGACCTAAGGAGGCTGTGTCCAGGATCTCACAGGGCTCCAAGAAGGGACAGGGTTAGAAGGGCTGGCATGTCAGATGACAGTACTGAGAAGGGAGGATGTGAGTGTGGCTGTCACTCTCACGACACCACTTGCTATCTTTCCAGGGCAAAAGGCACTGCCTTGAAGTGTAGTCTGATTTTATGTCCTAAGGAAAGATTTGGGGAAAATGTAAGAACATTTACCAGACACATCCCTCAGACTAGCTCCTCTTTCATGAGCTTCACCAGTTCTCTTTCTCTGGGGCAGCCAGGTCTGACAGTAAGACTCAGGTGTCGAGCACCTCGCTGCTGTGCCACTGACTCACAGCGAGACTTTCTTTTACTTGTTGTGATGAATTTATGATTCACCGAAGTGTGTCACAGCTAAACTTGGTAAATGGCTTCTCTGAGATCCTCCCAGAGAAAGGAGTGTTCCACTGAACACGATTATGCACGTTACGTCACCTCCAGTTAAGTAAGTGCCACCAAGTTGTTTTGTGTATGTATCGTGTACAGTGGGGTTGTATTATCTTCCTCTTGTCATGACAAGGCAGACAACTGTCCCATTTTCACTGAACACTACCAAGCTGGTAGGTGTCATTTCTTCCTCCAAGCTCAAACATCAGTTTACAGTAATGTGATCTTACGTGAGGTCTAATGGGAGAAAACAGCAACTTGGACATGCCACTGTAACATGATGCCTGGAGTGTGTTGACTGCACCACACAGCTCATGTTACTGTCTTCTCTCTCCTGGAAATGTATACAGATGCTTCACCTCCTCTCCCTCTTCCCCCAAGCAGCTCTCTGTATACCTTTTCTTTGTTCTCGCCGTGAGTCAGTGGGATGCCTGGCTGCCCTTGCCACCTACACTGCCACAAGCTGTCTGTCCCACCTCCTTCCTTCTTGGGTTGGATCCTCTTCTAGCACCTTCATGCTCTTCAGAGCCACAGCCTCTTTCCCTTCTAGCCTCTAAAACAAGCCTCCTCTGTCCTAACGACACAAGAGAACTAGAAGAACCCTTGCCTAATTCGTTCCACGAGGACGTCACCCTCTCTTCTTCTTCCGCTCACTTTGTGTCATCCATGCCCTGGACTCTGGTCCCACCTCCCCAAGTTCCAATAAATCTCACTTCTCAAAGTCCCCAGTGGCTTTCATCTTGTCTCTCTACATATCTCTGCAATTGACTTTCCCTGTTGCGAAACTTACTCTTTCACTAAATTCTAAGTTCTCTGCCCAGTCCTCCCATCACTCTCCTCTCTGCATCTCTCCCTTTTCTCCACCCACTGCCCTAGAAAGCTCGCTCCCACTCAGGTCTTCAGCTGTCGAGTTCTCACCCTGCGAGCACCTGTCCGCACCTCGGCAGAACTCTCCGGTTTCCCAGCATTCTCTGCCTGACCTGCAGCAGGTGGGGACTCGCTGTCTGGCAGGAAGAAGAGGGCTGACTCGTTCAGACCCACCGCCCTGATATTCCTGTCCATCCGCCCCGCTCACCTTCCTGGCACAGGCGTGCCTCTCCCGACACGTAACCACACCATTCATCTCAGCAGCACACTGACTGCTCAGAGCTTGGGTCCTGGTTTCCCCTGAGGTTTAACTGTACCCATAAATACATTCTAAGCATTTGTCCTTGATTTTTTTCTTTCATTCTTTTTCAAACTCAAAGCCTAAGAATCAACTTGTTTGTTCTTTAGTGGCAGCAGAGGGGACATGGTATCCTTTCTGACTCACTAATTTCTGACAGTGTTACCACAGTTCACAGTTCAGTTGACAAGACGAAAGCTACTGAGGACTTTGAGAGGGGAGGCTAGTTAGAAGTCGGGGAGGTGAGCCTGCTGACAGTTATCCTCTTTTTGGCTGACCCTCTACCTTACCGAGCAGGATGTCCTTCTCTAGGAATGGGTCCCTCTTGATAAGATGTCCAAAGTGCATGAGACAACCCTTGCCATCTTTACTTCTAAGGAGCATTCTGGTTGTACTTTTCTCAAAACAGATTTGTTCATTCTTCTGGCAACCACGGCACAGCCAATATTCTCGGACAACATCGTGATTCAGAGGCATTAGTTCTTCTCGTCTTCCTTCGTCTTTGTCCAGCTTTCATGAACCGTATGAGATGACTAACAACACCATGGTTTGGGTCGGGCACACCTTAGTCCTCGAAGTGACATTTTTGTTTTTTAACTGTCTAGGGGGTCTTTTGCAGCAGATTTGTCCAGTGCAGTAAGTCATTTGATTTGCAGACTGGTGCTTCTGTGGGCATTGACTGTGGGTCCAAGTACCATGAAACCCTTGACAACGTCAGTCTTTGCTCCATGACTCTGTGGTTGTCAGACTTCTTCAGCCTGACATTCAGAAGTCTGGCCCCATGTTGTCCCCCAAGGAGTCCTGGTGGCACAGTGGTTAAAGTGCTCAGCCACTTACCCATCAGCTGCTGAGCAGAGGGAGACGTGGCAGTCTGCTTCCAGAAGGATTCACAGCCTGGGGAGTCCTGCGGAGCAATTCCACTTTGTCCCCAGGGTTGCTAGGAGCTGGGATCCATTCAGCGGCAGTGCATTCTGTTTCACTTTTCTAATGTGGCCCACAACATTCTTTCCTATTTCCTCCTGTCTTATTCAACACAGAGCATTCCCTTGAGACAATTCCAACTATGTCTCATCCCCAAGATTAACTCACCCTGTTTTTGAGTCTTCCCCAGCCATCCTAGACTCCAGTGATTTGTGCTTTTACCCATTAAATGATATCTTATTGACTGTGAGCTGGGTTAGACAGAATGTCACTCAAAAATCAGAAGTAGGAGATAGTGTCTGTTGCCCGATTGTGGACACAAATGAAAGACTGGATAAGACAGAAAAAGCTGGCATAAAAGTGAATAGTAGAATGAGAAAACAAGTGACAACTAATTCCAAATTTAGAAAAGCAAACGAATGTCACAAACATCTCAAGACCCAGAAGCAGCAAGCTTTTTGTCCCTTCCTGGCACCACTTGGCCATGCTGGTCTGCTGCATGTGTGACTGCGTGGTCCGCACTGAACACTTAGATTTTCTGTAAAGAGAACAGAAAGGCAACCCAGTGTTTCTTCTAGCTTAAAAAACAAACCCAGTTGTGTGGAGTTAGTTCCACATCACTGGCCTCTGGGTCTCAGAGTCGGACTCGGGAGGGTTTCGATGATCTTTCCTCTGCTTGGTTTGAACTGCCAGCCTTTGGTTGGTAGCCAGGCATGTAAGCATTTATGCCACCCAGGGCTGACTCCTCTGGCTGGATGAGGTGGTTTTTGCTTTTTATTCTTGATAGACGTCAAACTTACTTTAGCTTCACCAGTCATATTTGATGATGTCGTGTACATTTTTAGGATGCTGTCAAATTTGGAGAAAACTCCATCATCAGGTGTCTTTTATTTAGGAGTGGTAAGACTGGAAGTTTCAAAAAGTTTTAAAAAAATATTTTGTACAATCCAAATCAATTTGCCATATCAAACCCCATACACACACCACTAGGCAACCCTGACTGCTTTCCCCGCCACCGGCCCGTGACAGCACACTCCTCCACCCCACGTCCCACATCCATTCAGCCAACTCCTGTCCATCTCCAGCCTCTCACCTCACCTCCAGAGGAGCTGCTCAGGGAGCATCATGTATCTGCGAGGGTTGGCAATCAAGTCCGCTAACATAATTGGTATAAGTGCTACATACCTCACTGCTGAATGTCAGTACCGCCACCTTCAAAGTAATCCCCTTGGGAAACTATGCACTGACGCCAGTGCCTAGACCATCCTTCGAAGCAATTTTGGAACTCCTTCTGGTGTGGCCATGGTGCACCGTGGCAAGTTCATGAATATAACTGTATAGTTGTCTGTAAGAGAGTTTTTAGCCTGTAAACAAATAACTGTCTTGAAACACCCTTCCTACTCACCTGATATGGCCCCCAGTTAATTTTTTTCCTTACCCGAACATAAGGGAAATATTGAAAGGAAGACATTTGGATGACATTCAGAACATCACCGGTAATATGATGGCCATTCCAGAAAAAGAGTTCCAAAATTGCTTTGCAGGGTGGACTAGGTGCTGGTGTCCGTGCATAGCTTCCCAAGGGGAATAAGTACTTGAGAGGTAACCATAGTGATTTTCAGCTGTGCGACATGTAGCGCTTTTTCTAGGATGAGTTCGCTAACTTAATTGGCAGTCCTTGTATATCTGAGTTAAGATGCACACTCTCTGCCACTGTCACTCTGTCTTATTGTCCAGTCTGATCTTTGTCTGGAGAGTTGGCTTCGGTACAGGCAGGACACATGCATGTCATGGTAAGAATTCTGACCCTGCAGTCTGGGGTAAAGACAGGCACATCTGTCACCACAGAGACTTGTTGTTAGATGCCATCAAGTCTGTTCTGACTCACAGCAACCCTGTGAACAACAGAACGAAACACTGCCCAGTCCTGCACCATGTCCACAATCATTGTTATGTTGTGGCCCATTGTTGTGCCCACTGTGTCAGGCCATCTCGGTGTGGGTCTTCCTCTTTCTCGCTGACCCTCCACTTGACCAAGCATGATGTCCTTCTCCAGGGACTGAGTCTTCCTGACAACATGTCCAAAGTATGTGAGATGCAGTCTTGCCATCTTTGCTTCCAAGGAGCACTCTGGTTGGACTTCTTCCACAACAGATCTGTTGGTTCTTTTGGCAGTCCATGTTACATTCCACCTTCTTCTTCAACACCACAACTCAAAGGCATCAATTCTTCTTCTGTCTTCTTTGTTCATGGTTCAGCTTTTGGATGCATACAATGAGATTGAAAATACCATGGCTTGGGTCCAACGCAGTTTAGTCTTCAAGGTGACGTCTTTACTTTTGAAGGCACAGAGACTGATAGGAAGATTCTTTGAAAACCATTCCTTTCCCTACAGCGAAATGGGCAGCAATGCCTTTACCTGTGGAAGTGACAGTATGCCCTGTAGACATCTCACTAAATCCCTGCTGTAGATGTTTTCACTTCACTTTTCCCTTAGATGGACCCCCAGAACATCCATGGTCACTCCAAGGCCATGCACCACAAGGGAAAGTAGTATACAAGGGAGGTCACAGTGGAAAGGTACAACAGAATCAATCAACTGCAAATAAAGTATATGGCTTTTGAAATTTTACAAAAGCAAACAACACTATTGTTAGGAAAAAAAATGAAGAACTTTGAAGCAGTCTTTCCCCTCTCTTGGGGGCAGGGGGTGGTGTTATGGTGCAGAGTGCCCTCTGTAGCCCACTCTTCTAGGTTATCTGAGTCTGCTGGGGGCAGGGCCTTTGTCATCTCTGAGCCATTTTACAGCTCTATGAGTTGTGAAAAGAGATCATAACAGCATAAATGAGCGCTGCCCTTGGAGAAGCAAACGAACATTGCCTCCTGGAGCACATTGACAATCGCTCTGCAGCCATGCATTTCAGAGGTCGTGATGGCCTATGCCCGTACGTCACTGCTAGCCGCTGTGGTCATTGGGGTTGTGTGTCAGCATGTCTGGACCATGATTCTTGATGGTTTGGCAGATATGACATAGTTTGGCAGTTATGTAATGATGTAATCACCTCCAAGATGAGACCTGATATAATGTAATCACCCACATGATGAGATCTGCTGTGAGCTGCCAACCAGTTGAAAGGGAGTATCTTTGGTGGCATGGCCTGCCTTTGTTATATAAATCGTCATGTGGTGATGAGCTGGAAGTGGGATCCCAAGCAAGAGCCTTGCTGGGACTTGAGCTAGCAGCTTACCTGCTGATCTTGGATTCATCAGCCTCCACAGCCTGTGAGCCAGCAGCCTGCTGTCTGACCTGCTGATCTTGTCAGCCCCTGCAGCTAGTGAGTCAGAAGTCAACACCTGACACCTAACGCACAGGCTCGAGACTCACCTGCCTCCACAACCGTGTGTGCCATTTCCTTGAAATAAAGCTCTCTATATACAGGGGTGTAGTGAGCTAACTGCTACATCAGGTTAACTGCAAACCCATCAGGCACTCCTTGGAAACTCTATGGGGCAGTTCTACTCTGACCTCTAGGGTCACTGTGAGTCAGACCTGACTCGATGGCAGTGGGCCTTTTTTGTTGTTGTTTATATATACAAGACCAGGTATGTTTCAGTCTACTGTTCACAGGGTCACTATGAGTTGAAACTGACTCAAGGTCACTGAACAACACATATACACACAGACATAATTATACACACACACACACATATCTATATATCACAATTTTGCTTCTCTAGGGAACCCACCTCAGGCAGTTGCCCCTTAGTTGTCTCTGACACATGGTGACCTATGTACAGCAGAAAGAAACAGTGCCTGTCCTGCGCCATCTTCAAGATCTTTTTGATCTTCTGATCATGTCTGATGCCACTGTTTCAGCCAAAACATATGTACACATAGTCTGAATTCTTTCAACTGGTTGTAACCTCTTACCAATTCCCTTATCGACTAATGACTTAAGTAAAAGCTTGGGCAGCATTCATTTTATTTGTATGAGTCATGATTTTATGTCTAAAGTGTTTTTACCCTTTAGCACTGTGAAGGCCTCACCAGGCCACTCCCGGCAGCCGGGGACAGCACGCTAGATGGAGCTCTGAGGCGTGAGCCTTGTGAGCCTCCCATCAGCCTGTCTCTCCTGTCTCTGAAGTCCACTGATGCAGCTGATAGTCTGGGTGAGCGCCTGTGCTGTGGGAAGGCAGCTTACTATCTATGTCAGGCTGGAGTCGGAAGGAAGAAGTAAAGGAAAGAAAACAGAAAAAAGTTCTGGGCCTGACACAGCCATTCAGAGCAAGAACAACACCCAGCAGCCCCTGGATTAAGTGGTAGCACAGACAAATCAGCACCCAAGTTGGCTTTCAGCAGCTTCCTTCTGTGTTTCCAAGTCTGACTGAGTACTTTTTATTCCAGAGCACCTCCCTCCTCCTAGAAGGGGATAATCCAGACGAGCAACCACAAGAGGTCTGTCTAACCACCTAGACTGGTTTCATGAGTCCTCCAGTTCTCAGGGTGGAGTGACAGCTGCCACTGGCACCCTCACTCCTGATCACCAAGGGCATTGGCTTGTAGACTCTCTCCCTCTAAGTGAGCTAAGAAGATGACAGGGTTTTTCTTCCAAAATGAAGTTGTCGTAATACCAGGGCTAAAGCTCAACCTTCAGCTGCCACTGTCTTTGTGCAGGCTAATGCTCCTTCCACAGAAGAAATGCATCTCTAGGCACTGTAGAAGGAAGCCGAGCTACAACCTGAAGCTTCTGAAAACCACAGGCCTTCCTCCTGGGTACTGGGTCCTATGTCTGAATGACTTTAAGGACCAAGTATATGGTAAATGCAAAGCTGAGCCAAACAGTTAATTAGGAGTCAAAAGGTCTCAGGTTAATTGTGTCAATTTGACACACATAAAAAGAATAAGTATAGAATACTATACTTCAATAAAAAAAAATCTCCAAAAGCATGCAGAAGTGCCAGCAGATAACAACAATGAACACTTACCGATGTTTCTGTGTGTCAGCCGCTGTTACAAATGCTTTACTTGTATTTACCATGTCCTCTAAGAGTTGATGGTAAAGGCTATCTTGTTGTTGCTGTTGGGTGCCGACACAGTGACCCTAGGATCAGAACGAGACATTGCCCGGTCTTGCACCACGTCCACAATGTCTTCATGCTTAAGCCCATTGTTGAGGCCACTGGGTCGTCAAGGGTCTTCCTCTTTTTCGCTGACTCTCCACTGTACCGAGCATTATGTCCTTCTCCAGGGACTAATCTTTCCTGACAACATGTCCAAAGTATGTGAGATGCAGTCTTGCCATCTTTGCTTCCAAGGAGCACTCTGGTTGTACTTCTTCCAGAACAGATCTCTTGGTTCTTCTGGCGATCCATGATACATTCAACATTCTTCTCCAACACCACAATTCAAAGGCATCAATTATTCTTCTGTCTTCTTTGTTCATAGTCCAGCTTTTGGTTGCATATGATGCAATTGAAAATACCGTGGCTCAGGTCAGGCACATTTTAGTCTTCTAGGTGATATGCTTACTTTTGAACACTTTGAAGATGTCCTTTGCAGCAGATTTTCCCAGCACAATACATCTTTTGATTTCTTGACTGCTGCTTCCATGGGCGTTGACTGTGGACCCAAGTAAAACGAAATCCTTGACAACCTCCATCTTTTCTCCATTGATGACAATGTTGCTCACTGGTCCAGTTGTGAGGATTTTTGTATGTTGCTTATCATTAACTCACCTTGTAGGGTCAGTACTCCCCTTGGGAAGCTATGCACTGAAGCCAGTACCTAGTGTACCCTCCACAGCAATTTTGGAACTCTTTCTGAATGGCCATGGTTCCTGGTGGCACAGTGACAAGTTTGTGAACTTAATTGTCTAGTTGTCTGTGAAGGATATTTTAGCCAGTGAACAAGCAACTGTATTGGAACACTGTCCCTACTCACCTGATCTGGTCCCCAGTGACTTTTTTCTTTCCTTGAAGTTAAAGGAAATATTGAAAGGAAGCCATTTGGAAGACATTCAAGACATTAAGGGTAATACAACAATAGCTCTGGGGACTTATTCCAGAAAAAGAGCTCCAAAATGGCTTCAAAGGGTCAAGCAGGTGCCGGCATCAGTGCACAGAATCCCTAGGAGAGTACTCGAAAGGTGACCATGGTGATATTCGGCAATGAGGTATGTAGCACTTTTTCTAGGGTGAGTTTGTGAACTTCATCAGCAGGTGGCCTTACAACTGACTTCCTCACACCACCAATAGAGCTGCACGTGCTTTGGACCTGAGGTTCCTGTGCCAAGATGCTCTCACTGGATTTGGACTCAGCCACTTGCCTCTGTGTGGGAACCCTCCAAACTGCAACACTGGGTTGGAACAGAAGAGCTAACCTGGGTTTGAATTAAACTCCATGTTGTTAATGAGGCTCCATTTTGAATGTGACTGGAGCTTGATGAGAGCCTCTGTCCCTGCGCCCTGAGAGTGCAGCCCCCAGACTTCCGTAAACTTAGCTGCACTAAGCAAGTAAGGGTGGCGGTGATCACAGGAGAGGTGTGCTCTCACTGACTCCCCCTGCTTTTCTGCTCTTACAAGACATTAGGGTGCTGGTGGGCTCTTGAACCTTTTCTCTCGCTGATGCTCAGAGAGATGAGGATGTTGGGGGTCTCTCCGATGCTCTGTCCCTACTCCTCTCCGTTTCACTGGTGGTCCTGGGCTTCGCCTTCCCACCTCACCATATAAAAGACTTCCCTTTCCCTGGGTTGTTGAAGCACTTGCATTCCTCTCTGACTGTGTTTCCCAGTGTGCAAACCGAATAACCTTGACATTCTGTGGGTTCTCACACTAACCAGGGTGCACAGTCTGACTCGTGGACAGCTTCCATTGTAACTCCTGTCTCTACACAATTTCTTAACACAATAAACACATGAACTTTTAAACTGCTCAACTGTGGGCATGGTTTGTTACACAGTAGTGCACAACTAATACAAAGGGTTTGTTGGAAATTAACGATATGGTGGTAATGGATATTTTGAAGACAAAATCAAGGAAGTCTCCCACTTGGAATAAATGGCAAAGAGGAGAAGAATAGGAGATGAGATCAGAAACTTGAACAAATCAAGCACATGCCACCAAAGAGAGTTCTGGAAAGAACAAACAGTTTAAAAACTAAAAAGCTGGGGAAGGAACAGAGACTGCGTAACCAAGAACTTGGTTTGGCCTCTGTCTCTGGTTTCTGAAAGTTACCCAAGAAATTCAGGTGCCCTGTGTTTTCCAGGAAACCCTGGTGGCATAGTGGTTAAGTGCTATGTCTGCTGTCACAGGTGGAATTGTGTCCCCTCAAAAATGTATGTGTTGATTTGCCTTGGCACCAATATGGTGCCATCCCTCCCGTGTGTTGTGAGTCCTGCCCCTGTGGTGCTGATGATGGAGAATGGGCTGCAGTTGTGTTGGTGAGGCAGGACTCAAAATACAAGCCTGTGGGGTAGAAGGGAGAGAAATGAGCAGAAGAAGTGGGGAACCTCATACCACCAAGAAAGCTCCATGACTTTGGACCTGAGGTTCCTGTGCCAAGATACTCTCACCGGATTTGGACTCAGCCTACCAGACTGTGATAAATTCTTACTAAATGGACTTATAATTCATAAATGGATTTGTGGCTTACTGGATTGTATCAATACAAATTTCTCTTCATAAAGCCTTCCACTCATGGTATTTTATGTTAGAGCAGTACCAGCTGACGGGTTTTTGGGGTTTTGTGTTTTCCAAGGAAACCGTGGTGGTATCAGTGGTTAAGAGCTACAACCACTAACCAAAAGGCTGGACGTTCCGATCCACCAGTGCTCCTTGGAAACCATGCGGCAGTTCTACTCTGTCCTATAGGGTTGCTATGAGCTGGAATCAACTTGGCAGCAACAAGCTTTGGGTTTGGTATTTTCCAAAATAACCAGGCAAGTAGAGGACATGGGACAATAGGATTCTGACCTACCTCAGGGTAGCTAATTCAGAGGAAGTCTGTGCAGGCAGCTGTAAGAACAGAGCCCTAACTTGATGGGAACCACCTTTCGGCGCCTGGGGGGCAAAAAACGCTGAACTTGCAGTCAAAGAAGAAAGAGGAGAGAAGGGGGGGTGGTCTGAACTGTGGGCAGTTGTGCAGACTCCTGAGCCTACGGTTGGTGCCCATGACCTTGCTTTCTGTGCTCGGGGGCGCGGGTTCCAACCTAACGCTGGGTAGTTGGGGCAAGAAGAGGAAGTGCTGCCGAAACAGCTGGTGAGGCCGTGGCGGGAAGGTGAGGCCTGGGCCCGTCTCCAGGTGGGAACTGTGTCTATGCTGATCCACACCACATGGCTAACGGGAGAAGTAGGGTTTGTCCACCTCATCCCCGTTAGCAGTACAGGTAGCAACAGCATTACAGAGAGTATCAGATAAACTGTACTGAAACCATTCTTCCCCGAGGGACTGAGAATTTCTAAACTGAGAGTGCACTGAAGACCCAGCCAAAAGTGTAAGAAAAGACTCACGTGAAAACACGTCCCTGCGAAAGCCTAGAATTCCTGAGGGTACGGTGAGATCCCGAAAGTTCCCATAAACAAAAAGCAAGACGCTTCTCACCAATGACAGTGTAGACAGAAAACCACGGAGGCAACGCGTGTGACTTTGCATAGAACCCAACATCTTTATCTCCGTAGATTCTTCCACACGAAGCTACGAAAGGATCTCAGAGTCGGCTCAGTGGTGGCCAACAGCAGCGAAGTGAAGGGCCGAATCAGGAGAGGGAACACACACTCTTAACTCCAACTTCAGAATGCCAGCCGTGGTAACTAACACATCCATCTCCTTGGAAAGGCCCTTTTCCTGCCTCCCCCAGCCAGCCAGGGCCCTCTGCCGGTGAGCCACCTGGCCCGGGTGAGGGAGGAAGGTCTGTGTCTTACACTTCTCTAACTCACTTCCACTCCTGTGTTACCAGGAAAAGCTGGTCACAGACTCATGCTATTGCCACCACGAAGCCCAGTGCAGAGACAGGGACTGAATCCCTTATAAGAGTCTTACTCAGATTGTCAGCAACCTCAGAAGATGGTACATCAGCACCCCAAAAACTATCCTCACGTCTCAGTCCAGGCTGGCAGGTTTATAGAAGGGCTTATGGACGGGAAGGCGGGGCAGGCGAGGGGTGCGGGCACGCAGGTGTTTAGGGGAGGTGAGGCCAGTGAGAAACACAGGTCCTTTAAGACGAGTTGTCCTTGAGTCTGTAGGCTTGTTACTTTCTCTCAGGAACAGTGCTGCTTATCTGAACAGTGGGCCAAGGCTGGCATTACTCTGTCCAGTTATCGGTCAAGGATAGCCTGGGAAAACAAACGCAAAATCTTTGTGAGAACAGGTCAGAGGGGCGTATTCTAATTTTCTCTGAGTGCCAGCATTCCTGGGGAAGACGGGGAGGTTTAATATTAAGAAGGAAGTTAGCTAAGATTTTTTTTCTACAGCTGTTAACCCTGTGGCCTACTCCCTGGTCGCTGTTTCACCTTCCCTGAAGGTGGAGTGGAGAAGAGAGAGAACAGGAAGTTATCTCCTGCCAGGTACTCTTGTAAGCTGCGTCATGCTCTCTGAGCCTGCTAATCCACACTACATGGGTTTCTTTGTTTTCTGAGAGGTGCTCTCCTGGGTTCTTTGGAGAGTGCCCACATTGAGAACCTTCTGAAGAGCAACCTTGACTGAGTGACGCTTCTGTCGTCTGGCTGGTCACCTGGCTCTGCACGCAGCCACAAGACTCTGGTGGTCCACCCGCAGCTCTGTCTGCTTAGGTCTCTGTGCCTCTCCGAGAGGCTCTACTGCACAGACTCTGAGATGACTCGGGTCATCGTCCTCTCTGGCACAGTGCACATCTAGGGACAGACTCTGAGAAGACTGGCAGTTCATCCCTCTCTCCCACTGGCACAGTGCATATCTGGGAGACATTCTTTGCCAGAGCAAACTCGGAGGAGGCTGTTCACAGCCCTGGCAGTCTTCCCTCCCTCTCACTGTTAGAGAATCCAGAGTAAGTCTGAGTCCCCTGAGTCTTTGCAGCCTTCTGGCTCAAGGACACACAGCCAACTCTCCAAACCCAAAACCAAACTCACTGCCCTTGAGTCTGGCTGATAGTGACCGAGTAGGACAGGGTAGAACTGCCCCATTCAGCTTCCCAGGTGGGTGTGAACTGCTTACTGTTTAGCAGCCGTAGCACTTAACCACTGTGTCACCAGGGTTTCCAAAACCAGACCAAACCCACTGTTGTGGTGTTGATTCTGACTCATAGCGACCCTATAGGACAGAGACAAATGCCCCGCAGAGTTTCCCAGGAGCGCCTGCTGGGTTCGAACAGCTGCCCTCCTGGTGAGCAGTCGTACCACTCAGCTGCTGGGCCACCAGGATTTCCCCAGCTCTCCAGAGGGTCCCATGAGAGCGCCCCTGTCAGCCTCGAGACGAAGGGGGTACTGCATGCCCTCAGCGGCTGGGGGTCACCTCAGCGTCCCCACGGGCACTGGCTTGGTGACGTCCTCGGTCTTCACCCTGGGCCGCTCTGCAGCTGCCGGTGGGCACAGAGCTGTCTGAGCCAGGACCCCAGCTGCCAAAATAGTCCCTCGAATGTTCTCCTCTGGTCTGACAGCTCTGCCTGGCATTTCGTAATGAATTTTACCGGATGCCTGGGTCAAAAATTTCCAGTTCCACAGCCTGTCACTGTCATATGGTTGTAGTAGTGTGCCCAAAGTTTGATTTCCCCTAAATGATGGTGTAACTTTTGAACCATAGCAGAAGAGGTGGCTGTTGGGTGGCAGAACCAGCAAAATCTTTCTTTTTCCACAGAACATTTTCAATGGAAAAGTTTTGTTTTTAAAAAAAAAGCAGTAAATTATTTAGAGATGTTAAAATAAATACCAGAACCAACTAAAAAGAGTTGGAAGTGGTGATCTCTGGGAACAAGTCCAGTTCATGAAGGCCAAGGCCCTTACAGACAGCTTCCAATGAAACCCTGTGTTTGACTGTCTGCACTAGGGCACATTACGACTCCAGGGAAAAATTAAAATGAACAGAGGGAGGCAGAGGTGCATTCTTCCAAAACATACAATTAAAGGCAAACAGCATTGACTCAGGACATGTAGCAAAGTCTACGTATTTTAAAAATGAAGGGAAGAGCTTGCCTCTTTCACCCACGCAGGGGGAGACAAGGCAGTGTCTCAGGCCACATGCTACGTGGATTGTGTGATGACATTATGCAGGAAAGCTTCTGGGAATCTGTCTCCCCGTGCCAAGAAAAGATGACTCTTCCCAACTGGGGTGGGTGGAATGCTGCCGTTACAAAAACCCTTAATTTTCTAATGTGGACTTTATTATATGTCTTGAGTCAATGCTGTTTGCCTTTAGTTGCATGTTTTGAAAGAAAATACCTCTGTGTCTCCCTTCTTTTCATTTTAACTTGTCATCAGAGTAACAATGCAGCCTAGTTAGAAGTCAGGCACGACTTTTTGTCCTGAACTGTATGGGGCTCTTGGCCACCAGACCTCTGAGAGCAAGCCAGAGCAGGGGTGCTGGCAGCCCGCGTCCACAAGGTTCCCCAGTAAAGGAGCTCCCCAGCCCTCCCGTCTGTTAGAGGGAACAGCCCCCCTGGAGTTAAGGATGGGGAGAGCCTTTCTACAGAATCAGAAGAAAAGCTGCAAGCTGTGCACTAGCAAAGGCTAAGACTTTAGTGCCAACGGGCTGCGGAGGTCCGCCATCAGCCTTGTAGACAAAGTCACGAGCTCCTGCAAATGACGGGCTGAAGCATCTCACCTGTGACATGTTTTTTAGCCTACTGACCTTGATATTAATTGGCTTCCTAATCAAATTTTCTTCAAAAAGATACCCCCTCCTCTCCTGGCACAAGGATCAGGGGAGATGCCTTCTGAGAGGGGCCCTTTACTACCCCCTTGGTCTGTGAGATAATATTGGGAAAACCTGTACAGGAATCTCTGGAGAAAGAGCTCAGAGGAATGATTTCTAACACAGCCAGCTTTGAGAGCAACGAGGCCGGCCCAACCCCTGCTGACTTCCCCCAACTGCACATCCCCACCCATGTGAAAGGAATTGTCCTCTTTAGAACAGCTTGAGAAGGACATAGGGTGGGGGACGGTAGATGTTTACTATCCCCGCAGGAGGAGATAAAGAGCAAAGTAGGAACAAATAGAGATCATAAACTTTAGACCCTTCCTCGTGAACCTTTTAACCTTGAGGTATAAGTAGGGCTGATTGAGCTCGAGGCATCCTTAGGCCATTATCTAAAAAGCTTTGACAGTTAAAAGGATCACCAGGTTTCAGTTAACTAATAGCTCATGTGGCAGGGTAAAAAATTACATCACCTCAAGACCACGAGGTTTTTGGTTTTAAACTAGCCAATAGATTGTGTGGTCAGTGGGCAGGGTAAAATTCACGTCACTCTTACTATAAAAACAATAAAGACAGACAGCCTTCTCTCTTGCTCTCTGGGTCGGGCTGCCTTAAACCAGAAAAGTCTTTTCTGTCTCCTTGATTCATTTCCCGCCGCGCCTCTCCCTCCCTCCGTGCGGGACCCTACAAAGTGTTGGGGCTGGCCCCCGGCAACGGGCTATCAGGACAAAGCGACAGTAGCACAAGACCAGGTCGGGTGGCGTTCACAGGAAGAGGAGCGGCGCAACTCGGGGGAGGTGAGGACGTGTGTCCAATCTAAACACAGGCGGCCGGTTGTTCCCAGCTCCAGGAGGGACAGCACACCCGTTGTACAAGACACAGCAGTCATTACAGTGCGCTGTATATATTTATTTGGAGCCCTGCTGACGTGGCAGATGGCAGGGCAGCTGCTAAGCAAAGGGTGAGCTGTTCGAATCCACCAGCGCTCCTTGGAACCCCGGTTCTACTCTGCCCTATAGGGTCACTGTCATGGATGGAATTGTATCCCCCCAAAACTATGTGCTGTGATTTGGCTGGGTCAGGACGCCCTGTGTTCTGTGATAGCCCTCCGTCTTGTGATTTTCTCATCCTGTAAATCCCAATCTCTGCCTGTGGTTAACGGAGCAGATTATGTCAGAGAGGATTAGGGTGGGACTGTCAATCCCTCCCCAAGGTCACCTCTCTGCTCCATTGTAAAGGGAGTTCCCCTGGACTGTGGCTTGCACCACCCTTTATCCTTTCATCCTACCAGAGACAAAAGGAAATGGAAGCAAGCAGAGAGCTGGGAACCTCATACCATCAAGAAAGCAGCACTGGGAAAAGAGGGAGTCCTCCAGACCTGGGCTTCCTGAGCTGTGATGCTCCCCAACCAGAGACTGATGCCACATGAGGACTTTCCTCCAGAGCCAACAAGGCGGAAGGCCTTCCCCTGGGACAGACGCCCTGAATTCGCACTTGTAGCCTGCTGGACTGTGTAAGAATCAACTTCTCCTGTTAAAGCCATCCGCTTGTGGTATTTCTGTTGGAGGAGCACTAGCTGACTACGACAGTCACTATGAGCTAAAACCAACTTGAAGGCAATAGGCTTTTCTGGGTATCCATTTAGGTTCCATACCATTCACGGGAAAGTATATGGAGTTTTCATTCTAGAGCAGACTGAATTAGCCATAAAGACCTCCCTCCCCTCAAAATCCCAAGTCCAAAAAGCTCTTAGAAGTGTTGAAATGAGGAAGGGCCTGGTAAAAATTGGAGGTATTGAAGAAAGCCCCAGGAAACAACTTAATAGCAGAAAATACCATAGAATAATCTTACCTTTGTCTTACAAAACACTGTCACAAGACAAGCCTGGGGGCAACCTTGCAAGTGACAGCCTGCAAGTGACCCCTAGACCTTGACCACATTTTACAACTAATAGGAGTTAACCAATCAATGTAAAGGTCAGTTCACCCTCCCTACTTTGCAATCTCACGACTTAAATACTGGGCGCTGAGGAAACTCCCCGTCGCCCCCTGCTCTGTGTAGCTTAGGGTGCGTCCCTGGTGCACCAGTATTTTTCCTATTGGGCATATTTTTTAATAAAATTTAACCTTTAAAGTAACAGTGTCGCATCTTGAAAATCACGGACCCTAACATTTGGGGGCTCTCCCGGGATTTCAAGAGCGACCTCCGCGGCCGGCCGATCTGGTTTGGACCTCACCGGTGAGTCTGGGTATTGTCTGTCTGTGCTCGAGCTCTGGTTCTGGGACTCACTAAGAGAGAATCTGGACGCAGAACTGCTCTCTTGAGTCGGAGGCTGGGGGACGCCTCAGCTCTCCATCTGGGCGGGCACCGCTGGTTCCCTTTTTGGTTCTGCGGCCTGTAAATCCCGCATCTGGTTTTTGTTTTGTTTCTTCCGTGACCGGTCTGTGTCTGTTCTGTTGTCTGTTTGATTGTGTTGTTTGTCCTGATTGTTACTTTTGCCACCATGGGGCAATCTTCTTCTCACTCTGTAACACCCCTAGACCTGTTCCTTAACCAGAAACGAGCCCAAGACTTCGGCAAGGTGCGATCAGGAAAACTCTGCACACTTTGTAATCTGGAATGGCCGGCTTTTGGTACTGGATGGCCACCCACAGGATCCCTAGACATTAAAACAAACCCACTCTGTTTTTCAGGTCATCTTTGGCGATCCGGGTCACCCTGACCAAATGCCATACATTGTTGCTTGGCAAGACCTCCTCAGGCGCCACCTGTGTGGCTACAACCCTATGTTCCCCCTAAACAACCTTCTATAACCCTGGCGGTTCAGGGCTCCTCAAAACCCCCGCCGGCCTCCCTTCCTCCGTCTGATTCCTCTGACTGAGTCTCCCACTTCCCTACCCCCCTGTTCCCGTTTCTCCTCCTGCCGCCACCGGAGCTGAGGGAGCCAAAGCCAGTCTCCGTGGCCTGTATAGGGTCCCTGCAGACCCTCCAGTCCCGACTACTCCCCGGACCCCTGCCACTTCTGCAGCACCACCTTCCTCTGATCTCCAGAGTCCAGCCCATACCCGCTCAGGTCGATCTTTTAAACCACTTATAGAAGCCTCCCTCATGTTTTCCCCTTGCAAGCTATAGGGCACATGACTGAGGCTGGGACCCCCTTCTTGGTCTATACTCCTTCTACAACCTCTGATCTTTACAATTGGAAAATGCTGAATCCCCCTTTTTCTGAAAAACCTCAAACCTTGATATATCTCTTAGAAACCATCTTTGTAACACACCAGCCCCACTTGGGAAGACATACAGCAACTTCTCCAAGCCCTCTTTACCACTGAGGAGAGGACTAACATTGTTTCCCTAGCCAGAAAACACGTGCCACGAGATGATGGAAACTTTACTCGTGGTTTAGATGAGATTAACCACGCTTTTCCCCTGACCCGCCCAAATTGGGACCCAAACACCACTGCAGGTAAGCAGGGCCTAACTGTCTACCGCCAGATTCTTATGGGGGGGTCTCTGGGCCGCCGCTGGGCGCCCCACAAATTTGTCTAAAGTAACACAGGTAATTCAGGAACCCTCAGAATCCCCAGCAGCCTTTCTGGAATGACTGATGGAGACATACCGCACATATACTCCCATTGACCCTGAGTCTCCCAAAAGTCAACGGGCCATTAACATAGCCTTCGTGGGACAGTCAGCCCCTGACATCAAAAGAAAAATACAAAAAATAGAAGGATTCGAGGAAAAGAATCTATGCAAGCTGAACCGCAAACTACCAGAAGACAAACAAGCCAAAAAGGTAAGCAGAATCCCCTGGCAGAAGCCCAGGGCCACACGCCACTGCGCCCTTGGGAGAAGAAACCGGATCAGACGAGGAAGCCAGGAAAGCCTCCCCTGCAGAGAAACCAGTGTGCTACTACAAGGAAATTGGACATTGGAAGGGTGAGTGCCCCTAAAGAAAGCCCCCTCCAAAGGTTCTTAACCTAGAAGCCTGAGGGCGTCAGGGCTCACCAGGCCCTCCCCCGAGCCCAGGGTAACCTTAAAAATAGGGGGCAGCCAGTAGAATTCACGGTCAACACCAGGGCTAGCAACTCAGTTCTAATTGAACCCCTAGGACCTGTAACTGAAACCAAAACCCTAGCACGAGGAGCTACTGGGGTTAATGCCTACTCATGAACTGACGAACGATCTGGGAGCTAAGACTGTTTCCCTCTCCTTTATAGTAATGTCTGAATGCCCGTACTCTTTTACTTGGAAGAGACTTGTTATCAAAAATGCAGGTGAATATCTGCTTCGCTGGGGATCATGCTTACCTGACACCCCAAGTCAATGTGATAGCCCCTTTAGAGGAAGAATACAGATTTTATGATGGTTCTGACAGGGGCCCCTGCTCTATCCTCGTGATATCAGTGAATCAGTTGATCAAAGAGATTCCTCAGGTTTGGGCTGAAAACAACTCCCCAGGGCTGGCCAAACACCAACCACTGGTTATAGTGACTTTAAAACCATCTGCCAGCCCGATTCAGGTGCCACAGTACCCCATTGTGCCAGAAGTGAAGAGAGGGATCAGGGCCCACATTCAAAGACTCAGAAAACATGGAATACTGGTGCCCTGCCAGTCGCCCTGGAATACTCCTCTCCTGCCGGTGAGGAAGGCAGGAGGGCTGGACTCCAGACCAGTCCTAACCCGTACACTCTCCTGAGCTCTCTGTCACCAGAACACCGGGTGTACTCAGTGCTGGATTTAAAGGATGCATTCTTCAGTAAACCTCTGAGCCCGCAGAGTCAGCCCCTCTTCACCTTCGAATGGCAGGACCCAGAAGATGGCTCCAGCGGGCAGCTGACCTGGACTGCCTGCCACAAGGGTTCAAGAACTCTCCCACCATCTTTGAGGCCCTTCATCAGGACTTACGTGAGTACAGGTATCAGTGGCCTGACATTTCCCTTCTACAATATGTAGATGACTTACTACTCGGGGCACCTGATGAAGACACTTGTTTAAAGGACACCAAGTCCCTGTTAACTCTCTTGGAGAAATTGGGATATCGAGTCTCTGCTAAAAAGACACAGGTCTATGTCCAGGAGGCGACTTACTTGAGTTTCCAATTCAAGGGGGGACAGTACTCCCTATCCAAAGCAAGAAAACAGATTATCCTTGGGATTCCCACCCCATGTACGCCGCGGCAGGTGAGGGAGTTCCTGGGATCCTTTGGGTTCTGCCAACCCTGGATCCCAGGATTTGCAGAGATAATGCGCCCCCTATACGAGCTGACCCGAGGAAAGGAAAAGAATTTTATATGGACTAAAGAAACAACAGGTTTTCCAGACTATAAAGAAGTCGTTCCTGGAGGCACCAGCATTGGCATTAAAATAAAAGAATAGCCCAGGGAGTCCTTACTCACACACTCGGCCCATGGAAAAGGCCGGTGGCCTGTCTGTCTAAACAGCTAGACCCAGTGGCCTCAGGATGGCCAAGGTGCCTTAGAATTGTTGCAGCCATCGCTCAACTAGCAAAAGACTCTGATAAAACTGACTATGGGACAGCCCCTGACCATCACTACCTCCCATGCCATCGAGGGAGTCCTGCGTAGCCCACCTCATAAATGGATTTCCAATGCCCGACTAACCCACTACCAGTCTTTATTACTAGATCAGCCCCCAGCTGTGTTTGCTTCTAGCTCAGCCTTCAACCCAGCAACATTGCTGCCTGATCTGGACCTGGAGGCCGATCCGCATGACTGCACTGAGGTGCTTAGCCAACAGCATGGACTTCGCCGAGATCTTACGGACGTTCCCTTGCGGGACCCTGATCTCACTCTGTTCACTGACGGGAGCAGTTTTATCAGGGATGGCACCAGGTACACAGGGGCAGTGGTGGTAGCCGACGATCGGGAACATCAGTGCAACAGGCTGCCCTCAGCGGCCTTCTCAATGCCGGCGGGGGCTCGTGGCGGGAGCTGGAGCGTGTCTACAGCCAGCACAGCCGCACCCATGACGAGCTGAGCCACACAGCCCGAGTTCTGGACAGACTCTGCCACAGCGCTGGCACTGCCAACGCGGGCCCCGTCGCCGGCCCCGCCGCTCCACGCTGCCCAGTCAATCTTGACACTACATTAGCGGTGCTGTACAAGGAGATGTTGCCTACAGGTGGGACTACGAGAACTGGACATGTCGCTGCTGTGCCAGCTGTGAGGTCTGTATGAGTCAATCCAGGACTATAAGCACCTGTGCCAAGACCTGAGCCTGTGCCAGGAACTGCCCTTGTCCCTGCACTCTGACAGCTCCTACCCACCAGATCCGGCCTCTCAGATGACGAGGAGCCTCCTGACGCCAGCCTGTCCCCTGACTCGCCACCCCTCACTGTGCCCGACACGCGCAATGCCCATGACCAGTGGCTACGAGATGCCTACCACATCATCGGGCTGAAACAATGGAAGCCCGAGGCAATAACCTAGCCAACCGAGTAGCTAAGGAAGCTATCCTCAGCCTCCTGGAGATCAGTTCTATCCAGCTCCCCGAGCCAACCCTTCCCGAGGAGCCCACCTAGAAGAGAAGAAAGGATGACACTATATTTCGGGAGGGCTCCCCATTCTCCCTCAAAAATTGGAAGAGAAGCTCGTCCGCCAGATCCACCAGACCACCCATCTGGGAGCAACAGAATCCAAGAACTTCTATCTCCAAGGTACTATATACCCTAGCTACCCTGGTTGGCTAAAGGAATAACGCACACCTGCAAAGCCTGCCAGGCCACTAATGCAAGCAGCTCCGGTAAGGCCCACCAAGGTAAGAGAGAAAGAGGCACTATGCCTGCAGTACATTGAGAACAGGACTTCACTGAAATTAAGCCCAGCAGATACGGATATAAGTACCTTTTAGTTTTCATAGACACATTCTCTGGGAGAGAGACAGCACAAGTAGTTTCAAAAAAAAAAAAAAAACTCCTGGAAGAAGTCATACCTAGGTTTCAGGGGTTCTGTTGATGCTAGGATCAGACAATGGCCCCGCCTTTATGGCCATAGTCTCTCAGTGAGTAACATCTGTTCTGGGGATTAATTGGAAACTACATTGTGCCTATCACCCCCAGAGTTCAGGACAGGTAGAGAGGATGAACCAGACCCTTGAGGAGACCTTAACCAAATTGACCCTAGAAACTGGTGGTGACTGGACGGCCCTGCTTCCCTTTGCCTTAATGCGTCTGTGTAATTCTCCCTACCCCCAAGGCCTTATGCCCTGTGAAATTGTTTTCGGGAGGCCACACCCCTCTGCCCTAAACCAAGGGATGACATACTTGCTGAAATTTCTAATCATGACCTGCTTAAGTCCCTCCAGGCCCTGCAGAAAACTCAAGATCTGCTTTTCCCTTGTGGAGATGCCTCCACGATCTCCCTCCTGTAAAGCCACATCAGTTTCAGCCGGGGGTCTAGTCTGGGTCCTGAGACACCAAAAGGAGACTTTGGAGCCCCGTTGGAAAGGACCCCACACAGTAATCCTGACAACCCCTACTGCCATCAAGGTTGACAGGATCCGGCCCTGGGTCTGTCACTCCCATCTACCTTCAGTGGAGGGTGCGACAACATACTGGCCCTGAGGCGACTCCAAGAAACCTCCGCCGGCAAGTTCAAGAACTGACCCTAACTGGCCCTCCCGAGGTGACTTCACCAGTTTTTCACCTTGATTCATGTGACCTTGTGGGGGGTTCTATAGGCTCACAGCTTAAGAAAGACCCATACCCGGTTTGTCCACACGAACACTCATAAATACTGGGGGATGTATACATGCTGATGGGTGGGGGTGTGCTACTAACTGCCTCATGCAACAACTGGCTAAGAAACAATTTTACGTCTGTCCCGGAGCTAGTGTCTATGGATCATATGGAGGAACAAATGATTATTTCTGTTATACATGGGGCTGTGAAACCAATGCACCCGGGATCAGGGAAAATAGGGGACCTCATTAGGATCAGTTGAGTCTCTGTTCTCCTGGTCTCCGTGGCTGACCACCCTTGTCACTGCGTTAACAGGACCACTTGTCCTCTTCACCTTAACTTCAAAACTGTGGGTCCCTACATTCTAAATTACTTAAGAGAAAAACTAGCCAGCTTCTGGTCCTAAAACATCAGCCCCAACACCAGACCTACCACCCCCTGACCAGCCAGGACCTTGATCAGCCTGGCACCCACTCAGAGTCTAAGATTTGACTCTGGAATAAGAACTCAAGGGGGGGAATGTTGAAATGAGGAAGGGCCCGGTAAAAATTGGAGGTATTGAAGAAAGCCCCAGGAAACAACTTAATAGCAGAAAATACCATAGAATAATCTTACCTTTGTCTTACAAAACACTGTCACAAGACAAGCCTGGGGGCAACCTTGCAAGTGACAGCCTGCAAGTGACCCCTAGACCTTGACCACATTTTACAACTAATAGGAGTTAACCAATCAATGTAAAGGTCAGTTCACCCTCCCTACTTTGCAATCTCACGACTTAAATACTGGGCGCTGAGGAAACTCCCCGTCGCCCCCTGCTCTGTGTAGCTTAGGGTGCGTCCCTGGTGCACCAGTATTTTTCCTATTGGGCATATTTTTTAATAAAATTTAACCTTTAAAGTAACAGTGTCGCATCTTGAAAATCGTGGACCCTAACATTAGGCCTGGTATAGACCTGTGTGAGGATAATTTTTAAAATTCTAATTTACATAATTGTGCTTTTGTCCTCTTTCTCCAGTCTCCAGCAAGAATCAAGGTCCTTTCTGACCTCCTGCCTCGGGCATTTTTACAGAGCTACAACCCTACAGAGGAGTCAGAGGTGCTTCTGCTGGTCTGGAAAGCCGAGTCCACAGGACACAGCTTGACTGACAGTCTTGAAGGCCAAGGGGAAAGAAGAAAGGCTTCTCTAGAATGGTCAAGGAGGGAGATGAGGAATTCTAGGAGACTGAGCAGGGGACAGAAGTCGGTGGGTTCTCCGGGACGAGAGACCTACGTGTGACCTGGTGGCAGCAGCCACAGGAGCAAGGCTCGCCGAGCTGCTCAGGAGGACAGACCTCAGGCACCAGCGCCGTGAGAGTCGCCCAAGTGTCTCCTACCAAGCATGGTCCAGAAACAGGTGCGCATGAAGCCCATGCTGACGAGACACTGGCCAGCTGGCAGGAAGCAGTGTGAGCCAGCAGTCCCCGGCCCCAGCCGCCTCTGCCGTCCCCAGGCTCTCTGTGTGGTCCTGTGGCAAGAGCCAGCTGAGATAGAGATGAGTTTCCTGCTTGTTCTGCAGGTGTCAGATTTCAGCTGATTTAGGTAAAATAAAGAAAGGTGGCTTTTCCTGCACAGCTGAGTTGGTGAACTGAGCCTCAGACTCACAAGAGACAGTGATCTGGAGCAGGTGGGTGCCGTCTGACGTCGGGACCCAGTTTTGCTGTCAGGCAGTGAGGCCCTGTTAGGGGGTGATTCCTTAATAAACTGAAATGGCTGAGTGGAAAGGTATTAAATGAACAAGAACTGCTTACTGAAATGGTTATCCTATGTCTGCTGGTTAAGGACTGTTATCTGGTGGATTAAACTGAAATGGGTAGGAAAATTGGTAATAGATGAAAAACTGGTACAGCTCATTAACTCCAGAGTTCATGTGTGGAATGCTGGTATCTGTATTTATTGTATATCATGTCCACTTTCAGAATATTACAGAGGAAAAATATTTACCCTCTAAGAAACATCTCTCCATAAAATTAAAATAGTCAGCTCATGACTCCAGAATATCTCTTACCACTTGGTAAGATTCTAGAGTGATGTCAGTATCTTTTCTTAAAAAACAACCTAAGCACAAATGTTAGATCTTATTTCCATTTATACAGGATCACCGGTGTAATTACTAAAATCTAGACTCAAATATTTCAGTTATTTTTTAAAGACTCCATCAAATATTGTGAACTCATTATTTTAGTGGGTTCCCAAACCTAATGTCTTCATTCTCTTTAAAGTTCAAAAATCACAGGGAGTTTATTCTTAATACCAAGCCAAAAAAGCCAAGTGCCGTCGATACGGCAAGAAACTTAAGACATCAAGATTAGTGGATAAGGCCAAAGTGTGAGATATTCTCTTGATTAAAAATGAAACTGATCAACATGGTTTCCTTTCCCAAACCAGATGCATCAGTAATAAACAATGTGTTGCAAATGAACTAAAATTATTAAATAACCTGATGTTAGTTTAATTTCCCACTCCAGAAACATAAATCCTAGTTGTGTTTTGTTTATCCTGTGCTGTCACAGAATTGCACAGAAAAAAGGAAGAAGGAGGAAGAGAAATGGAGAGATGAAGCGGGGTACCTCTCTTCAACTTTCCTGTGAGCTGGTGGAGAGAGAGACACAGGAGAGAAAAACACACCGAAGCAACTCCTGGGTGAAGTTACTCAGTCACGTGCTGACTTAGGAGCCCGAATTGGCTGGTACGTTATCTCGTTCAACAGGCTGCCAATTAAATAATCATTTTGTGCACATGGACTAATTCACTGTCGTTTCTTAGGTGCTCAGGTGTACGTCAATATTAAACAGAGGGCAAGGGACCTGGGAAAGATCTGAGGGCAGCTGGCATCAGCCGTCAGGGAAGTGGTCCTCTACTGATTTCACTGAAACTCAAAGGGACCTCTCGTGTTTTCATGTCACCAACATTTTCTTCTTTGGGGTTTCCTTTTCTACTCTTTGTTCACGTCTGTCTTCTTTGGTGACCAAAGCCAGCAGCTCCAGGCAGGCTGGGGAGAGTGCCAGGGCGCAGAGGTCTGGGTTTGAGTGTCACTGCAGCGTTTCCAGCTTGACCTTGGACTGGTGTGCTGACTTTCCTTGGTCCTGCTTTCTTCTCAGGTCAAGGGGAGACTGGAGGCCCTGCGAGGCACAAATGGTTAAGAGTTAGGCTGCTAACCAAAAAGTGGGTGGTTCGAGGTACCTTGGAAGAAAGTTCTAGAAATCTACTTCCCAAAACCCAGCCATTGGAAACCCTGTGGAGACAGTCCTACTTCCATATACACGGAGTCACTGTGAGTACAGATCAACCAGCAGCAACTGGTTTGCTTTGGGTTTAATGGAGAGACACCAGTGCCAACAGGAGCCCTGGTGGTGTGGTGGTTAAGCGCTCAGATGCTGACTAAAGGCTGGCAGTTCAAACCCACCAGCCACTCTGTGGGAGAAGGGTGTGACGTCTGCTCCTGCAGAGATGACAGCCTTAGAACCCCCTGGGGCAGTTCTACTGTCCTGCAGAGGTCACTGCGAGCAAGAACCAACATGACGGCACACAGCGACAGCAGTGTGACATAGTTCATACCTGAGGAGCCAGTGTCTAGGGTGGCCCATAAAGAGGTCATGAGTTTATTCATGTACGTACATTTTTATTTCTTTTGATAAAAATCTCAACATAGGATCAATGAAACAAGGTCTGACTGTATTCATGACTGTTGTTCTCTACCGCCGTGTTCCTTTCCAAAGTTCATATTAATTTACAGTTCCCTCAAGAATGAGTGGGTGAGTTCACTTCAACTGAGAGCTGTTAAACCGTAAAACCAAACCCAGTGCTATCCAGTTAAAGACGACTCATAGCGACCCTATGGGTTGCAGTAGAACTGCCCCGTAGAGTTTCTGAGGAGCACCTGGCAGATCTGAACTGCTCACCTTTGCTTTAGCAGACATAGCACTTACCCACTACACCACCAGGATTATTCGTAGATATAAAATTCTATTTTAAAATTACTCTTATTCCATTCCTCTCTCAATGGTGAATTTTTTTCCCTTATATTCTTTTCACTGGCTGTATTTCCTTCTAGGTAAAAGAGGTATTTTCCTTGAACTATGATGATTAAAAGTCAAGTCTGAAGAAGACGGCCATGGAGCAGGAGCAGGGAATTTCAAAATCTAGTAAGTTCCGTTTTCATACATTGATTTACTGGGAGCGGTTGTAAATGTTTCTAGCTTTGGGCAGCTGCCGTTGGGAGGCGGGCTAAGAAGTCAGAAAGGGACGGCAGCTGGTGCAGCGAACTTGGGGAACCTGGGGTGGGAAGGAAAAGGGTGCCGTCACAGCATAGAGACAGCATGTGTGTACACACGTTGTTGAATGAGAAACTAACCTGAACTGTAAACTTTTAAATGTATGGCTAAATCTTTCTAGCTTGAATTTCCTTTTTTGCACAGGTGAGCTGATCACACTCAACCACAAGGGAGACCATTCCGAAAACCCAGTGTGCTTACATTCCTTGTGTTCCTACAGAGAAGGGGCTGTCATTCAGTAACTAGTTATTTTTAAAAGCATAACATTAATATACGAACTTAGCATTACCCTCCCCCCCCCCCAATTGATGTAAACCCAAGATCAGCTCTGACTCTTCTCACATTCCATGATGTTCTTGAACTTGGGATCAAAACTTAATTTCAAAAAATAAAACAATTAGCCTCCTCACATACGTATTTAGAAAAACAGTAAACAGACATTAAGTTCTTTGCTCGCGCTATGAATTATTCATTCGGAAAATCCCGTTTGTTGAGCAAACATTGACCGCTTGGATTTCTGGAGTGGGGAACAGAGGGTGCTCTTTGGGGAGGAAGCCTGGGGCTTCCCAGGAGGTGGGACCAACGGTGACACTCCCTCCCATTTTGTCTTTTCCACCAGAAAACCCAGGGGATTTGACAGCCAATCGTGGGCCGTCCAGATGAGGACAGGCTCCCCTGGGAAGGGGGCCTTCCAACGCCACACAGCTCTGGAAGAGCCAGAGGACCAGGCCAAGGAGGTGGCACTCTGGAGAAAGTGCGGCCCAGAGCGGCCAGCCAGCCGGCTCCCCCCACGCAGGCCACGCAGACTGCTCGGAGCTCTCACAGCCAAGCAACTGGAGTGACTGCGGCCAGGAACAGCTGACAGAGAGCCCCCTTTTCTCCTGCACCTCAGCTAACCCAGCTTCTCATTAAGGAATTGACACTTGCTGTTTTGTGGCACTGGCTGCCAGCTCCAGGACGCGTCAGCACTCTCCCTTCTCGGCCTGGGGTCCCCATTGCCAGCTTTCCTGTCCCGTCCTGCCTTGTCGTCCCGGCCGCTGGGCTGCTGTGTGCGCTGAGTCTTGTTTAGTTTTACGGGCCTGTCTGACCTTTGGCAGAGGGGTGATCCTCAGCAGTGACTTCATTACTCAACTCTCAGGGCACCCGAGGGCCTTACCCTTGGGGTTCCTCCAGTCCCTGTGAGATCAGTCACCACGGTCTTCTCTGGTTTCGTGAGTCAGAATTTCATTCTACGTTTTTGTCCAGCTCTGTCCAGGACCCTCTATTGCGCTCCCTTGAACAGTAACGGGGATCTTTGCTTTTCCGTTTTGCTCGTCCGGTTTGCTGGCTGCAGTGGTTTTCTTGACCCACAGAGGCACACTCGGCGTAGGAGAAGGTCCAGGGGGTGCTGTCAGGCATTGAGACCTCCCGTGGTGGCACAGTGGTGCAGTGCTATGGCTGCTAACCAGACGGCCAGCAGTTCAAATCCGCCAGGCTCTCCTTGGACACTATGGGGCAGTTCTACCCTGACCGCTAGGGTCGCTAGGCATCGGAACCAACTTGACAGTGCAGGGACTTCGTTTGTGGTTTTTCGTCGTTGTGGTTTTATGGGGTCCGTGGTGGTCGTCATTCTCAGGTGTCACCTAGTCAGTTGGGAGTCACAGTAACCCCATGGGCAGCAGGAGGGGACACCAGTCCTGCTGCGCCTTCCCAGTCCCTGCGACGGGTACAGGGGAGCCTGCTGGTGTAGCCACGGTCAGCCACCTCGTGGAGGGTCCTCCTCTCTTGTCACTGAGCCCTACTTTAGCAAGCATGAATCCCCTTGCCAGGGGACAGCTCCCTCCTGATGACATGTCCAGTGTACCTGGGACAAAGTCTCGCCATCCTCACTTCTAAGGAGCTGGACTTCTTCTTCTAAGACAATGTTTCTTCTTTGGGAAGTCCACGGTGTCGTCTTCTCCAAGACCACAATTCAGAAGAGTACGTTTCTCTTCAGTCCTCTTCCTCCCATCTCGGTGCCCAGTTCTTGGACTAGCTGCTCAGTGTACAGACTGGGTAAGTGTGGTGAAGGGACACAGCCCTGACGCACACCTTTCCTGACTTAACCAGGCAGTGTCCCCTTGTCCTGTTTGAACGATGGCCCTTTGGTATGTGTGTGCGCTCTACATGAGCACAATTACGTGACCTGGAAGCTTTGTCCACCTCAGTGACATCTGCAGTTTGCTAGAATTCACAGAGGTGAGTGTCTGCATAGTCAACAAAACATCAGACATGTCTCTCTTACGCTCCCTGCTCTCAGCCAACACGGACGTCCCTCGTTCCACAGCCTTTTCTGAATCCAGCTTGGATTCCTGGCTGTTCCCTGCTGATGTACTGCTGCGACTGCTGTGTAAGTACCTTCAGCAAAACTTGTCGTGTGTGATGGTGATGACGGTCTTCGATAATCCCCTCATCCTGCCGGGTCACCTTCCTTTGGAACAAGCACAAACATGGATGTCTTCCGCCAGCTCGCCGGTTGCTTATCACCCAGGTTTCTTGCCACAGACGGGTGAACGCTGTCCGAGCTGCATCTGTGGGCTGGACCGTCCCAGCTGGCGTTCTGCCAGTGTGTGGAGTCAGCGCCTTCAGAGCACCTTGGACACCTTCCTTCAACGCCTTTGCCTCTTGTTCCTGAAATGACTAAAATTTGCCCAGTTATCTCCAGGGCGCTGACTCTGTACCTTTCACCTTTTGTTTTATGCTTCCTGGGTCATTCAGCATTTTGCCCACAAAAACCTTCAGTATCGCAACTCAAGACTTGGACTTTTTCTCTAGTCATTTTAGTTTGGGAATACTGAGCACTCACTTCCCACCTGGTTTTCTAACTCCAGGTCTTACGATACTCTGCTTTCTCCTCTCAAGCCACCACGGAGTTTGCTTCTAGGAAATTCAATAAATTGTTTTCCCTTGTATATAACGAGTGTTTCTTCTTTTAATTGGCACCTCAGTGGCCAATTAAAGGTAAGCGTGCTAATTGAAACAGCAATAATAATGTATTTACAATTTACTTTTGAAAACTAATAAATTTATCAGAAAGTTAGGCACTAGGAACACCTGAGTTTACCCAGCTTGTTAGTGATCAGCTTTTATTTCCATTTCTGAAACTAATGTAAAAACTAGAAGTGATGCCAAAATAAATAGTGACTAAAAGTTCTGTTGTCAGTCTCACAGGTGGCACATGGAACCAGGAATTACCCACAAAGGAGGAGAAATAAGACCGCTGCCCAGGCATCAAACCAGACATCAGCACGAAGACGCACCAAGCCCCTTTAAAGAAACAAAGCGACCTGCCACCTGATCAGCATATGGAAAGCAATGGTCAACAGCCCTGGTCACCCATAGAAAATACAAGAAAGGGGGATTTGGGCCCTGAATGGGCAGAACTCAGCTGAGTGTTTGGCTGAGGAAGGGGAGCCCTGTGGCCTCTACCAAGTGCTTGGTCTGCGTGACAGATACAGCCTAGGGCACAGGTGAGGCTCTCTTATGCCATTTCATATACCAACTAATGAAACCCACTGTGATCGAGTAGATTCTGACTCATAGTGACCCTGCAGGTCCGAGCAGAACTGCCCCACAGTTTTCAAAGAGCAACTGGTGGATCTGAAATGCTGACCTTTTGGTTAACAGACCTAGCACTTAGCCGCTGTAGCACCAGGGTTTCCCTGTTACGATGCCCATAAGTACCTCGTCTTACTCGAAGCCTAACGCTGCTCAAGGTATCCAGCCATGGCTGAACTTCTCACGGGGTTCCCTTCAGGGACAGAAGGACAGGAGAAGAAGTAACGCAAGGTTCCGCTGGCCCCGGCCCCCTCCCGTGACCTCCTCTTCTAGCCACCCCACCCCCTCCCCTGGCACCTGCAGCCTTTTTTTCTCACTGTAAATTAACAACTACGTTTCTGGTTTCCTCCGCCAGCCTCTTGGGAGGTTTGCTACTCTGAGTACTCCAAGTCAGATCATCTTCAGAATATTAATGAGGCAGGTTTTCTTTTCTGTTTTCCTGTTTATGGTGTCCTTTACTTTTTTTTTCCTTTTTATTGTGAATTAAGAACTCTTGGCTCGTCATGTTGCCACCTGTTTCAGTCGGCTAGGCTGCTCTAACAGAAACACCACAGAGTGGACGGCTTTAACAAAGGAAGATTTGTTCTTACACAGTCCGGTAGGTTGCAAGTCCATATTCAGGGTGTCCGCTCCAGGGGAAGGCTTTCCCCTTGTCGGCTCTGGAGGAAAGTCCGGTATTGCATCAGTCTTTGTCCAGGGAGCGTCCTGACGCAAGAACCTCTGGTCTGAAGGACGTGCTCTGCTCCTAGTGCTGCTTGCTTGATGGTAGCCAGGTTCTCAAATTGTCCTTTGTCTCTTTTTCCTTTTATTCCTTGCAAGCTAAAAGCATTAAGGGTGGGGCAAGCCATACTCCAGGGAAACTCCCCCCCACAGCAGGAATTTACAGCCCCACCCTAATCCTTTAACATACAGGTTAGCAAAACCACACAATGGAGGACAGTCCCAAGATCACAGCCACGTGGCTGCACACATTTTGGGGGGCCACAATTCCAACCATGGCACCATCTAACACCCAGAACTGTCACTTCTGTTCTGTTGTAGCTGCCCGCTCCCCTGTGACAGCACACTTCCCCTTTTATTCAGAACTTCCTGTGACCTGTTGATAAAGCTCTGGCCCTCTTCACCCATCAACTCAGCTCCAGCACAGTGTCCCTTGGATGGATCCCATGTACATTTTTAAGGGTTTGTTTGCTTCTAGGATCACTCTACGCCTTGTATGGTTCAGGTCAGTCTTTGTCTGGGGAGTTGGCCCCGGTGCAGAGAGAGTCCAGAGGCCACGCTCCCGGAAGCCCTCTGTTGAGAAGGACCATCAGGTGTGGTCTTCTGGTCGAGTTCTAGCTCCGCCCTCTGCTCCATCACCGGCTGTGTCCAGAGCTCCGCTTGGAATACCCCACCCAGGCTGTCACGGTGGCGGCCGGGCACCATCCAGTCCTTCTGGTCCCATGCTGAAGCAGGCTATGGCTCATAGGGCCCCTTCCGTCACGTGGCCTCATATTTTTCTCAAGACAGATTTTCTAACCCCGCAATGTCAGGGTCAGATTCTTCAGGACACTGACTTCTCCAGGTGTTCTGTAGGTAATGCCCTCTTCAGAGAGCATGTTAAGCCAACCTTCTCCATTCTCAAAGGTCCCACCCTTTCTAGAGAGTGCAGTACACCCTAGAATGTAAACATGACAGTGGGCACACGGGGTGACATCCACAAGGGAGTGACATCTACCAGGTGACATCCACAAGCACTCATCGAGGCCCGGGGAGGCACATCTCACTCTCCTCGCCACCCAGGAGTGCACAGCAGTGAGGACAAGACCCGGTACCTCACCCAGAAGACGAAACCGAGCTCACTGCCCTCGAGCTGATCCCACCTCACAGGGCCCCGCAGGACAGGGCAGATCTGCCCCACAGGGTTTCCGAGGAGTGGCTGATAGATTCGAAGTGCCGATCTTTTCATTAGCAGCTGAGCGTTTAACCACTGTGCCACTAGTACCTAGTAAAAAACCAAACTCACAGCTGTCAAGGTGATTCCAACTCAGAGCAACCCTATGTGCATAGTGGAACTGCCCCATAGAGTTTCCATGGAGTGCCTGGCGGATTTGAACTGCTGACCTAGTTAGCAGCTGTAGCACTAACCACTACACTACCAGGGCTTCTAGTACCTAATAGGTGCTTAATAAATGCGTGTAGACGGATGGCTGCCCTCCTGTGGGTATGACAGTGTCTCACCAAGACAGGGAGGAAGCTTACACCCTGGGCACCCCCGTAACTCCAGCACCTCTGTGCCTTTAATCCCAGAGTGTGGCCCTAAAGAAAACACAACTTCTGGCAACATGGGAGACTTATTTTTAACAGACAGACCCAAGTCCCTCAGGAGAAACTAATGCTTGGAAGTAAGGGTAACACCATGAAACAATAACCGCCTGCTGGTCCCTCTCCAAGGTTCTGGCTAGAGATTTGGTTTTCTCCTCTGGGCCCCTTCAGGGTCCCAGGGTCCCCCCACCCTCTCTGCTGTGATCCCCTCAGGGTCCCGGGGTCCCCCCATCTCTGCTGTGGTCCTCAGGGTCCCGGGGTCCCCCATCTCTGCTATGGCCCTGAAGGTCCCGGGGTCCCCCCACGCTCCCTGCTGTGGTCCTCAGCAGCCTCTCCTGGAGTTTCCCTGTATCTGTCCTCACCGCTCCCCTCTCAGTGGTCCCACAGCACAACCATGACGGATGCCTGCAGCTTCTGGGCATGTTACTGTAACTCTGCCCTCAGATTGGGCCTGCAGCCACCATGAACCCACAGAATGGTGACCTGGGGTAGTCTCCATCCCTCACTAAATGCTGCCGAAAGCCCCAGGATCAATTACTGTCATGCTGCCGTGTGGGCTCAGCCCTGGGGCCCCAGGAGCTGCTGAATAGACCCCAGAGGACCGCAGGCAGGTGTCTCATCCCTGCCACTGCTCTGGGATGAGGGTGCTCGGTGCAGCCTCTGGCTGACTCCTCTGTGCGTCTCAGGGGGCCTCAGACAGGGTGCCAAAAGCCCGCTGCACGCGTACATGAATCAGCAGGAGACAGGCACGTGCTGCGATCCCCAGGAAAGACCCAGGCGCCCTGCAGTCACATAGCTGGGGCTTCTGTTAGGAGAACTTCCTGGCCTGTCCCGGAGACCAAGCCTGCCTTCCGGGGGTCTGAGCACCTCTCCTCTCTCCAAACAATATATGTGGGGTATCTGTGTCTCTCATCAGGTCCAGGGTATTCCTATTTTTGTCCCTAGTCATTTTCCGCTGCTTTGGTGCACCAGGCACCCTGGTGGCCTGGTGGTTAAGACCTCAGCTGCTAATCAAAAGGCGAGCAGTTTGCATCCACCAGTGGTCCCTCAGAAACCCCAGGAAGCAGCTGTGCTCTGTCCTGCGGGGTCACTGTGAGCCAGAACCGGCTCCAAGGAACAGGTTTTTGGTGCATGGACGCGTGTGACAGCCGGGACCCCAGGAGCCTGGCTGGACTCTGTTGACAGCTCTGTGGCCCACAGGCTGGCTCATTCACAGGTCAGTGCCAAGGAACCTCTTTCAGAAACTGCACCAAAACAAAATCAACCTGTTGCCATGGAGTTGATTCCAACCCCTGGAGACCCCCTGTGATGGACAGGGACCACCAGGGTCTCAGGAGCAGTAGCTGGATTCAAACCACTGATCTTCTGGCGAGCATCAAGTCTCTGACCACTGTGCCTCCTGGGTCGTCCTTCAAGGCTCTAGAGAAGACACCGTAGTGTGACAACAGCACTCAAGGGGGGGTTGTGGGGGTGACTTGGACACTTCAGGACACTGAACTGGAGGCTAGCTTTTGTCAGGAATGGAAAGCCAAGAAATGAAACAGAGTGGGGACGCAGAATACAATGCAAGATCACTTAAGCCTTTGGTATTGCAGATGAAAAACAAAATCCACTGTGATCAACTCCAACTCACAGTGACTGCAAGGGACAGCAGAACTGTCCCACAGAGTTTCCAAGGAGTTCCTGGTAGGTGGGAACCACTGGCCTTTTGGGTAACAGCTGTAGCACTAACCACTGCACAACCAGGCTTACAGATGAGATACTTAAGCACAGTTTGAAAGCATATAAGGATGCTACTTTTGTAGCTGACAAGGCTTCATGTATTTCATGACTAGACTGAATCCCAAAGCTGCGACTTAGGGCCCAAGTCATGAAGTTTCTACTCATTGAGAGATGATCACATTGGCTGCATCGGTGAACACAGGTTGCTGGCAGCTAAGGCAAAGCCATCCCCTCATCACCCTCGTACTGGTGTGTTCATTGCTGTTGGGGCCAGGGCCACTTTGGCAGAACAGTATGCCAACAGCTTTGGCGCAGCAGCTAACAGCTAGGGCTGCTAACCAAAAGGTCAGCAGTTCAGGTCCACCAGCTGGTCCTCAGAAACTGTGGAGTAGTTCTCTTCCCAGGGGGTCACTAAGAGTCAGAATCAACTCGACAGCAGTGGCTCTTTTTTGCCTAGATAGATGTTAAACACATCACGAATTTAAAATTCACTGTGTGAGGAGCCAGACGCCAGGTGGGGCATTCTTGGGGCCTAGTGGTCAGCAGCAGCAGTCCACAGCTTTGTCTACTTTGCAGTACCCTGTAGTCATCAGCAGCTGAGATGTCATCCTGAGATGGACCTGGGTTTGAATCCTGGCTCTGAGGTCTCCTAAGTGGGTGATTTGGGGCTACTTGTTCATTTACCTTCCCTCCTGAAAAGTGGACATGATGCTTCCTGCTAAAAGCCAAAATATTTGCAACTGGTCCAGCTTGGGCATGTGTCCAGGGTGGCAGAGATGGTCAGGGACTCAACTGTTTGCTGAAAGGTTGCTGATTTGCACTCACCCAGTGTGCCAGGAAAGGTCTACCGACTGGCCCCCAAGGGGTCACAGCCCTGAAAACCCTCTGCAGCGGCTCTACGCTGCACACACGGGTCCCGAGGAGCTAACAAGAAGCACTTTGGACACGACCCCTGGGACAGCAGCCCCTCTGAAGGTCAGCAGGGGCTCCAGCCACTGTTAACCCATCCATTTCTGCATCTGAGGAGACTGATGTTGAGGAGCTAGACAGCTGTGGCTACTGGATGAGGAGATGGGTGGGGTCAGGGCGGCAGCTCCTCACTGATCGCTAGGGAAACAGTCAGCACTGTAACCACCAGCCTGGCCACACGGCTGCATAACATGCCTCCCACATAGAGCTGCCACGAAGATTAAATGATAAGGACACAGCATATATTAACCTCATTCAGTGGTACCTAAAACAATACTAAGATTGTCATGATATAAAGTAATGCCAACCTCAGGATGACTGCGGGGATTACTGAAGATACTGTACTAAGTGCTCACCGCGGGGCTGGGCCCGACCACGGCGGGTCATCGCTATCGCGTCTGTGACTTCAACTACGGCTGTTGTGTGCTCTGACCAAGAACCCACGGTGCTGAAGGAAGAAGTTCAAACCGCACTACGGTTCTGGGGAAAACAAGGCTCCCGGGACCGACGGGACACCAACTGAGAGGTTTCTACAAACGGACGCAGCTCTGAAAGGGCTCACTCAGCCGTGCCAACAAATCCGGAGGGCAGCGACCCGGCCAGCTGACGAGGAGAGATCTGCGTTTGTGCCCTCTCCAAAGAAGAGTGATCCAGTAGAATGAGGAATCATCAGACAATATCACAGTAAGGTAAAATTCCATGGAAGATGACTTACAAATGGCTGCAGCAGTGTGTGGACAGGGAACTGCCAGCAATTCCACCCGGATTCAGGAGAGGGTGTGGAACGAGGGAGAGCACTGCAGATTCAGACGGGTCTGGACTGGAAGCACAGAGCACCGGAAGGACGTGTACCTGTGTTTTATAGGCTTGCAAAGGCATTTGACAGTATGGATCACAACAAATTGTAGATAGCCAAGTGCCGTCGAGTCGGATCCAACTCATGGTGACCCTAGGGGCCAGGGTAGAACTGACCCCCAGAGTATTCAAGGAGCGCCTGGTGGATTTGAACTGCCAACCAAACAAATTATAGATAACATGTGGCAAATAGTGGGAATTCGAGAACATGTCATTATGCTTGTGAGGAACCTGTTCGTAGATCGAGAGCTAGTCATTTGCACAGAATAAGGGGGCCCTGCATGGTTTAAAGTGTGTGCCAGGAAAGGTGTGTGTCAGGCTTGTGCCCTTTCACTGTGCTGACTTGGTCTGGGTGCTGAGCTAGTGATTCCGGAAGCTGCGCTGTGTGAAGAAGAATGTGGCCCCGTGACTGCAAACAGGATCATTAACAGCGTGCGCCATGATGCGGACGCCACCTCCCTGGCTCCAAGAGAAGGGGACTTGGAACACTTACTGATGAAGACCAAGGACCACAGCCTTCAGTACGGATGGCACCTCAACATCAGGAAAACAAAAGTGCTCACAAGTGGGCCAGCAAGCAACATCATGGTAAACAGAGCAAAGACGGAAAAGGCCAAGGATTTCATTTCACCTGGATCCACAATCAGCATCCATGGAAGCAGCAGTCAAGCAATCTGATGCCACACTGCACTGTACAAATGTGCTGAAAAGACCTCTTTAAAGTGTTAAAAAGCCAAGATGTCACCTTGAGGACTAAGGCAAGTCGGACCAAGCCACCGTGTTTTCGGTCCCCTCACACGCATGCGAGTGCTGGGCAGTGAGTAGGCAGGACCAAGTAGCTGACGCCTTTGACTCAGGGCGCTGGAGATGAGTGGCGACTGAGTACACCGCGGACTGCCCAGAGAACGAGCAGACTGTCCTGGCAGCAGAACCAGAGTGCTCCTTGGCAGTGAGGAAGGTGAGACGAGAGCTCCCCTACCCCTACTTGGGACGCGTCTTCAGGAGGGACCAGTCCCTGGAGGACCTCACGCTCGGTCAACTACAACGTCAGCAAAGGGAGACCCTCTGGGAGATGGATTAGCACAGTGGCTGCACCAGCGGCCCCCGCAGCAGGGGCTCTGGGGGTGGTCCAGGACCTGGCCATGTTTCGGTGTGTCGCACACTGGGTCACTACAGGTGGGAACCCAGCTCACAGGGCCCATCAGTGACAAGGCATGGACGGAATTAGACACAGCAGATCTCAACACTCAATCAGGGCTGAAAGCAAAAGGACATATGTCACAAGTTTTCTAGCTACAAAATGGTTTATAGCCTAAATTACACTCATGCAGCAGGACTATGTGAAATCACAGAAAACAGTATAAAAGCCAAGAATAACTCCTACAAAACACTGCACAACTTTGAAACACCTAGTTCACTCCATACTGCAAAAGATCATTAAATTGATAAAACATAACTTGCACATTACGAAGTTCTGGCTGTAAACCCAAGAAGGCATGACATAAAGGAGGTGACAAGAAGAGGAAAATCAATTCTGATGACCTGGGACAACGAGAATCTCATTACTGAAGATTTAAGACTCCACTGTGCGTCTGCAGTTCTCTGGAGCTCGTAGCAGGGTCAGTCATGGTTTCAGCTAAACCGGCTGGCGCAGAATTATCTTCCCTGATGGCACGCTGCAGCCCAGCTCCTGGGGGCCTGTGAGCGCTCTCTCCACACGACACACCAGCCAGCAGTTTCGGACTGTGGGTCCGCAACCTCACAGGAAATGACTATTTTTAAATTATATGCTTTTCTTAGAGTTGAGCCACGGTAATTTAATGGATTCAGAGTTTGCAGGTTTTGTGCCTAAATTATGTATCTTGGCACTCCATATTAAATCTATTAATTACCAAATTGAACTCTTATTTCACAATAGCCTGAAAGTCTCTGGTGAACATTTTAGTGGTCTAGTGGTTTGGAAAATGTGGAAGTCAAGTGAAACTCTATTGGATTTACCTGGAACTTCTCAGAGGCTTCATTTCAGGCTTGATAGTTGCTGTTGATTCTGACTCGCACTGACCCTACAGGACAGAGAACTGTAACTCACCATGACCCTACAGGACAGAGAACTGTGACTCACCCTGACCCTACAGGACAGAGAGCTGTGACTCACCCTGACCCTACAGGACAGAGGGCTGTGACTCACCCTGACCCTACAGGACAGAGGGCTGTGACTCACCCTGACCCTACAGGACAGAGGGCTGTGACTCACACGGGCCCTACAGGACAGACGGCTGTGACTCACCCGGGCCCTACAGGACAGACGGCTGTGACTCACCCGGGCCCTACAGGACAGAGAACTGTGACTCACACAGACCCTACAGGACAGAGAACTGACCTGCCCCGTTTCCAAAGACCGCCAATCCCTTGGTTAGAAGAAGTAGATCTTAACCACTTTGCCACCAGGCTTCCCTTTTACCCTATAGGTGACAACACTGACAATCCTCGTTAGCATCTGAGGGTGTCAACCACAGTCACCTAAAGAATCACAGAGCTAGAACTGAGAGTCTTACTTTCAATTCTGATAGAAATTTTGACGATAAACTCAAAGCGAATCTACATGCTGACTCATCAATATTGTATCATAAATTCTGGCATTACCTCAAAGGGACTTTTCTGTCCCAGCCTGAGAGAACAGAGGATGCTATACTTATAAACTCTGTTTAAAGGACACCAAAAGTACTCCCAGGAACCAGATCACATACCACTGCTAAACACACAATGTCAGATACCATTTTTGGCGTTTGAATGATGAAATAAGGACAATGGCTTGCAGAGGACAGCCGCCAAAAGCCACTAGGGACACAGAAGAGAGGTGGGAGCAAGATCTTAAAGGTCTACTGTCCACAGAGATACTGTGTTGGAGACTGAAATACAATGGAGTGACGCAGGCTTTGAGACCTTCACCCCAGACCCTCCCAAGACACCAGTGATCCACATTTCTCCTGGTGATACAGGGCTTAAGCGCTCAGCTGCTAACAGGAAGCTTGGTGATTGGAATCTGCCCAGCATCTCTGCAGAGGAAACGACTGGCAGTCTGCCCCTATAAAGATCACAGCCTGGGAAACCCCATGGGGTAGTTCTGCTCTGTCCTACAGAGCCATGGCCCGACTGGATGGTACAAGACAACATGCCTTCTGAGCACCACACTAAATTCGTTACCATGACAACTTCTGTACCAGGACGTGCAGTGCGTAACGGCGTGATGCGACGGCTGCTTACCTGTGTCACTGAGCACACTGTGGTTACCTGGCCCGTCCACAAGCAGCCATGTGTAATTTAATTAAACATCCTTGTATTCCCAGAGCAATGTTTCATCAACAGAACTCTGTACCAGGAGGGAGGATACCCAAAGAGCAGGCTGTGTTTACACACCTCCATGTAGGCAGGATGACTGCGACACAATAATGCATCAGTTACCCTAAACCAGGCGACAGAGAGCAGCAGGTGCCCCCTGTCACCCTCTCAGGCCCGTCGAGCTGCAGCTCCCTGAGGAGAGGCCAGGAAGTGGTGCCCTGGGGAAGGAGAGAGGAGGCAGGAGGGGAGAACAACAGTGAAGACAGAAGCCAGCGCCAGGTCCCCACTGGGGACAAAACCCTGTCTAGCTGCTCTGGAAGGTACCGCCTTGAGAACTGTCAGGACTGACATTCTGAGGTGTCTGCAATCTGGCCTGGCATACAGCGAGTTCTTTCTGCTCGAGGACCAGCAAAACCATCCCAATGCCGAAGAGCCCAACCGGGCGTTTGGGGATTAACAGTGGAGTGTTTATTTTAGGGATGTTAAACCAAAACAAACAAACTAAACACCCCCTGCCACTGGGTGCGTTCCACCTCACAGTGAACCCCCCCCCCCCCCCCGCAGACAGAACAGAAAGGCCCCCGTGCAGGCTCCAAAGCAGCAGGCAAGGGATTCAAACTATCAACCTTCTGGTTAGTGTCACCTGACAGCTGTGCCACCAGACTCCTTTAGGGATGCCAGTGGGGACAACACGGAAGCTCTAAGTCTCAGAGCTGCAACAGTGACTTGATACAATACAGCTGATGCTGCTAGAATGAGGGACACAGCCTGAACATGGGCCGCCCTCCTAGTATGCTGTTTAACTAATAGCAGAAGGCAGCTTTTTCCTGTCTGACACATAAAAGTCATCCAGTAAAGTAAAAACAGAGCACTGCTCAGACTTCCAGTGTGACTCCAGGAAGCCGGCACGCTCATTGAAGTCACTGATCGCCGAGCCGAGCGAGGGCTGATGAAGCAGGACTCAGAGGCACAGGTCTGTCACTCAAGGCTGTGTTCGCATCTTGCCGTGCGAGCACGACATCACAAACAACATAAACCCCAAAATCCAGAGAAAAACTGTACGTGTACGTGTACGTCTGGAAAGCTATCTCCTTTTCCTCTTCTCCTTATGGTTCGTTTGTGTTGGTTTGGTGTCCCTTTGCCACAGCGACAGTGGAAAGTTGCCAAATGAGTATCTAACAGCACTCTCTTCTTGCTGATCCAACACGACCTGACGCGACTGATGTTCTGGCCACGCTGGTGGGCCCACTGAGCAGCTTTCCTTGTTTCGTTGGAGGAGCTAAGATACACGGGGCAGAGGTTTTCCCCTGTGTGAAGCTAACCGCCACCTCAAGGGCTGAGCTTATCACAACAGGTTTATTAATAACTCCGGGAAAAACCAACTAAGTAGCCAAACACACACACCTCCCCTCCCTGTGATTCCCCTCCAGCAGCAGCACTCAGACAGGCACACACACTGTCATGGATTGAATTGTGTCCCCCCAAAAATATGTGTAGCCATGTAGCTGGGCCATGATTCCCAGTATCTTGACACATTTTGTGGTTTTCCAATGCTGTGCGTTAAAGGATTAGAGTGGGATTGTAAATCCCTTTATAAGATCGCCTCCCTGCTCCACTGTAAAAGGAGTTTCCCTGGAGTATGGCTTGCCCCACCCTTAATCCTTTTATCCTGCAAGAGATAAAAGGAAAGGGAAGCCAGCTGAGAATTGGGAACCTCTACACCAACAAAACAGCACCAGGAGAAGAGCACGTCCTTCAGACCTGAGGTTCCTGCGCCAAGATGCTCCCTGGACAAAGACTGATGTAACACCCGACTTTCCTCCAGAGCTGACAAGGGGAACGCCTTCCCCTGGAGCAGACACCCTGAATATAGACTTGTAGCCTAGCGGGCTGTGTAAGAATAATCCTTCCTTTGTTAAAGCCATCCACTCTGTGGTATTTCTGTTAGAGCTGCCCTAGCTGACTAAAAGACACACATACGCACACACACAGCAGCAGCCCCCCACCCCTGGTTGGTACAGACGAAGTGCAGTCTCCCTCCTGCAGACTGAAAGTCGGTCCCCAAGCTCCCCCAGACTGTACCTACCGGCTGATGGCTTAGAGGCACTGCCCCACCTCAGATGGTTCCCGGGTCTCTGATTAACGGCTGGGGACCTGGTCTGAGAAAAAGCACACCTGAAGGGCGAGTCAGAGAGAACGGGGAAATTTCTAAACCTTTCTTCTGAGGACCCTCTTGATTCCCGCACTGCCCTTGCGTTGATTCTGACTCCTGCCGTCATTTCCTACCCTGGCACAGTTGGTACCTGTCTGGAGATGCTCACTTAGACCATATTTATTACACTCAAGACGACAGACTCTGACACAGTGCTTTGGGCCATCAGCTATGACGTCCAAGAGGCCACGGCCGTAAGACAGTCGCCCAGTGGCTCAGCACAATGGCTGGTGTATCTGAAAGCTCAGGGAACATCTGTTGTGGTACCAAAGAGCAGCATTCCATCACCTAGATGACAGGAGGAGCTGTGGTGGCACAGCGGTTCAGACCCTGGCTGCTCACCAAAAGGTCCGCCCTCGGAATCTATGAGTCACTCTGAGCAAAGCCCAGGGGGCGGTTCTCCTCTGTCCTCTCAGGCTCTCGGAGCTGGGACAGACTTGACAGGCATGGGTCCGGACCCCAGAAAAGGGCTTGGGATGATGTTAGGAATGAGTCCAAGAGACTCTCACGACAGACTCCGTTGTAATGATAGAGTTCTAACGTTCCTGACTAGGAATTACGCAGAGAAAACAAAGTCATGAGCCAGAACTCCAATGTGAAACCGTCTGTTAGGTCCTGGATTAAATCCACAATGCACTAGGAAACACCTCAATTCCTTTGGCTTCCTCACCTAGTAACTCATCTTTTTTTACTCCTTTTTCACCCATAGAAGTCTGACCCCTCTAGAAGACTTTCTTATTTCTCCACAAGCCACTTAAAAGTGTGTCCATATTTTACAGAGCAGGTGGCCATAGGTGAGCTCTTAGAAACCCTGGTGGCGTAGTGGTTAAGTACTGTGGCTGCTAAACAAAAGGTCAGCAGTTCAAATCTGCCGAGTGCTCCTTGGAAACTCTACGGGGCAGTTCTGCTCTGTGCTGTAGGGTAGCTATGAGTTGGAGTCCACTCAACAACAGTGGGTTGGGTCGGGTTTGGGTGGACTTCACAAACCGAGTCCCTGCCCTTCAGAAGAATCACATCCTCGTGGGGCACAGAGACATCGAGCAGATGACAACAAACCATGACCAGCATGCCAAGCGCTTGGAGTGCTGGGGGGTATGCTGGACCGCTGACTGCGGAGAGCACAGAACCACCTGCTCTGCAACTCAAATGCTTCCTCAGGGCACCTGCAGAGAGGGGCTCAAAAGAAAGTGCCCAAGGCAGCAGACGAGAGAGAGAGGACAGCAGTCAAAAGGAAATTGAGAAAGTTACTCTGGACAGGTACAGTCATTACACATCGTTTCACGTCACATTTCTATTTTCTGTTTACTTTGAATTCATTTTTAGGTGGTAAGAGCTGCCACCATAATCTTTCAAGAGTTTAGAGTTTACAAATGTCTTAACCCAATTCTCTGAGAGGCTCTAACCTTCGCATAAACTATGAAGAGTCAGATGAGTAAGAGAGCTGAGGAAAAAAACCCACACCAAAACCACGGCCATTGATTCCGCCTCACAGCGACCCTAGAGGGCCCTATAGGGTAGACCTGCACCCCCAAAGTCTCCAAGGGGCACACAAGTGACCGGAACTGCCGGTCCTGCTGCTGGCAGCCGTGGCAGCGAGCACTGCACTCCACGGTCTCCGGTGCCGAGGAAGCCGGCGAGACTTCCAGGCTCTGCCTCTTCATCCCGCTCCTGTCGTCGGCAGAGTTCTTTCTGGAGGTGTCCTCACCCAGATCCTGCCAAATGCATGCAAGAAGCTGTCCCAACACATGCCTCATGCCAGGATGTAAATCACAGACAGGGAGGCAGGTGCGACGGTACCAACACCGCTTGGCTGGGTCCCGCGCACAGGGGGACAGGTGCGATGGCACTGATGGCTAGGCTGGGTCCTGCAGACAGGGGGACGGGTAGGAGGGCAGACACCGCTCGGCTGGGTCCCGCTTTATTCCTCACATAAGAAACTGAACATGCGTTATAGGCCAGGCTGAGGGTGAAGTGCCGGGCACACCCCAGGATCTCCCTGCTCTGAGTCTTAGGTCCTCTGCCAGACCCCACCACCCTCTGTCCAGATCTTTCTCTCGCTTGATCAACAGGTGCGGGCTCGCTGCACTGTTCCCACCCCAGCACCCACCTCTCCAGCCCCAAACCAGCCGAGCCACTTGTTGCAGAGAGGGTGACCCGAAACAGAAGCAGAGACACACCAGTCCAAGGGTCCAGGGAAGTTTATTGGAGTGGAGGCTGAGCCAGTCGCCCCTCCCTAGTAGAGCAGGATTTTTAGAGTTTTAAAGTTTCAGTGAGGTGGTGTGAGGGGATTTAGGGTTTGATAAGGAAAGAAAGAGGGGCAAGCAAGAAATTCTGGTTAGGGGACTTACCATCTGAATAAGGAAGAAGTGTTGATTAGGAGGGGAAGGGCTGAGGTTTGTTAACCGTCAAGATTTTGATAAGGGAAGAGCTTTCAGTTAGGAGGGTAGGGAAGAGAGGCTTATTCACGGCTGTACTGGGTGGGGCCCACCGGGCTGCTCTCACGGACGGCAGGTCTGGTCACCAGATAGGACGGCCTCCCTAAAGGACAGAGCCCTCTCAGTGACCTCCCTGAACTTCGGGGTCAGAGTTCCCTTACTACCGACTTGGGCTCATCACAGAGCCCAGCTCCCCAGCTCCCCGAGCCCTAAGGAAGCCCCGTGCTCCCTGCCCACTTCGCAGAATCACCGTGGCTTCTGCCCCACGACCCCTCCACTTGCTTTCTGTTATTTCCTTGAAGTTGTTCCTGGGACCCTCGGTGGCCTCCTCTCAGTGGCTGCTGCCTGCCACTGGGTGAGCCCCGACTCCCGGCAGCTCCACGCTCAGCGGGGCTGGACAACGGGTTTTCATTGGCTGTTTCTTCTCCCCATCGCCTCCCCAAGACGTCAGTCACCAGGCCTTTCTTCCCAGCCTTAATCTGGAAACGGATGAAATCTGCTCAGCATCACAGCAACACCCAAGTCCCCATGGGCCAACAGGCAGCAGCTGCTCTTGGGGTGCACGGGCTACGAAATGAACCCTGGCCCCTCGGACGGAAGGTGGCCATGCTACTCGTGATGGGCCCAGCCCCACTCTCCTCCTCTGTGGTGAGCTAGTGCCCAAACCAACACGAAGGCCAGGCCCCGAGCAGTGCCCCAGACTCAGCTGCTCCTCCACCACACGCGTCCCCTTCCATCAGCCAGGGTTCCCAGCAGGGTGTGGCTACTCTCCAAGTCAGGTCATCAGTGAGGATTAGGGTGCGACTGTGACACCCTAAGGTCACATCCCTCATCTAAGATAAAAGGAGTTCCCCTGGGGGTGCGGCCTGCACCACCTTCTGTCTTAAAAGAGAGAAAAATAAAGGGAAACAAGTAGACACGGGGGAGGGCCTCATGCCACCAAGACAGGGTGGCCGGGCACAGGGTGTGTCCCTTGGGCCCCGGGGTCTGCAGAGAGAAGCCCCCGTCCAGCAGAAGACAGACAACAAAGCTCCCCTTCCAGGGTCAGCAGAGGCTGACAGCCTGCCCCAGGGCTGACAGTCTGAATCTGGACTTCCCGCTTACTAGGACCACAAGGAACTTTCTCTTGGTCAAAGCCACTTAGGCCAGTACCAGATGACAGGCGGCAGCTTCCTGCTTCCCATCCAAAAACGTCTCTGAACCAGCCTTTCTCAGTTCTCAACCACAGGGTGCTTCCCACCCAGAAACGACTCTGAACCAGCCTTTCTCAGTTCTCAACTACAGGGTGCTTCCCACCCAGAAACGACTCTGAACCAGCCTTTCTCAGTCCTCGGCCTCCGCCGTCCCACGTCGCAGCCTCCGCAAACAGCTCTTGGCTTCTCTCTGACTTGCAGGTGTATCTTACCGCTCAGTTTTCCTCCCTTCAGATCCCGCCTTGCCTGGTGTTGGCCTTGTTTTGTTTTCTTCCCACCAAACTCCTACTCCTGCAAATGAATGCTTACAGTCATTATAACCCAGAAGTAACCCACTGCTGCTGAGTCAATTCCAACTCACAGCAACCCCACAGGACACAGGAGAACCGCCCCACAGAGCATCCAAGGGGCACCCGGTGGATCTGAATTGCCAACCTTTGGGCTGGCTGACGTGGGACTTAACAACTACCCCACGAGGGTTTACAGGCCAGAGAGAAGCTGAGTCGACTGTGAGTCAGTGGATGGCAAGGCTGAAGCACAGACGAGGCACCCAACAGAAGCACAGCTGTCCCTGGTACTGAGACGGGTGGGGGAGGGGACTGCATCAGGCCCCTGTAAGGGAGCACGTGTGATGCAGGGAGTCACGCTCTCAGGCCCTCAGTTGAAATGCAGAGCTGCTTGTCCTGCTGTCCAGAGGCTCGGGAGACCGCCAACGCTGTGACCCTGAACTGGAGGTTAGCAAAAGGTGCCACCGCTCTTGTTGTCAGTCGCCACGCAGTCCGCTCTGACGTATGGGGGGGCTGCTGCAGCCCAGAACCAAACGTTGCCCAGCCCTGCGTCATTGCCGGGACGTCGGAGTCCACCGCTGCGGCTCTCGTGCCCACCCGTCTCTTGGAGGGTTTCCCCACTTTCCACTGACCCTCTCCTTCACCAAACATGGTGTCTGTTTCTACTGACGGGTCTTTCCTAATGATACATCCAAAGTCAGGGAGACTAGCGTCACTCTCCAGCTTGTGAGGATCCTGGTTCTGGTTCCTCTAAGGCTGTTCTTTGGGCAGTCCACCGAGGCACCACACCCCAACTATCCAAAGACACGGGTTTCTGTCATTTTACTTAATCCAAGGATAAAATCTGGACCACTCAAACACGTGAATGGAATCCAGTCTTCAGGAAGTCCTTCAGAAATACTAGTTGACCAGCCGCGCATCTCTGATGAGAACTGCAAAGCCAAGTCTATACTGGCAGTGTACACCCTATTCGTTAGCTGTGCTCGGGAGCGAACTGGAGATGGGTTAACGTGTTCTGAAAGTTACAGAGACGGAGGACAACTGGGGAGGTGTTTCTGAGCTCAGATTTTCCTCGGAAAACAATTCTGGATGCATTCCAATAAAGACAAAAGGGCAAATGGAACCCTGAGCAGTCTGCCAACAAGCGCAGCTGGGGTTGTTTGAGCCCAGACAACCTGTGAGGCAGGTGTTTGCAAACAGCTAGTAATGCAGTCATTTTAATCACCCCAGAAACCCACCACCACATCGGAAACGCCAGTGGCGTAGTGGCTAAGTGCCACATCTGCCTAAGCAGAGGCCAGGAGTTCAGATCCTCTAGGTGCTCCCTGAAAACTCTACGGTGCAGCACTACCCTGACCTACAGGGTTGCTGTGAGTCGGAACTGACATCAGTGCTTTTGGCTTTGGCCATCAAGTCGATCTTGACTCAAAAAGAGTGAGGGCACTTGGCTGGCAGGGCAGAGTAGGATTTCAAAGGCTGTCAATCTTTTCCCAGGGAGCATCTGGTAGGCCTGAACTAACAACCTTTTGGTTAGCAGTTGAGTGCTTAAGCACTAAGCCACCGAACTCCAACCAAAATACAGCCCTCATAAATACCTAACCCCAAGTCATGAAAATGCTTTGTGACCCTGTTAAGATGACAACCTATTGTGAAATGAACAACTTTAGCCTTTAGAAGGCTAAATCATTTCACCTGCTCTATATACAGGTAACCAACAGCAGGCTAACTGTTAGAGCTTGTCTATCAAGAATGCTGTTCTGGGCGTTGATACAGCTGATATGAGGCCACTACGTTCTGCCAGTGACTCAATCACAGGCGACTTGTCTATGTGAGTTCCTACTAGTTCAAGGCAAAACCAAGTCATCAGCGTAGAAACAAACCCCACCTTTTTGTTTTTTAAAAAAGAGGTGCCAGAAGGCTGTATCCAGTTCAGGCCAACTGAAAACAAGGAGGAAGGGGAAGCACAACACACTCACGTACCCCATACTTCCTGAATCTCCAGGGAAGAGATCCTGTTGTGGTCTGAACTCTAAAAATGCGTTGACATAACATAGTCTGTAACTGATAATCTGCTTGAGAAATAATCAAGTTGCAAATATGTAAGGAAATTTTGTTCCAAATGATTTCTTCACAAGGTGATGAAATATATAATCTTGCCCAGACTAGAAAAAATTCATTACCTAAAATCTGCCTTTTCATTGCCTAATATCTAGTCTGGAAATCCCAGAATAATAATAAATGATAAGCAAATTGCCTTTTAAGTAGAATAATTTGTTATTTTTGAGGAAGTAGAAAGTTTCTCCTTTAAAAAATTAGACCAGGTGCTGAGTCCTATCAGACAGTTCCACCACTACAGGATAACTGAGGCGGCCACATCGGCAGGGCTCCGTGCCCCCAGACTGGCCCCGGACCAGTTCTGAGAAGCGCACACCAGAGAGCGCTGGTTCTTAAAGATGGTGACCACTGACCTGACTGTGTAGCTTCGATCCTACTGAAACCACCCAGTGTGCTTTATTCTACAGCACTGGCATTCCTGGGCTAGATGGTTTCTCCCGTACTCGGGCATCGACCTTAATTTATTAATTCACTTAACAAATGCTCAGAGTTCCCTTTGGACACCATGGTCACCAAAATGAATGAGCCGTGAACCCTGCCTGTAAGAAGCTCCAGTCTGTGCATCTCTTGATGGTGCAAAATGTCCTGATGGATAAAAATGTCTCTTGTCTTTGTGTCCTGCATGAAAATCTATATGACCCCCAACTAAGGAGATGTCCCTCCGCCACCCCCTGAATGCACCCATCTGCAATCGGCACAGAGCTAGTAAAGTTAGTTAACAAACACCCCTTGTGGCTGAGACAACCCCTGCTCCTGGTGGCCCTATAAGAGGGAAGAGCCCTGCAAGGTCTCCCAGGAGCAGATGGTGAGTTTGCATCTACGACCTTTCGGTTACCAGCCACGTTCTTAAGCACGCGCTACCAGGACTCCTTTCCCAGCTACCAGACCTACCCTAACCAGCAGCTTGGTGGTCGTTCAGATGCTGCTGCTGACTCAGTTTCTTGGCAGATGTTCTGGCTTGGCCTCTATGCCCATGGTCATAATCACAATTGGGAATTACAGAATTTCGGAATTTAATTAAATTTATTATTGTATTTAATTACTTATAATTATAAACTAATTTAATAATAAATCGATAAACTCTGTAAATGTAGCAGGATTAGTGTAGGGTGTCTCTTCAGTAAACGTCCTAAAAGAGATAAAAAGATCAGATCAGGCACGCAAAGACGGCAGAAAGATAAGATGCCCAATGGTGAGATCACCAAGCCATCAGTAAACAGCAGCTGAAGAGGCAAGGACCCTCCCCCAGAGAGGCTTCCCTCAGGCCGGCACCCAGAATCAGCACGTCTAGCCTCCTACACTGAACAGCGTGAGTCAGGCACCCCTGGCACGCCCGCAGCCCCCTACCCAACACTCGACTCCCGGTCCCTCGCCAAGCCCAACACTTTCCACCACACCGCTTCACTTCAGCAAGGACACCTCACCTCAGCCTCCTTCTCCCTTCCGTCACCTTGCTCTCCTCGTGCCACGTCCTCCTTCAGAAAACTCGAGAAACAGCCCGTTTCCTGTAAACGCTCATCACCAACCAGAAGCTCTCCCACACTTGACCCGCACATACACACCCAGCCCACTCTCGGTGAACCTCGGCTGGCCCCTTGGGTTTCTTGGCACCCCTGGTGCTATCGTGGTCAAGTGCTATGTCTGTTAACCAAGAGGTCAGCAGTTCAAGTGCACCAGGCACTCCTTGGAAACCGAAAGGGGCAATTCTACTCTGTCCTATAGGATCACTATGAGTCAGAACCGCTTCAACGGCAGTGGGTTTTTTTGTATTGGAGAGCCAGTGCTTCTGACCTTCACCCACCCACTCCAGACTCAGTTCAAATCTCAGCTCCTTTCTTCTGAAGGCTTCCCTAATACCACTCACAATTTTTGTTTTTCTAGTTTTCTGAAATTAGTGACTGTCAAAAATACAACTGTGTAGGATGTAATCCCACACTGACTTGGGCTGTTATTTAATGGATTCCTCTCTGCCATCTCCCTTTCCCACTGGACTGTAAACTCTATGTGGAGAGAAAGGAGTCACCTGAATACCGTATTTGCTGGTTCTGGTTTCAGGCAGCTGTTAACACAGACATTTGGGGCTCAACACATTTAAGAAATAGTGGTGGAAAGAATGAATGACCACTGACTCCAAATACATTTCCCCCCTTCCTTTTACAGCTGGTGCCTGCCTTCTCACATCCCGGCATTCCCATCTCAATGTTCTTCTGGCTTCTCCAACCACAACCAACAGGAGCAAATTCCTCTCACACTGAGGTCTGGCATGCACGTGTGTGCGTGTGTGTATGCACAGTGAAACTGAAGTTTTGCACAACAGTACTTAGGACTGAGGCTGTGTATTACGTTGTTGGTGGCCTCTGGAGTTGATTCTGACTCACCGTGACCTCACATGTAAACAGCAGACCTGCCGAGAGGGTCTTCGAGGCCATGACCTTTGGATGGCTGAGCATGGAGCCTGTCTGCTGAGGTACCTCGGGTTAGGTTCAGACCACCGGCTGTCTAGTTGTGTCCAGTCTGCACTGCCCAGGGACCACCTACCATGTACCACACGCTCACGTTTTCTAGTCTGTTACTTTTAAAAGACTCACCCTGATGCACTAAATTGATTTCGCCACTCCCTAACGGGAAACCCTGGGGGCACAGTGATGAAGTGCTACGTCTGCTCACGAAAAGGTCAGCAGTTCACATCCACCAGGTGCTCCTTGGAAACTCTAGGACGCAGCTCTGCTGACCAGCAGGGTCACTGTAAGTCAGAACTGACTTGACGGCAGTGGGTTTGGTTTTACTGATCTGCTTCCAGGAGCCCTGGTGGTGCAGCGGCCACAAGCTGTGGCTGCTAACCAAAAGGTCCGCAGTTTGAACTCACTGGCTGCTACCTGGACACTTTATGGGGCAGCTTTACTCTATCCTATAGGGTTGCTGAGTCGACAATGACTTGACAGCAAAGATTTTTGTTTTAAATAGGTTACAACATATGGTACAAAAATACTGTCCTATCTTATAGTCTTTAAGGTGTACAGAGTTGCTCTAGAAAAATGCTTAGAACCAAACACTACTTTGAATGCTAATTCTGTCTGGACAGTCCCAACTGTGGTTCAGTCCCACCTAGTTGTCTTGAGATCACTTCTGACCACTAGAATCAACTCCACCCCTGCATTCACCTTTTGAAATGTGGAAGATGAATAAATAATGACACCTATCACGTCCTCTCAGTTTCTGCTTCCTGGGCTACTTGACAAATGTCAGTGGCCTACAAATTAGATGCCTCAGGCCTCATTTGTAATCATACCATCTGCAAATCAATAAAAGTAGGTATGGTCCTATTTCTGTTCTTTTACGTAACTTAACAGCACGCATTCCTGTCCTGATCATCTGGAGTGTGCATCCCTCCTCTGCCAGTACTGCCAAGTCACTTATGCTGTGTTTCCTTCTCTGCGTCCACACAACATCTACCATGAAGGGTGAATGAGCATTCACATTGTGTAAGCAAGGAAGAGCTTGGTGCAGGGCACTAGACACTCATGTGCGCCATGAATGGTTACACATTTCATTACTACAACAAGTAAATGTATCTCAAACTTTCTCAGGGCCATAAAGCAAAATTTTGTCATGAGAACAAAAGATTGCTTTTCGCTCTTCAAATATCTAGCTACTTTTTAAGGTTGAATTATCTATAATCTAAAACTCCTCTGCTAGTTTTATAGACTACAAATATCCTGAGAAGTCAACTCCTATTTGTGGTACTGAATTAGTATTAAATAATAAGAAATGTCTACAATAGAGTAGGGAATCGACTCAGTGGCAGTGGGTTTGTTTTTATTTTTTTGTACCGAAATTGAGGAGCTCTGGTGGGCAGTGCTTAAGAGCCTGACTGCCACCTACAAGATCTGCAGCTGGAATCCACCAGCTGCTCCTTGGGAGCCCCGTGGAGCAGGCCCACTGTCCTACAGTCACTCGGGGTCAGAATCCACTCCACAGGAATGGGTTTGGGTTCACCGAAAGCCAAGTCCGGGCGTACACACGCATAACTTTTCTAGTCATGGTGATGTCACTTACGTTTCTGTTTTACCAGACTCCCATCTGTTGAATGGTGGCATGTGCTTGAATTCTGTCGAAATCCTGCCCACGATACATAAACATCTTTGAATAGAACACTCAAGAGGATGGGGCTGCTTCTGTACAAAGAGAGAACCGGCACCTCGGCCCCCAGTCTAAGCCTTCTTCCAAATCCCAAAACCCAAACCACTGCCGTGGAGTCGGGTCCAACCCCGTCGACCCTAGAGGTTAGGGCCGAACTGCCCCTAGAGTTCCCAAGAGCATGTGTTAGCAGACGCAGCAGTAACCCACTGTTTGGCCACACCCTATGTCACCCAGGCGTGTGGCCAAGCTGCTTGCGGGGCATTCCAGGCAGCAACTCTTCCTCTCAAGTATTTTTCCCCCTGACCTGCTCAACTTTGTACGGCAGGGCCGAGTACCTCACCCTCATCCGTTCTCCCAGAAAACTGGTCCAGACTAGACCACGCACAGGGATGTGGCAGCTCCCCTCGGGTCAACATTTCCCTAGGCGTCCTTTGGCAGCGGGCTGCCATACAGCGCTTGGAGGGCTTGCTTTATCCCAAACCCGGGACCCCCGGGGAGAGTCTTCAGTCACATCCAGTTCAGACCGTGCATTTGCGCGCAGGAGCTGAAGGGAGCCACAGGCAGGCAGGCAGAGAGACAGACCCGCAGCAGGAAGTGGACAGGAATCAGAAATGAGCTGCAGAGGCGCCCGCCGCCAGCGCACCTGCGGGGACGCCGAGACGCCCGCCCCCAGAGCACGGTTAGGGACACAGATGAGCCCACCCCCAGCGCACACCCGGGAACGCACAGCCGGGAACACCGACGCCCCCGACCCCCGCGCACACCAGGCGCGCCACAGAGCAAGCGGAAGCGGACGCGCCGGGCGGCGCGCCCCTGTGTCGTCACTTCCGGGGCAGGCCGGGTGGGCGGGGCTGCGGGGCGGGCCGCGGCCCCGGGTGACGGGGTTGGCGATGAGGGTGGCTGAGGGCCGGCGGCGGGCCGAGTGGCGGGGGCGGCTCCGGAGCTGCGCCTGTAGGAGCCGGGGCCGGAGCTGAGCCGGAGCGGCGGAATGGGGGCGCCGGGGGCGCGGCGCGGACAGTGAGGCGGCGGCAGCGCTCTGCCGAGGGCTAGTCCGCTTCCCCTCCGGCCTCCGTCAGCCCGGGGCTGCGGCCGTGCGGGCCGGCCGGCAGGGGCATGTGGCGCTGGGTCCGGCAGCAGCTGGTAGGTACCGGCGGGGCGCCGCCGGGAGGCCCGGGGACGGGCGGCGGGCGGATCGCGGGCTTTCTCTCCTCCTGCCTGCGAGGGGGCAGCTGCGGCCAGGGTCGCGGGGTCGTGGCAGGGGTCGAGCTGAGGCGACGGACTAGGAGGCCGAGCGGAAATGGGTCTAGACGAGGAAGGCAGTTTGTCCCGCGCTGGAAATATGGGGCGCTTTAGAGCCGGGGGGAAGCCGTGGTGGCGCAGTGGCGGAGAGCGTGGCTGCTAACCGCCAGGGGGTTCGAGTCTGCCAGCCGCCCTTTGCAGACCTCGTGGGGCGGGTCCGTCCGGTCCTGTAGGGTCCTTGGAGTGGGTTCCGTTGACGGGGGGGGGGGACTTGTAGTGCTCCCTCTCCTGTCACGGTTGAAGGTGGCGCCGGTACCAAGGAGGACGCCAGATCCAGACGAGCCGTCAAGGTAGGACGTTGTCCCCCGGGCCGGCGCCGGGGAAGGAGCGACAAGGATGAGGGCCGCGCTCAGGCAGACATTCGCCTGTCCCCGGTCCTGCCACCCCGAGGGACACTTGTGGAGCCGGAGCCTGACTGGCCGTCCCCTCAGCGCAGCTGGAGGACCGGTATGGAAGCAGCGGTTAACTTCTGAGTATTGCTGGAGTGTTTTGGAGGAAAGAAAATCAGGAAAGGATGATTTAAGATGGAAAAGGCGCCACCTTTCTCAGAAGTAATTCAGAGAGAAGACAAAAAAATCTTCCTTGCCTCCTGGCAACTGCGGTCCAAAAAGCAGCTTGGAGGCGGCGGTGACGGAACAGAAGTCGTCCCCTCCGAGGAGGCTTGACTCGGTTGCTGAGCCCTGTTGCTGTTTCATTTGCAAATGGCATTAATTAAGTGCCGGTGCAGCTCGGTGTTTCCATTAATTCAGAAGGCAGCGTTGGACCCCAGCCAGTCGGCAGCTGTTTCTGTGCGGCTCGGCCTGGCTCCCTGCTCTCGGCTCTGGCCCAGAGCGCTGTATTAGGACTTCAAGGCAGGCGTTTCCGAGACAGGCTCCCATTACTTCGGTTTGCGGTGGACTTCACTTAAGGAAAAACAGGCTTCTAAGCAGGACTAGGACCACTTGCCACTCCTTGGTACTAATGTTGGCCCTCTATTTTTTATCGAACTGTAAGTTCGGATATCCCAGCTACCTGCCTTCTTAGGAAACCGAGTCAGTGACGTCACTGCTGTACCTTATTGCTGCTGGGCTTTGTTGCAGGAAACTGTAACACAGTCATTTGACTGTCGAAGTTAATTATTACACATCTGGTCGCCTGCTTTTGATTTTCCAAATCTTTATGTACAGAAGAATTATTTATCTGATGGTGCTTTTGTGTGGTAGGGAAGACCCTTCTGAGGTCCTCCTCTTAACTCCTTTGCTGGTTGATTAAGTCACCCGTCCTCAGTGTTGGTGTTTTGTTAGCCTGAATGAAGTCGTGTTGCATAATCAGTCACATCTTCAAGATAGAAAAATGTAGCCGTGTTTTTCAACCACGCGTCAAGTGAACACAGCTGAAAGGTTGTGTGGCGTGTTCGCAAGGGCGGTTAGCAGGTTGAACAAGTTGCTATGTGTGAAGGTGCTATCTTCGATGGCTGGTGCTCGCCGGACTGGTGTTCCATTTATCAGATCTGTCGTGTGTGTACTCAGCCACCCGTGCCAGCGTAGGACTTTCTATCTCTGATTAAGCTTCTGTATGTGTAAATTATGCATTAAGGGCAGTGAGTCTGCAGAAGAGTGAAGGTATCCGGTACTGTCCCAGTCACAGACAGCCACTCTCGTCAGTACGGCGGGAATTATTCAGCTCAGGGACCACACTACACTTGTGTTCACTTAATGGATTGAGTCACCGTGTCATTTAGTCATGGATTGGATCTTAAAATTTAGGTGAATGGGACAAATTTGGGTGAAGTGATGAGCAAATAGCAAGGAGAGGTTGTATGGGTTAGGCTGTAGTTAGGTGCCCTCCAGCTGGTTGTCACACACAGCTACCCCATGTGGCAGAGCAGGACAGCAGGCACTGTGGGGTTGTCTGGGCCATGACCTTTACGGGGACAGATTGCCAGACCTCTCCTTCAGGGCCGCGCGTCCTGTTAACACACGAAACACCATGAAGTGAGAGATTCTTCTGTGTATAAAGATTTGGAAAATCAAAACCATACAGCCACATGTGTGATAATTAACTTTCACAAGGCAAATGTGCTGTGGCTTATTGCCACATATCACAGCAGTACGGTACAGCAGTGACATCACTGACTGGGTTTCCTAATAAGGCAGGTAGCTGAGATGTCTGGATTTACAGTTAGATAAACAGTAGAGAACCAACTTTCCTACCAGAGAGTGGCAGGTAATTTTAGTGTTAGACAATTTTGTTTGTTTGTTTTAAATGATGCCCATTGCAAGTCGAAGTCACAGAGGCCTGTCTGAAACCATCCTTGCACCTCGAGGGTTCCTTGTTTCCTGTTAGAAGCATGGTTTCTTCATTGCATGAATCCTGATTTTCTGCTGTTTACACTGTCCCGCCAAAACAAGTTTGTCACTCTATGAAATAACCCCTTTGCCTTACTGATTTCTCCCTAGCTAAAAATATGTTTGATACTTGATCTTGACAAAGTGTTTTTATTCCTTGGCACAAGAAAAATCAGAAGGTTTACAGGAGGTTGATGTTTTCCTTTGGGAAAAGAGAGCGAAAAAAGAAAAGATTGGAATATATATCCTTTGATTTTTTTCTCTCTTTATTGGTTCCCAGTGTTATTTTAAGCTAAGAAAATTCTCTTATGATGTCTTTCTGATACGATTAACATTACTCATAATATATGCATTTCCAGCAGCATGTTGTGTGTATTAACTCATTAGAGATGGCAGCACCTCGATCATCTTTGTGTCCTAACCTAGTCTAATAACTAGACCTGTGTGGTCGCCGTTAACCACAGGTGGCTGTTAAAATTCTGATAAAATAAAGTGTTAAAATTGTGTGGCCGTTGCCTGCTGTAGGGAGCCCTGGTGGTTGAGCACTCAGCTGTTGACAGAGATGGTGGTTTGAACCCAGCCACCAGCTCTGAAGGAGGCAGCACTGACTGTCTCCTTCCCTGAAGATGACAGCCGAGAAAATCCAGTGGGGCAGCCCTGCTGTCACTGTGGGCTTGCTGTGGGGTCGCTGTGAGTCTGAACCAACAATGCCCAGCAACAGCCACGCCGGCCACTGTATGGACAGCTCAGAGCAGGACATTTCTATCCCCCTGAAAGTTCCACAGGACAGCACTGATTGTGAGTATTAAACCAAAGTCTTTGTCAGTACATATTTTAGTTGGTGAGTAACATTTCTTCAGATGCAAGGCAGTGCTCTGTTTTTAAAGCACTTGCTGTGTGCTAGGAGTTTACAGCACGCCGCCCTCATCTCTGTGAGTCCAGCGCCTCACACAGGCCTTGACCCGGAGTAGTCGTTGAGGACAGATTTGCTGAGTGCTTAGTGAACAGGTGAGAAAAGAGAAATGAACCTGCAGCATTGCTTCTGTGTTCAGAGAGAGAGAGACAGAATGCAAGACTGAGCAGCCCAGAAGAAAGCTAGAAAATGGCTCGAATGAAGGAAATTGACTATATAAATGAATGCCATAGTGGACAGTTGTCTCTTCAATTGTTTTGTAAGTGTAATCCCTTCAGATCTGTGTTGGTCATGGTGGGAGGGGATGGTCAGACGACTGAGAAAATGGGAAACGCTTGCCTGGCTCTGCGCCCCGCTCTTGCCACCGTCCACGCTCACCAGCCGTGCTCAGCCTGTCTCCCGGCTAAGCGCGTTTGCGCTCTTTCCCCGGTTCTCACACCCGGCTCTCCGCGCCGCCTGGTGTCTTCAGTGTGTCCAGTGTGCCATGTGTCTGTGCTGCACAGTACCCTGGAAACGTGACTGATTCAAATGGGGATGTTCTTTGAGTATAAAACACACAGAATTTCAAAAACAGGTCAACAAATTAAAGTATCTCAGTAATTTTTTATATTCTTACATATGGAAATGGTGAATTTTTTTTGGATACACTTGGTAATTTTTTTCTCTTTTTGGTGTTGCTGCTGTAAACTGTACACTGACCCCTGTGGCTGCGTTTGTGGCTCCTACTCAGTTTGTTGATGCTGTCTGTAGCATTAAACTGAGCTCGGGTTTCTACGTGGCCTGTCATCTATGGGTCAGGACAGCTCACCCGCTAGACTAGACCGGCTCTGCTTTGAGCAGGAGCCCTGTCTTAGCTTTCTGTGTCTTGCTCATAGACCCACCAAATGGCTGAATAAACTTAATGAACGAATATTGTGTTTGTTTGGGCACTGGTTTGAGGCACCTGCCTTCACTGCTCCCAGGGAATGAATGGAGAAAGGGTGGGGAAGGAAACACAGGCCTTGGGGTGCTGACTGGGCCATCCCTCAACAAGTCTCAGCCTCAGGAGTTCATCCTTAGGAACCCAGACTCTGGATATTCTGTCTTTCTCTCTCTCTCTCTCTCTCTGTCTCTCTGTGTGTGTGTGTTCTTAAACACCCAGTGTTTCGCTCGGCCAGGGATCAAGTGTTAGAGGAGTCCCAGATATTCCCAGGGCATGGAGGCCATGGGCTGTGTTTTCCAAGACCCTCCAGAGGGTTATGATGCCCACTGTTGCCATGATCCCCACTGCTGTGGAGCTAATTCCAGCTCACAGCAACCACAGCATTAACCCATAGTGTTTCCAAGACTGTAATCCTTATGGACGCTGACTGCCACAAAATTCTCTCTTGGAGCGGCTGACGGGTTTGAACCAACCTTTTGGTTAGCAGCTGAGTGCACTTAACTGCTGTGCCACCAGGGCTCCTCAGATAACAAATTGAAAAAGAAAAACAACCCTGTTGCCATCAAATTGATTTCAACTCCTAACCACCCTCCAGGAGCAGCTGGTAGACTTGAACTGCTGAGCTGGTGGTTAGCAGCCATAGTATTTAAATACTGTACCACCAGGGATTTCCGGATAACCAATAGCCATATTGAATTCTTTTGTTTTTTACTTATCTAAATGCTGATAGTTCTAAACAAGGTATGTTCATAATTGGTCCAGTTTTTACAAAAAATGCTTGTTTCCGTCTGACTTTCATAATATCAGAACTGAGTTCTTCTAAGGTTTGGGCTTAGAGACACAGTAGATTTTTATTTGCAAGTATTCTTTCTTTTTTTAAATGATTGAGTGAAAATGTACATTCCCATATAAATTTGCGTGCCCACCTATATGCAGCTCCCACTGCTCCCCCTGCCCGGTGACAGCACACTCTTCCTCTCTACTCCATACATGGCTTATCCTCCCAGCAATCTCCTATCCCCTCCTTTCCACCACTCCCCCGCCTCCAGTAAAGAGGTCAGCAGAACGACATCTATGGATACATAGAACCATAAAGTGCACACATGATATGGTCACTCTGTGTCACCAAGTCCAATCCACTCCTGTCCGACAGTTGACCTCTGTTATGATTTATGGATGGGGCAGCATCAGAGCCAGGGGCCCTGCTCCCAGGGGAACTCCGAGGCTCCTGGACCATCAATTGCAGTCTTTTAGTGGGGGTCTCAAGGTGCAGTCCTTTTTATTCTTCTGTTGGCAGCGAGACTTGACTCAGAGTGACGCCACGGCGATCGCTAGTGGTGGCCGGGCATCATCCGGTTCTTTCAGTGACACGTCGATGTAGTCACCCACTCACGTGAGTCTCTCTGTCTTCTGGGTTCTCTTTCCCCCGTGTCATTTTGGTCCTTGGTGATCATCCATTCCTGCTGAATTGGGACCATTTGTTATACCCTCAGATGGCAGCTTGGCAACTTTTAAGACCCCAGAGGCCATTCACCAATGTGGGGCACAGAAAGCTCTCAGCAAAACACTAGTTGTGCCAATTTGGCCTCGATTTCCCCTGAGAGCATGGTCCCCGGTCCCACCCCCGCTCCCCACCCCAGCTACTCTGTCCTTTCAATATTGGGTTAAGATAGGAAGAGTAATCATGTTATGTTGAGTTCCAGTTAGTATTGATCTTCTTTCTAACGTGTGCTGTCACAGATTTCGCCCAACCAAATTTCTGTCAACTATCTAAACCCTCGCCCTCCCTCCCTCCCTACCTTTGCGGCAGGTAAAGAGTCTCTTCTATGCATGAGTCTGTTTTTAAGTTCTTATTGTAGTGGTCTCATACAGTATTTGTCCTTTTGTCGCTGACTGCTTTCACTCAGCATAATGTCCTCCAACTGAAACCAGGTTATGAGGTGTTTTCTAAAATGCGTTCTTTATCATTGCATAGTGTTCCATTGAGTACATGTACCATAGTTTACCTATCCATTCCTCTGTTGTTGGGCGTCTGGGTTGATTCCATCTTTTTGCTGTCGTGGATTGTGCTGAGATAAATATTCGTGTGCATGTATCAGCTGGTGTGAATGGCCTTGATTCTGTAGGATATATTCCGAGCAGTGGAATTACTGGGTCTGTTTGCAGGTATTCTTTATTTTACCTGTTTTCTAGATTAAAAAAAAAAAAAAAAACTGTCGTTGAGTCAGGTCCAACTCATAGTGACGCTAGAGATCAGAGTAGAAGTGCCCGGTAGAGTTTCTAAGGAGTGTCTAGCAAAGTTTAACTGCTGACCTTTCAGTCAGCAGAGGTAGCACCCCACCCACTCTGCCACCAGAGTTAGCTTATGATCAAATGCAGTTTAAGAAATATGTTCCTGAGTCAATAATTTAAAGAGCCCAGTGGCACACTGGGAATCCTGGTAGGTGCAGTGGTTAAGTGCTACACTTGCTAACTGAGAGGGCGACAGCTGACATCCCCCAGGCACTGGTTGGGAACTGTGGGACAGTTCTCTGTTCCACACAGTTGCTCTAGTCGGAACGCCCCGATAGAAATTAGTTTGGTCTTTGGTGACACAGTGTCTCAAGAGTTTGGCTGAGAGGTCGGCCATTTGAAGCCCCAGTTGCTCTGCGGGAGAAAGCTGTGACAGTTGGCCTCTGTCAAGGGGACATGGCCCTGGAAACCCACTGGGGCGGTCTCTTGGCTGCTGCTGTGGGGTTGCTATGAGTCAGGAGTTGACTAGACAGTGGTGGGTTTGGTTTGGATTAGATTCTTCTGTTGAGATATTGAGAGACTTACGTTTAAACTGCTGCTTCAGCCTAGAAGCGGGGATTTAATTTTTCTCCGTGTGCCGTTGTGATGATTTCAGGAAGCTTTCCCCAGTGTGGTGAGCAGAGGTGTGCGTGGCCTTGCTGCCGTGTTCCCACATGTTCTGACTGAGGGCGGGCTGCTTCCAGGACATGTGCCATGGGGTGGCCAGCACTCACTGGCAGCGCTCATTCAGTCACGGCCCTGCACGCGCAGACGTTACAAGCTAAAGTGAGTGGTTGCACACATAGCTGATTCTTGTTGTATGAAGCCAGTGTGTCTGGTACGCATAACTGTTCATTCTTGTTTGCAAGCATATACAAAAGTGGACAGAATGCCGTGAGTCTCTGTGTACCAGTCACCCAGTTTCCAGAGTTACCAGCACACGGCCGGTCTTGTTTCATCTGCCCCCCCCCCCGAGGTTATTTTGAGGCAAATCCCAGGTATCTTGTAATTTCACCCATAAAGATTTGGATGTGTAAATATTTCTATTCAAGAGCAGCCTTTTTCTCGTTCACCACCCTGATTGCTAGTGCAGCTTGCCTCTAATGCACTGCCTGCCACCTTTCCTCTTCCGGGTCTCAAAGTCCAGGCTGTGGATAGCGTTCAAGTCCACCACCTGTTTCTCCTGGTTACATCTGTGGGGGAAGAAATCATGGAGAGAGCTCATGAAAAAAAAAAACAACAACCTTGCTTGTGATGTAAAAGAATGAGTATGTTGTTTGGGGGCAAATTGTGTTTCCCTCTTTTTTTGCTGCTAAGAAATCATGCATACAGAACCTTTTCTTTGCCCTCTCCTGCCAGCAGCTAGGCCTAACTGTTTTAGTTAGCTGGTGCTGCTCTCACAGAAGTACCACAAAGTGGATGGCTTTAAAAAAAAAAAAATGTTTATTCTTACGCAGTCCAGTAGGCTGCAAGTCCAAATTCAGGGTGTCCGCTCCCGGGAAGGCTTTCCTGCATGTCAGCTCTCTCTGGAGGAAAGTTCTTGTGTTGCATCTGTCTTTGGTCGGGGAGCATCTTGGCACAGGAACTTAAGGTCTGAAGACACACTCTGCTGCCTGTGCTGCTTTCTTGATGGTGTGGGATTCCCAGTTCCCTGCTTGCTTTCCTTTCGTTTTGTGTCTTGTAGAATGAAAGGATAAAGGATGGTGAAGCCATATTCCAGGGAAGTTCCCTTTAGAGGGGAGCAGGGAAGTGACCTCAGGAAGTGAGTTACATTCCCACTCTAATCCTCTAACATACAGCAGAGGAAAATCACAAAACAAGGTCATAAATTGTTGGGAATCACGGCCCAGCGACATGGCTGCACACATTTTGGGGGGCCACAGTTGAGTCTGTGGGGTGAACAGCCTCACGTCTCTCCCTGGATTGCGGCCTGAGTGTCCCTTGCCCTCTCCTGGCCGTGATCAGTGCAGCAGGCAGAATGAGTGTACTGAACCCCAGGAGACCCTGGTGACCTAGAGGTTAACTGCTGCATCCTTGCTAACCTGAGGCTGACAGTTCAGGCCCACCAGGCGCGCCTTAGAAAGCCCTGGAGCAGTTCTGGCCTGTCTGGCAGGGGCGCTGTGTGTCGGAATTGGCTCAGACGCAGTGGGTTTGGCTCTTCTGTTTGGCTTAGGTCACCCCAAGACCCACTGCTGTCACGTCACACTCCTGGGGCCCCGTGGCCCCGTGGGACAGAGTAGGACTGCGCCTGCCGGGTTGCTGCTGGGGCGAATCTTGGGAAGCAGGCCGCTGCAGCTTCCTCTCACCAGCAGCTGGTGGCCTCAGAGCCGCTCAGGACAGTGGTACCTGGGCCCCTCACCCCAGACTCACAGCTGTGGAAGGCTGCCCCTCCGTCTTTCTGAAGCGAGTGAAGTGGGTTCCAGCCGCCGGCCTTCGCGTCCGGAGCCGCGCTCTCCACCACGCCACCAGCGGGGCTCCCGGGCCCAGCGACCCCGGAGCGAGTTCCTGTGCTCAGAGGAACTTCAGCGCCCGGCCCCAGCGCGACTGACCGGGGGGGGGGGGGGGAGGTGGGGGGAGGTACCCCTGCCGCGCGTCGCTCCCCGCCTGGCCCGGGCTGCCGGGTCTCGGTCTCGTGTCCTCATCCCGGCTGTGAAGGCTCCTGGAATGGCCCCGTGCTGTGGGCGCCCCTGCTCCGTCGGTCCTTTCTGCAGATGTCGCCTGTCAGCCTGGCCTTCCCCGGCCGCGCTGGGAGCCTGTAGCCCTTCCTCCCCCGCGCTTCCCCGTCTCCATCGTCCGAGCACTTCTCAGCAGCTGCCCGTCGGCCTCTAACCGTCCTCTCAGGAGGGCCGGGCTCCGTGTCTGTCTTGTAGTGCTCCGACAGTAGCTGTCCTCAACCTGAGCCTCCTCTGGACCCCGCTGTTTCTTTGTCTCTTGATTGGTTCACTCAGACATTCTCTGAACAGGTAGGTCCTGCTGGCGCCTTGCTAAGCGCTGGGTCTGCCGCAGCAAAGCAGTTCCTGCCCCAGCCAGACTTCGAGGGCTCGCTGTGTCCTCACTCTTTTGGGGCTGCTGGTGTCGGTGTCACACACACATGCACGCACATGTGTGTACAGAGAGTTGTATGCTGCTTTATGTCCATGGTGAGTTCTGTGAAATAGGACCTTCTGTGTGAACACTGGGCTGTTTGCTGGCGTGTAACCGCCCCCCACAAGTGACTGTGTCACAGTAGTCTGGTGTGCACTCACCTTGTACACACGGGACGCGAGAGGACGTGTTGCCTGTGGGAACCTGTGCTTGGAAAAGTTTGGTTCCGTCTACCACGTCCCGTCTACTGTATCGCGTTCTCTAGCAGAATTGCTGAACTCTGTCCTAACCTTAGAGACCACTGCCACGTGTGCGGTGGCAGTCACCGGAATAGACATTGTATGACCTGTGGCAGACGTTGCGTATTTGTAGTCAGACTTGCATCTTAAGCGTTTGTAAGTTCACAGTTCAGTGGCTTGGAGTGTCTTCACAGTGTTGTGCAGCCATCGGCACTGTCTATTGCCGGAGCCGTCTCATCACCCCGTGGGGACCGTCTCAGCCCACTGAGGAGTGCCGCCCCCCCGCGGCCCTGCGCCCCGCCACCCCCGCGGCCCTGCGCCCCGCCCCCCCCCCGCGGCCCTGAGCCCCGCCGCCCCCCTCCCTCGGCCCTGCGCCCCCCCCCCCCCGCGGCCCTGCGCCCCGCCCCCCCCCGCGGCCCTGCGCCCCGCCACCCCCGCGGCCCTGCGCCCCGCCCCCCCCGCGGCCCTGCGCCCCGCCCCCCCCCGCGGCCCTGAGCCCCGCCGCCCCCCTCCCTCGGCCCTGCGCCCCGCCCCCCCCGCGGCCCTGCGCCCCGCCGCCCCCCTCCCTCGGCCCTGCGCCCCGCACCCCCCGCGGCCCTGCGCCCCGCCGCCCCCCCCCCGCGGCCCTGCGCCCCGCCGCCCCCCTCCCTCGGCCCTGCGCCCCGCCCCCCCCCGCGGCCCTGCGCCCCGCCGCCCCCCTCCCTCGGCCCTGCGCCCCGCCGCCCCCCTCCCTCGGCCCTGCGCCCCGCCCCCCCCCCGCGGCCCTGCGCCCCGCCGCCCCCCTCCCGCGGCTCTGCGCCCCGCCCCCCCCGCGGCCCTGCGCCCCGCCCCCCCCTCCCGCGGCCCTGCGCCCCGCCGCCCCCAGCTCCTGGTAGCCCCGTCTCTGCTTTCTGTGTGTGCAGCTGCCCTTTCTGGGTGCTTCTCGGCAGGGGCAGCGTGCACTGTCTGTCTTTTTGTGACTGATGGATTTCACTGAGTATAATTTTTCAAGGCTCACTCATGTTGCACATGTATCAGAACTTCATTTCTCTTTATGGCTGAATGCTACACGTTTTTTTAATGAATTTTTAAAACTGTGCTTTAGATGAAGGAGTACAGAACATACGGCTTCTCCTTAAGCAACTGATGCACGTACTGTTTGTGACACTAGTTGCCAACACCACAGCATGTCAGCGCTCTCCCCTTCTGAGCCTTGGGTTCCTGATTAGCAACTGGCCTACCCTCTCCTGTCTTTTTGTCCTTGCCCCAGGGTTGGCATGCCCCTTTAGTCTTGTTTCGTTTCATGGGCCTGTCCAGTCTTTGGTTGAAAGGTGAAGGTCTGAAGTGACTTCATTACTGAGCTAAGAGGGTTCCTGGGGGCCCTGTTCTCTGGGTTTCTCTAGTCTCTGTCAAAAAACTAAACCTGCTTCTTTTTTTTTTAAATTTGTGAGTTGAATTGTTTCCACCTTTTCTCCTAGCTCTGACAGGGACTCTGCGCTGTTACCCCTGTCACAGCAGTCGGTGGTGGTAGCCAGGCACCATCTGGTTCTGTGGGCTCCGTCTGGTAGCAGCCAGAGTACTTGGTCCGTGAGGCCTTTGGACTCATCTCTCCTGGCTCTGGTTTTCCTGACCCCTGCTGCAGACAGGATGAGACCAGTGGGACACTCTCCTGTTTTGTCATTCAGTGATGAAAAGTTGAGAGCGTCTTTGCGCTCACCGCCGGAAATGAGTGAATGTGTGCATCTTGCTGGGGATGCTCACTCCTTTGCTCCCCAAAGGCAACTGCTGTCGTTAATTTGCTGTGTAGCAAACCCATGTTTTTATAATTAGTACGTAAATGTGTTTCCGTAGGTAATAATTAGGAGTGTTTTTAAACATTTGTATAGATGGCATCATGCTGTGTTTAGTGCTCTGTATTGTTTCCTTTATTCACTTGGTTTTCTGACGATACTTATTTAACTTACCTGCTATTAAATGAGTATACTACAAGGTAGATGTCTTCCTCCCTAATGAATATTTGGATTATTGCCAGTGTTCCCCCCCCCCACCCCGTTTACAAAAAAAATGGAAGTGTTGCAGTGGCCATTCTTGTCTGTGTTGTTTGAAGTGGAGTAACTGGGGGTGAAACCGCTGGGCCGCGCGGCATGGACCCACCGCCATCGCTGGATACCGACAGACTGCCTTCCCGAACAGGAGCGCTCCTGTCTGCCTGCGTCCCAGCCGGCACTGGGTACTTTCAGTAGTGAAAACAGATGACTGCCCTATCTCTTCAACATTTCCAGTTTCTATGTCAACATCAGAAATTGTTTAAGCTCCAAATAAGTGCAGGACAGCCAAAATTCAAAAAGAAATTAAGAAACAACTTTGAACCCTCCTCCTCCCTCCAAAAATTGTCATGCTGCTCAAAATCAGTTTGAAATATACTGAGTTGATGTTATAGGGTGTTTGCAGGAAGAGACAGACACTGAAGTCCCAGCAGTGCCTGAGACACTGCCCTGGTCAGGAGTGGCCACGACCGGGCAGCCAGAGGAGCTGCTGGTCACTTCTGTTTTCTCCACAAACCTGAGGACCACTGCTACGTAGCCGCGCCTCACCCTGACCCTTCTCTAAGGAGCCCTGGCACAGCAGTTGAAAGCACTGCCTGCCAAGTGCCAGATTCAGTGTCAAACCTGTCGCCACCCTGAGGGAAAACCGTGTGGCAGTCTGTGTCTGTCAGGCCCCCCTCTTGAAACTCATAGGGTCCCTGGGAGAGAGCGTCAGACTGCCCGGTAGGATGTCTGAGGAGCGGCTGTGGACTCAGACGACCGCCCTTTGGTAAGCGCCCAGATGTGACACCGCTGCGCCACCAGTCCCCTCCATGAAGGTCACAGCCTTGCAGCGCCATGCGGCTCCACTTTCCCCATCTTTGCTCTTGCAGAGTGGGGGTCAGAGTTCAGAGTATGGGCTCATTTAATGTCAGAGTCAGGACTGGACCTCTGAGTTATTCCTTGTGGTGAGAGCCTTGGCGGTCAGAGTGGCCATCACACGTCTGCCTGTGAGCTGCTGCGTGCAGTCCCCATGCGTGTCCTTTTTTAGGTGCACGGTACACACGTTCCATGTGTGGGTGTGGGACCTGTGACAGCTGACCTCATGGGTTCCGCCTGCACTTGGCATGTTGTTGGGGAACGAACTCCTCACTCCTTGTATTGAAGAGAAAGACTTTGGGGATCCACCTGCGGGCCACCCTAAAGGGGGCTGACACTGTGTACACGGGGGCCCTGAGGGCCCATGGTTAAAAGCCTGGCTGCTAGCTGAGAGTCGTCTGGTTGGCATCCCCCAGGCACTTCTTGGGAAGCCCACGGGCGGTTTGCTCTGTTCTACAGGGCTGCCGTGAGCCACAGGTGACTGGGCAGCCACGGCTTGGTGTTCAGGTGCAGTGCTTGCTTACTTGCCAGTGCTGGTCAGAGAAGAAATCTGACTTTATTTTCCTCATTGTATATTTACAGAATTCCAAAAAGAAGGTAGGAAAGGCCAAGAGAAGTGACATATTCATTAGGAGAGAGTCAAATCAAAATTGTTAAGCACACATGCTTTCTAAACATCTTTACAGTCTCCTAGACCATGGTTACTCTAGGGACAAAGGCTCATGGAGCTGGGATCGGGCTTTCAGTGGTCTTTGGTAAAATGAGAAAAATCAGGTCAATACAGCACTTGTGTTTGTGTAAGTTTATAGATATCCTTTTGGGAGGGTTGGCCCTTTTAAGAACTTTTTAAAAATAACCTTTTAGTTTTAGAATAGCTTTAGATTTACGAAAAAGTTGCACACCATACAGAGAATTCTCGATTATTGCCTCCCTCCCCATCCCAGCCCATCCAGCTTCTCTGATTATCACCTTCACACTGTGTTGTGCAGGAGAAAGATGCGGCCTCTTCTGTGTCCTGGGGGGTCACTACAAGCCAGAAGAGACTCCTTGGCAACTAGTTTGTTGGTGTGCTACGGTTGTTACAGCTAACAAACTAATGCTGATGCGCTATTATTGGTTAAAATTCCATCAACTATTTAGATTTTATTAGCTTTTCTCTAATGTCAGTTTTTCTGATTCCAAATCCCATCCAGGACACCACATTACATTTAGTTGTTATGTTTTCTTAGCCTCCTCTGGACGCTGATAGTTTCTCAGACTTTTGAGAAAGACTGTCTTTTGAGTCTTAATTTGATTTTCCTACCTTTTTTCCCTTCATTTTCATGCATGGACGAATGAAGAGGAAAATGTATGTCAAACTCCTTCCCACTCCCCCTGCCCAAGAAGAATCCCCCCCACTGCTGTGGAATGTGTTCCGACTCACAGCAACCCTACAGGACGGCGTAGAACTGCCCAGTGGGCTTTCCGAGGCCAGCTTTGTGGAAGCGGATGTCTTTATGGGTGTCGGTTCCCCAGTTAGGAAAAATTGCACTGGTCGTTGGGATCCCAGACTCGGAGAACCATGGCCAGTGTGGAGCAAAAGTCAGTGTGACGATAAGCAATGAAAAGATATCCAACTTTCCTCATTGTTATTATTTTAATTGTACAAGACAACCCTATTAGCAGTGAGTGAATGAATGTGAATTGCAGAGTTGCCTGAGCTGTGTTTGGGAGGACTGGCGGCCCTGGAGCATCGGAGCCTCCGCTGGAAAGAGATGCCCTGGTGCACACAGAGGCCCAGGGCAGGAGGACGATGGCGAACACCGAGCAACGCTGTATCTGACCGTCATGTGGGTGCTCCGGGGGTTACTGCCAAGATACACGTGCTGGTAGATGCTTTCAGCTGGCTTCATTTTTCATGTTCAGATTTAGAAACTCAAATGTGGATTTTCAGATGAGGAGAGATCCTATACATTTCCAGAGTTCATGCTTTGCGCCTTGGCTCTTGGTCCTTTTCTGTACCTCGTCGTTAGTTCCTCCGCGGTTTGTTTCCTTCCCATCACTTCATCTTCCCCGTCCTCTAGGAGACCCTTCATTTCAGCGTAAGAGCGTGTGGATTCCCTCGCAGCGAGAGGCTGTCTCTCGGTCTGGGTTTCTGTGGTCAACACTGTGCTCACTGTGCCGTCCCACTCGCCCTGTAGTCAGTGCAGTCTGGCTGCATCCTCTCACTGCTCACGGGGGGCTGGCGGCAGTCACCAGTGCCTTCTTCATTATTAAGATCGGTAGTCTTTTCTCCCCCAGTTTTCATCTTTCTTTGTGGCGTGTGGAGTAACTGCTTCTGGGAACGTCTCCTTCCTGGATTTCCGCCTCATCACTCTCCTGATTTTCCGTCACCTTCTGATGATCTTTCTCTGCGTGTTCCTCTTCTCCCGCCTGCATCTTCACTGACGGCTCAGAGAGTCCCACTGCTTACCCCCACTCCTTGTTCAGGCGCTCTTCGCAGGCAGCGCCACGTGTGTCCTTAGCGTGAGCGTCAGTCCTCACCTGGCAGGCTCCCACCTCAAGTGTAACCGTCTTTGGGTGGAGGAGACCCCCCCAGAGGTGGCTCAGGGGACAGGCCTGGAGGTCTGCTTTCAGAAGGCCACAGCTTTGAAAGCCCTGCTCGGCACCCGGGTCCCCAGAGCTGCAGGTGACTCATGGTGACTGGCAACAAGAGACCAGCCTGTCCAGCTGCTCATCAGACACCCGTCCTGTGTGTCCCCTGTGCAGACCAGGAGACACCTGTTGTGTGATCTTAAACTCACGAAACAAGTAGGGAACCGGGTTACGTCTGAGGTGACGAAGGCTGAAGTCACCAAGACCTCAGCAGTGCCAGGTGGCAAGGCCCCATTGGGGTATTTCGTTTATCATTAGTGGTCCTTAGCACAGCACAGAGCAAAGTGAACCCTCCGGGTGACTGCTAGAAGTTCTCTAAATGGTTGGCAGAGAGGTACCAGAAAGCCATGCGAACTACAACTCTGCAGGACGGCCTTGACAGTAGGTGGGCAGCATGCATGCGCTGCTCATCAAAGGGACTAGAAATGCGCTAAGGGGATCTTTTCTGGTGTGTGAAAAATACATTTTTATTGTAAATGTCAGTTTGCTAAACAGCCATTTCTCTCCTTCAAGTTTAATTTTCCTGCTAGTAGCTTAGGATTTGCTGGGTCTCTTCTTCTTCAGGGCTGTGTAGACTTGTTTTGCTTGCTTCGGAGACCTGTTTCCTGATTTGTGGGAAGGGTTTTCCAGCCCACAAAGCTGAGAGCAGTTGTGAGTCGTCCTTCCACCCCTTCTGACCTTGTGGGTCCGTTCTCACCGCCGTCACCCAGCAGAGCTCACCGGCCATCGCTGCCCTGTGACTTCAGTTCCATTTTTATTATCATGTTCGGGTCAAGGTTCATTTGACCTGATAGGAGCCTGGCTAAATCTGTACTTGGAAATACGTCTTATAGTTTTCTGGTCTGGATACTGGCTGTAGCACCCATAGGATGAAAACAAAACCTTGATTTCTTCTTTTTCTTAACTTGAGTGAGCCCGTTTCTAGACCCCTGGTAGTGAGTAGTTGTACTATAAATTATGTATTGGCCACCCAAGTACATAGGTCAGTGACTGTCATTCCTGTGAGGATGACTGCCCCTTGTTTATATCAATGCTCTAGAAACGCTGTCTCTCACCCTGAAACCAAACTCATCACCTGCCTGCAGCGCTTTTTTCTGAAATCCAGCCTTAGTCCCCCAGCCATGACAAGGAGGAGGAAGGAGCCCACGTGACTCGTGTCTGTCCCCAGCAGGACGCACACGCTGGAGCAGGACCGCGCTCGATGCCAGGCAGCCTCGCGGACTCCTTTCTGACTTGCAGTTGCCCACGTGTGACGGAGTAGCACTGCTGCTGGGACGTTTTCTAGGCCATGAGTGCTGTTTGTTCTAAATGTCCTTTAGCGAAGGCTTCAGGAGCAAACCAGCGTCTCAGTGAGCAGTTAGTGTGCGTGGCATTTTGTGACAGTGGCTGCCAAAGGCGTCACATGTCAGTGTCTCCCTCCTCTCCACCTTGGGTTCCCTCTTACTGGCTTTCGAGGCCCCCCACCTCCTGGCCATGGCCCATGGGCTGGTGGGCCCCTTCAGTCTCCTGTGTCTTACTGGCCTGTCCGGTCTCTGGTGAAGGGCGAGCCTCAGGAGTGACTTCACTGCTGAGCTGAGAGGGTGTCCAGGGAGCATGCTCTGGAGGCTTCTGCAGCCTTTGTCAGGCCGGTAAGTCTGGTCTCATGTATGTTTGTGTCTGCACTAGAGTGTTGTTATCTGTTTTCTTCCAGCTCTGTCTGGTGATCCCTGTCAGAGAAGTCACAACAGTGCTGGGTGGAGAAGAGGGGAGAGCCCAGCTGCGACCCCGAGGTCGGGCCGCACTCCCGGGACCCACCCCTCGGCTCCATGGGTGAACGGACTTGGCACCCTGTTCTGGGAAGGTGACAGTCTGGGAAACCTCCGGGACAGCTGTGCCCTGTCACCGCTAATGACCGCAGCAGAAGAGCCACCCTCGTGCCGACGGCACCAATGCGACTGACAGAGTTGTGCTATGTGGGCCGTCACGTGGAGACAAACGGCCTGGCTGTCAGTGGGGGTTGTTCTGAAACGGTCAACAGCTCTTCTTACTTAAGAATAACTTTCATTAAAATGTGTGGAAATTCCTCTGAACTGTGAAACATTACAGCGAACAAAATAAAAGATACGCTTGGTCAGATACAGAGAGGTTTCACAGAGAAGGTTCTTTGTTTTTTAAATTGTGCTTTAGGTAAAGATTTACAGAGAAAATTAGCTTCTCATTAAATAGTTGACACACATGATGTTTTTGGCAATGGCTGCCTGCCAGCTGGCTGTTCACACACTTCTCTTCCTGACCTGCATCCCCAGTTTCCGTTTGTCCAGCCTTCCTGCCCTGGGCCCTGGCCTGGGGTGCCAGGTGCCTGTCAAGTCTGGTGTGGAGCTGCGGGTGTCAGGGTCTGCTTTCTGGGCCTGTCTGGCCTCTGGCTGAAGAGGAGTCCCCCCCAAGAGTGATATAGCACTTGTGTGAGAGGAGTATCTGGGGCTGCAGGGTGAGCCTCTCTCTGTAAAAGTCTGAGGAAACAAAGTATAAACTTCTTTCAGTTTAAATGGTAGTTTCACTCCTGGAAAATTCAGTCCTCATACCAGATAGTTTGGGTTTTTGTGTAAACAGAGGGTTCCAGTGATTCCATAGGACTATCTGCCGACCTGGGGACCTGGGCAGACGTTTGAAGGTCCTGCAGCTCCCAGGGCAGTCGTTTGTCGGCAGGACCCTGCCTGCACTGATGTCTTGGCGCCCCTGCCTCCCACCCGGGCCACCTCCGCTCTCTGTGACACCAGCACCAGCCTCATTTCTGAAACACTCCCTGGAGGCCGGCCTGCCTGCCCGGGGCTCCTGCCCCTGGGGGTTTCGGTCTTGAGGCGTGTGGTAGCTCTGCTGTAATAGAGGTGTAACAGCGGAGTGCTGTGTGTCTTAGAGAAGTATCTCTAAGGAATCAGTCGAAAGATGATAGGTTCAAAACGCGGACACAGAGGCAAGTCTGGGATGTTCAGAAACATTTCAGTGACGGCTTCCTTTCCCCGAATTGTATCTGTCTGACCACAAGGGCGCCTGCTCTTACCGTCTGTGGGAAAACGGGAGCATGCTGCGTTTTGAGAAACATTAAACATGCTGATCAGTAGTTATTACAGATGAAAGGCAGTGTCTGGCTTGTGGAAAGTGGGACTGCTAGGAAGTACGAGATTTTGATTTATTGTTGGTATTGACTTGACGTCCTTTCTTGATTCAGACTTTCTCACTGCTCTCACGGTTGGTGTGTGTTTTAGTGTTGAAATTAGAAGACAGTGTGTAAACGACAGTGTTTTCGTTCTTTTGACTACATGCCTGAGCCGTTGCCTGCCAAGTTGGAACCCAGCGCTTCTGACATACCGGGGTGGGGTCCCCCAGGAAGCCCTCCTCGCTGCAGCTATTGCACGGGGAGACAGTGCTGTGGGGAGACCTGATGGAAACGCCTCTTACCCAGCTGCCTGCCTCGATCTGAGCCCGCCGCGCTGAGGTTCCGAGTGTCCCGCCCTGCAGCCCAGCGCCCGGCTGACCAGGCGGGGAGGAAGACCGGATTGAGGGCTCCTGGTTATAGATGTGTTCAACTCGTCGTTACCAAACCCCCCATCTTGAAATTTGACCTAGACTTACATGACCTCAGACATTTGCTTTGCCGTAATCTCTCTGTGCGTCACACACAGGAGGCGTCCCCTCCACCGAGCAAGGAACATTCACCGTTGTAGTTGAGTTCTGGCCACACAGCGTACACCTAATCCAGAAAGTGTGTGGCGAAGTCCAGACCAGAGGCAATCGAGGCCTTTGGCATCTGGAGAGGAAACCCCACCAGCTGCACAGCAGAAGTCAACGGCTTTGGGGAGAGTTAGGCCCAGAGAGAAGCTGCTGGGCCCAGTTTCCTGGTCTCAGCTCTCTCAGCTGCGTGCCACGTGACAGGGTTGCTTCTGAAGCTCTTCTTTTTCTATTTCATTGTCTTCAAATTTAATCTGGTAGAAAATTTATTGTTAAAGACCTTTTAAAATCTAACTCAGAAAACTGGAGAACTTTTTAAAATTATTGTCCAAGTTTATTAATCTCATGTGTCTTCATAGTCTTCCTACTTTTTCGAATAGTCTGTTGTGATGGAGCAACAGTCTACATTCCAAGCCCATAAGCCGATCAGAACTCTATGCGCACCTGGGCGGCTGGAGCGGCTCTCCAGCCCCGGGACAGCTCGCTCCTGCCTCCCACCCTGGACCTGTCGCAGCCATCCGCCCAAGCCTGCCCCCTCTGCCCCGCTGCCACCTCACTGCTGATGGGGAGCTGTTGGGACAGCCTCTCATCTGGGAGTCCAGCCCAATTTTTGTCTCAAGTGTTGTCTGCAGTCCTCGCCGGAGCTCTGGGCTAGCGGTGAGTCTGGGCCGTGCTCTCAGGGCGCCCTCCAGGATGTGGGGCCATCAGGTCCGATCTTTTAATAGAATTCTGGGTCTGCACATCCGCTTGTTCTCTTGTGACGGGGAGTCTCCACTGTGCCTTGTCAGGGCAGTCTGGTGGTGGCCAGCTGCCTCTGGTTCTGGTCTCAGGTTGATGTAATCTCTGGATTGAAGGTGCCTTCTTTCTCCAGAGCTTATATTTTCTTCCTGTCCCTGATGCCCTTCAATGTGCTCTGCTCCAGGTGGACTGGGACCAGCTGATGCTCCTTAGGTGGCAGCTGGCTAGCTTGCCCCAGACACCATGTGGCACGGTGGGATGCACACTTATTTCTGAAAAACTAACCCTAGTTATGCCAGTTGACCTAGATGTTTGCCAAAATCATAGTCCCCAGACCGTACCCCTGCTACTCTGGCCTTCAAAGTACTGGTTCTATTGAGGAAACCCCTCAGCTCTTGGTGGAGTGACCAGAGCCGACCTCCCCTCTCCTGCGTGCTGTCGCATCCTTCACTTCCCCCAGCGCCCGTCCACTGTCTGGTCTGAGCGCCCGTCCACTGTCTGATCTGAGCACCGTCTCCCTGGCTCCCCTCTGTGCCTAGCCTTTTTCTCGAGACCTCATAGTAACGGTCTCTTGCAGTATGTGTCCTTCTGGACCGATTTCACTCCGCATGATGTCTTCCACATGACTCCGTGTTGTCAGGTGTTTCCCAGGATGGTCGTTGTTCTTTCATCATTGCCGAGTGTTCCGTTGTGGGGATGTGCCATAGTGTGTTTATCCGTTCATCAAGAAAACCAGAGGATTTTATCCATTCAGTAAATATTTATTAAATACCTACTCTGTGCCAGGTTTCTGAGCGCATGCTGTCTGTAAGAATTTGAACAATGTGGAAGGAGAGATGGATATATGGAGAAGGAGTTACAATTCAGTGAATAGAATCTATAATAATAAACCCAAACCCTTTGCCATCAAATTGATTCCAACTCATGACAAACCTGTAGGACAGAGTAAAACTGCTGCATGAGGTTTCAGAGGAGCACCTGGTGGATTTGAGTGCTGACCTTTATAATGGGGGAATGTAAAAGGTTGGGTGGGAATACTAAAAATCATAACAACACTCCATTGTTGGTGAGTCCATTCGGACTCACAGTGACCTACGCGATGGGTTTCTAAGGAGCCGCACTGCCAGCCTGCTGGTTAGCGGCCGAGCTCTTAACCCCTGCGCCACCACGGGTCCGGTTCTGGAGCAGAACGTTGGGTCAAAGACAGCTGTTTTAAATCGCAGCCCATGTGCTTCGGCTTTGCGTCGTGTGTTGTACCCTCTGGCTAAACACAGAAGAACCTGGTTTAGGTACAGTTGGTCCAGCTGGAGTGGTTGTCAGCTTGAGGACACGCAGTCCCAGCCGTGCCCTGCAGCTCCCGAGTTCTCCAGCAATCTCACCCCTCCTCCCTTGGAGCCCCTTGCCCTTCTCTGGCGCGGTGTGTTTGGGTTTAGGGTTGTGTATGTGGATCCAGCTGTCAGCCTCAGTTTTAGTTTCCTCACTTGCTAGTTTTTCTAGGATCGTTTTAGCTTCTGTATCACACAGCCGGAGAGCAGTTCCTTAACCAGCCCTGCTCTAAAGCAGAGCACTTGGAAGCCTAGCCTGGTCTGCCAGCCAGCCAGGTACCTTAAACCTTAAAAGGAAAGTTATAGAATATGGAACAGAAAACGAGAATTAGTGTGATCGAAGATTTATGTCATGGGTATTGTAACTTAATCTGTGTCACCTTACTGTGTTAAAAACCAGAAAACTAAACCCAGTGCTGCTGAGTTGTGCCGACTCAGTGACCCTGTAGACAGTGTAGAACTGCCCCCCAGAGTTCCCAGGGATGTACCTCGCACTTACTCACTACGCCCCCCGGGTTTCCTACTCTGTTAAGGGTGTCAGATCATCTGACCCTTATGCTACACACCCTGGTGGCGCGGTGGTTAAGTGCTACACCTCAACCAAAAGGTCGGCAGTTGCAAGCCACCAGGCGCTCCTTGGAAACTCCGTGAGGCACGTGTGCTCGTCCTGTAGGGTCACTGTGAGTTGGAATCAACTCACTGGCAGTGGGTTTGGGTTTTTGGTATACTACCTTCATAAAGTTCTATTTAAAGTCAGTGTTCATGAAACAGTAATGGGTGATTAACTAGCTTTGTGGATTGTGGTAAGCAAGATACGTTAGATCATCTTTCGGCAGAAGTGCGCTCTTTGCAGGGCCGTTGACCGTGTGCCTGTGTCCATTCATTGCTGTTCCCAGCAGAAGCCACTTTCTAGTACATCGGGGACGGGCCTAAGGGAGCTGCCCTCCAGTGACCGTAATCAGTCGCCAGGGGTTGGAGTGGACTGGACAGCACCCAGCAACACGGTGCCACGCGGTTGTCCCTGCGGAGCTGAGAGGTCTGGGGTGGTCTGTTTGGTTCTCTCCGTTTGTGCTGAAGGTTACATATCCTCAGGTGACCGTGCGCTCTGAAGGCAGGTCTCCTTAGTTTTGTTAGAGAGCTGGGACAATGTCCAAGTTCTTGTTTCTTCTCAGCTCTCTCGTCTGTAACACCTGTTTGGTTTTTCCCTAAATCTGTGACTGGTCGCGGACTGACCCATCGTGATCTAGGTTTGGGGTTTTTATTGGCTGATTTGAGATTTTAAGGTGCTACAGAGACTGGTATATTGGGTATAAAAATATAAAATGCTGTGATTCATTTTCAAGTATTGCTGTGTGCCAGAGACCAGTTACTAAAAATTGTAAAGCTACTTGCTGGTTTCCCAGGTGGCCTCTGTTCGTGGTTACAAATCAGATCTTGAATCCTGTGTCTTGCTCGTGCCTTTCTGCTGTCCGCTACCATGAGATTTCCCCCTGAAATAGTCCTCCACTCATTGTTGGCCTTCCTCTGGCTTCACCCCTGCCGTGCAGGGGACCAGGCTCTGTACCCAGCCGTACCCCTCATGGGTTCACCGCACTGCCGATGGGGGCTGCCTGTCGCTGTGATGCCGAGCGGGGTTGCGGGGGGCTTCCAGGCGTAGATGGATGGGGCGGAAGGACCTGGCTGTCTCCTCCTGAGAGTCAGCCGCTGGAGACCCCACCACGAGATGACAGCAGTCAGTCTGCAGCCAGTCGGGGGGTGGCCCAGAACAGGCGGCCGTTTGGTTCTCCTGTGTGTGGAGTGGCCATGGGTGGGGCCAGCCAGTGGCAGCCAGTGACAGTGTGGCTTTGACCTTATGCTTACAAATCCAGTTAGGGGAGAGAGGGGTTTTGAGTCGTGTCCTGCATTTCTGTAGACAAGCTGATACTGACAAACTGAAGCACAGGTTTGATTCCCGTAAGAGATGCTTAGCTATGCTTACACTGGAGTCTCACCAGTCGGATTTCACTGTTTCATGTGTCGAAAGTTAGATCGTAAGAGTTAAAGTACAGACATGGATGTTACATCGTCTTTAGGGATGGGGAGAAGCTTGTTCTCCTTTTACAATCACCTTCTTTGAATTGTAGTGTCTTGCAATATTGAGATGCTGTATAGAGTATTTTAAATTAGTGTGATTTAAAATTCCTTTTTGAGTTGTTTTAACATGTCTCAGGAGTTCCAGAACTTTAGAATGTGAGCCCTGGTTCAGATCGTCCAGTGGAGTGGTGAACAACCAGTGTCTGCATCCAGAAAAACACACATGTCCTACACACACGCACACGTGCGCACACCCCGGCAGATACTGCTACAGCTGGTTTTCTGTCTGGAGTTGTTGGTTTAAGGCACGCATAGTAGCGAATGCTGGTCTTGGTGGGAATCGAGCAAACGCTGCAAGTAAAGTCTCGGATTTGTGGCTCTCAGTCTCATGTGTTGCCACCCTCTTGAAGACTTTTCTCTTAGACCCTCAGTTTACTCTCCTTTTTCTCCAGTTTATCCACAGAGCTGACGTGCGTGATGTGAGCAGTGTTCTGTTCATTGGTTTCTGCTATGTGCAGACAGATTCTCAGAGCCTGCAGAGTTGAGTCACAGTAGGTGTGATGTGGAAGAGGGAGGACAGCGGGGCTGGGGAGAGGCAAGAGGTTGTGTGGGGTGTCAGCACAGTTAGGGCAGGCTTCAGGAAGCCTAAAGCTCCAAACCAAGAGAACCGAACCCACTGCTGTTGAGTCGATTCCAACTACAGCAGCTCCTCAAGAGGTGAGCGGTTTGGTCCCACCAGGCACTCTGTGGAAGCCCTGCGGGGCAGTGCTGCTCTGGGCTGTGGGGTCCCTGTGAGTCCGAATCGGCTCGACAGCTCCAGTGACCTGCAGCTATGTCTGGTTCGTAGGAGCTGTGTCGGCAAGTCTCCCATGATCCTCTGAGGAACAGAGGCATGGACAAGAGCTGCAGCAGCAGGCGGCTTTCCTTTGGCTTGTTCACTTATTCACCGAGACGTAGCGTGCTCTGGTTGACTTCAGTGTGTAGCTGACCACATAACCCTCCCTGGTGTATGTAGGGCTTAAGCTCGGGGAATGTTTGTTGGATGAATAAACAGCGTGCATCCTTAAGGTGACTGTGAGACTCTAGGGAAGGAACGATCCCCACCTCTGGTTGTGAACCGTCCTTGTTTCCCTCCATGAGTTACTGCGGAGCAGACCGTGAAACAGTGTGGACAAGAAAATGTTGTGAGGAAAATCGGTGTAAGTGGCACCATGCTTTGTCCTTGAAGAGTGACACAGTCACTTCTACAAAATGTGGGCATTACGCATCTGAAAGCATTGCAAATGCAGGGTTGAAAGATCACAGAACTGTAAATCTCTTCAGCAAATAAAATTAATAAGCACTGTATTTTTGATGGAGGGTGACAGTGTGTGTCACTGGTGTGGTTCTGCCCTGGCTGTTTCTACTACCACAAAATAATGATGTAGAAGCAAGAATGTATCACTAAAAGTCGTCTCTGGATTAGGACAGCCCTGAACATTCTGGTGTTTTTAGCCATCCTCGCTAAAGGTGGGCGTTTCACACTCTGTGTGTGACTGTGCTCCATGGAAGTTCTCCAGGACTGCTAACACAGAGGGGCAGCCAGTCCCCTTAGTGGTTTACGAAATCAGAGTCGTATCTCAGTAATATCTGAATTTGGGTCCTCGCAGCTTATGAACAAAGAGCACCGATGGCTGTTGAGTGGATCCCAGCCAGTGGCGACCCTGTAGGACAGAGTGGCACTGTCCCATAGTTTCCAGGCCGTTCCTCCTCCTGGAAGCAGACTGCTGCATCTTTCCCCCAGGCTGGTGTGTTTAAGTTGCTGACTTTGTGGTTGGCCGGCGAGTGCCTTAACCACTGCGTAACCAAGCTCCTGCTAGTTAAGGAATACCAAGTTTAATTCAGTGAAAATGTTGGCGTTGTCCCTCAGGACCAAAGAAAGACCCTGAACTTGGGGGTTCCCTTTCAGCTTCTCAGCGGTTCTTGCCCAGAGAGTCCTGGAGAAGAGTCACCGTGGAAGACAGTAAACCTGTAGGGACAAGGTGTGTTCCTAGGCGGGTCACCGGTGACAACTCCCCGTTACAAAGTGTTAGTGAATGGAGTGTCAGAGGCAGTTTCTTTAGATTTGGGGCTGGAATGGGAGTGCCTCAGGCCAGGAGTGTAGCTGTCCCTCTGTGTCTGAGCGTGTCGGCTGACAGTCACTGGCCAGAGGAACGGCTGTGTGAAAGGGATCCCAGAAGACCCAAAGAGCGCGTCACAAGTCCTCTGGGAGCAAGGTTCTTTGAAACCAAATTTCTCTGGCTGTGGCAGTAATAAGCTAAAAACTTCAGTCATCAGGTGGGAGAGGTGCTGACAAGGCCCGGGCTGCACAAGACCGCCACGTTACCGAGTGCGCAGGTGTCCTGGAGAGGGCTGGGAGCCCCCAGGAATGAGAGAGAAAGAATGTCGTGGGGAGAGAAGTGTCGCCCTCAGTGTGTTGAGCTCCTGCGTGATGGCCTTTCCTGTCAGAGTGTTTCTGACAGTGTGGACTGTTCATCACTGGAGGTGCCTGGTTGGATCATCTCTAAGCATAATGGACCAGCTTGTCTGCATAGGACAAATATATATGGCTTAGCTCTTGTAATAATTCAGTGGATTGAGTGTGTGTCTGTGGGGCCAGTGATCATAATGTGCAGTCTAACCAGGTAAATAAAACCAACGGTAAAGAATCGTAACAACTGACCTTGAGAGGGCCGCTGGAGACGACAGAGAGTACTGTACTGAAATGCACAAAGAGCTGGACTGGGAAAACCAGAGGGCAGGAGCACGCTTGGCAGTTCCCAAGCTGAGAGAACCCAAGGAAAAAAAAGGTCTCAACTCTCAAGACTGAAGGATTCTGGGGACAGGATGTGAATGAAGTAAGAAACATCAAGGGAAGGTGGAAGGAATACACCAGCACTGTACATAGGAGAATGGGTCAGCGGGCAGCATTTTCAGGAGATAGTCTGTGATCAAAAACTGATGGCATTGAAGGAAAAAGTCTGAACTACAGTAAAGACACGGGTGAAAAACAGCTGCAGAAACTGGAATATCAGCAGTGCTGGATTTGTTCATGATCTGTGCCAAGAAACTTGAAAGGTAGCTGCCTGGCCAGCTGGTTGGAAGATAGCCGTATCTGCATCCATTCTAAAGAAAGGTGACCCAGCAGAATGCAGAAATTGCCAGATAGTGTCGTTAATATCACACCCAAGTAAAATCCTGCTGAAGAAAATTCCTAAATGGCTACAGCGGGACATGGGCTGGGAATTTTCAGAGAGTTAAGCCAGATTCAGAAGAGGACACAGAACAAAGGCTGTCATTGTTGATGTCAGATGGGTCTTGGCTGAAAGCAGAGAATACCAGAAAGATGTTGACCTGTGTTTTAGTGTCTAAACGTCATAACAAATCATGGATAACTTTCAAAGACTAGGAATTCCAGAGCACTTCAGTGTGCTTACACAGAACTCCCCGTAGACCAAGCAGAGTGAGAGGATGCTGTGTGGTTTAAAATCAGGAAAGGTGTCCATCTGGTTTGTTTCCTTTCACTGTGCGTATTCGATCTGTATGCTAAGCAGATGATCCAAGAAGCCAAACTGTGTGAAGAAAAACGGAGACTCAGGATTGGAGGAAATTTCATTGACAGCCTGCGTCATGCAGGTGACACACCTTTCCTGCTGAAAGTGACAAGGACTTCCTGTGTCTACCAGTGAGGATCACAACGACACCTCAACGCCAAGAAAACAAAAATTCCCACAGCTGGATTGGTAAGCAGCATCATGATAAATGGAGAAAACAGTGCCGTTGTCAAGGATTTCGTTTTACTTACATCCGCAACCAAAGCCCATGAAGCGGGAGTCCAGAAGGAAAGCCCGTGCTGGCTGGGCAAATGTGTTAACAAAAGAACATCTTTAAAGTGTTAAGAAACAAAGAGGACTGCGGTGCACCTGAGTCAAGCCGTTCTGTTTTCAGTCATCTGACATACATGCCAAAGCTGGAAGTGAGTAAGGAAGACTGAGGAAGAATTGATGCCTCTCAGTTATGGCAAAGAATACTGAATTATAATTTACAGTGGACTGCAGGGAAAGCCTAGGGTAAGCACTAAGGCTGCTAACCAAAAAGGTTGGCAGTTCAAATCCATCGGGTGCTCCTTGGATATGGGGCATTTCTACTGTGACCTCTAGGGTTGCTGTGAGTCAGCTCCGACTTGATGGCAGTGGGTTTCGTTTTATTTTTTTCTGCCAGAAGAATGAATAAATCTACATTGGAAGAGGTAGAGCCAGGAAACTCCTTCGAATGAACAATGGCAAGACTCGATTTCACATTCTTGGGACAGGTTATTAGGAGAGACCAGTCCTTGGGGAAGGACATGATGCTTGATAAGGCAGAGAGTCAGCAAAAAAGGGGAAGACCCTCAGTGAGGTGGGCTGCCGGCGGCTGTGGCTGTGAGCTCACATGTGCTGGCGATCGTGAGGGTGGCCTGGACCTGGCGGCTTCCTGGTGCTGCGTGCAGGCTCAGTGTAGCAGGGACTGGCTCCACGGTGCCTGCCAGCAGCAGTAGCCGTGATACGTGTACTGTGCCTGGGTGACAGAAAGGAACAGTGCCGGGAGCCAGCCCCGACAACTTTTTCGGGGCCCCATGAAGGGAGGGTATGGCGTCGACAGAGGAAATGAGACAGAGACAGGAAAGAGTTCTGGAGAATGGCAGCCCGTTAAGGTCTGTCTTCCTTTATTTTTTATAATGAATGAGGTAACTGTACTTTGACCACATAAGCGATTGGCTAGCAAGAAGTGGATAGCTCCGTGGTCTCTCTTCATGTTAATCATTAGGGTCTTCTAAATAATGGCCTGAGACAGTGGTCTCTTTTCATGTTAATTATTAGGGTCCTCTCTGTTGGCTAGTAAAGAACCGATACCTTGTAGTCCTTTTTCATGTTAATCATTAGGGCCCTCTAAATAATAGTTCGAGACCAGTATATTGTGATTATAATCAACAGTCTGAACAAGGCTAATCCTGGAACTCTATTAACTCTACCTATGCCTCGAGGTCAAAGGTGCAGGAAGAGAGAATAAACTCATTTAAAAAGTTATACTCTGACAGTCTCCATTTGTTCCTTCTTTGCTCTTTCTTATCTCTTCCTGTGGGGTGTCCACCATCCCTCACTCTAAGCTTCTCTCAAGCTGTCCTAAGAAGGGTATTTCTTTAGTATTTGTCTGTTTGCCAGTACCAAATATAATAAACTTGGGAGCCTATCTGTCTTCCTGATGCGAGGAGTGGAACGTTCATTTCTAAGAGCTGAGGGGGGGCATCCCTGGGGAGCCTCCCAGGGCCTTCCTGCAATCTGCTTATCACCTGTGAAGGGGGATGTGCAGTTGGGAGAAGCCAGCAGGGTTAGGCCGGCTTCGGTGCTCTCAGGTGGGACGTGCTGTATTGGAATTACATTCCTCCGAGCTCTTTTCTCTAGGAGTTTCCAGTCAGGTTCTCCCAATATTATTTCATAAGCCGAGGGGGTCGTAAAGCCCCTCTTAGAGGACATCTGCCTTGATCCTCGTGCCAGGAGAGGAGGGGGTATTTTTTGAGGATGATTTAATTAGGAAGCAAAATACTATCAGGGACTGTAGGCCAAAAATATGTCACGGGTGAGATGCCTCCGTCTGTCATCACATAAGCTTGTGACTTTGTTCACAGGGGCTTTTGTGGGTGACAGGCCTTGGCAGAACAGTGAGGAGTCACAGCCACCCTGTTGACCGGTGTCTCTTTTCCTTTTGTTTGGTCTCAGGGGTTTGACCCGCCACACCAGAGCGACACAAGGACCATTTACATAGCCAACAGGTTTCCTCAGAACGGCCTGTACACACCCCAGAAGTTCATAGACAACAGAATCATTTCCTCTAAGGTAAGCTTGAACAGTTTTGCTGATAAAACTGTATGTATGCCATTTTATTCAGAAAGGTAGTATATTGTTTATATTCTAATAAGCATTTATAGCCTTGAAAGTTCAAGGAAGTAAGTGGCGTTTGGTTTCTCTTAACCAAACTTTTGAACTATAAAATAAAGTAGTCATCATTTGCTGATACCAGGGACCCAGCGTGCACAGAATTCATTATTTGCCCATCAGCTGAGGAGCTGTGTTTGGTCCTGAGACCATTCCGTCCTTGTAAGAGCCCAGGAAGGCACCGCTGAGCCTGTTTTACAAAGTGCTCTCAGCCCCAGACCTGCTTCGTGCCCGGAGGTGCTGAGGGATGAAGTCGCTGATCCCCGGGCACGCAGCAGTGCATGGCTGGGTGGGAGTTTGGGCTCAGTTATTTCTGATGCCACTGCCTGTACTCCCTCGGTGTTACCACACTTCTCAGAGCGTCTTACGGTACCAAAGCACTGCCTCATTCTTACGTGTCCTTTCTTGTTTGAGTTCTTCTGTGTTGTTTTTCAGATGATGTGATTGTTGACAGTAAAGTTACAGAGCAGCGCTGCCTGATCACCTTCTCTCCAGGCGGCATGCTCTCCACACCGTCCACTACCAGGGTAACCATCAGCCGAGCCCTAAAGGGCAGCTAGTGTGGCTGAAGATGGGATTTTTAATTTGATTTGATTCTGATTAAATGTCCATGGCCATGTACGACTAGTGGCTCCCTTATTGGGCAGCGTAGTTGTAGAGAATGTGAGCGATGAAGGTGGGATTCTCTGTCTTATTGTGACGGGGTGCTATCGAGTTGGCTCTGGCTCACAGCGACCCTTCGCACAGCACAACAGGACATGGCCGGTCCTGCGCCGGGCCCCCGGGGCTGTTTCTCCTGAGCCATCTTGTTGAGGGTCTTCCTTGTTTTCGCTGACCCTCTGCCTTACCGAGCACAACGTCCTTCTCTGGGGACCAACCCCCCGAAGGCATGTCCTGGGTGTGTGGGACGCGGTCCCACCGTCCTTCCCACTAAGCAGCGTGGGTCAGACCACCTTCCGCACAGCTGTGTCTGTCTGCTCGGCGGTCCCAGTGTGTCCCGTGTTCTCCAGCACCACAGCTCACAGGCATCTCTGCTCCTTGTTCACTGTCCAGCTTTCACCTGAGTGAAAATACTGTAGCTGGGGTCCGTATCCCTTAGCCTTCCAGGTGACCTCTTTGCTTGTCAACCCTTCAGCGGGGACTTTTGCAGCAGATTTTCCTGGCGCCGTGCGTCTTTGGATCTCTGGACTGCTGCCCCCGTGGATGTTGATCGTGGATCCAAGTAAAACGAGGTCCTTGGCAACCTCAGTCCTTTCTCCATTTATTGTGTTGCTCGCCGGTCCAGTTGTGAGGACTTTTGTTTTCTTGATGTTGAGGTGCAGTCCATACTGAAGGCTGTGGTCCTTGACCTTCATCAGTCATTGTTCCAAGTCCCCTTGACTTTCAGCGGGCAGGGTTGTCCTGAGGTCTCACTCTTCTTATAGTCCAGCTTCTTGGCTTGTTTGCTCAGCATACAGATTGAAAAGGTGTGGTGAAAGGGTGCAACCTGACACACGCCTTCCCTGGCTTGAAACCCTGCAGCGTCCCCTCGTTCTGTGCGCACAACTGTCTCTTGATCCGTGTACAGATTCCTCATGAGCACCATTAAGTGTTCTGGGATTCCCATTCTCCACAATCTGAGCCATAATTTGTTGCGATCCACAGTTGAATGCCTTTGCCTAGTCAATGAAACAGGTAAACATCCTTATGGTGTTCTCTGCTTTCAGCCAAGACCCATGTGACATCAGCAGTGACATCCCTGGTTCCACGCCCTCTTCTGAATCCAGCTTGAATTTCTGCCCATTGCGGCCAGGACACTGCTGCAGCTACTTTGGAATGATCCTCGGGAACATTTTACTTGTCACGTGTTGTTGTCTGCTCATTTCTGCATTTGGTTGGGTCGCTTTTCCTGGGGACAGGCATAAATACGGATCTCTCAGCCGATTGGCTGCACAGCTGTCCTCCAGAAGTCCTGGCATAGATGGGGGAGCCTGTCCCCGGCTGCGTGTGCTCCTGGGGCATCTCAGTTGACATCCGTCCGCTCCAGGAGCCTAGTTTTCACGCAAACTCTGGTGGCTTAGTGGCTCAGTGCTCTGGCGGCCACCCAAAGGTCAGCAGCTCACGTTTACTGGATGCTCCCTGGAGACTCCACGGGGCAGTTCTGCTCTGTCTCACAGGGTCCCTGGGAGTCGGAATTGACTTGATGGCAGCGGGTTTTTCCCTTTATTTTTTCACGTGTCTTCAGTGAGGCTGGGACTTCTTCCTTCGGTACCATCCATTCCTAATCATGTGCTGCCTGTTGAAACAGTTGAACACCAGCCAGCTCTTTGTGGCCTGGTGACTCTTGAGTATCCCTCCGTCTCTGCTGGTGTTTCCTCACCCATTCGGAGGCTTTCCTATGGAGCCTTTCCCAGGGGCGGCTCGAGGCTGGTGCAGGCACGTCGGTCCTGCTGGGCTCCCAGCAGCTGCTTGGCCGCTGGAAGAGCAGTTGGGTTTCGTTCCTTCGCTGTGGTCACAGAACAAGTGAAATGGTCTCTGATCTGCATGACTGTAGTTCAATTGTGACTGCTAAGATCAGGTAGAACGAATCCCTTGTTGCATATCCAGACCTTTTATGTATGAATTTTAGAATCTGCTCATCAATATTTACATAAAGAGCCTGTTGGCACTTTCACAGATTTTCTCTGTCACCAGCAGCACTGACACTCTCCTCCATAACATGGTGCGTCTTTCATTGACTGCGGTCCATTCTCTGTCACCAGCAGCAGTGACTCTCCATAACATGGCACATCTTTCCCTCTGTTGACATCCACATTACATTTCTCTCAGCGGTGTTTCCTAGTTTTTGATGTCCAGTCTTGCACACACATGTTCAACTTTTAAATTTTTCTTGATTCTTGATGCCGTTGTAAATGGTCTTGTTTAAATTGAAGTTTCTCTTTCGTAGACCCCCTTCCAAGTTGGAATACAATTGCTTTTTTTTGGATTGACTTTGAGTCCTGAGTTCTTGGTAAGCCTTCCTGAGTTCTGTTAGCTGTTTTGCAGATCCCTAAGGATGTTTGCAGACAGAGTCATGTTTTACTTCTGTCTCAGCCTCCAAGCTGCGTGGTTCTTTTCCTTGGTGCCTTGTGGCCAGAGTCTGCGATGAGCAGGGGGTAGGAGTGCTCAGCGTGGACATCCCCGCCTTGTTCCCAGTTCAGGGGAGAGTATCTGTCATCAGTCATGTTAGCTGTGGCGTTTGGTACATGCTGTTTATCAAATTAAAAGAATTCCTGTCTTCTTCTATCTGTTTAACATTTTTGGAAACCCTGGTGGCACCGTGGTTTAAGTACTATGTCTGCTGACCAAAAGGTCGGCAGTTCCAATCCACCAGGCACTCCTTGGAAACTTTATGGGGCAGTTCTCCTCTGTCTGTAGGGTCACTATGAGTCGGACCTGACTCAACGGCTGTGGGTTTGGTTTTATTTCTTGTTTTTTTGACATTTTCATCAGGAATGGATGTGGAATATTGTCAAATGCCTTTCTGTGTTTCAGCTGAAGTGATACTTTTACTTTTTTAGTCTGTTACTGTGGTTAATTACATTCACTGATTTCCCCCACCACACCCCCCCACTGTCACAGCAGTCTTTCAGTCTTTAATACCCACCCTGGGTCCTGGTGTATTGTCATTCATGTGTAGGGTTGGTTGTGCTGATGCTTTGTTAATGTCTTCTGTGCCCCTGTCCTGAGAGCCGCTCCTCTGGTTTTACTGTCTCGGCAGCGTCCTTGCCTTGTGTGTCTACCAAAGCAGTCTCAGCCGCATTCAGCGGTTTGGGAGGCTTCCCCGTCTTTTCTGGAAGAGTTTGTGTAGTTATGGCATTATTTCTTCTGCTAATGTTTGGTGGAATTTACTGCTGAAGCCAGCTAAGCCTGGAATTGTCGTGATGGAGAAGTCTGAGACTACAGAGTCATTCCCTTCCCGGTCTGCCGGGGCAGAAGGTGCGCTTTCTTTGACATCTTGTGCCTGGCAGATAATTCTTCCTTTTCATCTAAGTTGTTGAATTTATTGGTATAAGAGTTTTATAAAATGTTCTTATTATCCTTATCAGTAAGTCTAGAATATTTAATGATATTCTGCATTTGTTCCTTATATTGATGAATTGTGTTCTCTTTTCTTCCTTATTAGTCTGGCTCCCAAGTTATTGATATTATTGATGTCTTCAATATACTAATAGTTTTTAGTTTCTAAATCTGTATTTTTCTGTTTTCTTATCATTACTTCCATTTATTCCACTTACTTTGAACTTATGTATAGTTCATTTAGTTTTTAGGATGGAAACTTAAGTCATTGTTTGAAGACTTTTTTTCCCTAATATGAGCATTTCAGGCTGAACCCTTCCTGCTGAGCGTTGCTCACTCTGCGCATCCCAGAAGCCATGCTGTTTTTGTTATCATCCACTTCAAAATACTGTTTCTTTTTTCTTTTAAATTTGTCTCTTTTGTTGTTGTTGAGAATATACACAGCAAAACATACACCAATTCCTCCATTTCTACAGGCACAGTTCAGTGACAGGACTCATTCTGGAAGGTGGGGTGAACATTCTCTACTTTTCTGAGCTGTACCTCCCCACTAAGCGTCCGCTCTCTGCCACAAGCTTCCTGTCTCAGCTTCAAGGTGCTCTTGTTGGTTTGATCCATGTAGGTAGCTCTTAAAAGAGTATAATGCTCAAGGCAAATAGATTTTTTTTTTTTAAATAGATCTGTATCTGTATTTTCTAATTTCCCTTGTGATGTCCTCCTTGACTTATGGGTTGTTTTACTAAAAGTTGTTTAATTTCCAGGTATTGGAGGCTTTTAGAGATGCTTTATTTTTACTGTTTTCCAATTTAGTTTCATTTTGGTCAGGGAACAAACTTTTTTTTTTTTTAAAGTATACCATCTCTTAGTGAAAATTTCATCTGCATCAAAACTAGCATGTAGTCTTCAGCTTGTAGTGTAGTGTTCCGTAAGTGTCGATATGTGTGTGTTAATGACACCATTCAGGTCCCCTGTGTTTGTTCTGCTTGTTTTCTGTTCCACGTATTTCCAGGTGACATCCGGTACAACCTCCAGTTCTGATGGTGCGTTTGTCCACTTCTTCCTTTAGTTCTGCACCTTTGTTCATTTGTGCATTTTGAGCACTGTTACTGGACATGCAGACATGTGTGTTATCATTCCTGATTCGTTGTACCTTTGATCACTTTGAAATATTCTTCTCTGTCTCTTATGATCCTCCTTAGTTTAAAATTGTTTTTTAATATCATACTGATACAGCCATTTCTGCTTTCCTATGGCTGCTGTTAGCATGGTATATTCCTTTCCAGTCTTCTACTTTAATCTGTTTGGGTTTTTGTTTTTTTGTAGACAGTATATCAGTGGCTTTTGCTTTATTTTTTAACCCAACCTGACTACTTCTGGAGCCTTGGTAGTACAGCAGTTAAGCATCCAGCTGTGACCCAAAGGTCAGCCGTCTGAATCCACCAGCTGATCCTGGGAAACCCTGTGAGACAGGGCTGTTCTGTCCTAATCAACTTGATGGCAGCAGGCTTGCTTTTTGAGGTTTTGTTGGCTGTGTCTGCCTTAGTGTGAATTTTTAAGGCCATTTATACTTAATGTAATCTGCTGTTCTGTAATTTGTCTCTTTTGTTGGTATTCCACATTTCCTTTCTTCCCACCTTCTTTTCTGCCACTCGGAATTTTTTTGTATCCTGTGTTAATTTTTCTGTAATCTTTTAGCTCTTGCTTGCATGATCTTTTAAGTGATTGCTGTAGGGATTACAATTTCCTTTGGAAACGTCTGCCTGTCCTCTTACAGTGAGCACTGAGTTTCTTCAAATGGCTTGTAGGAGTGTCCCCACAGGACACTTTCCATGGAGCCCTGGACACACTGTTGTTGGCACATGTGTCTGTGTCCTAGACCTGTCAGTGCACTCTCAGAGAGTTACCACCCGGCATTTCCTTGGAGCCCCAAACACAGCGCTGTAGTTACCCTTCTGTGTTTGTCAGAGACCCTTCAGTGCACGCTTCGACTGTCGCCCTAGGACGTTTCCACGTCGCCCCCAAGCACCATGCTTCTGTCCCGTGTCTGTGTCTGTGGTAGACCTGTCAGTGCACTCTTAGAGTGCTGCTTCCACACGCCCGTCTTCGAAAGATGCTGACAGAAGACAGCGCGTGCACGCAGCAGCGGGTGTTCAGGGACACACCTGCCATTCTGGCACCGTCTGCCCTTGGATCCCCCAGAGTGTGAGAGCCCCGCCATCACTGTGGGGCCAGGGCTGGGGTGGCACTCACTGTCCCACCCCAGCACCCACACGGCTGCCTGGCCCGCGTTGGAGCACCAGTGGCCAGACAAACATGCGTGTGAGTAACAGCAGCCAGACCCTGCTGATGGAGTGACAGGCGTCTCGGCAGACGGGCAGAGGTGACCATAAAACAGAAATTGTGAAGTCCAGGCATCCAAACGTTGAGATAAAAAATGCCGTAATTGCCAGTAAATAGTAAAAAGAAAAAAAGAGAGTAGAACAGAGTTCTCTGTTTTTGTAACGTGAGGAGGTACATGAAATTCATCTGAAGATTAAGTATCTGATTTGTTTGGTTGTTGATATGTCTGTATAGCATGTATTTAAATATTAATTTTTTGATCTCCCCCTCCTTTTTTTTTTTAGTATACTGTGTGGAATTTTGTTCCAAAAAATTTATTTGAACAATTCAGAAGAGTGGCAAACTTTTATTTTCTTATTATATTTTTGGTTCAGGTAAGCTTTATCATTCAACAGATTGTTAATACTCTGTATAAGGGTCTCTGAAAATGTCTGAAACAAGAAAGATTCTTTCTCAAAATGTGCTAATACAAAAAAAGGTTCCCGCACGGCCAGTGTAGGGGTTCCAGGGCTCTTCCCTCGGGGTATCTTGGAGTAGTACTTCCTGTGCTAGCGAGGAGCATGGCGCTCAGTGTGCTTGCAAGTGGCGTGGCACCCGCTGCGCTAGCGTGTGGTGTGGTAGCCCCGTGGTGGCGTGTGGCGTGTGGCGTGGCGCTAACTCTGCTAGCATGCAGCGTGGGATTAGCTGTGCTGGTGTGTGGCATGGCCCCGGCATATGGCATGGCACTCTCTCTGCTAGCATGTAATGCGCCACCCGCTGTGCCAGCATGTAGTGCGGCTCTCCTGGAAGGAGTACAGTACACACCACTTGTTGTGCAGAGCTTCACATGGGATAAAGGTCTCACTGAAGGCACTGCCACACTGCGACTGCTGAGAAGAGAGTGGTGGCCTCGAGGCTGGCAGGTGCCATCAGTCCCGTGCTGGAGGGCTGAAAACTGTTGCCCAGGCCAAGAGCATCATCTGTCACCTTTCAGCTGGCCTTCCTCAGAATATTTTGGATTCTAATATAGAGTGCATGTGGTTTGGGGCACAGTCCTACCCACGGAGCCATCTTTTTATGAAGTCTTCTACCTTGGTTTTCAGTTGTGTTAGCTAATTCCCGCAAGTCTGGACTCTTTGCTGAGGAAAGCATTTTCTTCCTGTGTAAATCTGTGTTCATTGTATGCTGTTTTAACAGTTTCCTAATCTTCAAATTGTTTTTTTTTTCTTGGTGGCTGCATAGAGCCAGCAGTGTTTTTATAGCATTGACTACAGCATAAACTCAAAGGCTATTGTACAGTACTTGGAATTTGTCTCATAACGTTTATTTCAAAATACCTAGAGCACAGCCTATGGACTTGAGTACGGGCCAAGATTTAAAGTTTGGGATTATCACTTACTTTCAAAGATGGTGCTCTTCTCTGGTGACACATAGCCATATCTCAGTGGCCTCCTTCAGTGTGCCACCAAATGGTTGTAATATCTCTGAACCCTTCTCTCAGAAGGACTTGGGACTCTAAAAGGTGAAAAAGAAAATACTTGCCAAGCAATCATCTTAAAGCTCTAGGAAACATTTACTTTTTTTAAAAAAAAACATTGCTTTTCTTTATGAATGGAGAAGGCAGTTGTGATTTTCCATGAGGAAGACATTAGCCAGGGTTTCTCAAGGTTGTGAGGAATGTGTAGTGACCTTAGCTGTGTGACATACATGCATTTGGGAAGCCACCAGCTGAAAGCAGGAGTTCAGCCCGTCTGTGTGATGGAAGCAATTTAACTCGCCTCTGCAGACTAGAGGAACACTAGTGAGTCACTAGAATAGTCTAACTAACCAAACAGAATTACTGCCAGGCTTTACTTCTCCACCAGTTCATTGAACCCTCGATTGTGCGATGTGGTCCACAATTGCAGCTTCAGGCTCCTGGCCGCGCCCCTCTGGCTGTGCTGGGCGTCACAGAGTCACAGGAAAAACCGGTCCCTGATGCCATTCCTGATTCTCTCTAGTGTTGAGTTTATTCTGGTCCCAGGGTGAGAATTACTTGCCGACTTCTCAGTATTTATCTAAATGTGCAGAGAAGTGGGAGACGAGACCTGAGCAGCTGTTGCGGGTCTCGTGGACAGTCACTAAGGAAGACCTCAAGTGCCCTTCTGTCAGGAGAGCAGAGTGTCTGGCCCTCTACCGTATGGTCAGGCTCGCAGGAGGCTGTGGTGTTCCAGCAACCCCGCCCAATGGCTAACGAAGCGAAGTTGTAAATGAAACTAGACCTAGGCACTACCTCGCCCTCCCTGTGTGTGTGACCAGGGGTCACACTAGACGTTGGTGTGTTGTTCTTGAAGTTCCCCAATTTAGGTGATTTTAGATACTAATAGTGTGCTTACAAGATAAAAATATAACGCTCTGTATTCTTTCTTTTCTATAGCTTATGATTGACACACCTACCAGTCCAATTACCAGTGGACTTCCGTTATTCTTTGTGATAACAGTAACCGCCATAAAGCAGGTACGAAGTGCTTCCTGGCACTGCTTTCCCCCGTGCCGTTGAGAAGTTGCTAAGTGTCCTGCTGTAAAGTACCACGTACTGTTCGGGAAATAATTTCCATAAAAAAGCAGTAAGCCGGTGAGTGTTGCTTACGGTAAAATGAAACTGCACTCGCCACCAACCTTCCAGACCTCTGTGACCCATGGAAGAATCACCATGGTGACAACACGCCGCTCCCTTGACACACCTGGGAGGGAAGCGAGTGTTACGCCCGCACAGCCCAGCGTTGGCGAGTGTCGGCTGTCGGCCAGGGTTGGCTCCAGAGCCACGTGCTGGGGGAGCCGGGTGCATGCAGGTCTGGAACCCAGCCTCCCAGCCTGAGTGACACCGCACTGTGCCTTCGGGCCTTCCACCGCGTTCTCCGGGGAAGCTGGTGTTCATGGAAAGTAGTAGTTTAGGGGAAATACATTCAACCAGATCTGAATTGGCATTAAAAGTTAGGAATAAGTGGCTTTGTTGGTTATACATACCAAATGAGAAACAAGGATATTTCTAGAAGTGTCACGTGTAGATTGCTGCTACTGCTCAGAAAGTCGTGTAATTTATAGAAAGATGATCTCTTTCACTGAGAAGAGTTCATTGCATTTTCTTGTGTAAATATGATAAACTTGCATTTTATAAGATTTAGGGACAAGGTTTAAAAACAACATGGAAATACAATTGACAGCCATCCAGTGGTGCTGGAATGCGGTGTGCTTACTGTTACCTAGGTGGGAGGGGTCGGAAGAGCCCAGAGATGGCCGTTCTCTGCTGCTCTGGGGTGTCCCATCGTCTGTCTCTCTGGTGCAGCAGAACATCGGGTTACAGCTCTCTTCAGGTTCTGTTTCTCGACTCTTCTGTTGTGGGTGCTTGCTGACTCACACATCATGCCAGACGGTCGGTTGTAGTCAGCTAGTGCTGCTCTCACAGAAATACCATGAGTGGATGGCTTTAACCAGAAAAGTGGATTCCTACGCAGTCTGGTTGGCTGCAAGTCCGAGTGCAGGGTGTCTGCTCCAAGGGAGGCTGTCCCCCTGTCAGTCCTGGAGGAAGGTCCTCGTGCTGCATCAGGCTTTGGTCAGGGCGCATCTGGGCGCAGGAACCTCAGGTCGGAAGGACACGTTTTCCTCCCAGGACCGCTGTCCCGATGTGAGGTTCCCAGCACACTGCTGGCTTCCCTTTCCTTTTATTCTTGTAGGATAAAAAGGTGGTGCAGGCCATAGTCCAGGGAAACTCCTTGTGCAATAAAGCAGGGAGGTTAGCTCAGGAAGAGTGTTACAGGCCCTCCCTAATCCTCTTTAAGTTAAATCCTATCTATTACAGGCAGAGATTAGGATTTACAGCATAAGAAAATCACAAAATAGAGGGTAGTCACATGATACTGGTAATCAGAGCCCAGCCAAATTTCTATACATATTTTTGGGGGGACACAGTTCAATCCGTGGCACAGTTACAAGTTTGCCTGGGTTTGCAGACATCCTTTGTTTGATCACAGGAACATGTATTTGTCCCTTGCCTCTTTTTTGTCTGCCATTCCCTCTCAGCTTAAAGTTCCATACATGTAGTGATGGTTCTCAAGTCTGCAGGTGTTTTGAAACTCCCTGTGAACTGTAAGCACACGCAGACAGCGTCTCTTGAGACACCTTTGCTTGGACCTTGTGAGGACCACAAGCAGAACTCGTGGTTTTCCTCCTCTCACACCGCACTGCAGGTCCCCAGTGCAGTAAATGGGGTGACTATGCACCCAGTTGCTTAAGCCACAAAGAGTGCCTCTTTGAACCTTACTTCCTCCAGCTCTGTCCTGTTAGTCCAAGTCCCGTGTGTCTCGTGTCTGGACAGTGCTGTCTCCTCATGGCTGTCTCCCGGCAACACCTGCTGTCCTGGTTTCACATAGCCGCCCGATTGCTCGTGACGGCAAACATCACATGACTGTGTTTTCCCACCGAAGCTCTTCAGATGCTTCCCATCCCACCACCCGTCCTTTCGGTGATCAGCACGCACACACGCAGTCTGGTCCAGTCTGCACTTCTCCTTCTGCAGCCAAACCTGTGTGAGGCAGACCTTGCAAGACGGCCTGGTTTTCAGGGTCCGGCCCAATACTCCCCTCTGCCTGGCTGCAGCCTGACCTCTTCCCTGTCGCTTCTGGTTAGTAGAAAATAGCTGAGTCTCTCTGCCTGAGAGGCTTCCTCCTTAGGCATGCTCTGGTCCCCGCAGGTTTTGTGGCACCTCCTGTCCTGCCCTTGCTCTCTCTGCTCTCTGTGCCCCGGCCACCTACTGTCCTCTCTTCAGGACAGTGGATGTGGCCTGCCCTGCCCTCTCCTGGAGAGCCTTTCCAGCAGGTGACCGCACGGCCGGCTCGCCTTTTCCCGGCCCCCCGGCACTCTTATTGCTTGCTCTGACGGGCCTTTCTGATCATTTTTCGCTCACTGTTGTTCTCTTGAATCATGTGTAGTAGTCTAGCTCTTCTGTTGGAGTGGCAAGTTCTGTAGGTAAGAGACTTCCAGGGGGCAGTACCCAGCCTGGTACTGAGGGGACCTCAGTGAAGGTTGGTTCGGTAGGCGAGTGAAGGGACCATTTTATGTTGTCCTGAGCAGTATAAACTTCTGGGACACTTACCTGTACCTTCCTGTATGGGTTTAGCCAGGTATGAGGGGTTTAAGTGGGCTGTGACTTCATCGACTGAGTTTGAAATCAAAGAATGCTGGCGGGTCTGTATCGGTAGATCAGAGTCCAGTAAGAGGGACTGCTGGGCTCCTGCAGAGGGGGCTGGAAACATGACATCTAAAGGGGGAGCAGGCAGCTGGGGCCCCCAGCCTGTGTACGGCAGTGCTTGCAGCTGAGTGCTGACCTTCGGTGGAGGCTTCTTGGCCACTGGGGCAAAAGGGACGGGGGGGGAGGGCAAGGGTGGGGGCGTGTCATTCTCAGAGACAAAAATGACCTGGAAGGGTTTCCTCCCTCTCTCAGAAGCCCAGTCTCAGGCCTGGGTTCTCCTGTGAAGCAGCCGTTCCTAACCTTTGCTTGTCTCATAAGAACTTCCGGGCGTTGTCCTCACTCACACGTCCGTTTCGCGGTTACGTGAGTTTGAGTGCAGGGTCAGGGTTTTGTTTGCTCGCCTCTTTTCCCATCCGTATTTTGATATGAAGCTTTCTTTCTAGTCAGTGCAGGTTGTCATGTCTTGTTAAATGAGGTAGTCTTTGCCATTGATGAGTTTAATGTATATGAGGTAGGGAAGCTAAGACCAAATTAAAAGAAAAAAGTTACAGTTTAATAAAGTGGTAGTAGGATGCATCCAGTGAGGTCCAGATGTTTAGAGAGGAGATGGGATGATTGAGGACAGCTTCCCAGAAGGCTGTGGTTAGAACTGATCTGGAGCACAGCTGAGACGGCCCCAGAATGGGCAGGGGAGCGGGGGGGGCAAAGTGCCCAGTGAGAAGTGGGAAGACTTGCTTTGGGGAATGACTGACACTGACTGGCATCCGGGACGGTACCAAGAGCCAGATGTGGAAGCGTGTCAGGTCAGAGGCTGGAAGGCCCACGCAGGCAGCTCTGGGTTTCCAGCAGGCGAGGGAGTGGGAACAGAGTTTTGGGAAGATGAGTCTGGCAGTAATATGTAGGGTGAGTCAGGAAGGATTTGTGGACTTGTGTGAAAATCAGTAACATTTTTATTTTGGCTTTGCCACTGATGTCATCTGGCTATTTAGAAGAAGTGTGCATCTTGACAGTTTCAGAAACAGGGTGACTGTCAGTACAGTTTCTCTGTGATGGACGTGGGAGCCATGGTGGCGTGGTGGTTACGTGCCACAGCACTCACCCGGGGTCGGCACTGCGGGTCAGCCAGGCGCTCCACGGACACTCAGCGGGGCACTTCTGCTCTGGTCTGCGGGGCTGCTGTGAGTTGGGATCAAGTCAGCAGCAGTGAGTTTTCTGAGTATTAACTGACATACTGCAGTTTAAATGAGGTCAGTGTAATTTAAGTGTCTTAAAATGATTTCCAAAGAGTCTTCCGTTGATAAATATAGACCTTCAAAAAATATTTATTGTTTGTGTAATGTTTTGCCATGAGTTGGCTCCGACTCGACGGCACTTGGCTACTTGGCTTGGCTGATATTTTTAAAGACTAGATGCAGATACTTGTCACAAAATGGCAACAGTACCAGGCAGCACACAGCAGCAGTCTGTCTTAGACTTCCAACCCGTGGTCTCCTGTTTGGCGCCCAAGGGAGCTGCTGTTTGCACACGTGACGTGTCCACACGGGCGAGCCCACGCCATGGGGCCCGGCACAGGCTGCTCCACCCCACAAGCCTTCCTGCCTGGGCCAGTGCAGCTGGGCCACCCCATGAGCCCTCCTGCCTTAGGCCGGTGTGGCCGGACCACCCCACAAGCCCTCCCACCTGGGCCGGTATGGCCAGGCCACCCCACAAGCCCTCCCACCTGGGCCGGTGTGGCCAGCCTACTCCACGAGCCCACCCATCCGGGTCGGTATGGCTGCGCCACCCTACAAGCCCTCCCACCTGGGCCGGTGTGGCTGGGCCACCCCACGAGCCCTCCCACCTGGGCCGGTGTGGCCAGGCTACCGCACAAGCCCACCCACTTGGGCCGGTGCAGCTGGGCCACCCACGAGCCCTCCCACCTGGGCTGGTACGGCCAGGCCACCCCACGGGCCCTCCCACCCAGGTCGGTATGGCTGGACCACCCCACAAGCCCTCCCACCCGGGTCGTTGTGGCTGGGCCACCCCACGAGTCCTCCTGTCTTAGGCCGGTGTGGCCGGGCCACCCCATGAGCCCTCCCACCCAGGTCGGTATGACTGGGCCACCCCACAAGCCCACCCACCTGGGCCGGTGCAGCTGGGCCACCCCATGAGCCCTCCCACCTGGGCTGGTACGGCCAGGCCACCCCACGAGCCCTCCCACTCAGGTTGGTACGGCTGGGCCACCCCACAAGCCCTCCTGCCTTAGGCTGGTGTGGCCGGACCACCCTAGAAGCCCTCCCACCTGGGCCGGTGTGGCCAGCCTACCCCACGAGCCCACCCACCCAGGTCGGTACAGCTGGGCCACCCCACGAGCCCTCCCACCTGGGCTGGTACGGCCGGGCCACCCCACGGGCCCTCCCACCCGGGTCAGTATGGCTGCGCCACCCCACAAGCCCTCCCACCTGGGCCGGTATGGCTGGGCCACCCCATGAGTCCTCCCACCCGGGTTGGTGTGGCTGGGCCACCCCATGAGCCCTCCTGCCTTAGGCCAGTGTGGCCGGGCCACCCCATGAGCCCTCCCACCCGGGTCAGTATGGCTGGGCCACCCCACGAGCCCACCCACCTGGGCCGGTGCAGCTGGGCCACCCCATGAGCCCTCCTACCCGGGTTGGTACGGCTGGGCCACCCCACAAGCCCTCCTGCCTGGGCTGATACTGCATCTTCTAGGCCTGGAATCTTGTGCGAGATAACACGTGAAATCTTTTCTTCTTAAGAATAGTTTCGCTCCTCAGCATTTGATATGAAAGGCTCGTATCTTTTCCCTTTTTAAGGATAATCCATACAGCCCACGACATTTTTTGAAGTACAAAATAAAATTAACTCTCTTGGTCCATTTAAAGAAGTGGAAGAGTTCAGCCTCGACTGCAAAATCTGTCCCTTTTCTGTTTGTTGTCTGCCGTGATGCTCTGTCGATTGACATTCTCTTACCAAAGTGTGGTCTGTACATGGGAGCCCCAGAACTTGGTGATCGAGTAGGTCTTAGGAAGGCTCCCCAGACTGTCTGGTGTGAGCAACTTGGTGATGTCACTTGCCAAGATGGGAAACACGAGAGATGAAGCAGTTTAGGAGGAAACATCATTAGATTTTTTTTTTTTTAATATTCTGAAGATACTTACAAGACATCAAAATGGAGATTCTAAGAATATTTGGCTCTTCAGGTGTAGAATCTAGACAAGAGAAAAGCCCTGGACCTATAAACTTCACAGTCACCACATACTGTAACTGTAGTATCTGAAGACATGGGGACAGAAAAAAAAATCCCCTAGTGCAAGATTGAAGGGACAATAAAGGACTCATAAAGGTGACATGGAAGGAGCTTCCAGCCAAGAAATGGAGGAGGAGTGACAAGAGACAGGTGCCTGGGGAGTACAGGTGGTTGGTAAGCCAGAGCTCAGAGGCTGGACAGCACTGATCACAGGAGACATCGTGGGCGTCACCTGGAAGACATGGTGCTGAGAGAGATGAGCCAGATGCGAAAGGACAGATATTATACAAAACTGCTGTCATAAGGACTTAAGAAAGGGTTTAAGCACAGAGGAAATAATCCTTAGTGGTTACAAAGAAGGAAAGGGAGGCAGGGGGTGTGCACAGATTAGACACCAGATGGGGATGGGGCCAGGTGACAGGACAGCGTGCGGCAGGAGGGAGGTCAGCGCAGCTGAAGTCCAGGGCCAGGTGACAGCGGTGACAGCGTGCGGCAGGAGGGAGGTCAGCGCAGCTGAACTGCACCAAAAACTGAAAGGTTTTCTAAATGCAGCCCAACCTTCTAAAGGACAGAGTGGTAGGGTCAGGGGTCTTGGAACCGTAGTTTCAAGGGACATCTAGACTAATTGGCATAATCAAGTTTTTTTGTTGTTTTTAAGACAGTGTTGTGCGTACCGTTTTGGTGGGTGGTGTATCTGGGGTCTTAAAAACCAGCAAGCAGCCGTGCAAGTAGCACCAGTTGGTCGTGATCCATCTGGAGCAGAGGAGAATGAAGGGCATCAAAGACATGAGGAAAATAGGGGCCCAGCAGACAGAAGGGGCCCTGCAATCCAGAGGCTGTATCAGCATGAGACCTGAAGATTGATATGGGGCCTGGCCACCCCAAATGTGCACCCTGACGGGGAACACCATGTAGAGACCCTGATGTGGCCGGAGAGAAATGAGTGTGCAGAACTAGACCTCTATTAATGACCACACCTGACAGCCCCTCAGACCGCAGGGTCCCCCGAGGACACAGCCCCAGGACTCTGTTAGCCCAGGGTTGAAACCAGTACGAAAGCCAACTCTCCAGACACAGGTTAGACTGGAGCGTAAGATGCAGTTTTTAAGACAGACAGTGTCTTAAAAACTGGACCGTGAGACGCAGTGTTACTGTTGAAGAGTGTGCATCTTGGCTCAAAGAGCTGCAAGAGGCTGTCAGAGCAGCTCCTGTCAGGAGGCGAAATGAGAGAGTGCGCGGGACAGGAGCTGGCTGCGTGGCTATGGGGGTGCAGGGTGGGAAAAAGGGGAACACTGTCGCGGGAGTGCGGTTGGAGCCACGTAGCTCTGTGTGCACAGGGTTTTATGTGGCAGATTGATTTGGATTGCCAGTTGTGTTTAAAGCACAGTAAAATATTAAAGAAATAAAAGACTGGAGGTATCTCAGGAGGAAAGCCTGGTGGGCTTCTAAAGTCATCAGCCATTAAAACCCTGTGGAGGGCAGTTCTGCTCCCCCACACGTGAGGCTACTGGGGTCAGAGTCGACTCAGTAGTGAGCAAGTGGCAATGGAAGTAGAGCGCCGTGGTGAAAACCAAGAGGACACGTGTCGTGCAAAGCAGGAGGGGAAACACAGGTCCCTGACCTGTGAGGACACGTGTCTGCCCAGCCAGGCAGATGCTGCCCGGGGAAAGGTGGGCCTCTCTGGGTTTTGGTGCTCACCTTCTCAGAGCACCTCCGAAGACACAGAAAGCGCTCATTCTTATTCTGTGGACGTTTGCAGGGCTATGAAGACTGGTTGCGACATAACTCCGACAACGAAGTCAACGGGGCTCCCGTCTTCGTCGTTCGCAGCGGCGGCCTCGTGAAAACTCGATCCAGAAACATCCGGGTGCGCGTCTGGAGCAGGAGAGCTCAGCCGTGTGCTGGCCTGAGCGTGTGTCCGTCCCGTCTGGTGACAGCCTAGCTAAAGCCGGTTTCCATGTGCTGAGATACTGCAGCAGTCTGCTTCGTTAGAACCCGGTTAAAATAAAGCCGTGCCTTTTAAAATTTGTATAGTCACTTTTTCCAAACTTTCTCATAGGTGGGTGATATTGTTCGAATAGCCAAAGATGAAATTTTTCCTGCAGACTTGGTGCTTCTGTCTTCAGACCGACCAGATGGTTCATGTCACGTTACCACGGCGAGTCTGGACGGAGAGACGAACCTGAAGGTCTGTCCGTATTTGTGCTTGCGTGTCGCTGGTGGGTGTAGCAGGATTTCCCTTTTACAAAAAAAATTAATGTTGTTTAGGTTTATTTCCAAGGTAGCGCCACGTGGTTTAGTCAGTCCATGCTAAGGAAAAGTGTGAAATGTTTTTAGGAAAAAATAAAATCTTTTATGTTTTTAGTGCTTTTTAGGTGAGAAATAAATTTAGATTGTATCTGTTTTCACGGTACTGCCCAAAATGTACATATTTTTCTATAAAATCCTTTGGTCAGCTTTGCTTATGTGCCGGGGCCTCTGCTGACAGGGCTAGAGAAGTGGCCTGGCTGCTGGCTGAGCTGGCGCCCACTCTCCCGCTGCCCAGCAGGCGTTCTCAAGCACAGCATGCTGTGGTCTTATCTCTGGAACAGGTGATCTGTGGGGTCTCTTTTAGATGTTGGAACGGTGCTGTTCATTTCTCTATTTTCCTTCTCCAGACACATGTGGCCGTGCCCGAAACAGCAGTATTACAAACCGTGGCCAGTCTGGACACTCTTGTAGCTGTGGTCGAGTGTCAGCAGCCAGAAGCAGATCTGTACAGGTACAGTGTGATGCTCAGCACAGACCCCAAGAGCAGACCCATTGCCACCACATCGTGTGTGCCCAGAGTGACCCCGTAGGACAGCGCCACAGCTGGTGGATTCCTTCCGTTGTCCTTACGGCTAGCAGCCGAGCTCTTGACCCCTGCACTACTAGGGTGCCACTGCCCTGCGTACTCGTGCCGTGTTCATTCTCCATATGCTGTTTTCAGAGTTCATCCAAACAGCCAGAAACCTGTATTGTAACCTTGTAACCTGCAGCTGATTCCAGACTTGGCAGGGAGAAGGGAGACACGGTTAACAAGAGGAAGAAGAGAAGCCAACTAGAGGCAGAGTTCTAAGCAGATGGTGATAGTACAGGATCAAAAAGCAATGCCTCTGTGTGTTAGCACCTTTCCGCTGCCTCCTCCTGTGTGATGAACTGGCCTGCTGACTGGATGGTGTGTGCTGAGTCCGACAGTTAGGGCCGCAGACGTCACTGAGTCAGGCGCTGCATCCCTCCCTGTGGAACATCACTGAGGTCGCCTTCAAAGGACTCTTCTTGGAAGCTGTGCGCTGATGCCAGAGTCTAGTCCACCCTTCAGAGCAACTGGGGCTCTTTCTGGAACAGCTGTCAGAGCTGTCATCCCATTGCACTGGATGTCCTCAATGTCATCCAGATGTCTTCTTTCAATATTTCCTTGATCTTTGGGTAAAGAAAAAGTCATTGGAGGCCAGATGAGCTAAGTAGGGAGGGTGTTCCAATCTAGTTAGTTGTTTACTGGCTAAAGACTCCCTCACAGACCACTACACAGTTAAGTTTGTGAACTTGCCGCCATCCACTCCAGAAGGAGTTCCCGAATTGCTCTGAAGGGTGGGCTTGGCGCTGGCATCGGTGCACAGCTTCCCAAGGGGAGAACTTCAGAGGGGACCACAGTGGTGTTCAGCAGTGAGGTACGCAGCACCTCTTCTAGGATGAATTCAAGAACTTCATTGCCGGTCCTCATAATACTTTTAAATTAGGTCCTTTATAGTTTATGTAGCAGTTTTGGGTTTTTTTTTTAAAGTTAACTTTTTAAAGATTTTATTTTTGAAGAAGAGAAAGAACTCGAAGGACAAACTCCTCTCAATCTGACAGTTGACTAAATACCACTAAACACAGATCACCTTTCAGGGATTCTGCCAGTCACTGTGAAACAGAAACCACTTTTTTTTAATTGGAGACTCGTCTTTGCTCAGTAACTGGTGGCAGGTAGTCATCAACAGCTGCAGTGTCAGCATCACCGTTAGCTTCCTGTCCTCCTGGCCGTCCTCTGTGCACTGAAAGAAGGCTGTGGGTGGTGCAGACATTGAACACGCTCGGCTGCGCACTGAGAGGTGGAGTTCTGAGTCCCCCGAGAGGAGCCCCAGAATAAAGGCCTGGAGGTCTGATTTCTAAAAATCAGCTGCTGAAACCCCTACCGAGCCAAATTCTACCCTGACACACATGTGGCGCCTGGGGTGCCCCGGACACACATCACATGGGGTCACTGTGACACGTGGGGGGTCAGGACACGTGTAGGGTCACCATGACGCATGTGGAGTCACTGTGATGCGTGGGGTTACCATGACTTGTGGGGCCACCATGACACACCAGGGGTCCCTGTGACACGTGTAGGGTCACCGTGATGTGCCTGGGGTCTCCATGACACACCTTGGGTCACCTTGATTTGGAATCCACTCAGTAAATCTCGTCATTAGTAAGTACTTTCTTTCCAAATATCGTATGAGATGCTTTGATTTTTCTGTATGTGATATTGCAAAAACTCTTGCATTTTATCAAAGCAAATGCAGCATAGGGTTTTTCAGTTAGCTGCAAAAATGGGAGGCATGTGTTTTAAGAGCATTTACTAGAAGATACACTCAACTGTGAATTAAAGACTTTTTTATCATGCTGAAGGGAAGGTATAGAATCCAGTCCAGTCCACACGCCCCTCTTCTGGAGCTCCCTCTGCTCCCCCCGCCTGGTGACAGTGCACGCCTGCTTTCCTGCCATACTTCTGGTGTCCCCTTAACAAGCTCCTGTCCCCTTCTCTCCACCCTCTGCTCTCCCATCTAGAAAGAAACCAGTATGATAGCCTCCTGTAAACGTATTAGACCATGAAGTACACATACCACCAAATCACACTGTGTTCCTGAGTCCAGTCCATTCTTGTCTGAAGAGATGACTCCGTACTGGTTTCAAGTCAGGGCCAGCATCAGATCTAGAGGCCATGCTCTGAGGGGACCCTCCAAGCTGTCAGACCATCAGTTCGGGTCTTTCAGTAGAGTTCTTCAGCTGCACACCTCTTTCTCTCATGTTGCCTCAGAGATGCTGTATCAGGTCCCCATCATGGCTGCCCCTGCTGGTGGCCAGGCACCATCTGGTCCTTCTGGTCCCATGCCGATGCAGTCTCACGTTCATGTGGGTCGTTCTGCCTCATTTTTCCTCGTGTCTGATGTTCTTGGTTATCACCTGCTCCAGATGAGTTCAGACCACTTGGTGGACCTCAGATGGCTGCTTGCTGGCTTTTAAGACCCCAGATGCCACTCACCAATTTGGGGTGCAGAATACTGTCTTAGCAAAAGACAAGTTATGCCAGTTGACCTCAATGTGCCCTGGAAGCATGATCTCCAGACCCTTGTCCCTGCTGCTCTGTCTTTTGAGTTTAGAAAACCTTTCAGCTTATGGTTGTGTCCAGTTATGCTGATCTGACCCCTGCTGAGTGCTGTCGCTCCTTTCGCCTAACCAAATTCCCATCAACTATCGGTGCATACCCCTCTCGCTTGTTCCCCATCCTTGTAGCCATCAAAGAGTCTTCTTCTGTACCGAAGTCCTTGTTTAAGTCCCTATAGCAGAGGTCTCATGCAGTACTTGTCCTTTTGCAGCTGACTGATCTCATTCAGCATGTCTTCTAGTTGAAGCCAGGTTATGAGATGCTTCCCCAAATCATCGTTGTTCTTTATCATTGCATAGTGTACCACTGAGTGTAGGTCCCATAGTTTGTTTATTCGTCATAGGTTGATAGGCCTAGGTTGATTCCGTCTTTTTGCTATTGTGGACTGTGCTGCAGTAAACATTCATGTGCATGTATCCCCTTGTGGGACTGCGACAGGGACTTAGGTGACAAGATAGGAAACAGATGGCTCGTTTGTGTCTGAAGGACTGACTCTGCAGTGCCTGCGCATGACACAACAGAGCTCCGTCTGTGCATCCAGCCGTCCACCCCTCCGAGGAGTGTTCTGGCCGTGCTTCTTCCGTGATGGACCTGTTGGCTCTTGGGCGGTCCAGGTGACATCCAGTATTGTTGGGCCCATAGACACCAGTATGGTAGGTAGCTACGGAGACAAAGGAAAACGTCGAAGAATATGTGTCAAAGTGATGGCAATCTCTTGATGACAGGATTTCAGCAGCTTTTTACTTTTTGTATTTCCTGAAGTTTGTTTGAAGAATATGGATCACTTTGTAATGAAAAGCCACTTTGCTATACAGTGTGCTTAGTGACCGTTTTTAAAGCTGTGACATGGCCAGTAGCCACCAGGAGGAAAGATGTCTGGCTTGGAGAGGGCTTGTAGGGGGCGTGCAGAAGGAAATGCTTAGTATTTATTTCTCTGCTGCGTTCAGTGACTTACATGAAGCTCTGTCTGTAGTTTGCTTCAACTCAGAATATATTAGAATAGAAAATAATTGTACACTGGAACTGCTGTGGAGCCATTTTGGTGATGGAGGTTAGCACTGAAAGGAGAGATGATGAAAACTCATTATTGTTAGCAGGCCGGTCCCTCTCAATTTCAGGTACTAGAAGTTTAGATACGACTCTTGGGTTTAAAAGCTTTGTAATTTGCAGAGTGATTTTTTCTTACTGCTCTGTCCTCACTGCTTAGCTCACACACAGTAGGTGTTCAGTGACTGTCTGTTGAATGAATAAGTCGATCTGTGGCCCGTGGAATGATCAGGAATGATCTGCTGGTCACAGCAGAAGTGATTTAGTGTACTGTGAAATATATCACCACTTACTGTTGGCTAAGAAGTGCTACAGACAGCGTGTGTAGAAATGACACATTCTCAGGATGACCGCACTGAAAGCACTAGAGATAGTGTCTGACATCCCGTGTTACTTCACTCAGCACTGGAATAGAGATGGCGGAAACGTCAAGGTTTCTTCAAGCTTACGGACTGACAAGCGTTCAGTTATTTCTCACACAACTGTTGGACCACTCCGGTACACCGAGGATGGGGTGTTTCACGTGCACTGCGTCTGCGGTTTCCCACTGCTTGGTGTCAGAGGTGATAGCGTGTGTGTCTGTAACCCAGTGCATTCCTTGGCAGGTTCACGGGACGGGTGACGCTGGCTCAGCAGACGGAGGAGATCGTCAGGTGAGAACAGAGGCGCGTGCTGCGGGGCTCGTGCGGGCGGGCCGCTGAGGGGAGGGGGTGTGACCACAGCGGGGGACAGAGCGGCTTGGGAGCGGAGCCTGTGTTTTTTAATTTTGCATTTTGTATGTAGCATCAGCAAGTGACAGGGAAACAAATTCCATGAAAATGATGTCAAAATGATTTAGTACTTGCTGAAACTGTATTTATTTTTCCGATAATATTAGGTAGTAATAGTAGAATGAAGCAAAATTTTTACCCAGATCCTTGTGTATTTAAACCCATAGTCCTAAAGCTCTAGAATTTAAAAAATGTTTCGTGCAGTGTATAACAGATAGAAACTGTATGATCATCACTTCAGAGTCATCAGCATCAGCTGAGTACCTCGGACTAACCAGGCGTCTCTTTACTCCTCTGGCCATCTTTGGTTTGTTTGGGTTCCTGTTTTTCCCTCGATATCCAGGGTTAAATCCTGGCTCCTAAATGCAATACTAGTATCATTTCAAGTATCCACTGATGGTGTGAGACTGCACTGATATGCATGACCTCGGGGACTTCCTGAGAATCAATCTGGATGTCAGTCCTCAAATTTTAGTCACGTTGGCTTTCCACTTCTTTTTGGGGGATGTGTTCAGTTTATCCTGCCTGCATGCAAAAAGCTGCATTGATGTAAGATTGTTTTTGAGATGAAACCCTCAAGACCAGCCACCACTGATGGTGTCTGTCAGCACGCAAGAATGTTTTCAGTGTACTCTGTCACAAGGTCTCCGTCTGGAAGACCCCACTGAGTAACAGTGACTGGGTTTACTGTGGTTTGTGTCGCGAAGTGCCAGAAAACGTATGGACACACAGTCTTTTACACTGGGGAACAGTGATACAGCTCTTAGTGTTAACAGCTGAGCCGTGGTCTTTGCTGGACCTCTCTGTCACTGAGTCCCCATTTCCTTGGTGAGTGCGAGCTCAGGGCATTTCTGCCCGCGGCTGGCACACCCAGGTGAAGCAGAGCACACTGGGTGGCACCTGAGCAGTTGGCCACCGTGACTTCGTAGTGTCCGCAGCGTGCGCTCTGAGCATAGCTGCTGGTGGAACACGCGTGTTAGCCACGTCCCGAACACCTGACTGTGCTTGGTCCAGTGCATTTTTTATAGTATTTGGGTTTTGAGACATCAGCCTTCATGGCTCGGATTCTGTTTGATTTGGATAACTGTGTATGCATGTTTCAGAAAATCATAAGGAATATCAACAAATAAAAGACTTTTTAAGATATCCATGATAAACTTACTTTTTTTGTTAATCACTAAAGTATAATTTTCTTTCTAGTTATTCTTCTCCTTTGATACCTCCTTTATGGAGAGAAACTCAGACAGCCAGAAGACGGGTCCTCCAGTGGGCACGCGGTACAAGTAGACAAGCTGGCCCCTGTGAGCCTGCCAGGCAGGGACACACTCGGCTTTGTCACCTGGCTTTGTGTGCACTGTGCCCAGCTCATGCCGTCACCACAAGACTGCATTTTGTGTTCACATTGCATCATCATTCCATCCAATGCTGTTAAGTTTGCCAAAATTTTCGTAAAATTTCATTTTCTGCTAAAAAACCTCTCATACTTTGCTTCATCTGTGATCTTACAGCTCACATTTAAAAGTTCAGAAACTGGTGGCTTTGTGAGTGTGTTGCTTCTGAGCCACTAATCTTAAAGTGACTGAGACGCTAACAGGTATTTGTTGTTAGAGAGCTAACGTCATGAGCAGCCCTGGCGGCTTCGGAGTGGCTGTGGTGTGGGTTCCCTCTGAAGGCAGTGCCCTCTATTCAGAGCCTGCGTCAGAAATGGGCTGAATTTGTAATATATTCAGTGGTGTTTTTTTTCCTTTGGTTTTGCTTCTAGACCCCTGGGGCCAGAGAGTCTCTTGCTTCGTGGAGCCAGATTAAAAAACACGAAAGAAATTTTTGGTTAGTACATATTTAAAATTCCCTCATTGTTCAACTCGTATTGATGCATGACTGAATAATTTATCACATAATCAAACACTGTCTGTGGTAGGACAGGTCTGTGTTGGGTTTCTTTGTTGACTTGTGTTTTGAGTAACAGACTCAACTTACTCTTAGATTACGCTTGGTGGAGTCCTTCTTGCACAGTGGTTAAGAGCTTGGCAGCTTACCACCACGTTGGCGGTTCACATCCACTGACAACTCCTTGGAAACTATGGGGCAGCAGGGTCACTGTGAGTCAGAACTGACCCCACTGCAGTGGGTTATAGCGGTGGTGCCTGGGAACTAGTTTAACCTGGTGTCATCGTGCAGAAAGCCACATCTGTGACTCCACGGCGATGACTGTAGATGGGCTGGAGAGAACCGCGGACTCGTGCATTCATCCATCCACTTAGTCCCTGGATTCACACTGAGCTCTGCACAGCAGAGACTCTTGGAGACGGTGACTGGGTCAGAAGGATGAATAAATAGTGCTGTGTCCTTCGAGTTCTAAATTAACTCAGCATGCACACAGTCAGCTCTAGGCAGAGTGTAAGGTTGACAGTGACCTTCGTCTCTCAGTCACCTCTTCCACTGCACAGTGGCCATATTCCTAGCCTGCCCAGCTTGTGTTACTCTTTGGTCACCTATGGTCCTTCCGAGCGGTCCTTCTGAGCTTGCTTGATTTACATCATTCTCTAGTTTCTGAGGCCTCGTTCCTCTCTTTTTTCCTTACTACTTGAAATTTATTTCATCTTTCTGTGACACTCTCCAGTAAAAAAGTCTGTAAATCAGGAAATAAGAAAGGAAAGTTAGTGCTTGAGTGTGTAGAGAAATTGGAGCCCTTGTACATTGCTGGTGGGAGCGTAAAATGACACCTGTGAAACCCACTGCCACTGAGGCCATCCCAACTCACAGCAACCCTACAGGACATAGAGGAACTGTGCTGTAGGGTTTCCGAGGAGTGCTGGGGGGTATGAACTGCTGACCATATGCTTAGTAGCCTGAGCTCTTAACCAGTGCACCACCACGGTCTCCCAAAATGTACAGCTACCATGAAAATCTGTTTGTTGAATCCCAGTAAGTTAAACAGAATTATCAAATGCCCCTTCAAGTCCATTCACAAGCTGTGCGTGTGTGTGTGTGTGTGTGTGTGTGTGTGTGTGTGGTATGTGTGTCTCAAGTCTTCAAACTCAGGTCTCAGCCTCTGGGCTGAGACCCACCACTTGTCTTACTGAACTTCACTGACTCGTGTGTGTGTGTCTGTGGTGTGTCTCTCAGGCCTTCAAACCCAGGTCTCAGTCCGGAGGCAGGGGCCCCCCACGTGTCTGACTGAACGTGGCTGACTCTGTCAGTCTGGCCACTGTCTCAGAGGCCCTGTTGTTACTTGACTGACTCTGCTAGACGGCCATGTGGCTTCCGAAGGGAAGTCTGTCCTCCACGTTGGGGATGTCAGGACCTTCCCACTCTGACTCTACTGTGTCGTCCAGACCTCATGGAAGTGCTTTCCCTTTTCTGTTTGTTAAAACCGTTTGTTCCATCTGTAATGGCCTTTCTCAATATTCAGTACCTTTCCAAATCTGTTTCCTCCATCAGCTTCATTCAACTCAGATAATTGTCTCCTCCCCTCGGAGGCTGTACGTGAAGCACAGAGCCCCTGTGAGCTCCCCAGTACAGCGGCTGAGTGACTGGGTCTCCCCAAAATCAGACTTGAGAAACCTTTTCATTCGTTAGACATAAAGGGAAGCCAGACTGTGGCAACTTCCAGACAGACTGTTTTCTCACACACCGTCATGTTGCTGCAGGTTTATCTGAAAAAACTCTTGTGTTTTGCAGGTGTCGCTGTTTACACTGGAATGGAGACTAAGATGGCGTTAAATTATAAAAGCAAGTCCCAGAAGCGATCTGCGGTGGAGAAGTAAGGGAACGGCTTCACTTTGTGTGTAAATGTGGTTACAGACATGTGCGTCCTCCATCTGTGGATAAGCTGAGGTGGGGTGTGTCATGATCAGTACACAGAAGTCAGTATCCCTGAGAGAAGGACAGATTCTTACATTTTGTATGACTCATGGCGACCCAGCGTCACTCACTGTAGAGCTGTGGTGGTCTCTCAGAACTCGATTGCCGGGCCTTGGTTTCAGGGTGTTCCGGGTGGACTGGAATGGCCACCTGCTCAGCTGGCAGGTGGTGAACCGTTCCTGTCGCCCACCGACTCCTGTACCCGGTGTATTTCCACCATCTTCTTGAGCGTTGCCACGTAGTGGGTGCTAAAGGGGGGCCTCAGGGAGTGCTTTCACATCGAAACCTGCCCGTGAGGGTGGAGAGCAGCTGTGCTCATGACTGTTGGGAATGGGACACACCCGCGATTCCCTTCAGCAGAGGAATGGGCGACTGGCCCACCAGACAGTGGAGTAGAGCCACCGAGACGGGAGCGGACGTGGGGGACCTGCTGTCCCACCACCATGCTTCCAGCTGTGCCATGTTCCAGAAAAGGCAAAACTCGAGAGACAGCAGCAGGATGAGCAGTTGCTGGGCCGGGAGCAGGAAGCGAGGACACAGAGGGGGCGTGCTGCGGCGGCCTCAGGGCGGGGGGCTGTTCCTGTAAACCCAGGGTGGCTGACACAACAGTCTGCATCACGGAGAGCTACGGACTTGTTCATCACAGTCTGCCCTGATGGAAGCCGTGGCTTGTGCTTAATCATCATCTGTCAGTGTCAGTTCATAAATTACAATAGATGTATCACAAGAACGCAAAACGTTAGAGAAAATAGTGTGCAGAAGGAAAAGGTCTAGGGGAATTGTACTTTCTGCACAACTTTTATGTAAACCTAAAATTGTTCTAAAGAATTCAAGTCTACTAGAAGTAAATACTAAATGCTATTGAGTAGTGGTAGAGTCTTCCACTTGGACTAGCACTCCTGCAGACAGCAAGCACAGAACCTGCACCAAAATATTTTTACTGAAAACACCTGTTTGGAAGCTTAGGATAAGGACTGACAGCAGACAGAGACTGGCAGGGAGTCACCTGCTAGAAGGTGGTGCCCACAAGGGGACCGCTTTCCAGGAGGCGGCTTTCTGCCTGAAGGCACGCTCTTCCTCTGTGCACTGTCCGGAGCGTCAGAAAGCCTTGGCCTGATGGATTGAGGTGTCAGAGTTCAGTGTTCAGATGGGGAATACTGCTAACTGGAAGGAGGAAGGTCACGCACAGGTAAGAGAGTAAACGCCAAGGCCTGCAAATCAGTTCTGCTCACCCTCCTAGCTTCTGCCAAACCCCTCAGGTCTGGGGGAGACCTGGTGGGCTTGGCATGACGGCAGCCACAGGAGACACACAAACTGCCCTGGACAGACCTCGGCATGGGAGGCCCGCCTGACGGGCTGCCTGCTGGCAGGAATGTCAGCATGGTTCTTGGGGACGCAAAGACTGCAGAGTCTCTACGGTGTTTGTGGTACCCACTGTGCCATCAAAAGGAGACAGACATGAGTAACTGGTAACCCATGTTCCAGAGAAGAAGCACCCTACGGAGAGCATCACTGCAGGATTTTGATCTCGCGGTTGGCATGCCCTACTTCCTCAGGCTGTACACAGCAAATCACCGGAGAAACAGGGTCTGTCAAGAACAGGGCATCAGGACCAGAGGAGGGCCCATTAGCCACCCCACTAGGTCAGTGAGGAGGGCTTAAAGCACTGGTGATCAGAGACTGCAGCCGTCAGTGTAGATCACACTGGAACGTCACACGGAAGTCCTCACGGCCAGACCAATAAGCAGTGTCGTGGTAAGCAAAGACAAGACGGAAGTTGTGAGGGATTCATTTGACTTGGGTCCATGATCAGTACTCATGGAAGCAGCAGGAAGAAATCTGATGCTGTGCTGCCTGAGGCCAGTCTTCTGTCAGAGCTGTCTTTAAAGTGGGACAACGCAAAGATGCACCTGACCCAGGCCATGCTGGTTTCAGTCTCATGTGCCTGCAGAAGCTGGACAGGGAATGAGGAAGACAGAGGACTGGGGAGTGCCTCTGAAGTGCGGTGTTGGAGAAGAATGTTGAACACACCAGGGACTGGCAGAAAAGATGAACAAATCTTTCTTGGAAAAAGTACAACCAGAGTGCTGCTTAGAAGCCAAGGGGTGAAGACTTTGTCCTATATACTTAGGTTTCTTACCAGGAGGGAGCATCCCCTGGAGATAGACATCACACTTGGTCAAGCAGAGGGTCCACAGAAAGGAGGGAGACACCAGCAACACGGGCTGAGCCATTGGCTGCGACAGTGTGCCCTAGCACAGCCCTGCGGTGGGCGGTGGACAGTGGGCCCCAGCACGGCCGGGCGGGGCTGTGTCCGGTTTACGTGGGCTCGTGTGACTCTGCGTGGCTCGCCAGCACCTGACAACAGCATTATAATGTGCTTATAGCTGTCCAGGGAGTTGTGAGAGAACGTGTGGGAAGTGTCTGCACTAAGGGGAAACTGTACAAGGAGCAAACAGGAAGTCTGGAGTTACACTCATGCAGGGCTGCATGTCAGACTGAGGAAAGCAGAGGACGGTCAGGGAGCACGAAGAAGGAGCACAGCGGTTCTGCGTCTGCGGAACGGAGGGCGGGCGGAGGGGAAGCGGACGCGCCTCCCAGCCCTTAGAGGCTGAACTGGCCTCGGTGCCGGTGAGGCCCTCGCCACAGGTGGCTGAGACCAGGAGGCCGCTGAGGATCGGACGGCGGCCCCGGAGGGGGTCCTTGTGTGCTGTCCGTGGGGTCCTGCTAGTAGAGGGCGGGGCCTTGGCCACCTCCTTGTCCTCGAGGTGGTGGTCTGTAAGCAGAGCAGACACAGAGACACCCGGGCGGGGCTGGACAGACACACACCCACGCGCACACCTCCTGCCCCCCCCACCACCACGGACGACCTGCCGGGGGTTGTCAGCGGACGCAAGAGGCCCGCACAGACCCACGGAGGACAGGGCTCATCAGCAGACACGAGAAGCTGGGCAACAGGACCGCAGAGGGAGCTGACGTGGCTGAGAGGCCTGGGTGTGGGCTGACGGCCTGCAGGACTGGGAGAAAATAAACTTCTTTCTAGTTGGTCCTGGCAGCACTAGGCAGGCTAACACAGAGCCAGAGGGGGAGACAGACTTGAAAAAGGAATGGCCAGAAGTTTGTGGGAGAAACCTGAGGCTATACCACCAACGTCCGCAAATCCCAAAGACGAATGCAAAGGAAACCGCACCTAAGCACGCGGCGATCAGATCATTCAAATCCAAGGGAGACGGCTTGTCAGCGGGCAGCCAGAGCAAGAGCATGTCCCGCACAAGGTGACCGCAGGTAGGTCTGATGCACAGGCTACGGCACAGCAGACCACACCACCGGCCAGTTCTGTCCCTGGCATGGGCCACACACGCTGGAGCCCACGGCGTGCCAACGCCACTGTCCTCTGGGGGTTACTTGGAGACGGTCGGTGTTGTGGTCTGCAGCTCCAGATGCTCCCAGACAGCAGGCAGGGAGACCCGAAGAGTGTCCCTCAGGGGTCAGAACAGAGTCCTCGGAGTCGGGCCCCGCTGTGAGGGAGGGATTGCCCGTGTGTGAGCGCCTGACTTCTCCTCAGAAACCGGTTTTCTGCTCCATTTCTTTAAACTAGGACTGTTGAGGGCCTCGTTCGAAGGCCTGGTGGCGCAGTGGTTAAGACCTGGGCACCAACCAAGGTCGGCAGTTGAGATCCACCAATAAGCTGCTTCTGGAAACTCAGGGCGGCTGTGCTCTGCCTCCTTGGGCTGCTAGGAGTCGGAATCGACTTGGCAATGGGTTGGGTTTCTTATCGGTGCTGATGCAAAGCTACATATATAACAGTTTACTGTGGACTTAAACACACAGAGATGTCACCTAGGCAGGTAGCAGAAGTTAGCTGCATTGTTGCAGAGGTCATACGTTTTATATGACAGCATAAAATACCACCAGCAGTAGATTGTGATACGGTAAAGATGTGTATCATAACCCCTAGAGTGTCTGTTACAAAATAGAAAGAAAGATACAGATGCCCCTTAAACGGCAGGAGAGCAGTTAAAATGGAATGCTAAAATTACAAACCAAGGCAGGAAATGAACAGAAAAGCAAATGAGACCCATGGAAAACAAACAGCAAAATGGTTAAGTCTGAATCTAACCAGAACTGACCTTAACTGGGAACACACTGAACACTGAGCACAGGCCAGGACAGCCTCACTGGCAATGTACTGAACCTCACACAGCCAGGTTGTCAGACTGGGCCACAGATCGAGGGCCAGCTCACGACCAGCTCTCCAGAAGTCCTTGGATGAATTCTGTGTGAGAAAGCTCAGTCTAGAATTCTTTACCAAGTATTTCTTATACACCTGTTACTGTGCTAGATTTTCAGAGTTCTCATTCTCCCTTTGAGTGTTCTCTCCAGTCAGCAGTGACAACTGACCTGGGATGCTAGTTTTAAACTTGGAGAAGAGAATGTTGAATACAAGCTAACACGATTGAGGAAAGAGGTGCCTTTTGAGTTAAACTTTGAAAACAACATAGTGCAGGTGAGGAGGGACCACGTGAGCAGAGGCAGAAGGGAGGCGTGAACCCGGTCTCGTGGCCGGGTGTCCCAGAGGCGGGCCTCGTGGGGACAAGGAGAGGGCAGTTTTGGATCCCTACTGAGGAGCAGTCTGGGCCTGGACCAGTCAGTTACCTCCTTGGAACCCAGTTTTCCTCTCATCTGTAAATACGCAAGCAGCGCCTATCTCGTGGGCCACTTGAGAGAGTGACAGGAGACCCGTAGGTGAAGGGCCCAGCACTGTGCCAAAGGCATTGAGGGCAAACAGGAAACGTGAACTCCCTCCTGGGCCCTTCCCTGCCCACTCTCTGCAGTGCAGAGTGGGGTATCAAGTTGTCACATAGTAAGATGAGGCCTTGGAGAAAACCGCTGGGTTCAGGAGTCTTTTTGTCTTGAAGAGTTTTTCCAAAGCCTGTGACCTGTATTTTTCTTCAGTGCCCGTTGGGTTCGTGACCGTCATTACACAAGTCTTTTTATTTTGTATGTATCTGAATCTTTACACTTTAAAGTGGAGACTTACTAAACATGCCTCATGAAAGGGGAGTTCTGAAGTCGGCTTCTGACTTGTCTCAAGAAATTGACACTGTAATTTCGGGGCTTCGAGCTCTTCATCTGTAAAAAGAGTCTGAAAATCTCTTCCTCAGCAAGCTTTTTTCATTGTTTCTTCTTCTCACAGTTTTCATATCAAGACTGGCTAAGGTAATGGATTTGACGGATGCTTTGTAAAATTTCAGCACTACGTAAATGTTCTTTTTATGTGTATCCTGAAAATGTAAAACTCATAGAATAATTACTGTGGTAAAGTAACTGACCCCAGTCTCCTTTACTGTGCATTGGGGGCAGTAACAGAACTGCAGTTCAGTGACCAGTGTGTAGATTGTTTTGAACGGTCGTGTCCTGAAGACTGTCCTTTAAAACAGCTACAGCAGTCCTCCTGTCTGAATATCCTATTTAACATCACATATTAAGTTCTAAGCCAGAAACTATAGGTGTGCATAATTGATGTGTTTAATATTCTTTTCTCACTTCAGGTCAATGAATACATTTTTGATAGTTTACTTAGTAATCCTTATTTCTGAAGCCGCCATCAGTACCATCCTGAAATATTCGTGGCAAGCTGAGGACAAGTGGGATGAGCCATGGTATAACCAGAAAACAGAGCGGCAGAGGAACAGCAGCAAGGTACCTGGCGCCGCCTGGCTCTGCCGTGGAGGAGCTGTGTCCTGGGCAGTCAGTGCTCTGGTGATGACTGCTGGTGGGCGGGCCCGTGGGGGTCTCCTAGGACCACTGGGGCTGAAGGGTGACAGAGAGACCCTGCCGAGACTGTGCATTTGCAGGTCAGGGCATTAGCATCTGTATTTCCTTAGGGCGTAACTTGACTGTGAGAGGCCAAAGATGTGCGTCAGCCCGTGCTGGCGTTCCGTTTCCACGCAAGTGCTCAGGGTGTTGTCTGCTGGCTGTGCTGTGTCATAAATGAATTGTGGAGGAAGCTGATTCGGTTGCAGTTAAATTAACTCACTCAAGGGTTCTGGTTGTCAGTCTGTTGACGGTATGAAGTAATACACAAAGTTTTAAACTGATTAAATGTGGGCAAACAAGGAAACTTCAGTTTTGGTAGATAATTATCCCCCAAATTTCACTTCAGATTGAAATACAAATATTGGGGTACACATTTGGATCTAAGGAAACCACAGAGCCGATGATCACGGGACATGTTTCCATATTTCAACACTTTGTAACTTGCTCTTCACGGAATCCCCGTTGGCAGTGGGGTGCCCCCTGGGCCGAGGCTGGTTACTCCTGTGGCCTTGCTGCGGGAGAGCTTCAGTGGCTACCAGTTCCAGCCTAGCAGTTATTTTGTACTTTTTTAAAAGTCACAGCCGACTGTGAATGGCCTTTGATTTTGAAGGGCAGGAGCAGAATAGGTAGTACAGACATTTAAGTGTAACTTTGGTAAAGTTTTTTTTGGTTGCATCATGCTAGTTAGCTTATTTAACACCATTAGATAGTTTAATTTTCTCTTCCATTACCTGATCAAGAGTGTATGAAGCAATAAAATAACCAAAAAAAAGTATTGTTAACAATGAGTTTCAATTTATTAATAATCTTCTCAGAATACAGCTGATAGTCTGTTTACTTAGACATTAAATTTTCTGATACCTTTCTGTAATAGTGCTGAAGAAATTCTTTATGCATTTTTTCTTATCAGACAATCCTTTTTTTTCCCCTAGATTCTAAGATTTATTTCAGACTTCCTTGCTTTCTTGGTACTCTATAATTTCATCATCCCAATCTCACTGTATGTGACAGTTGAAATGCAGAAGTTTCTTGGATCATTTTTTATTGGCTGGGACCTTGATCTCTATCATGAAGAGTCCGATCAGAAAGCTCAAGTCAACACCTCCGATCTGAATGAAGAGCTGGGGCAGGTGAGACGCGTGCTTCTGTTTTTCTCATTTGTCACTTTCAGCACGATGATCTGTGTAGAGAGACTCGTGAAACGGGGGACTGCGGGACTCCAGCAGCCGGCAGCTCTGCGCTGCCTCACCTCTGAATTTTTGTCTCCCTTGTAAAATCTTGGCTTGGCTTGTAAAATCTTCACCTCTCTCTTCCTTGACTTACTCCTCTATTTCTATGCAAAATTGTGTGATTCTTCTGTTTCAGCAGCATCTACCGTGGAATATAGAATGTAACTTGTATACAGTAGCCTATCCTCCCCCCCCACACACGCATGCACACAACACAATCACACTGTCTTTCCACGTCCTCCAGTGTTGCTGTTTGGCAAGTTGGGGTTTAATTAATACTGATTTGACATTGTGATAACTGTGCACAGTTCGCAGTCCTTTGTGTGTGCCCTGTGACACTGTGGGTACGTCACCGGTTCGCAGTCCTTTCTGCCCGCCCGTGACACCCTAAGTACATCCCACTTGTTGTACACTTCGTTTGCTGTAGACCTGGTCCCTCCGGTTTTCAGTTTACTTGATTTCCACATACAATAAAACAAACTCACCAACAATAGCAGTTTCTCTCCATATATTCAACCACATCAAGTCGTCTAGGATTTCCTCCCTCCCTCCCTTCCGTATGCGGCAGCTCTTCCGAAGCCTTTTACCTCTTGGCATCAGTTCTGGCGTCGGCTTCCTGGGCTGGCTTCTCAGCCGTCACCTGGGCTTGCTCCGGCATCACCTAGGATACCCCTTTGCCCCTTTCCTGTTTCCTGGGTGCCCCCAGGTCTTCCCACGTCTGGCATATTTTCTAGTTTTGGTGGAGCACATCCTCTCCCAGCGTCTCCCAAGAGGCGCGCACGAGAAGCCACTGTTGGGAGACTGCATGGCTGAGCGTGCTTCTTGGCGTATTTCACTGATCATGTGGGTACCGCGTGCACGTTGGAAACCATTTCTCCTCCATTTTTAAAGCGTCACCCCTTGGTTGTCTGGCCTCCACTGTGTTTAAGACATTCAGGGCCTTTCCGGGTGTTGGTTCTTAGTTTCTGTCTCCGGAAGCTCCTGGGATCCTCCCTTCACACGCGAGTTCTGACATTTCCTGGTGAGCGTCGTTCGTGGAGTGGAGTTTGTTGTCTCTTCTGGGCGGCGCGCTTTCTCGTGGAGCCCCAGGCGCACCCCCGGCGCACCCCCGGCGCACCCCCGGCGCACCCCCGGCGCACCCCCGGCGCACCCCCGAGGCGGGGTGGGAGCTGTCGGCAGCTCTCGGGGCGGGCGTCCGCTGCCGTTTCTTTTTCTCCAAGTATGATACGCCCAGCGTCCGAGCGTCGGCGCGTTGAGCGCGTCCGTGTGCCGCTGCGTCAGCGCGTCCGAGCGTCGGCGCCGGCGGGCCCCTGGGTGCGCGGACCGGGGGCGGAGGCCTGCGCCGGTGGCGCCGAGCGCGGCCCCGGGGACGCAGGGCCCGGTCTCGTCTCCCGCTGCAGGTGGAGTACGTGTTCACGGATAAAACGGGCACGCTGACGGAGAACGAGATGCAGTTCCGGGAGTGCTCCATCCACGGCGTCAAGTACCAGGAAATCAACGGGCGGCTCGTGCCCGAGGGACCGACGCCCGAGGCTGCGGAGGAAAGCTTCCCTTACCTGGGCCGCCTGTCGCATCTCAGCAGCGTGGCCCACCTGACCGCCCGTTCGTTTAGGAGCAGCCCCGAGGAGGACATGGAGCTGGTGAGTGGTTTTTCAGTTGAGGAGGAGCCTCCTGTTTCACGAGCATGCCCCTCCTTGGGGTATTGTCTTCGGTAGGTGGGAGGCCAGAGGACAGACGTGTCGGTGTCACTGGGCGGGAAACACGTATTGGCGGTGTACGTTCTGTGATTCGGTGCTAGGGAACATATTTCCGAGAATCGGTAGTCTCGGCCCAGTTCAGCTCGTCGTGTGTCTGCTGCACTTCGGCGTGTTCACGCGGGCCTGCAGTAGGAGAGGCTGCCACTGCCTTGAAGGCAGGAAGCCATTGCTGAGAAAGGGCGCGGGACTGTCGTCCGGGTTCTGTCCAGGTGGTCTCCTCGACTTGGAGTTCAGTTATACCCACCCCCAAAAGCAGCACTTCTGGAGGGTCACACGCCAAGGCAGCAGTTGACTCTCATTCGGGGCTGGCCGGCTGTGGCCCGGGCTTTTCTAGGCTGCAGTACCCCTGTTGGGGGACAACAGTGTTCACTGTGTTTAGCGGCCTTCTTTGTAACTCTGTTAGTGGTTGTTGAAGGGTATTTTTGTTGTGAGTGTTCATCATGTTTCCACAGGTGAAGGAACACGACCTTTTCTTTAAAGCTGTCAGTCTCTGTCACACCGTGCAGATCAGCAGTGTTCAGGCCGACAGCATCGGTGACGGGCCCTGGCAGTCCAGCCTGACACCCTCCCACCTGGAGTACTACGCATCATCTCCCGACGAAAAGGCGCTGGTGGAGGCTGCGGCAAGGTAGTTCGGAGAGTGGGTCCCAGAGGGGGTGCTGAAATGGGGGGCGTGGGTCCCAGAGGGGGCGCTGGGATGATGGGGAGTCAGTGTTTGAAATGGGCAGACACAGATTCATCACTTTCCTGGTCGACTTTGTAAACACATAAAAGTAGAAAGGCATTTGAAGTTTTCTATGAGAAATGAACGTGTGCTGTTAGGTCTGTGACCAGGCTTGCGCTGGGCTGTGCCCAGAGGAGGTGTCCTGTGACTTGCCCCTCTGGAACCTGAAGGAAACGCAGTCTTGGGAGAAACACTCTGTGCAGTGGTCTTCAAAAGCTGTCAGGCACGGGCCCGACTAGCAGTTGTTCTGTGACTGCTCCGATCCTTCCAGTTCTTAAGAGTGACTGTGTATCCAGAGGAAATATTTTAAAATACACTGTAACCTTGCATTTTGGTAGTTTTTACTGGGGCTAAGTTAGTAATGAAGCATTATAAAATATGGAGTATTGCCTTTTAAATCTTATGTCTCTCGTCTGTAACTCTAGAATTGGTGTGGTGTTTATGGGCAGTTCTGAAGAAACTATGGAAATTAAAACACTTGGAAAACTGGAACGGTAATATTTTCTTTTTACCATTTACTGTAAATTTTTACGTGTTTAACTACATAACATAGAACGGGGTTCAATGAACTGTGTCCTGCATGTAAAATCTGGACCACAACCCAGGAGCTGTGTTACAGCTGACCACAGATAACTTCCCATTTGGTACATCCCAAGACACAGGGTTTTGTCTTCTCACCCCTCAGAAACTGTGTAACGGAGACCATATGTGTTCTGCAAAGCCTCAATTATCTGGCCTTTTTACAAAGGGTTACTGACCCTTGCTCTTGAAGGAAGTCATTATCACGTTGTGTCTCATCATAGCAGTGACTTTCTGCTGTGACGCTTTCATCTGTGAGTTTAGCTTAACGCTGCTGTATATACTGTGTGTTCGTTTGTACCCACTGCGGGAGTAGTGACTTTCCTGCATGAATAAAGGGTACCTTCCTTTGCTTTCCTGTGATTTTATCTTTCAAACGTCAAGGAAGAACTCTCTGTTGGTGGTGTTTCTACAGCTGGATAAATTAGTCTGTGCTTAGGAGACCCCTACCTGTCGTGGTTTTCTCCGCCCTGATCACGTCAGCTGTAGCTCTGCTCTTCCACGTGACCCCTGCCCTGACTGAAACAGGGCTGCTGTAGCTCGCTGCATCAGCTCCTGCATGGACCGTCTCGGACCCTGGCGTCTGGTGTGTTTATTCACACTGCCAGTGAGGCGTCCTGAAGTACGACATGCTTCAGTGTTTGTGAGACCTGTCAAGCATTTAGCACACAGAGTTGTACAAGGTTAATCTAGAGGACTCGGCAGGCCACATCTGACCCGTCTGTGTCCATTCTTGGCCGACTCCCTGGAGAGGCCTTCGTCCTGCACCTGCAGGCACATGCACCTTGGCTTGCCCCAGCTTCAGGAGCACTGCTGCAGCGTGTGTACAGAGGCGAGTGGGCTGTTTCTGAGGTGTGTCAGGGCAGGAGAGTGGGGCCCTCGTCGCCTTTTGTAGTAAGGAGAGACGGGGCTAGGCCTGCCAGGGTTCCCAGCTTGGCTCTGCCACTCGCGAGAGTGTGTGACACCAGGCAGACAGCTGGTCTGCATTCCTGCGCTCTCGTGGGTAGTCAGTGACGTAAGGTGTGTCAGGCACAGGACGTTTAGTGACTGCTCGGTACGTGTCAATTGCTTGTTTTTGTCTGATGTAGTTATTAGTGAGTTACCCATCTTGAAAATGTAGCTGAGGATAATACGTTCTAATTTAGCCGTTTTATCTGTATGGGATTCTTTCCAAATACTGAATGCCATTCAAAAAAAAGTAAAGCTTTTGTTTTTCTTTAGGTACAAACTGCTGCATGTCCTGGAATTTGATTCAGACCGTAGAAGGATGAGTGTGATTGTCCAGGCACCTTCAGGTAACCAGCTGAAGACCTGTCTGCGTTACACTGTCGAACGTTGACAGCTTGATAACTGAGTTTTCTTCCTAGGTGAGAAGTTTTTATTTGCTAAAGGAGCTGAATCATCAATTCTTCCTAGATGTGTAGGTGGAGAAATAGAAAAGACCCGCGTTCACGTGGACGAGTTTGCTTTGGTGAGCGCAGGTTTCTGTCACTTGAACGCCGTGGAAGACGGGTTTGTGTGAGGTGGGCTTGTGGGAGGTAGGCTGTGGAAGATGGGCTTGAGGTAGACCATGGGTTTTATTTTTACGCTAACAACATCCTAAAAACTGTACAAGTTCTACATTTTGTTAGTTTGTGCTGGGTCTGTGTTTTTTGTTTAAAACTTGCTTTGACCTGTTACAGTAGTGGTTCTCTGCTGGAGCTTGTTACCCTCAGGCCACTTTTGGCAACAGGAACCACTCATATTATCGGAAAAAGGGGCTCATCTTTAAACTCTTGGGGAGTCAGAAAGATGTGGAGAAACTGGAACCCTCACGTGCTGCTGGGGGCTGTAAAGTGGTGCAGTTCCTCAAAAGGTGAATCACAGAGTTAGCGTACAGCTCAGCAGTCCCACTCAGAGGCATATGCCCCCTAAATTGAAACAGACTCTTGAACACAAAAACTTACAGATAAGTATTCATAGTAGCAACAGTCCTAATACCAAAGGGAAAAAAAGGAAAGAAAGAACTTAGACATCCATCCGCTCAACAGTACCAGCAGCAACAGTTTAAATCCTGTGTAAGTCGCATGGGAGAACGTTTTAGGGATGAGCTGGCATTTGAAATTCTTTTTATCCTGAGAAAAGGTACTGAATGGTCATCAGGACCAGTGTTTGGCTCTGGAATGTCGTCTGTGCCATTGTTTTTGCAAAGACTGTCACGTGGCTCCTCCTCACCCCAGCGCTGTCGTTGAGCAGTGCCCGTCACTCTCAGGTTGTCACATCATCGTCCCCGCACTGCCATAGAACAGTGCCCATCACGCCCAGCCCATCACGCCCAGAGATGCTGGGATGTGAACGTGTGTCTGTGAGGAATGGGATGTACCAAATGGGAAGTTATCTGTGGTCAGAGCAGTGTTTGGGATACTTGTGAACAGTCAACAGTGTTTTAAAATACATGTGATTTACTAAGTAAAGATTTGTTGGAGTATCTGCTCTATGAAGAATGGACCCAAGTCCCAGATCGACCCTGGCTGACGGTGAGAGAGAAACAGACACGTAGTCAAGACAAGCAGTCGTTCGTTTCTAGAGGATAGCTGTGTGTGCAGAGAGGCTGATAGGAGGACGAGGACAAACACATTTACTCAACAGCTGGGCAGGCACACTGCAGACACGGCCACGGCTCCTGCAGGGTCATCAGTGCCTTGTGAGGCAGGCAACCGTGTCTCTGTCCTGCGTGGTGTCTCTGCCACACGTGGGAGGCGGCGGCCGGGTATCCGTCACGTGCGGGAGGCGGGTGGCTGTGTTTCTGTTGGGCTTGCGAGAAAACTCCAGTTTGAAGAAGTTGAGTAACTACTCAGGATTTCCCCGTGGGAGCACAGCCAGGCTCTGAAGCAAAGCCATCGCTGGTGTCACACTGGTCGCTCCTGGCGCGGTGGGACATCGTCCCAAGCAGGGCTGTGAGATGTGCTGTGGACTGTTGTTTGTCAGAATGTTTATTGGCTCTCACTAGGGGACTGTTTTTTAAATAACTTGTCACTGAGTGTTGATGCTGGGGTCCTTCACCGCAGTGACATCTTGAGTCACTGGTTGGTTAGCCCACTGCTCAGTTGCCCTGTCTGGCTCCTTTTCCTTCAGAAAGGGCTGAGAACGCTCTGTGTCGCCTACCGGCGGTTCAGCACTGCTGAGTACGCGGTCGTCGAGCGGCGCTTGTTTGAAGCCAGGACAGCCTTGCAGCAGCGGGAGGACAAGCTGGCGGATGCCTTCGAGTTCACAGAGAGGGACCTGCTCCTTCTGGGAGCCACAGCAGTCGAGGACAGGTACATGTCTTCCTCCCCTCAGAAATGCTGTCTGGCCTGTTTCACTTGCTTTTGTGCTGTGGCAGCACATTCAGGTTCCTGAGTACAGGCCTCACCCTGCGTCGCCTGGTCTGCACCTTGTGTGTGCTCACTGGAGCTCTGAAGCAGATACACAGAGGCTGGCTTTGTGTTTGTCTGGAGGCCTCAGTTTTTAGGTATCACTCAGTGCACCCTCCCAGAGCTCTATGATGGTTTCGGTGCCCTTTTCTGGCCTCGCTGCCCCTTGGCCCTGGCCACTCTGGACCTCAGCATGGTCTCTGTGTTTCACTCCTTCCTTCATTGGCAAGGCTGTGTCCTCTGGCTGCGTTATTCTTCCCTTGTCTACCCATCTGTGAAGGTATGTCCCTAAAGTGAACCTCTGATGTTACATCTGGCCCAGTCAGACCTTCCCTGACCCCCAAGAGGGTTCAGGGACACCCTGGTGTCTCAGTGGTCAGTGGCTATAGCTGCCGGCCAAGAGGCTGACAGTGGGCACCCCCAGGCCCTCCTTGGAGACTCTGTGGGGCAGATCTGCTCGATGGCGGTGGGCTTTCACTCGGTCAGAAACCCTCTCCTTCCTCAGAAGTCTGTTTTGGTTGGCACGTCAGCCGTCACCCCTGCAGCCCTTTGTTGTGGTTACTTGTTGAGCAGCCTCCCCCCGCTCAGCCTGGGGGCTCCTCGGTCCCTCTGGTCTGTGCCTGTACTCCCCAGCGTCTGTCGCAGGGACTGGTCCACAGTTGCTAAAGCTAACTGAGGGCTGTAAATCCAGTAGGATTCTACAAATTAAGCCTGTGGTGTATTTTCCTCTGCTCTCTGAATCTAAGAGTGTTTGCACTTGCTCTTCAATGAGAGTTTCTCTTTACTTTTTCATTCGTCTCTGAGATTTGGAGCACTTGTCACAGGGCAGGCCATCCTTTATAGTCAGGGTTTGATACATGAACTAGTAAGAGGAGAGAAGTTCTTATGGGAGAAGAGAAAAATCTGCTTGTAATTTAAAACTTAAGACCTTATAATAACTTTATTAAGACCATGTAGTTACTCTGGTCTTATAAACATCAACTTGGAGGTTAGATTATTAAAATACGAGGTTACTCAGTTTGATTGCTTTCCTGTTAAGACCAGGTCGGCACTCCTGGCTGCCCTGGCTTCTTCCCTGATGGAAGGGCATTGCGGTCGGGTTGCTGTGTTCCAGCTGTCTGAGGTCGGGGGTTCAGAGTGGACTTAGCTATACTGCGTGACTGACGCTTGAACTGCAGTCTGGAAAGGACTCGGTTACTTTGTTCCGTTTTTAGGTTACAAGACAAAGTTCGGGAAACAATTGAAGCCCTGCGAATGGCTGGGATTAAAGTGTGGGTGCTCACTGGAGACAAACGGGAAACGGCTGTCAGTGTCAGCCTGTCCTGTGGGCACTTCCACCGAACCATGAACATCCTCGAGCTCACCAACCGGAAGTCAGACAGTGACTGTGCTGAACAGCTGAGGCAGCTGGCCCGGAGGTAAGCATGCGGCCGCTGGACCCGGCGGGCTGGGTGGATGGAGCCCAGAGCGGGGCAGTGCTCTCACGACCTGGGGAGACTAGGTGAACTCGAGGTTTCAGGGTCCGTGACTGGTTTTAATGGCACGCTGCCACATCCACGGGCATGTATGGCCCCTGAGGCTGCGTTCACATCAGAGTCCTGAGGGGTCGCCACAGAGACCTCTTGAGGCAGTGTCATTTGCAGCCACCACCTGGTGCCCTGCACGTGTGTTAACGCATGTTCAGCTCTGACAGACGCCCTGCACGTCTGTTAATGCATGTTCAGCTCTGACAGGTGCCCTGCACATCTGTTAACACATGTTCAGCTCTGACAGATGCCCTGCACGTCTGTTAACGCATGTTCAGCTCTGACAGGTGCCCTGCACGTCTGTTAACACATGTTCAGCTCTGACAGGTACCCTGCATGTCTGTTAACACATGTTCAGCTCTGACAGGTGCCCTGCACGTCTGTTAACACATGTTCAGCTCTGACAGGTGCCCTGCACGTCTGTTGACGTGTGTTTAGCTTCCCCAGTGTTTTGCTTGTTTAACAGCCGGTCACGTCTTATTAGAGACGGAGGGATGTCTGAGGCCACCCGGAGCCACTGTCTTGTGCCCACTGGCGCCCCCCAGGGTTCTCCCCGAGGCACACGCACCACAGTGCTGCCTGCTGGCCTGTGTTACAGGACTTGCCCCAGTGGAAATCTCTGTTTCCTTGAGACAGCCTAGTGGAGAGCAGTAGGCCAAGTCATGTGTAATCTGCTTAGTTGGGTAGCTGATTTAAATCCAGATGCAAATTCCTTCTCTCTCTGGGGACAGTGTGCCCGGCTCCAACAGACCAGTGTGACTAGTGCCTGGGTAACGTGTGTTACGGGGGCGGTCTCAGCTGTGCCCCGTCATGTTGGACATTGCAGGTCTGCCAGTGTCACAGTCCATCACAGCATCTGTGTTAGAAACAGCCCTGGTTCCTGCCTTCCTGCTTATGCGTGCGGGGGATTTCACGTGTGGGTTTTCCTGAACTTTCTTCGTTTCATTTAGTTTTTTTTTTTTTAATTAGGGGATTTACTAAATGTTTTAAGTAGTAGTATTTCTGTTTTTGTAAGGTTTCTGATAAAGTTTGTGAGACTACTTTTTGTCAAAATACTTGTTATGATTCGGCTTAGGTAATAGAGTCCCTGAATCTGTGCACTGGTATGTAGCAGAGTTGGAGGCCCTCTGAGTTACTGCCCCAAACAGTGGCTGTCTGTTGTGCTGTGTCGTAACTGTCATGCTGTGAGGCAGAGTTTGTTTCCTGATGGGTGTGAGTCTCGGAATAGCAAGTCCATCTTTGAGGAGACCCCTGTTGCTCTGTGAGTGTACCAGTGTCCCTTCAGAGGACCTCACAGAGGACATGACTACCTTGTCTTGCAGAATTAAGGAGGACCATGTGATTCAGCATGGACTAGTCGTGGACGGGACCAGCCTGTCTCTTGCACTCAGGGAGCACGAGAAACTCTTCATGGATGTCTGCAGAGACTGTTCAGCTGTCCTCTGCTGCCGGATGGCACCACTGCAGAAGGCAAAAGTATGTATGAGTTTCAGGAGTTCCCCAGAGGTGCTGAGACCTCAGATGGACTCTGTAAAGAGAACAGCCTCACCTGGCTGTCCTGGGAGGTGCACACAATGTGAAGCTGACATGTTACGGATTTTAGTCACAAACCTGAGAACTCTGGGATTTTCAGAGTGAACACTACCAAGATCTCAGCTATTTAAATGACCTGGAGAGTGTGTGATAGGTGGCAGCGTGTGACTTGACTGAGACATGCATTGGCGTTGTAGTACTATGGTTGCAAAAGTTAGTTATGTAGCTGACGAGGGCGCCTAGGAGATGTCACTCATCTGCACCTCCACCCAACAAGTGGTCTCTGCTCTCCTGCATCCTCCTGGGTTGGTGGTTCTGTCTCCCTGTGCAAATCACTACTGGGGAGAAACACTGGTAGTGAATTGTTAAGATTCGGGTCATAGATGAGAAATGTTTACGTTTCAGCTAGCTGTGGCTTAATTGCAAGGCTAAACACTTGTAACTCCGCATTTAGAATTGGGGGTCTTAGGATGTACGTTTCCCAGATGTCCCTTCAAATATACACCGAAATGTATAGATCTGCTAGACATTTCTCCCCCCACGTCCTGAAATTTTCTGGCTGTATTGTTAGGGTCCCTGTGCCTCTTGCTGTGGAGCCCAAACCAGAGCGCGGACACTGCCGACGCTCAGGTTAGGGGAGAGGGGCGGGCATGCCAGGCTCGCTTGACTCCCTGAGCGAGACGGAGCGGGCGCACCAAGTCCCTGCTGCCCCAGTGTCCCTCTCCCTCTCCCTCCCCGCGGACATGTTCTTTTGCTATCCGACTGGACGGCGCTTGTTTTGGCTTGGCTGGTTTTAGTATGCAGCTGTTACCTGTATTTGTTAAAATCTTTAAATCACTTAACAGAATTAAAAACTGTGATTCTGAGTTTCCGTACTTCCCACTCTCTTCTCAGTGAATGCACTGTTTGTTTTTTATGGACAAAGACAAGGAGATATTTATTATAAACAGTTTGTTACTCCTAAATTTAAAAATTGGGTTTTATGGACTTTTCATTGGAATGTAAAAACAGTTTCTTGTGAAGAAGTTTTTGTTCTAATGGTGTCGAGGGCAATGTTTTGGTCATTTAACTTAGTAGGAAAAGCAGCTGGAGAATATAATCCAAATATGCCAGTGGTGGAAATAGATGCAGCCTGCAGACTTGCAGTATTTTTTCATCGTGGTACACAGAAATGGCTTTGAGATGGAAAACTGTGCATGAGCTATTGTAGTAGGTTTTTAACACTTTGCATGGTGGCCCAGAACACTATTGCCTTAACAACGTAGAAACCAAACAGTTGATTTGGGTCGTGGGGTTCCGATCTGTGTACCAGAGAGGTGTAAATGGAACGGCAGTACAACTGGGAGCACACATTCCGTGTGTATAGCAAGTTCTGATCGTACTTCCTTCGGCTCTAGAAAGGTGTTCGTGGAAGGATTTTGCGGGAGGAAGAGAACGGAAGGCTGTGTTTCCAGGCTCTGATTTCATGATTTACACACTGCCGTTGTCCGTCTAAGAGCTGAGATGCTCTTCCGACCCAGAGGCAGCTGTAGGAAGACCCGGAGCCTGGTGGCATGCGGCTCAGGGGCCTGGCCGCCTTCCGGAAGTCAGCTGTTTGCAACCCTCTGAGGTGCTCTGCTCACTGTAGCGTTGCTCTAAGTTGAAATCAACTCAACAGCAGTGGGTTTATAGACAATTATGGAGGGGGAGCAAAAAAAAAAAGAAGCATTGCCCAAACTACTGCAAAATATTTTACAGTGTTATTTATTGATTTCATGCTGTTTGTCACAGAGCACATGAGGAGACGAGGTCTCAGACAGTGCCTCGGCCAGAGGGCCACAGGACGGTGGCCAAGATGTCTCAGACTCCAAAGCGCACACCCATTTTTCTCTGTTGAACTGTGTATTTTATCTGTTTACTACCACCTGTTCGTTAAGTCAGCTGTTATGCTCCCTGTATGTTAGTCCAGACAAATGTAGTGTCTTTAAGTTAAAAACAAGTCATGATCTCTCGTCTTCTCAATCTTACTCTAAGAATGCTAAGTAATTTTTTTAAGACAGAGTAGGTCCAGATACCCAGATGCTTTGGAAGTGGCCTCTGTGAGTGTAACTGCACACCACAGAACACAGGTTGCTGTCTGCTCACTTTGACCTTGGCTCTGATGGGGAGGTTTCCAGGCAGCATTCGCAGCATGGCCAGCCACTCCTGCCACTGGATCTCAGGATTCTGCTTCTGGATCAGATCCTTTCACCTTAGCAAATTCACCACAAAACATTGATTTCTTTGTTCATGTGGTATACCATTCCATAAACAAGTAAGACACTCACCCTTCTTATAAAACCAGGAAACATGTATTTGATTTTTGCCGACACATAGAAATGACTGGCCTGTCTCTGAAACCGGCAGTTACTCACACCTGCTTTGTAAAGACACAGACCGTCTTGAAAATGTAACCAAAAAGAAAACTCTGTGTCCCCCTCAAGGCAGCAGCCCTTGTCCCTTCCTTGGCTCTGTGGCATCACTGCCACCGCCTCGCACAGAGCACCTGAGGGAGTGTTTGGTCAGGAAGAAATTTGAAAAATGGAAATGAAATCCATGGTGACTGGGCTACCGGGTATTTTTTTCACTGCTTGCTTTTCACAGGTGACCCTGCCCCGTGCAGACAGGTGGCTGGGTGCTCCCTCGGAACCTCCCTGGCCCTCGTCTGTGGTCTCCCACTGGGGCGTTCTCCCTCATAGACTGCGCTGTTGTCTTCCTAGTCGTCCCCTTGGAGCGCTAGAGCAGGAGAGCTGCAGGAAGCGGTCTCCCACCAGCCGGCGGGAGTGAGGCTTTCTGCGCGAGGTGCCTGCTGTCCTGAGCGCTCACTCTGCGTTCTTCACTTAGTCTGAACAACAGAGAGCCGATGGTGTAGTTTCCAGTTTCCAAATGAAGGAAGTCAGGTCAGGAAGGTTAACAGTTTGAGACAAGGCCTTGCCGTCAGCGAATAGCAGGACTCTGTTTTGAACCCAGATCTGCTGAATCCGAAATCCTGTCTTATAAAGTGACATGCAAGCCTTCCAGGGAAAACTTTTTTGCCTTTGTTGAATTTAACCTTGACTGTGTGTGGTTTTTTTTTTTTTTTTTTTTTGCTTATTACGAAAGAAAACAATTGCCTTCCTCTGTGTCAAGTAGAAAGAACTTCTGGAGATATTTTGCATGGCAGAGATTGTTTGAATGCAGTTATTTTACATGGATAAGTTGTTACTAAGTTTTTAAAAATTTAAGCTATATGTAAAAAGATTTTTGCTCCCTATTGTAAATTAAAAGATAATCTGTTTTATTATGATATATCTAGGAAACGTTGTAAAATCTCACTAGTGGCATCCCTCAAAGAAGGAACCCCATTGCCAAGTATTATCTAATGCTTAATATTCTTATGTTGTTATTCTCCTATTCTTAGCATAGTCAGTTTAGATAAAAAACTGTATACTGATACAAGGAAATGAAAATCGTATCACATGAACAAACTAACTGTCTTTCAGGTGATAAGACTGATAAAGATCTCTCCTGAGAAACCTATAACGTTGGCTGTTGGTGATGGTGCTAACGACGTTAGCATGATACAGGAAGCACATGTCGGCATAGGTGATTGAGTTTTTCTTCTGAGTTTATAATGTTGATGCAAACATCAGTTGGGTTTGAATTGTCCTTGCGCACGCCGAAGGGCAGTATCAACTGTGCATCGAAACAGGTGCTACAGAGGGGACGCCGGGATGATAGGGCTCACAGGCGTCCTGTGATCCTGGCAACAACAGAGACCCAGGGGAAGGGGTGAGTCAACTACATGTGGCATCCTAGGAGCCCTGGACATCGGATGGACAGCTGAAAAGTCAGACTGAGCAGGGAAGGGGCGAGCCGGTCTGGAAGTGTGTAGGCCTGGCCAGACCTGACCCACTGGGAGTCGGCTGTGGCCTGTGTGGGGAGCGGGGCAGTGGCTCTGAGGACCATCCTCCTCGGTCGTGGGTTGCAGTGGAAGGTGCCTGGGAGTCTCCAGAACCAATAAAAAGCAGTGCTTAACTACCTAAATCTGAGCGACTAGAGTCTGCGGATCTGACGTGGGTCTAAATCTTGCCTTCAGGATAAACCTCTCAGCCTTTTCCCGGTGACTCCCCCTCTCTTGGCTGCACTGTGCCTGGCTCCAGAGTCCAGGGTCTTTGAGCCAGGAGTAAGTCTACCCTGAGCCAGGCTCCCAGAGTTGGAGAGGGAAAAGTTTAACAAAGCAGGGTAAGCAGGGGGCAAAAGTATTGTGCCAACTCCCTTGAGCCAGAAATTCAGGGCAGAAACAGCGCCTTCACCTAGACTCAGACTTAAAGGGACGTTCCATCCTTGCAGACACTCGGGCACATATTAACGCCCTGCCTTCTCACCACCTACAGCCGGGTACTGGTGCTCACACCAAGCAGCCCTGCCTATCTCAGACAGTAGGGGAGAGCCTGCACCCCACATTTGGTGACTGACTACCTGGACCCCTGAGCTGAGTCCATACAGAGGCCTCCTGGGCTCACACACTGAGTAACAGCTCTAGCCACCCGGTGACAAGATGTTACAATGTCAAAGGCACCAGTAACCACACTAAAGCACGCAGCCGGCTTACTGTTCAGGCATTTCCAAACCAAACAAGAAGCTAGAGCACAGTAGGCAAACAGAATAAAGACAACAGCTTACCAGTGGCTCGGGACAACAGTCCATATCAAATCACTTAGAGAGGCAGACCACAGTGGCTTCAGAAAGCACCCACAGTGTAGAATCGAGTAACTTAAGAGACCATCTTGAAATTATCTAACATAGAATACAGAAGATGAATATTGACAGCTCTTCAGGAGAACAGAAGAGATTAGGAGAATGCAGCAGAGCCACTGACAAACTGAACAGTTTGCAGGAAAGCATAAAGCGGCAAGACTGAGAAATTCAGAAAACAAACAGTACACTTAGCAGAATTCGACAATGCGATAGAAAAGTCAAAGGAGCGGAAGTGAGGCAATGAAAAGCCAAGTTAGTGAGAGGGAAGAGAAAGCACATGACACCAGCATACTTGAGGAGAACGCAGATGAAATAATTTTCAAAATTCAAGAAACACTAGGAATTATGTGGGACTCTTCAGAAGAGGAGTACTCTCTGCAGTGATTAAAGTTCCAGAACAGCGAGGTTGTTACAGAAAATACAAAGAATTGTCAAAGATCTGTTGACAAAAGCTTTCCTGCTACCATGAAAGATGTGAAGATACAGATCTGAAATGTTTATTCAACTCCGTACAGGATCTGGAAAGAAAGATACCAAAGCATATTATGATCAAATTTTCCAAGACAGAAGATAAGGAGATAACTGTAGAAGTGGCTAGGGATAAACCGGAAGTAACTTACAGAGGAGACTCGTACTGAGTTTGGACCACTCAGTGGAGTGCAGGCAGGAAGGCAGAGGGATGGCACACACAAAACTTGACAACAAAGAATTGCCAGCTAAGAATTAGTATCCAGCCAGACTGTCTTTCTAATAAAATGACAAAAGTTAGGACATGTCCAGATAAGTAGAAATTGAAGGATTTACAGAAGACAAACGAGGATTACAGGAAACACTGAAGGGAGTCTTTGGGTTAGGAAATCAGTAACAGGTAACAACACAAGACTGAAACAAGGAGCAGAGCAACTGGATACAAGTTCAAACATCACAGAAATAAGTAGGGAGATAGAGACCTCACTGTGTTAACACTCGAGCGGAACAGAGGGACTTCAGATCTAGTCACAGACCTCTGATGTGGAGAGGAAGTCAAGGCAAAAAGAAGAAATTAAAGACTGGTTTCATTTTAGAAAAATAGGAGTAAATACTGAGGTAACCACAAAGGAAATTGCCAATCTTGTACATCAAAATAAAAAAACAAGAAAAACATGAAGTCTCAGCAAATAAAAAAGCCATCAACATTGAAAAAGATGAAATCACAAAGAAGAAAGACTGAACAAAGGAATTGTCTACAGTGCACACACAAAAAATAGACCTCAAAATGACTGGTACATGGGAACACTCACACTGGGTGTAAAGGGACTACGTGCACGGGGTAAAGAGACAGAGTGGCAGATTGGATTGAAAAACATGACATGTCTGTATGCTACCTACAGGAGACACACCTTGGACCTAAAGACAAAAATGACAGAAGGAGATAGATCAAGCTAATAGCATTAAAAAAAAGAGCACAGCAGCAATATTAATCTCTGATAAAACAGGCTTTAAAGTCCAGCACATTGGATAAGAAGGGACAGTGCATAATGATTAAAGGTTTGGTGCTGTAAGAGAACATAAATGTGTTAAATATCTACGCACTCAACACCAGGGATCCAAAATACATAAACTCCAACTGCACTGAAAACAGAAACAGAGCTCCACAGTAGTACTAGGAGACTTCAGCACAGCACTGTCAGTGAAGGACAGAACATCCAGAAAGATGCTCGGTCCAGACACAGAAGACTGAAATGCCACTGTCAGCCAACATGACCTCACAGACGCCTACAGAATGCTCCATCCAAAAATAGCCACGTATACTTTCCAACAAACGCAAAGCATTCTGCAGAATTGACCATATACTACACCACAAAGCAATCCTCAACAAAATCCACAGTACTGAAATATTGCAAGTCATCTTTTGAGACTGGAAAGCCCTCAGAGTAGAAATCGGTCACAGAAAAGGGAAGGAAAAAAAGAGTCCAACACGTGGAAGCTGGACAGTACCTTGCTCAAAAACTGCCGGGCTGTAGAAATCAAGGACAGAAAAGAAATTCACAGAGTCAAATGAGAAGGAAAGCACTTCGTACCAGAACCTTTGGAACACAGGAAAATCAGTGCTTGGAGGTCAGCTTATCTCAGTATTGGCACACATTTAAAAAAAAGAAAGGGCCCAACTCAAGGAATTAACTCTATAGCTTGAACAAGTAGAGAGCAGCAAAAGAACGCTGAGGGCACCAGAAGAAAGCAGGTATTAAAAACTGGAGCAGAAGTAAAGGAGTGAGAGAATAGAAAGACAATTGAAAGTGTCATGAAGACCAAAAGCTGGTTCTTTGAAAAGATCAAGAAAATCAGTTAACCACTGGCCAACCTGAGAAACAAGAAACAGAAGAGGAAGCAGATATCCCAAGTAAAAGTATGATATGAGCAATATCACAATAGACTCAACTGAAATTTAAGAAAAAAATCATAACACTATAAAAAATTGTACTCTAGTAAATTCAAAACCATGTAGGAAATGGATGAATTTCTGGAAACGCACTACCTACCTAAATAAACAGACAGGTGGAACAAGTAAATAAACCCATCCCAAAAGAAAAGATTGAAAATGTAATTCTGAAACTCCCAACCAAAAAAAGCCTTGGCCCTGACGGCTTCACTGAAGAATTTTACCAAACTTCTAGAGAAGAGTTACCACCACTGTTACTGAAGGTATTTCATAGCATAGAAGAGGATGGAATATTCTCAGATTGATTTTCTGAAGCCAGCGTTACCCTGATACCAAAACCAGGTAAAGATATCACACAAAAGGAAAATTGCTCTCACTGTCTTAGGCACTTAGATGCAAAAATCTGGAAAATTCTAGCCAATAGAATTTGATAACATACCAAAAAAAAATTAATAATTCACCATGACCAAGTAGGATTCGTACCAGGGGTCAGGGGTGCAGGGATAGCTCAGCATTGGAAGAACAAGCTATGTAGTCAGTCACGTAAACAGAAAACAAGAGCCGCCTGATTTTGCCAATTCATGAAAAAAGGCATTTGACAGAGTCTTTTAACACCCATTCATGTTAAAAAACTCCTAGCAAGATAGAAGAGAAATCCTTCAGCATAATAAAGGGCATTTCTACAAAGTCTAGCTTTCTTAAAAAGCTAGAAATAAAAATAACTGTACCATCCAGCAGTACCAATTCTTGGAATACTTTTCCCAGAAATAAGGGCTGTCATACAAATAGACTCAAACTAGTGTTTGTTGCAGCACTGTCCACAATAGCAAAAAGTTGTGATCAGCCTAAGTGCCCATCAGCAGACGAATGGATAAACTCAGGTACACTCACACAGCAGGACACGACGCAGTGGTAAGGGACAGCAGTGATCTTGGGAACGTAACCTGGAGGAATCAGGAAGACGTTGTGACGCATGGAGTTGCTCAGTGTTGTGTGAGACTGCTGCTGTGAGGACTCCGTAAAGGGTTTAAACACAAACTAGTCTGGTGGTTACAAGGATGGGGAGCCTGGGCGAGAGGTGTTCACTGTGGTAGACGCTGGTTTAGATGAAGGCAGTGACGGCATGCCATAGAAGGGAGGTCAGTGTAGCTGATCTCAACCAGCAGCTAAGAGCTTTTCTAAATATAACTCAACACTTCAGCGACAGAGTAGCAAGGACAGGGGCATGGGGACCACGATTTCAGAGGACTTGTAAGTCAATTGGCATAACAAGGTTTTCTTTAAGAAAATATTCTGCATCCTGTTTTGGTGAGTGGCACCTGGGGTCTTAAAAGCTAGCAGACTGCTGTCCGAGGAACATCAGTCGGTCCCAGCCCAGCTGGAACAATGAGGAGAAACAAGCGCAGGAGACAGAAGATCCCTTATGATTAGGAGACTATATCAGCATGAGACCAGAAGAACCAGATGGTTCCCAGCCACCACCAGTGACCGCCCTGATAGGAAGACAACCCAGAGTCCCTGACGTAACAGGAGAAAAATGGGTGTGCAGAAGTGGAACTCTGCTAACCGAAGGCTCAACAGTTCGACTCCACCAGGGAGTTTCCACTTGGAAACTCAGGGCAGTCCTGCCGTGTCTATTGAAAGGTCCGACTTGATGGTCCAACAAAGTGGAGGGGCCCCATAAGCGCAGCCCCCAGACTCTCTGTTAGCCCGGAGCTAAAATCAGTCCCGAAGCCAACGCTGCAGACAAAGATTGAACTGGACTGGAAGACAAAAAATGACTGGCAGAAAGCATGCTTGTTGGTTTACAGACAGGAGGCTGGTTAGAGGTCAGGGGGCGACAGGGCAGGCTTAGTGGTATGCTGTCTCGGTGCGGAGAGCAGCTAGGCACACAGCGTTGGCGTGTGTGTGGTTGTGTAAGACACATTGACTTGGGTGTCAGCTTTCACTTACAGCACAATAATATATATATATTTTTTTTTAAGCAACAGCCTGACACTGTGTTACTTACCACTGGTCCCCATTAGAAGCCTAGTAACACTGAGCCTGTTATTTAGGATGTTGTAGTCCCAAACTTTAAAGGAAATAAATGTCATGTTGGTGAGTTTTAGCTTTGCAGGTTCATCTTTGTAATAAAAACAATTTTCTGTGTCATTTTGTACCTTTTAAAAGCACTGTGACACATTATTTTATACAATGTTATTTGATATTTTCTGTGCTACTGTGTGTAGTCAGATTTTCAGTGTATGCCTGCTGACCTAGAAGTTAGAGCTGTAGATCATGAGCCGTGTCCGCAAGGTGTTCAGTCACAGAACCAAGTTATAGACCGTCCCGTTTTTTGCACACGTGTGTAGGCATACACACTTACAAAGTAAAAAAAACGGAAAGGACGTAGACAGAAAGTGGGGCTTTTTTCCTAAGTACTAGAATTATAGGTAATTTTCTTTATAGATTTTGGTCTTTTTATGATAAAAGGTAAAAATTTTAGAAGAAAAGTACATGAAAGCTACTTTCGGATTGAAAAGGTAAACTTTGCAGTAACTCGTGAAACTGAAAGTGATAACAAAAAAAATTTGAAAAGGTGCTCATTTGTCAGATGAAAATCTCGGCTGACTTCAGATGTTTTTTAGACCCCAATGGGGTACATTGTGACTCAGCCGCAAAGGAGTTAAAACGGTTAGCCTGCTTGTTTTCACCGGGGTCCGATGGTTCAGTCCCACTGTTTTTGTGTTCACAGGGAGTCACCGGTCACTGGATCCAAAGTGATCTGCGGACACGGCAGGACTGCCCTGAGTTTCCAAGGGGTGCCTGGTGAAGTCGAACTGTCAAGCCTTTGGTTAGCAGACGCAGCACTTAACCACTGCGCCACCGAGGTTCCTGTCCCTGAAGACAGTGAGAGTAGAGCTGTCTGAGAGCATTCTGCCCCTAAGCGTCTGTCAGCCACAGACGTGGGCTCCATGATGCCATCCGTTGGCACGCCTGCCAAACCCAGAACTTTGGGTACCAGTGACTCAGTGATGGCAGGTTTTGTGTTTAGTGCCTGTGAAAACAGGTGTTACCCTGGGCCGCGTGCTCTCACAGGGCCTTGGTGGCTCAGCGGCTCAGTGCTCAGCCTCTGACCAACAGACGGGCAGCCCCCAACCCTGGCCGTCCTTCCAGGGAATGATGGGTGCCTCGGCAGCTGTGCAGAGCTGTCCTGTGTGCCGGGGAGCCCTGAGGGAGGCCCAGCCGGACAGCAGGGGGCTGGGGCTCGTGGGCTTTGTCCTGTGCTGCCTGTTAGGGCTGACAGCTCTGTGGTCTGGGCTCAAGAGCTATCATCTAAGCTGCTTGCAAGTGGTCACTAAAGTTACACCACAGTTGTGGGTCAACTTGCTTTTTTTGTTCCTTCCCCTGCAGGCATCATGGGTAAAGAAGGAAGACAAGCTGCAAGAAACAGTGACTACGCAATAGCGAGGTTTAAATTCCTCTCCAAACTGCTTTTTGTTCACGGTCATTTTTACTATATTAGAATAGCAACCCTGGTACAGTATTTTTTTTATAAGGTGAGTTTCATTAAGATACTTTAGAAACAGTTGATATTTTAGTTTGAGGAACATTATTACCATATTTTCTTTACACTAGTTTTCTGTAAGTCAAACAGGAACAGTTTATGGAAGATACTGGGATTGTTTTGCCCTAACTAATACATATTGACAGAAGGCAGATGGGTGGTTCGTTGGGCCTGAGGGTGGGGGTGACAACTGGTTGGAAAGGACTCGAGGAGACCTTCTGGGTGACAGGGAAAGTCTCTTACTGGATGCCAGTGGTGGATTCTCAGGTATATGAAATCATCAAAATACACCCTAAAAATCCATGCATTTCACTCTGTGCAAATGAAAATGCAGTAGAACCCATCTGTTTTAAAGTCATTTAGACCTGAACCAGTAATGAGTTTTTAACTCCAGTCTAATGGCATCAAGCCAAGACCTAACCTTTTTGTGCTGTGGGTGACCTTTCCCGTCTAGTGACACCTGCCAGCTTTCTCAGCAGAGAGCTTCTGTGTGTCCAGAACACATGGATCACAGGGGAACTCACTGAGTGCAGTGTCTCTTCTGTCTCTGGGCCCTTTGGGGGAATGCAAGAGGCTCTGGGAAGCCGAGTGAAGGGCCCTTGGCTGTATGTACAAGGCACGGCAGATGCGAGCTCCTGTCATGCGCAAGTGACTGTAGCTTAGTGACGGTGGCAAGCCAGCGAAAGACTCCAGGTGGATCCTGGCTGCTTAATGGGTGACAGGGTGGCCTTCTTCCAGCTGCTCGTGCCACCTTTGCCTTGTAACCGGGACGGGTTAAGATGGGAAGATACTCTGTTTGTTCCATGTATTGTGTATTCCAAATATTTTAGCATTTGAAGCTGCTACTAGCCCTAAAGTTTCGTGAAACCTTAGTTATTGTAGTGTATATGAAAAGCATGGAGTAACAGTTTGGAGTCTCTCAATTCAGAGTGATGTGTTGTTTGGCAGTGGCACAAGTCCAGAGTATTTTGATATCTGGTATTTGCACTGGTGCTTTTGAGTGGGTTGAGACGTTTTTAGTACAGTGGCAGCCCCACTGCTGCCTTCCGTGTGGCCGCGTCCCTGTGGACAGGCGCCCTCCTGCTGGTCCCTGGGCTGGGCTTCCAGATTCCTGGAGAGCTGGTGGCGTCAGGGAGAGGCTTGTATTTTCATGTTACTGTACAAAACAGAAACATGGAGGCTTTAAAATCAGCATGGGGACATTGTTTTTAGAAGTTTCTCTTTGAGATCTAAATGTTTTAATTAATCTCATTAATCTTGTTTTTCAGAATGTGTGCTTTATTACACCTCAGTTTTTATATCAGTTCTACTGTTTGTTTTCTCAACAAGTAAGTAAAGAGAAGTGTGTGTTCTTTCTGAATGAGGTCTGTGTGTTCAGGTTTTGATAATCACTTGAAAGGACTTTTCTGCACTTTTATTAGGCCATAACTAGGCAGACCTTTTCTGGTTAGTCAGTTTAATCAGTGTAGTGTTCATAGTGTGTATTTATTCTGCCTGTCAGCTGAGGTAAATGTTGACGCTAAAATATACTTTAATTCTGCATGCTTTTCAAGAAATAGGTTTTCATTCGTTCAAGCCTATGAGGAAATTTTGATAACTGGGTTCAAGCTACCAGTGATGTTTCTTTCTATAGAGTCCCTGTCAAGCCAGGCCAGGTGACTGTCAGAGCCCTATCCCAGCGCTGTGTTTTTAAACCCGCAGAGTTTGTATGGGATCCGCAGTGATGGAGGGGCCCCCTGGGGAGCTCACTCTGAAGAGTTACGGTGGCCGCCTGGAGGGCACTGCTGACGAGGGTGCTGAGCCGTAGGCCATGCGGGGAGATGCTCTCACTGATTTCTGGGGCTCACACGTTGGCCGCTTCTGTTCTGTTCTGTCTTATTTTAAAGATAAGGAAGTTGAAATCCATTCATTCGGTTAACTTGGCCAAGACCACATGGCAAAATTCATATATGAACCACTCTTTGTGACTCACTGAGTTCTTTCGTCATGAGCCTCAGTGTGTATCTCAGAGTCACCAGGCCATTGGTTCTGGTTTGTTGGCAAACACAGAAGCGTAGTAATTGTAGGTTTGCCGTGCATCCTCTCCCCTCGGTCAGTGCAGTCGGCCGTCCTGAGTCCTCGGTGTCTGCCGGGCCGTGGTTTGCACTGACCTGGAGGAGGTCGAGACAGCCAGGAGGGCAGCTGACAAGGGGACTGCCCTTGTTTTGATGAGAGTGTTCAGAGCCATTGCATTGTAATTTAGAGACATTATGAAGAACAGACAGTTGGGAAAGCAGTGCAGAGGGCCGTCAGGAGGAGGAGCACGTTCGGCCCTGGGGGCAAGTTTTGGCCACAGAGGAAGCGCAGGGCGGAGGTGGGGAGGCAGGACCTGGAAACACAACTGTGCTCCTGTGGGAGGAGGAAGGGCAGATGCCTGGTGCCCCTATGGGAGAGTGCAGAAGGAGAGTGCACACACAGCTCGGAAGCACCGCTGTGTGTCGCTGTGTGGGGGAAGAGAGAGACGCCCAGGGCACCCGGGTGGGAGAGTGCAGAACGACGTCGCAGAGACCGTGTTGTGGAGAAGCTTCCCGTGCAGGTCCCCTTCACTGACATGTTTCTGGAATACTGATGGCCAGATATCGCAGTCCCCACAGCGAACATACATCTGAGAATACTGTGTGTATAGCTATGTAGAATACAAGTTGGAATTACTAGATTTTGGTGTAAATTGAAAAAAAAAATTGTGACTTCATGGTTGTTTTTTAATATGCCTGTGATGACGTGCAGAAGGTGGTAGTAATGATTTAACATCTACAGCTGCTCCCTTGTCCCCCTCCCAGACCTTGTACGACAGCGTGTACCTGACGCTGTACAACATCTGCTTCACCTCCCTGCCTGTCCTTGCGCACAGTCTGCTGGAGCAGCACGTGGACCCTCCTGTGCTGCAGAGCAAGCCTGCTCTCTACCGGTGAGTGTCTGCCGCACTGAGGTCCACTCGGGGCGTTTCTGGTCGCAGCTGGTGTATTTGGTAGTTAAAACCCAAAGCAAGTAAAGTCAATCAGTAGGATTCCTTTATACCAAAAATGAGACTGTTAACGAAGAAGCCATCAAATCAATATCATTTACTATAGCCCCTAAGAAGATAAAGTACCTAGGAATTAATCTAACCAGAAAAATAACAGACCTTTATAAAGAGAACCATAAGCCCTTATTACAAGAAACTAAGAGAGACTTAGATAAATGGAAAAACCTACTCTGCTCGTGGATAGGAAGACTTAACATTGTGAAAATGTCTATTTTACCCAAAGCAATCTACTTTTATAATGCAATCCCAATACAAGTTCCAGCATCATTTCTTAATGAGATGGAGAAACAAATCACCAATTTTGTTTGAAAAGGGAAGAAGCCCTGGATAAGTAAGGTACTACTAAAGAAGAAGAACTCACTGGGAGGCCTCTGATTACCCAACCTTAGAACATACACTGCCACAGTGGTCAAAACAGCCTGATACTGGTACAAGAACAGACAAATGGATCAGTGGAACAGAATTGAGACCCCAGAGATGACACCATCAGTCTGTGAACAGTTGATATTCGACAAAGGCCCTAAGACATTAAACAGTATCTTCAGCAAATGGTGCTAGCAAAATTGGATATCCTTCTGCAATAAACTGAAACAAGATCCGTATCTTACACCTCATACAAAAGCCAACTCTAACTGGGTAAAAGACCTAAGTATCAAACCTAAAACGATAAAGCTCATCCAAGAAAAGGTAGGAACAACAATGGAAGTTTTAATACACAATGTAGACAGACTTCAAAATCTGTCAAACAAAACACAATCAACAGAAGAGGAAATAGATAAATGGGAACTATTAAGAATCAAACACTTTTGCTCATCCAAAGACTTTTATTAATAGAATTGAAAGGCCACCTACAGAATGGGAAAAAAATATTTGATAACTCTGTCAGACTGACGCCTGATCTCCGTAATCTATAAGGTACTGCAAAATATCAATAAGAAGGAGATAATTCATCCAATTAAGTGATGGGCAAAGGAGATGGACAGACATTTCTCTAAAGAAGAGATCCAGGCAGCCACAAAACACATGCAGTCATGTTCCTGATCTTCAGTTATTAAAGAAATTCAAATCAAGATTACAGTGAGATACCATCTCACCCCAACAAGGTTGGCCATGATCCGAAAACCACAAAACAACAAATGTTGGAGAGGTTGTGGAGAAAGTGGAACCCTCCTACACTGTTGGTGGGGTTGCAAAATGGTCTGGCCTCTTTGGAAAGCAATCTGGCGCTTCCTTAAAAAAATGGATATATATACACCGTTTGACCCAGTAATTCCACTACTGGGAAAATATCCTACAGAATAAAGGCCTTTCACACCAACAGACACATGCACCAGAATGTTTATCACAGCACAGTCCACAATAGCCAAAAGATGGAATCAACCCAGATGCCCAACAACAGAAGAATGGATAGGTAAACTATGGTATGTATAGTCAGTGGAGCACTACGCAATGATAAAGAACAACAATGACTCCAGGAAACATCTTGTAACCTGGTTTCAACTGGAAGACATTATGTTGAGTGAAAGTAGTCAGCGACAAAAGGAAAAATGTTGTATGAGCCCTTTATGTTAAGATCTCAAAAACAGCCTTGTGTATAGAAGAAAAGACACTTTGACAGCTGCAAGGGAGGGGAGGGAGGGAGTGCACGGGGGTGAGGGCTTAGATTAGAGTGTTGGTAGAAATCTGGTTGGGTGAAATAGGTGACAGCACGTGTTAGAAATGAGAACAATATTAAGTGGAGTTCAGCAAAACTTGAGTACTCCTTCCATCTTAATATTGCAAGGATAGAGTAGCTGGGACAGGAGGCAGGGGACCATGCCCTTAGGTGAAATCGAGGCCAATTGGCACAACTAGCATTTTCCTAAGAGGGCTCTCTGCACCCCATATTGGTGAGTGGCGTCTGTGGTCTTAAAAGCGGCCAAGCTGCCATCCAAGGGTGGTCCCAACTCAGCGGGAATGGATGCTCACTGAGGACCAATATGACATGGGGGAAAGACAACCCAGAAGACAGAGAGACCCACAAGAGTGGGTACCTACATCAGACTTGGGACTGGAAGAACCGGAGGGTGCCTGGCCACCACCAGTGATAGCCACGATGGAGCTCACTAAGTTGAGTCTCACTGGCAACACAAGAATAAAAAGGGGTGCACCCTGAGATCTCCACTAAAAGACGACAGTTGGTGGTCCAGTGGTTTCAGGGTTCCCCTGGGAGCATGGCCCCTGGCCCTGATGCTGCCCTTGCCCATAAATCATAACAAAGGTCCACTCTTTGGACACAAATGGATTGGACTTGACGACGCAGAGTGAGCATATATTGGATGCACTTTATGGTTCTATACATCTATAGGATATCATCCTGCTGACCTCTGGCTGGAGGAAGGAGAGTGGGTGGAGAGGAGGGGAAAGGAGGCTGTTGGGAGGATGAGACATCTATGGAGCAGAGAGGAATAGTGTGCTGTCACCGGGCAGGGAGAGCAGTGGAAGCTGCATATAGGTGGGCATGTAAATTTATACGGGAATCTACATTTTCACTCAGTCATAATAATAAATAAATAAATAAATAAATAAATAAAACAGCCAGAAAAGCCCAGTGCCATCGAGTCGCTTCTGGCTCGTAGCAACCCTGTGAAACCAAGACATCTGTAAGTGGGAAAAAGAAATGTTGTGGAGCTAGGGAGCCCTGACTTTGAAATCTTAGCGTGGCTATTTACTAGTTGAAAAACCTTGGACAAATTACTGACCTATTTTAGCATCAGTTTTCTTTGTGAAATGTAGATAACATAAACACTGTCATGGACTCTGGGGACACTATGAGTCTGAGCTGACTCGTCGACAGTGCACCTCATGGAGTGGACAGTGTGCCCCCCGAAAGTGTGTGTACCAGTGTTTGACTGGGTCATGGGTCCCAGTCTGTGTGATGTTTCCCGTGTGTTGTGAATGCGGCCTCTGTGATGCTTACGAGGGAGAACGCATGGCTGCTGTGCTGGTGAGGTGAGACTCAGTCTACAAGCTGGGACTGCGGGGAGGTCATCTCCTGGGAGATGCAGGAACGGGAAGTGAGCAGAGCGTCGGGAACCTCTTACCACCAAGAAAGCAGTACCGAGAGCAGAGTGTGTTGTTGTTTGGACCTAAGGTTCCTTCACCAAGATGCTTTTGTATTGAATTTGGCCTCTTAAGCTTTCCTGGCTGTTATAATGTCTCATAACAAATTTGAACTTGTAGCTTACCAGACTGATGATAAAATTTCTCTTTTTAAAGCCAAAAAAAAAAAAAAAACCCCAAAGCAAACCCACTACTGTCGAGTCGATTCTGACTCCGAGCAACCTTATAGGCAGAGCAGAACTGCTCTGTAAAGTCTTCAGGGAGCACCGGCGGATTCTGGCTGCTGGCCTTTTGCTCTGCAGCCGTGGCACTTGACCACCACACTGCGAGGGTCTCTGTTCATTCGTCACCCCTGTTCACAGGAGTTCCCTGTGCCCCACAGATGCGGAACCTTATGGAAGAAGGTAGTTGATCTTGTGGGACCTCAGGGAGAGAGTGGGCATCGTTTTCCCGGTGTCTTTACAAATGAGCCTCTTGAGTGTCTCCTGGCAGGGCCTCTGACAGCTGTGTAACTGGCATTGACTGTCCACTGTTTGTGATCAGTGTCGCCTTCGTTTTGGGTGTGTACTGAAGACGTCAGGCACTGGTAGTCCCTGGGGTTCCTGCATCTTTAGGTCATGTTCCAGCACTGCCAGGTTTCCGAGTCACAGTGCAGAAGGAGCCCTGGTGGCCCGTGGACAATGCTCAGTTGGGACCCCACCAGGACAAAGATGTGGCAGCTGGTCTGTGCAAAGATGGTTTGCCTTGGCCACCCTGTCAGGCAGTTCTGCTCAGTCCTGTAGGGCCATGCGGCATCAGATTGACTCGATAGCAGTGAGTTAGTCAGTGTGAAATGCAGGGCTGTGGGCGCTAATTCGTGTCCCAGGTCCCCCAGTCCCTCCTGCGTCCCCAGACCAGGCAGCCGTCTTCTGTCTCTGTGGGCCAGCTTTAGGGCCCCCCGAGTAAGCTGACGTCCACTCTTACAGGAGGTCCAGTTATCCAGAAGATCCCATAGCTTCCGTTGATCTTCCAGCTGTCTCAGGCTGCTTCTGGCCCCCATGGGCACAGGCAGGCCTTTCCCCGCTGGGTGTTGATGGAAGTGAGTCCCTTTTGAGCCACAGTACTGAACCTAATGCAGGTGACCGCACTGGAGACAGCAGGACCACAGAGTGACCAGCGTTGACAGAGGAAAAGAGATGAACTCACTTTGCATAACCAGAATGAAATATTAGATCTTTGTCTTGCTTCTTTATTAAATGGAAAAATAGATCTCATTTCCTGCCCTGTAGGACCTATAGTAGGCTACGGTGCAGGTGGGTGGCGTTGTATTGTAAGCAGAGTTCTGTAAATTTGGATGTATCCTTTCTGCTAGCATTTTTCAAGCAGTTTTCAATTAAAAAGCCATCTTGTTTTCCAAATTATTAAATTTTAGTAATTGTTCAATATGTAAATGATAAGTAGGAATCTTAACGTATGCCTTTTTCTCTTCATTTGAATCCTCAGAGACATCAGTAAGAACCGCCGTCTGAGCATGAGAACATTTCTTTATTGGACCGCCCTGGGTTTTAGCCATGCCTTTGTGTTCTTTTTTGGATCCTGTTTTCTGTTAGGGAAAGATGTATCTCTGCTGGGAGATGGCCAGGTGAGATGTATGATCTGGTCTTTGTTTTCTTTTGTATTTGAATGCTTATTAATATTTTTTCTTTTTGGATGAATTTTTGTCATAGGAAGTACAAATAAAGTTTGACTTAAATTCTGAAGTTGCAGATGTTAAACTAAAGCGCAGTTAACGTGTGTTTCATGTAAATCTCACAGAAGTGCAAGTTGAGACAGAAAGGCAGCCGAGTGTAATCGTGACATGAATCCGAGGTCACGGAACGGTTTGCTCTCCGGGACTGCCTCACCCAAGGATGTGCCCACACTGTGCGTGCTGCTCATTCCAGGATCCCGTTTTGATAATAAAACCCAAACCGCGCCCCATCGAGGCAGTTCCAGCTGATGTCAGTGTGACCGTAGTAGGCTGCCACCTTTGACCCCACAGAGCCCCAGTGGTGCCCAACCGCCAAGTTGGGGCGCAGAGCCCTTGGGGTGCAGTGGTGTCCAGCTCAGCCACTCCCCAGGCGGTTTCCATCCAACAGCCTGTCCTTGGAAAACGTGAGGGTCACTGTGAGTCAGCCGCACGGCACTGGCTTTGGCACGTGCTGAGTGCTGGACAGCATTAACCCTCAAAGTAGTCTTGTTAGACAGGTACCAGCACCCGTGTTTTTCAGAGGAGAGGTGAGGATTTCGTGGTTGTCGGCTTTTGATTGTGTGAAATGTTTTTTTTTCTAGTACTTAGGAGGTGCCAACATATGCTTCAGTGAGAGACTGGAATTGCTGGTCACTTTTAGGGTCCGTTTTCCACTGGCAGCGTTGAAGTACTGTGAAATATGTTTGGGGACACAGGGATTGAAAACCTGCCGTTGGAAGAACACCAAGCTTTGTCTTTTCAAGAAACATTTGTTGAGAGCCAGCCATTCCTGGCACTCTGCTGGGTGGAGGCCTGGCAGCCGATGAGAATGTCTGCAGTTCACATCCACCACTGGCTTCTTGAAAACTGTAGGGGCAAGTCTTTTCTGTCCTGCAGGGTCCCTATGAGTCAGCATAGGCTCAACAGCAGTTGTTCTTCTTTTTTTTTTTTTTTTTTTTTTTTATAAAAAAATGCTAGATTCTGGGTCTGTGAGGGTAACAAACACACCTGGCAATGGAGCTCTGAGTTTTGTATCAGGGAGACAGAAAACAGTCTCTGGAGCTCTGAGCATTATATGAGGGAAACAGGAAGCAGGCAGTGGAGGTCTGAGCGTTATATGAGAGAAACAGGAAACAGGCAGTGGAAGTCTGAGCGTTATATGAGAGAAACAGGAAGCAGTCCCTGGAGCTCTGAGCACTGTATGAGGGAGACAGGAAGGAGGAGGCCCCGGAGCTCCGAGGGTGGTGTGAGGGAACCAGGAAACAGGTGAGTACACTGATAACACACTCTACAAGAGCAACAAAGGAAATAGATTAAGTCATGGAGAGGCCTTATCCTGTCAGATCCCTTCAGAGGGTAGGAAGGAAGCATAACTGTTATTGCCAGATGACTTTTGTGGACAAACTTAGCTTGACTTGGGCAAAAACAGGATTCTGGTTCATGTAGTACAGTGGTGATGGCACTTCCCAAATAGTAACTGCTTCTCACTGAGTTGTTTTTCTGTTATATGTATTAGCTTATTAAATCATCAGAACAACCCAGCATGAGGAAAAGCTCATTTACTGCTGTTTTGCATATAAAAATCTAACATCAGAGATAGTTAAGAAACTTACCTGAGCTCACACAGGAAATGCATTTACAAGAGGAGAATGGAGACTCAGATGTGTGTGACCTTAAAGCCTGTGAGCTTAATCATGGCCCTGAGTCCCCTGGAGAAACATGAAGAAGCAGGGTGCCTTTTGTTGCAGAATTGCCCCCCGTGCAGGGTGCGGCAGACACCTAAGGATGTGAGTGAGTGAGCCACTTCCGCCTGAAACGCCAGGGTGAGGCTGCAGAACAGGGGCACAGATAGACGAAGCCGCTGGATGCAAAGAAAATCAAGACCTTGTTTTTGCTAGTTGCTCCTGATTTTCTGATTTTTGATGTGCCCGTTGTGGTGACCCCCCACTTGCCTGTCAGCTTGTCACAACGTGGAGGCGTGTGTGTGCATGAGGCCAGAAGCTGTGCCACAAGTGTACAGATGTGAGCAAGGTCACCCATGTGGACAGGTCAGCCGAGACTCCGGACTCAAGACTAGGGAAAAGGAGCTGGCAGCCTAGCTCTGGAAAGAGTTAGCCAGGGAAAGCCTTATGAGCAGCAGCCGAGCAGTGTCAGATGGGGTGATGGGAAGTGAGCCCCCAGGTTGGAAGGCACCCAGGAGGCACCTGGGGAAGCGCCGTTGCCTCCACCTCCACGCAGAGCAGACCCTGAGGGCGTGGGTGGGGTCACACTGTCGGACCGTCATTTGCCGATGTGGCACGTCTGCCAGCACCCATTAACAACCGGAACAGAGCACACCAGGGATGAAGCTAAGAGGGTGAAGAGCGGCACACCGACATCGGTGTCCCAGGCGTCGGTGAGCTGGCGTGGGCTGGCGGTGGCCGTTTGGAATCCGAGAATCATATCATCGGCCGTGCCAGGAATGACACCCTGAAGGGGACGGTGTTGCATTCATCATCGTAAAGAAGATTTCAGGATCTGTCCTGAAGCACAGTGCTGTCAGTGATAGGATGGTACCCACATGCCGACAAGGAAGGCCAGTTAAGACAGCTGCATTCAGATTTATATGTCAACCACTGAGGCCAGAGGTGAAGAGATGGGAGATTTCTGCCGGCTTCAGCAGTCTGAAAGTGACCAAGCACACAATCAGGATGCATAGATAATTACTGGCGATTGGAATGCAAAAGTTGGGAACCAGAAGGATCGGCAGTTGGAAAATATGACCTTGCTGATAGGAATGATACCAGAGATCGCGTGATAGAACTTCGCAAGACCAGCGACTTCACTGCAGACACTTCTTTCACCAGCAGAAACAGCACCTATACATGTAGAAGTCTCCACATGGAATATGCAGGAATCAAATCCACTGCATCTGTGAAAGAGGTGATGGAAATCAGAACAAGACCAGATGGTGACTGCGGCACAGGCTTGCTCATGTGCAAGTTCAAATTGAAACTGAAGAAAATTAGAACAAGTTCACAAGAGCTGAAGAATGACCTTGACTGTATCCCACCTGAGTTCAGAGACCACCTCAGAAATAAATTGGATGCATTGAACACTTGTGAGCAAAGACCACACACGTTTACAGAACGGCATCATGTGTGAAGAAAGCAAGGGTCATTAGAAAGACAGGGAAGAAAGAAAAGACCAGACTGGAGGTCAGAAGAGACTCCGAAACTTTCTCTTGATCGTGAGTTAGCTAAAGTATAAAGAAGAAATGGTGAAGTGAAAGAACTGAGTGGAAGGTTTCAAAGGGCGGCTCAAGAAGACAAAGTGTGATGATGGCGTGCAAAGAAATGGAGGTAAAAAAACAAAAGAGAAGAACACGCTGTACATTTTTCAAGGTAAAAGAACGAAGGAACAGTTCAAGCCTTGAGTTAAATAGTGAAGGAATCTACAGGAAAAGTATTAAACCACTCAAGAAGCCTGTAGAGAAGATGGAAGGAATACACAGAGTCACTATCCCAAAAAGAATTGGTTGATGTTCAGCCATTTGAAAAGGTAGCATCTGACCAGGAACCGATGGTACTGAAGGAAGCAGTCGCAGCTGCCTTGAAGGCATTGGCGAGAAGACGGCTCCAGGGGTGGGTGGACTGTCAGTGGAAGTAGTTCAACAAACAGGTGCAGCGCTGGAAGAGCTCACTCAGTGTGCCAGGGCGTTTGGAGGACAGCTGCCTGGCCAGCTGACTAGAAGAAACCCGTGTTTATGGATATTGCCAAGAAAGGTGATCCCAACAAATGCGGAAATTATCAAACAGTATCACTAACAATGCATGCATGGAAAATTTAGTTCAAGATCATTCAAAATCAGCTGTAACAGTTACTAACAGGGTACTGTCAGAGATTCAGGCTGGATTCAGAAGAGGACCTGGAACCAAGGATATCTCCTGGTGTCAGAAGGATCTTGGCCAAAAGTAGAGAATACCAGAAAGATGTTTGGTTGTGTTTTATGGACTATGCAAAGACAGTCAACTGTGTGGATCATAACAAATTAGGACTAACCTTTTGGAGAATGGGAATTCCAGAACACTTCTTGCTCATGAGGACAAGGCAGCCCTGAGGGATGTGACGTCCAGGAGAAGTGTGCATCAGGGTTGTACCCTGTCATCACACCTGTTCAGTCTGTGCATCGAGTGAACCATCTGAGAAGCTGCACTCTTGGAAGAAGAACAGGACATCGGGATTGGAGGAAGACTCGTTCACGGCCCACGTTACGCAGATGACACAAGCTTGCTGGCTGAAAGTGGGGAGGATTTGAAACACTGACCGATGAAGGTCAAAGACCACAGCCTTCAGCGTGGATTACACCTCATCTGCTGCACAAGGCCTCTTCAAAGTGTTGAAAAGTCAAGATGTCACCTTGAAGACCAAAGTGCACCTGACATGAGCCATGGTATTTTCAGTTGTATCACATCCATGTGAAAGCTGGGCAGACCGAAATGCAGAAGACAGAAGAATGACGCCTTTGAATTGTGGTGTTGGAGGAAAACACTGAATATACCGTGGACCACCAAAAGAACAAACAGATCTGTTCTTATGTACAACCAGAGTGCTCCTTGGAAGCCAGGCTGGCAAGACTGCATCTACTTACTTTGGACATGTTGTCAGGAGGGGTCAATCCCTAGAGAAGGCCGTCATGCCTGGTGAGGTAGAGGGTCAGTGAGGAGGAGGAGACCATCAACAAGATGGTCTGACACAGCGGTGTGGCAGTGGACACAAGGGTTTTGTGGTGTTGTACATAGGGTTGCTGTAAGTTGCATCCGACTCGATGGCACCTAACAGTTTTCACACATAATTCTGTAATTAAAAGAAAAAACTTTTAAAGTTTTTTAACCTAATGTTAAAAATTATCACTACTTTGAAAAGCAAATTTATATAAACTTTTGATGTTGTTTTTTGTCTGTAAAAATAAAATCCTGGCATTCTTTTGAGATTCTGCCTTTTTAGTCAACTTGAGTAAATTTTGACTTTCAAGCCCCGTGAAGTATTTTCTGACCGGCATTAACTGCATTTTCACATGGAATCCTTCCGTAAGTAATTCTGCTGGTCATTAGCTTTCCTTTCAGGTGTTAGTTTGGGTGTAATTTCTTGTTCTGTTTGTGCTGAGTCCAGAAATACAATATCAGTTGAATTGGTGTAAATTTCAGGAAGTAATTGTGATTGGTGGAGTTTTGTTAGAGATGTTGCTGTGTGACAAGAATAAGGCCATGTGTCGCTCTATCACCCGCGTACAGAATACGCCTCCCACGGTCAAAACCCACCTTCGGGTTCCCAGCCGGAAGGACCGTCACAGTCCTAACACCTGTTGGCCCTTCTTCTCCTGGGCTCTAAACTTGACTGAAACAGTCCAAGGTGTCAAAGGCACTGGCATAAATAACGCACGTGGTTTTCAGTAGAGAAGTGAGATGACTTTTCGCAGTAACTGCTGGTTATCTGTGTGCAGATGTCTGGAAACTGGACGTTCGGGACTCTGGTCTTCACCATCATGGTGGTCACAGTCACAATGAAGGTAAGGCGTGGGTCAGAACCGGGGGGACTGTTCACACAGGAGGCACGTTGCCTTCGCTTCTGTGGCCACAGAGAGATAGCTTTTCCCTTTCCAGTAATAAATCGTTGCACTGATCGCTCTTGTAATCATTTTTGTCGAAACATCTCTGATGCGGTAGTGGTTTTAGAAAGCCTGAGCTGATTTTCATGACCCAGTAGTGGTTGCTTTCTCTGTTGGTGGTGAAGACAACACAGTTTGCTTTAGGCCGTGGAGTGCAGAAGAAGCGCATGGAATTTCAGTGCTTCTGCCTCACAGAAGAAATGTAAGCCTGAGATTACTGAAACTCCTGCTGGGTCACTTTCATTAATGTTTATTTTCTAAGGGAGTCTGCCATGGCCTTCTGAATCACTTGGAATTAATACATGTTATTCTTGTGTTTTGTTAGAGTCCTCTCTTTGTATTTCTAAGGTTTTTTGTTTTTTGTTTTTTTCAATGTTTCTCTTTTTAGATGGCTTTGGAAACTCATTACTGGACCTGGATCAATCACCTTGTGACCTGGGGGTCTATCGTGTTTTATTTTGTGTTTTCTCTGTCCTATGGAGGTATTCTTTGGTGAGTAATTATTTTGCATTTCAATTATATTAATTTAACAATAATATATTGTGGAAGATATAAGTATAAGTAAGAAAGATCATTATTATAAATAAAAATGTACTCAGAACTTAGCTTTGAGATCCTGTTAACAAATGTACTTCTTTCAGTTGATCTTACTGATGGGGAGAAGAAGCTAACATTTATTGAAAATTTACTACATTCTAGGTGTTTTGCATTAGTGATTACACTTTTTTATTGCAGTAATTTCACTGTCTCCATTTTTTGGAAATGGAGCCCCCAAATCACAGAAGTTTTCAATAATTAAAAAAAAGAGGATTTAAACCCCCGTTTGTCTTACTCCCTAGTTAATGCTCTCTATGCTAACATTTCACTTCTCACTAATGTGCTGATGTGTGCAGCGAGGGACACAGATCCATTGGGCTTTGACACGGTCGTTGGCTCCTCTCTCAGAGGCAGTTTACTCCTCTGTGTTGGCAGCGTCCGGTACCCAGCTCCCTAGTGAACACTGCTCCTAAGCAATGGCCACGTCAAGTCTCTCTGTTGTAGAACTTGTATGACATTCGCTTGCTGTGCATTTAATCCTTAGAGCAACCAAAAAAAAAGTTGAAATTAGACAAAGAAGAAAAAAAAACTTGGGTTGTCTGAAGACTAACTTAAATTTGGGATCCTAAGAGACCGTGTATGAATGCCACCTGTTTGGAATCCTGTTTCTCTGTTTCTTTCTGTGTTTTCCCATTTTCTTTTGAAACATTGCATAAAAAACACACAAGAGATTGTTGAGTTGGCCGCTCTGAACAGTTGCGGTGAGTCAGTGGCTGCAGCAGCCCTGCAGTGCAGAGCGGGGTGGCCCTGGGGTTGCCAGGGAGCAGCTGGTGGATCGGCCCTGCCAGTGTTTAGTTTAAGAGCTAAGATCTTCACCCCTGTGCCCCAGGGCTCCAGGTTGCTGCGGTGTAGAGCTAGTGTTGGGGAACGTGTTTGTGCTAACAGATGTGTGTGGAAAGAACCCCTGAGCAGAGCTTTTCATCCTAAGATCTGGGTTCTCAGTCTTCATGGGCTCAGCAGAAGATGCCTGATGACACGTGTCTCCTAGCTTTTCTCCGTTTTTTCAGTCTGTGTTGCTACAGAACTGTGTTACTGAACATGTCCTGCCACTGAGCATCACCCAGTCAAGGGCCCGACGCTGTCCTAGTGGGAAAGGCAGTAGTTATCCCCAAAAGTAGTTCAATATGATTGTTTTTAACCAGGTCCGTATTGGTTTTTGTCAGTTACTCGGTTGCACTGATTTCAAATTCTCAACATTTTCGTGGAGTATTCTCCTCATTATTTCTTTCAAATAGAATGGGTTTACGTAGTACCTTGGTTTAAGTCTTTGACTTTCCAGCCTGACTAAGCCCCTGTTTTTCTTTGCAGGCCGTTTTCAGGGTCCCAGCACATGTACTCCGTGTTTACCCGGCTCCTGTCGAGCGGCTCTGCCTGGTTTGGTGCCATCCTCCTGGTCAGCACATGTCTGTTGCTTGATGTGGTGAGGAAGGTGTTTGACCGACAGCTCTGTCCCAGCAGCACCGAGAGGGCCCAGGTAACTGCTCGGTGTGGACAGTTCCTTTTTAGGTTCAGGACCTTCCGTAATGAATAGCTGTCACCATAATTTGCTTACGTCAGGAAATAGGAAATTACCTACTCATGTCAAGTATTTGCCATAAAAGTATTGTTAAATGTAATGTTTTAAGTTGTTTTCTTGTTTCTATTAATGTGACTATTGATAAACTTTAATTTTCAAAACATCTTCTTAGTAAAACTCTGTATTTTGAAATACAGAACTATCAGGTTATATCCAGAAAATATGAAATCACAGCATTCCATTAGCTATATGTAATTGGATTATCCATGTCCTTGAAAACATTGGAATTTAGTCATAGTTTTATTTTCAACAGAAATGTTTAAGTTCTTTATCTGAAATAATTTTTGCAGAGTGGATTTTTATAAAATATATTAATGAGTGTCTATTAATGGGCATTAAACTGCAGCAAATATTTAGTAGTCTGTTGTATAGTAGTTAAGAAGAATGCGGTCTTCCACGCCTGAAGGTCCCTCTGCTCTAACTCGGTGGCTCCGAGCCTCACTTTTCAAAGTCACAGTCTAACTGACACTGTAGTGAGAATTCAATCATAAAAATGTTCAGACCCATGGTATACGCTCAAGAAATGCTGGCTGTTGGGCTGAAAGTGCTGTTTTTGTGTATTTTACTTTATATGAGCTAGGACAAAAAAAACTCTATCTTAGTCTGTTCTGTTAACTATACCCCAACATTAAGTAAGTACTCTCAAGAATAAATTCTAATCACCCCTTAAACCCTGGTACTGGCTGAGTTGGTCATTGTTTAGCCATGCCTGTGCTGAGACTTCTTCAGTGTATTGTGTGCTACATACTAAGTAAATTGTTTAAATTTTGGAAATTTAGTTGTATGTTTATGTTACAGATAATTGCTCGGTATTGGGTAGTTTCTGTTAGGCTTCCTAAATGATATATGAGTTTTCAGTCGATAGTTTTTGTGTCTATTTGCTTTATCACTCCACTGTAGCTCGTGTGTCTCCTAACACCTCTCAGGCAGCGAGCCGCTCAAGCCTGACAAACTTAATTCATAAGATGTACATACTTGATCAAGTTGATTCTCTGTGCCTCAGTTTCCTCCTCTGTAAACTCAGAAGACTCATTCCCACTGTCCCTGATTATTACAGAAACTAATGTCCCCAGCACAGAGCCTGTGCACCCTCAGTCCACAGTGAGACACTTGTCCTGAGGAGGCAGAGGACGAGAGTGTTGCTCTGTGATAGGGTCTCCCCAGGCCTGGGACATCTGCCTCACTGGCAGTGTGTGTTCATGCAGCCACTTCTGCTCTGCAGTGCAGCGTGTGACGGGGAAGGCCCGGGTCCCGCAGCTGCAGGGATAGAGGGTCACAGTCCGAGTCCGGGGCTGAGTCCTCATGTGTCTCTGGCCCTTTGTGGAGAGTAGGGTTGTTTCCCCCTCTTGACCCTTGTGAAGTTCTGTTTCACAAAATGCATGGATAACTGCAGCTAAAAAACTTTATTTCTTATGATCAGGTTTGTGTATGTTTTCTACATAACACTACATTAGGTGTTTACAGGTGGCTGGTATGTTTCATAGACCTTCTTGAGAGAAAAAGTGATGTTATCTTTTGTTATCTCTTCTGTAGCCTAGTTTTAAAGAATCACATAGGAAGTGTTTTTGGTGTCAAGGTAGACCCTTAATCAAGAAAAACATTAAAAGTGCTTTTGTATATCTTTTGGTTCTTTTACTGTAGGTTGAAATTGACTAAAAATGAAATGTATGATAGATCAGTAGGTCAGTCATGAACGTTTTCCTCACCAGGCCCACTGTGAGTGACGTCCCTACGTGTCCTAGTGTCCTGTACTCCAGGAAGGCCCGCTGCAGATGGGGGTGTGCTGAGCAGCTCCTCTGTTTCTCCCAAGGCAGAGCGTGGCCACTCGAACCTCACGTGTGGCATCGTTTCTGTGCTGTCCTCCCTGTTACCCCAGCATCGTATTGTCCCCTCTGACTTCAGATGACGGAGAGATAAGCAGCTGTCATCTACTCCGTTTTCTTTACCAAAAGCAGCAGGAGAAGCTGTGATCCGCGTTAACTTAGCTCTGTTTCTCACCAGCACAATGCCGTGGTGTTGAAAGAAGAAGCCGTCCTTCTGGTGGCCAAGCCATAACTCAGCGTGTGTCAGCCGGATGTCTTGCCGTGTGCCGTGTTTCCTACGGTTGTAGCGAGAGATGTGTTTACGAAACATGTCCTGTGCCTGCCTCTTGGCTGATGCAGAAGCTCACTGACCTGTTGTGTGTCCTGTCCCTCTTCTGTCCCCTTGTAGATGTACTCCAACACCGTGGCTCTGAGTGACGAGTTCATCGCACTGCAGCCATTGTCAAGGGCCAGGAGTCAGCTGAGCAGACTTAGGTAGAGGGGGCCTTGGAGCCCGCCACCCTGCATGTCAAGCAGACAGACGAGCAGACGCAGGAGAGACACACAGCGGCACCTCGCGCCAGCGTGGCTGCCCCAGGCCCGTTCGGCCTGTGTTGGCACGAATGTCCAAACCCCAAAAATGCATCATTTCTTCCTAGACAAGAAAATTCAGATAAAAATTCAGCGTAACAGGACAGAGACCTGCACCGTGTTTAGTATGTTCATGTGTGCACCTCTGTTTACACGTCAGCTGCCTTTGTATGTACATGTGTACACATCTGTTCATACCTCAGCTGCCTCTTTCAGCACGGTTCTCATGCTTCTGCTTGTCATACGATTTATCCCTAAAAATGCTCTTGCATGTTGAATAGCTAAGCTACCAAAATTCATCATAAAATTGGAGGTTTTAAGTTGCAGCTACTTGAAGTGAGAGTTGACCGTGTTTTAGCTTCGTGGCCAACACGTGTGTGTCTGTGTGTCTGTCCAGCTTAGTGGCTGCTAAAGCGTCTCATGTCATGCTGCCAGTGGTGTGTCCTGAACTCAGGCCCTGTGTGCAGGGAGAGTTTGGGTGCTTGGACAACCTCACAGGCAGAGCCATTCCATCAATTTCCACCAGAAAACAAAATGAAACATGTGGTGTGTTCTTGAGATGTGTTTTGATAGAAATTCCCTTCTGTCAAAGGGCTAGATCTTACAACGTGAGGCGGGCGGACGCCGAAACCATGTGTTAAGTTTAACACCACTCTTGTTTGGAGAGAAAGTAATATAACCACAGTGTTTTTGTTAGTTTTGTGATTCTAAGGCTTCTCACCTGTCCACGGTCACTTGGCGATGTGAGCAGGTGTCACCTGACTACTGTGTCCCGCAGCTCTCCGTGACTGCGTAGCTGGGGGCCGGGGGCTGTTAAGTTTTACCTAATGTTTCAGGGTTGTTTCATGTTCTGCACTGGATTACAAGGGTCTCCGATAGCCCTCGGTGAACACACAGGGACTCTCTGAGTGGTAGCCCACCAGCGTCTGTGTTTACCTCCAGAACTAGAGTCGAGGTGAATGGGAGGGTCCGCCTGCAGCCGGGGGGAGCCAGATGCACCCGCACGGTTTCCCGGGAGGGAGGTAACTTCTGAAACCAAGCTCAGCGGTCGTGTTCCGGACGCTCGGCCGGTGGGCAGGGGGGATGCTCAGTGTGGAAACCACTCGGGCCGACTGTGACAAGGCCAGATCACTTTTGCCTTGAGAATGGTCGTGTTATTTTCTTAAAATCATATTTTTAGTATGTTAACTTACATCAAGCCACATTCTTTGTACAATACTAGACTAAATGAGCGTAGAAGGAAGACCCTAAGCCCCCGGCCCCCAGCGCTGTAATGGGGCAGGCGACTTCCCACCCGCCTGTGAAGGGGCACCCGAGCACAGGGTGTAGGGTCCAGCAGACATCGCTGCAAGCCAGGGTCGCAGAGACGTCCGAAGGAGGGACAGCTCTGATGAGGCCTGAGTGCCTGCCCCACGTGGAGCCTCTGGCTGTCCGTCTAGAAAAGGAGCATTTTCAGTGCTGTGGTCAGTGTGCTTACTGTCAGCAACAAAGAGAAAAGGAGCACCTGGCCGAAGTCACAGGCGCCTGACTGGGTGGCATCTGCTCTAGCTGCGCGGGCAGGTACGTCTGCGGACACCTCCTGTAAGTTCTCGAGGCGGCTAAGCACTGAGCAGTCTCCCACTGGGAATAGATGACTGTTAGGACGGAGAAGACAGTTAAGCAACTACCGGGTATGTTGAAGAACTTTCAAATCTTTATAATCGGATTAGTATGTCTTCAGGATCGTTCACATAAAACTCTGATCAGGTTTCCTTTGAGTCAATGAAAGCTCATTTAAGTGTTTTCCTTTCTTCTGGGTTATAGGCAGAGCTGTGAAGCCGTCTTCACATGAATTGACTGGACTCTTGAAACTAAGGAATTCTGCCATTTTTATATAGATACAAGAAAATTACCACAACATTCTTTCTATGAAAGCAATTATCCTTCCTAAGCCAAAGGGTGGGCACCAAATTTGCTTCCAGTGCAGTTGGTGACGTTTTCTCATAATTTAAAAAGGTTAAAAGAATGGCCGTGGCTGCGTTCTTGAGCAGCCTTGGAAGTTCTCCAGTACACAGGTAGAAGGAAAAGGGAATTCGTAGGAATTTTTTTTACTGTCAAGTAAAAGATTAAATTTCTTAATCAAGTCCAAGTCCCCTGCCTGGGTGTCTTATAGCGTCTGTAAGGTCGCATGACCCTCCTGTGTGTCAGAAGTCCGCTTAGAATAGCCATGTCCCCTGAGAAGGGAACCCAGTTGAGAAATGGGCGCCTTTGCACCAGGGAGCTCGTGTCTCGGCAGCAGCGATGAGTGTCACATAGCCTGTAAGCCTTCATTCTGACTGAGCTGTGTCGTGTGTCTGGTGTCAGCCTGCTGGGCTGGACGGTGATGGGTGTGCTGTGTGGGGGGCCCTGAAGAAGTGCCGTCAGCTCTGTGTGTGTGATGGACGATGCCCTGGGGTGGGAACATTCGTCTGTGCCTCGCAGATCGTGGAAGCAACTTGCCGTTTTGGCTGGGAGCATCACTGTGTAACACAAGACCTGTTGCTCTTCTGTCCCCCAGATGGAAGAAGCTGGGGGCTCGGTCGGCTCAGCGTATGAATCTGCTGGAAGCCAGCGCAGAGGGGAGGACAGTGGGCACCTGCTAGCTGGGGCTTGCAGCCGGCAGGACACTCGTCGCGTGCAGTAGGTAGCACCGCGGGACCTCTCCGGGGACATGTCGGCTAAGTGTTCATGCTGGGGGCATGCGCGGGAGGCCAGAACTGGCAGTGCCCTGTTGCTTTACTGACCCCATTGTGTTCCTGTGTGGTGTTAGGTTTGTTTTCCTTCCTGTGGCCGTCCCGTTTTTATGTGTCGCATCCCTGAATGTTTTGTTCCTCTTCCTGTGGACTTAGAGTGATAAATTGCACTTCGCTTCAGACTCCAGCCTAGAAGATTCCCACAGTCTGTTGTGTTCTACTCTGGACATTATTCCTGCACCCGTTTCCTTTGGAAAATATGTCATGCTAATTCTTTTATTTCTGAAATTAGTTTTTCCTCAAAGTTGTAGTTGTGTGTCATTTTCTGGTGGAGCGGGACACTGAGTTATGTATCTCAGTCCACCGCCTGAGCGGAACGGTCACACGACGAGGGCTTAGAATCGGCACTCCCCTCTTGGCTGTTGGCTCGTAGTCAACAAACTGGGCTCTTATTTTTTGGCAAGAGTTGAGAGGTGCATCTTTGTGCACCCAGGAGTCAGCGAGAGCTTGACTGACTGATGTCAGGAGGAGCGAGCCTGCTGGACTCTGACGTGCCCGAGCGGGCGCTGCCGGCCATTCGGAACAGGGTGACAAGTCCCTGCCACTCCTGTCACATCAGGGATAAAACCTTATAAGTGGTGCAAGTTGACACAGAGCTAAGACTACAAATCGTTAAGGCTACACAGAGCAGACCATGGACCAGGAGCAGTAACTGAAGATGGAATTCTTCTCTAAGACATTGTTTCCTTAGTTAGATTCCTTTCGGGAATCACCCTGAAGGGACAGTGTTGCAGATTAATCAGTCAACACCCAGTTGTTACTAATGAAAAAGAAATTCAAAAGGACTCTGATTTTTCCGTTTTTCCCAAGGCGCCTTGTGGGATCATCTCTGTAATGCAGTTACTTCATGTGTGTGCAGATACATAGTGAAAGATTTTTAGTAGTCTTGTTGGTTGGTTGTTTCTTTTTGAAAATATATCCTGATTTGAAAGCAAGGAAAGCTCAGGTGAAGAGCTAGCTAGGTGACGGGGAAGCCCTGGCTGGGATTTAGAGGACACCCTGGGTGTCTGTCGGAGCCAGTGGTCTACTTGGGACCTGACTGGGTTGAAGTAACCAAATTGTTCTCTGGGATAAGAGTCCCCTCAGTGACTGCAGCTCCAGGGGACATCTCCTCAGGCACAGACCTGGTGCGGCTTTGCTTTAGTCTCTCCACCAAAACTAGACACAACTGAGAACAGGGTGCTAGATGAGGAGGGCCTGCTGGGGCTCCTGCTGGGAGAGGGAGGTAGTGGGTCTTCTTACCCCCTGTCAACAGAAGGCCTGGGAGCCCTCTGGCCACAAATAGGATTCCAGTCAAACTGCCTGGCCGTGCCCTCCTCTGCAGGTGTGTGTTTCGCACTGACGAGCGACTCGGGGGTGAAATCTTGACTAGATCCCTCTCACGCGCTTCTGCTTCTGCACATAGTTTGATATGAAAATCCCTCTTAAAGAAGTTGATTTTGCCTGAAAGCCACCCCATGTGACGGAAGAGCCGCCCCATGGATTTTCGGCAGGGTCCTGTGAGTCAGAGCTGACTGGATGGCAGCGGGGTTGGTGTTTGGCCTTAGTCTTCGGGTCTGTCCCGTGGAGGCCCGGCCAGGTTGATGTGGCCCTGTTCATTAACAGAAGGGCGTTGAACTCTCGGACACCAGGACTCTTTACTTAAAACCTTAAAAGGGGCACATAGTGTCCTTCTTTCCGCTTCTCTGCCTTTCAGGCGGCCGTTGACAAAGTGCTGTCAGCCTTGACGAAGCAGACAGGCCTCAGCCACTCCCTAAATGTTGCCGTGCGGTGGGCTGCTACTTCCCTGGCAGTGTCTGTTGTTGGTGGCAGCCACCCAGGCCTCTGTTGTCTGTCACTTCCTCCTCTGCCTTGGGGGCCCTGCCTGTCCCGGTCTTGGCGTACTGTCAAGAACTCCAGCTGCTGACCAAAAGGCTGGTGGTTCGCTTGCCCCCGGTGCCCCTGGCAGCTCTGCGGGCAGTTCTACCCTGTCCTCTAGGGTCCTGTCTCTTTAGATTTGAAAGCACCAGGGGCAGATGCAAAGCCAGAGCACTGCCGAGGCCCCGTTAGATGGGGTCGTGTTGGCAAGTGTCTGCCCCCCCAGCTGCTGACCCTTGTGAGGTCGGCTTCTGTGAATCGCAGTTGGTGACTCGCCAAGTGGGAGCCACGGGGCTCTGTGCTTTCCTGCTGCGGGGCCTGTCGGGGTGTCAGCTGAGGGGGGAGGGCCGTTAGTGGGGCGTCAGCTAAGGGGGGGAAGGACCAGTTAGTGGGGTGTCATCTAAGGAGGGGAAAGACCAGTTAGTGGGGTGTCAGCTCAGGGGAGGAAGGACCAGTTAGTGGGGTGTCAGCTCAGGGGAGGAAGGACCAGTTAGTGGGGTGTCAGCTCAGGGGAGGAAGGACCAGTTAGTGGGGTGTCAGCTCAGGGGAGGAAGGACCAGTTAGTGGGGTGTCAGCTCAGGGGAGGAAGGACCAGTTAGTGGAGGGTCGGCTAAGTGGGCCAAGGACCAGGTTTTTGTTGTCTTATTTTGCTTCTAATTTACAATCCATCACAGATTGATAGTTGTATAAAATATGAAAAGAAGAAACAGAAAAGACTGTCAGAATCAGCCCGTTTTTACATTATCCTGCTCAGCAGTTATGCAGTGTTCTGTCAGTGTTTCTGAGCTCACCCGTGCAGACCAGAAATCGTTCTCTTCTCGTGGACAGTGGCAGTGACCTTCGGAGCTGTTGCACATCCCCAGCTCAGGTCTCTTCAGAGTCGGCAGTGACCACGGAGCCTTCCCGGTGGTGGAGTGTGCCTGGGCGGCTCGCACCACGCCCCCCTGCCCTCCACGCGCACACGCCCGCCTTCTCTCAGCGCAGGGTGCCCTGTCTCCCCTGGGTCCAGCTGCTGGGCCCCACCAGCCTTCCAGATGAGTGCCAGGTGCCTGGGTGCTCACCGGCTCCCCCATGCCTCCCCTGGGCCCGGCAGCGGGTGGAGCTCCTCTGCCTCTGCTCTCACACCTGCGGTGACCACAAGGGGGCAGCGAGTGGCCTGCTGCAGAGCGTGGGGCTCTGCCATCCGAGAGGGCAAGGCCCCGCTGGGCAACCTCGAGCAGACTCTCTGCCCCGCTGTTCTCATCTGTTACATGGAGCCGGTGGGCTGCCTGCGGCCCAGGCTGCTTAGGCACGTTCAGCAGGCAGCGTGAACAGTCGTCTGTGCTGAGGCGTCACTGCCCCCGTGCGGCCAGCACTGTGCACGCCCCTGCTGTCACTGTGTGTGCCCTGGCATCACCCTTGGCTCACGAGATCCCCAGCACGCCTGCCAGCCTGGCGGCCAGCTCGGTGCCCTGTTCAGTGGCTGCATGCTGGATTCAGGGCAGATGCTTGTGCCCATCAGTGGTCAAGTGGTGAGATGGGATCCGGGCGAAGGCTGTCACGCGTGCAGAGGTGTGACAAAGGTGATGTGGAGAAGATGGCCTTGGCAGGGCTCAGCACTCTGACCCCATGCTGCCAGGCCTTGACCCCAGGTGGGAAAGCAGCCCAAGGCCAGGTTATGAAGGGCTTGGAGGAAGGTCTCCTGGGGGCTGGGCCTGCCTCCCCAGCATGTGGCGCTCGGGCACCCTGGGTCTGATGGTGAGGCCTGGGGATCGGCTGGCCCAAAGCTGACGCCCTGAGGAGGAAACTGGGAGGTAGGTGACGTCCTGCCACCTAAATAATGCTGCCCACTTAGGTCCTTGGAGTAGTGCTGTGGTGGTGTCGATTAGTGGCCCTGACTGCTAGCCCGTCCACCCCTGAGACTGACCACACGTCCTGAGTGGGTGTCCTGTACTCGACTCACAGAGTCCTTAGAGCCAGCGCTTCCAGGCTGAAGTGGACACAGACACGCCTTGCTGCTGTGAAATGGCTGTCAGCGTGTCGCAGGACTGAGTCCGGGACGCCGCGGGGTCTGTCAGCGTGTCGCAGGACCGAGTCCGGGACGCCGCGGGGTCTGTAAAGGTGTCGCAGGACCGAGTCCGGGACGCCACGGCGTCTGTAAAGGTGTCGCAGGACCGAGTCCGGGACGCCGCGGGGTCTGTCAGCGTGTCGCAGGACCGAGTCCGGGACGCCGCGGGGTCTGTCAGCGTGTCGCAGGACCGAGTCCGGGACGCCGCGGGGTCTGTAAAGGTGTCGCAGGACCGAGTCCGGGACGCCGCGGGGTCTGTAAAGGTGTCGCAGGACCGAGTCCGGGACGCCGCGGGGTCTGTAAAGGTGTCGCAGGACCAAGTCCGGGACGCCGCGGCGTCTGTAAAGGTGTCGCAGGACCAAGCCCAGGACGCTGTGGGGTCTGTCAGCATGTTGCATGACCAAGTCTGGGACGCTGTGGAGTCTGTCAACGTGTCACAGGACCGAGTCCGGGACGCTGTGGGGTCTGTCAACGTGTCACAGGACCAAGTCCAGGACGCTGCGGTGCACTGGTCGTCCCTACCAAGGGTGCTATAGTGAAAGAAGCGGGAAACCCTGCCCGTTTCCCACGCCTGGCTGGTCTGGCAACGTTGGTGCTCCGTCCCGCCGCTCGGCGTCCGGCCAGCCCTTGCGGCCTGCGCTTCAGCGTGGCCTCCCCTCCCCCCCGGCTGTGCCAGGTTCAGGATGCCGGCTGTGCCCGTCCCGCCGTACCCGTCTCCTGTGTCCCCAGTGAATGTCTCTGCAGCTGTTCTCTGTTGCCACACTACGTTTCACACGTGGTGACTCCCCACCCTCATGGATCACAGCCCTGGGGTGGGTCGGTTTTATTGCTGTCCTTCCTCTGCGCCTCTGAAAGATCCTGCACTGTGTCATGTACATGGACGCAAGAATCAAAAGTGCTTAAAGCTGGTAACACGGGAAAGATTTGGGAGCGCCTTGGGCATGGCAAAGCCAGGGTTGGGACTCACTGATCTGTGTAGTCACGTCATTCCCCCCCAGTTTTAGCATGACTGATGTTGTTAGTAGTATGGAATTAGGTTTGAGTTGTTGATGGATAAATACATTTAATGCTTGTAGATTTTCATGGTGATTCAACTTTAAATCGTAGTGGTACTGTTTATTTGCACGTTTGATAAGCTTTAACCTGCATACCATCAGGTAATTTTTTTAAAGAAAAATGAGCCAATTATGGCCGTGGTTGGCACTTTGAATATTTAAATATTTAACCATTTAAAGTCACCAATACTCTTTTCAAAGATGATTCTGGAGTCAGCACACGCAGAGTGCTGAGAACCAAGAGACAGCAAACACTGTGTGTGTGGGTTTGCTGCAGTTGTCAGCGCTGCTGTTGTTGAGGGCGGGCTTGCGCTGTGCCCACCGGTGGTCTCCGTCTTCAGAACAGCTGCTGCTCTGCTTCTCGGCTGACGACTGTGGAAGCTGAAGTAAGAGCAATCCATCCACCCAAAACCTCAGGGACAAATTAGAGATCATGAGTTTCTGAGTGGATGGTGTAGATTATTTTTCACCCGAATACATTTGATATTTAACTGTAAATATCATAAAATAGGGTATCACAAGCCTAAATCTTTGCAGATTTAAGTGATATCCAGGTACCTATGTTTAGACATGATTATTTTACTGGACCTCTAATTTAGAACAGAGTGTATTTCAGGTATTTTTGTATGATTAGTCAAACCTCCCATGCTATAGAAAAACATCTGTGTGCTCACCTACATTTCTTTTTGTTTTAAAGCACTTGTGGCATCTTCTGTGAACTGCTCTGGAAGCTCCAATCTGCAGACGCTGATTATCTCTGCTTCGTCCCCTGCAGCTTGCTGAGACAAATTCAGGCATCAAGTGCCTGGACTCCATGTGCTGTCTCTCCGGAGAAGCAGCGTGCACGTCTCTTAGAAGAACGCTGGACCGAGTGACGGGAAGGTGCGGTCCGGCCCACGTCAGCAGGTGTGGCGTCACTCTTAGCAGCCTTTGCTGCCGATGAACGGCCTGTGGGCAGCGGCACTTGAACCCGCGTCTTCAAGGCCTCCTGAGCCAGTAGCTGGGTCCCCAGAGCCACAGGCTTGCAGCCCGCAGAGCTCTCATTCTGGGGGATAGCCGAGTTCTCTCTGGCCGGGGTGGGGGTTCTCACATTCTGGGAGGAAGAGACAGTACCTTCGGACAGACTTCCGTCTGGGGGACAGACAGTTTAGCGCTGTTCCTGCAGTGGGATGAATAGGAGTGCACGCAGAATGCTTTCTGGTTTTGTACAGCTCTGAATTGCTGCTCTTTCCTCTCTCGCAGGGGTTTTTTGGTGGGTCGTTTTTTCCTTTCTTCCTCTCTGTCTTTACAGAATCACTCGCACATACTAGTGAAGGCAGAAAGCCCTGCCTGTCCTATTCCCAGGACAGTCATGGGAGAGGCTGAGGAGCCTGCCAGCACTGAAGGCTATGTGTCGGCTCTCCTGCCCCTGTATCTCTGCAAGGAGGTGTCCAGTTGACTCCTGACTTCTTAGATTTCTTTCACTGGATGGTTACAGTCTGTTTACAAGTTTATAGATCACAGAAGGCTCTCTAAATTGTGGGTTAGATGAGCCCTAGCCTTCTGACTGCTCCCCAGCTCTGCCTCTGGAGTTAGAGTTATCACAGTGCTTGCTTTCATGGATGATAACAGAAACATCATTGAACAATAGAGTGTCATCTAAGGTTTCTGTAGAACTGAAATGGATTCATTTCTTCATACATTTCCCCAAGAGACATACCATCATTTAGGCTCTATGTGGGAGCACAAAATACTGTTTCTGCACTTTGGTGTTCTTGAACTTGACTTGGATGACACCATCTTCCCCTAATGCAGCAGCACACGGGGGCGTGGGTGGGTCGCCGACAGACAGGGAGAGACGTCAGTTCCGGTGCTCCCCTGTGGGGCGTGAGCAGTGGGGTTTTCCAGTTGGACGTGGCTGAGTAGAGCAGATACGATGGAGGAGAACCCACTCTCAGCTTCTGATACGAGGACTGTCACTACTGCCTTAGTTTGCTGTTTGAAAGATGGTGTCTGTGATTATCATCCATCTATCGTAAAATCCAGCTAAGTGTCACAGGCAAACTGGTCAGTTCCCCTCCACCTAGAGCTGTGGACATGTGTGTTTTGAGAATAGTGTTCCTGTGGTCCTGGGCCATGTGGCACCGCCCCCCTGATTCTGATGGGAACACTGTGCTCACACCGTGTCCCAGACTCCTCAGTGTCATCGTCTGGCCCTTCATCCCGCACAGTAGGATCGCTCTGGGCAGCTCCGCTCCTGGGCTTTGTTTGGACTTAGGCGGTCGTGTGGGAGAGCAGCCCTGTCGTGCTGACAGGCCACAGCTGCCCAGAGGAGGGCCCGAAGGAGTTCGTGGGCAGCGTAACTGGTCTGTGGGCACAGCTGTGGAGCCCAGGCCGAGGTGGGCGATGCTTCACTTTCTGCTACAGCAGCGTTCTACATCTGACTGTTACAGAAAGATGAGGGAATTGTGAACGAACCTCAGTGTTTTTCTGTGTTAGCCATGCCCTCCCCTCCTGGGTGTCAGCTCTCGGCAGTGCGCCCCCTTCTCTGCCCAGCCCTCCGGCCGCCCCACCCCTTGGGAACTGCCTGAGGTTGAGTGGCCTCCCTAGGCATGTTTCCTTAAAGGGCCCTGGTGGCATCTGGACTTCTTTGCACTTAAAGTTGTTTTATACTCTTTTCTCTTGAGATTTACTGTTAAAAAAAAAAAGTTTAAGTTGTTTTTCTCATGTCTGGCAGACTATAAACACCTTTCTAAGTTTGGCCAGCATTGTAGATTGTAATATTGTTCAGTATTGTGCCGCCTTTTGCCCTCTGTTGGATAACCTAAGAAGTCCTTGAAGATCTGTTGATTTTTTTTCAAGTGAGTAAAATCGAGACCATCTACAGAATCGCCCGCTGCTCCGAGAGGGCCTGTGACCATCGCCCAGTGCTCCCGGGGGCCCTGTGACCATCGCCCGGTGCTCCCGGGGGGCCCTGTGACCATCGCCCGGTGCTCCCGGGGGGCCCTGTGACCATCGCCCGGTGCTCCCGGGGGGCCCTGTGACCATTGCCTGAGACGCGTTCACACTGTGTTGAAACTTCAAGTCATTTTGATATATGGAGTCTTGGTTTTGTTTTTTATGTATAAAATTGCATTAGTAAAAGACATCTGAAAGTTCCATTTTAACTAGGGAGCAGCCTCAGCACTAGGTGTCTTATTTTATGTCAAGCTGCAGAGAGAAGGCTGGGCTGGGACCGCCAGCCCAGGTGGTGGGAGCCTGGGGCCTTGTTTGGGTGGGCTGCCGAGCACCGCAGGGATGAGCGGCACCTGAGACAGTGCCAGGGTTTCGTATCGCCCGGGCACCAAGGGCTGCTGATGTCCTGGCCCTCGGTGTCGTCGAGGCCATGGGCCGTGGGCCGGGGCGTAGGGTGCTCCAGGAGCGATGCGCCCGGGTCCCCTGCAGAGCCATGGTTTTCTGTGTGTATTTTGCCAACAGTGACTTTCTCCTCATCAAACTTACCTTTTAAGTGGAAATGCGTTAATAGTTAATACGCAGTTGAGGTGTTTAATGTTCTGTTCATGGTATCTAACATGTAAGTGGAGCTTTGAAAACATGAAAATGAGGGAAATGACCTCACGAGAGTCTTGGGTTTCAGCAGTGCTTGGAAAAGGGGAACACGTATCAAATGCCGGCCACCTGGGGTGGATTCCAGACAGCCATGCTGCCGGTGCGGGTCACATGGTGCGGTGCGTTTCTGCGGGCACTGCGCCTGTCAGTACCTGCCGTCTGTTCGTGGAGATAAGGCGCACGCTCTGTACTTGCCAGCCGTCCCCGCCCCAGCGAGTTACGTTTGCAAGTGTCCCCGTGCCAATTACTCCACAGTGCTGTTAGAAAAGGAGAAGACTGAGCGTGGCACCTCAGTGAGACAGGCGGTGGCGCGAGGTGGGGCCCCGGGCAGACAGACACAGCAGTGGATGTTGTTTGTGTAAAATCGGGTACTGTCTAGGAAGCTTTTCTGTTCTTCTTCTGTCTATTTCTTTTACACATGCCGAGTGCCAGTCACGTGGCAGGCATGGCTCTAGGGACTAGGGAGACAGTGGTGAGCAGGAGGTGATGTCTGGCCTTTTCTGGAAAGAACCCACAAACTGCTGGTGTGACTTCTGCTTGTTTATTGCCCAGTTTGCGAGCTTGGTGAACTTCCCAGTGTCCAGACCTGATGGTGCCTGCACCCACTTACTGCTGGGTGTATCCTTGAACTTCACACCTTGGGGAGGGCCTCTGGGGGGACTGCAGGTAAATAATAAAGGTGCTATTTGAAGCATAAGCTCTTTTCTCCATTTTGCTTAGGGAAAGTGGGAGCCCTGGCAAAAGTTACATAAAGTGTGTTTATTAAGAGGTTTAGCCTCAGGAAAGAAGCCACCTCTGATTGAGTGATCCTAACTGTCCTTGAGATACATTGGTCTAGTTTAAGCGTGGCAGTCTGCTTTTTGATCTCGGGTTGTTTTAGCTTAAATTAAGATAACCACAAATCAAGTACTGTGTAGTGAATTGCTTAAAGGACTTCTCGCTCAGACAGTAGCTGAGTTTTCCAGACCAGGAGGGGGCCATTGGGTGAAAATCCTCATGACCCAGAGAGTCTTGGGTACGTAAAGAATAAGACGTTTGCTACATTTGAGCTCATTGTGCAAAAAATCTTTAGAATTTATAGTGAAAAGAATTACCTGGTAACATGAACATGTTACTACTTTCATTCCAACGCTCTGGTAAGTGGGATTTTTTTGTGTCTGTAACACCATAGGAAACCAGGTGGCATAGTGGTCGAGTGCTGTAGCTGCTATCCCAGAGTGCTGACTCGGCCAGGAGCTCCTTGGAAAGCCTGTGGGGCGGCTGTCCTCTGGGTGTAGGGCCACAGTGAGTTGGAATCGACTCAGCAGCAGCGACAGGTTTGGTTTCCTTGGCAGTGTCACCGTGGAGCCACCTTTCAGTGAGACTGACTGCGTGTGGCTTGTCCCAGCACACACACTTGGTGCCGCGCTGTCCACAGTGGAGGAGCCTTGCAGGCTCGGCCCGTCGACGCTGTTTCCATGTTAATGAATAGCTTGGGCTGATACTTTTCTGTTGTGACTAGAGCGTTATTTTTCTCAACTTTCTATGTAAGAGAGACAGGGCACTGACTACTAGTGTGAAGAACTTGGCTTTCGCATTTTAGAAAGGAGGCAGTCAGCCTGTGTTTTCAGACAGATGGCCCCTGTGCGGCGGCACGCTGGCGAGGGCATCCCTCCCCGCGTGAGCCCGGCCCCAGCGAGCCACCTTCTCTCTTGTCGTTGCTCTAGATCGTGGCGTGCCTTGGACCCCTCCTACGCCAACGACAGGAGCATCCTGACTCTCGCCACCATGGACGCGTCAGTTTGTTAAAGGGGCCCTAGCACTTTGTGGGAGCCATGTCACCTCCTGAAACGCAATGTGAGTCACTTTGCAGGAGCCACACGGGCACTGCAGGAGTGCTCCCCAAGTCTCTGGAGGGTTCATCCCCAGCAAGCAGAGCCTTCCGGGGCGCCCCTGGGGCTGCTGGGAACTGGACCCTGCCTGTCTTCAGGCTGTCACCACGGAGACATTTTCCACGTCTGGAATGTGCCTCAGGCTCTGGGACTCCTAGATGGTGTTTGGAACCCTGGTGGTACCATGGCTGAGAACTCAGCTTCTCGCCAAAAGGTCCGCAGTTCAGGTCCACCAGCCGCTCCTTGGAGACCCTGTGGGCAGTTCTGCCGGGTCCTGTGCGGCCTCTGAGTATCGGGATCGACTCGACATCCTCAGTTTTTTCAGGGACGTTTCAGCCCGTTGCCGAGGCCATGGTGTTTGAACCTCACAGCAGTAAAGGAAGACCGCAAACTCCCAGTTCTGTGTGGTTTTTAGTATTCGCTCAGTTACTGACTCTGTTATTGAAATCTGCTTCTGTAAATGAGGCTAAGAAGTTTACCTTGAAAACTATTTTTTTTATTAGAGTCCTATTTGAAGCTTTTCATGGGAAAAGTCGATGTGAGTAGTGAGGAATCGGGACCCCTCGGAGACTCCTGGTAATTCATTCGCATTTTCCAAGTTCACAGAGCAATTTAGGAGAGCACACTTCTGCCCATTATTTGCTGTAGTTGGGACAAAAGGTATATACCAGTCCCAGGGGCCTCCAGGTGGACAGTCGTGACTCCTGCAGAGGCTCTGGCCTTGACTGCTCCAGGTGGACCGGCCCGGACTCCTCCAGATGCCCTAAAGCTAACCGCTGGTGTTAAGCTGGGCAGAGGAGAGGGGATGTGCTGTCTTACGTGTGTCAGGAACCAGATTCTTCACCAGATTCCAAACCGATGCTTTCGGAGAGTGTGTCTGCAGCTGAGTGTGAGGAGTGCGTGGAGGGTAAATTAGATACGTTAGCATATCCCTAATTTCATATGTTCATCATTGCATTTTTTGCATGCTTTAACCTGCTTAATATACTTAAATTTGACATTCTCCCCCCTTTGTTATTTATCCTGAAGGCTGTGTTTATGGTACTGTGTGATGTTGCTGTTAAGTTCAAATACATCAATAAAAAACAAGTTTGGACAGTATTTAAATTTTGTAGATTTTTTAATTTTTCAACTCAAAATACGATTGGTTAACTAAATCAGTAAAAAAGAGAAAAGCCTCTTTCTAAGGCCAATTTAGAAATTGTTCTTGCCTTTGGGTAAACTAGACTTTATATTAAAGGATTTGAGATAAAACTCTTCTTTTTCTTAAAGCATGTTCTTCACCCCACACTGATGGGTGGTGCCTGGAGTTTTAAAAGCCAGCAAGCAGCTGTCTAGGAAACATCAGTCGGCCCCACCCACCTGGAGAGCATCAAAGACAGGGGGACCCACGTGATCGGGAGACTCCACCAGCAAGAGAGCAGAAGTAGATGGTGCCTGGCCACCACCAAGGTCAGCCCTGACAGGGAACGCAATGTAGAGGCCTTGACGTGCCATGTGAGAAAGGGCTGTGCAGATCTGGGACTCTACTAAAAGACCTGAACTGATGGTCAGACAGCCTCGAGGGTCCCCTGGGAACACGGCCCCTGGACGTGCTGCTGCCCCAGAACTGAGACCAGTACTGAAGCCAGCAGTTAAAGAGTGGGCTGGATCAGGGGACACAGTGTGCTGCAGCTGGTGTGTGTACTTGGTGGCTTCATGTGTCTGTGAGGCTGTCCCACTGGTTTCTTAGAGGGGAAAGGAGAAGGTGGAGAGGAGGGGACAGGTGCTGACTGAGGGTTACTGAAGTGGAAAAGGAGTGTGCTGTGGTGGGGAGCAGTGCAGACAGCTGCAGAGGCGGAGGCTTCAGGTGGTACATGACAGATTGACTTGGATCGTGAACTTGAATCACAACAGAAAAAATGGGGGGCAGAAAACCTTATTTGTCAGAGTCACAGCAGACTGCTGCCCGACGACCTCCACTCAGGTGCACCTAGGGCTGCTTGCTGGCTCGGCTGGCCAGTACAGGTGAGACCGAGTCTAAAGTGCTTGGGTCTCCTGGGGTGATCCCTGTAGTGCACTGGGAGGCTGAGAGGTTAATCAAGTCCATGTGACTGTAACTGACTGCACCTGAGTCTGTCATGTAAGTTCAGTGTGACCACTGGTTTAAAAGTTGCCACTGGGTATTGAATTAGGAAGTAGCACCCAGCCGTTAGCATGGCAGGATTACCTTTACAGTTGGATGAAGTGGACGCAGGATGCATTGCCAGCGTTCTCCTTTGACAACAGCGATTTCTTCTCAGGACGATGGCATGGCCCTCTCCCCTGCCCTGCTTCGTGGCTGTGCGTTCCTGCTGGGCAGGAAACGGGGGCACTGTGTCCCCTGGTGAGCTCTTCTTGGTGCTACCACAGCCTGTTGCAATGATGTCAGAATATGAGTGTATAAATTTCAGCCTAAGTGTTAATTTTCATAAGTGGGCATTCTTAGGTGCTACAGTACTAGGTTTGGGGAGATAAAGCAGTTACACGGCTCCCACCGTGTACACGCACTGCTCAGGCTCCAGAAGAGGACACTGCAGACCCTTGAACAGAGTGACTCAGTAGAGGGCAGTATGGCTTGTGTCTGCCTGAGAATGCCTTGCTAAACGTGTGTCAGGTGACATTCAGTGGGCCCACACGACGTGCCTCCCGTAGACAGTAGAGCAGGACCACGGCCATCAAGCAGTCTGAGCGGCTGCAGCCCTCAGCGGACAGGGGTCCCCGGCCTGCCCAGCGCAGCAGCTGTGATGGCAGCTTTCCCGGCCCCGCTCGGTGGCCCCGGGCCTGAAGGGTCAGTGGTGTCACCCGCCCCGCTGCGCTCAGCCTGCTCTGTGTGGAGGAAGAGCATCTGGTATTTATAAAACAAGGATCCTCTGTTAATTTCTTTAAGAAGGGAACATGTGATGCAGCCTACAAGTTTTAAGCAGTTTTTAGTGTTGATAGGCACGTTCTACAACTATTAGCATGTAACCAGTATTCACAGAAAAGTTTTCCCTTTTCCTGTGACTTTAAGATGCTTCCAAAGCATGATCTTGGTAACTGACCTGTCTGGAGAGCCTGCGGGACAGTTGTCCTCTGGGTTGTAGAGGTGCTCAGTCAGAATTGACTCAGTGGCAGTGGGTGGGTCCCCTGCTGAAACCAAAGGGACGCCGACTGTGCGAGGTGACTGGGCCTCCCGTGGCGGGAGGCTGCACCCTGCCTGTCAGTGGCTCTGGGGGACTCAGCAGCATCCTGCCCTCGGCTTCAGCAGAGAGGAGCCTAAGCCACCTGGAGAGCCCTCACTTCCAAAGCTTGTTTTGAGACTAAAAAGGAAAAGGAACAAATTGAGTGTCTGATTGTCTCTGACTGCGCTTGTGCCTGGCTTCTCACTGTGGACAAGGCTTGCTGGCCCTGCCTCCAGCTGGTGCTCTGCTGAGGAGCCTGGACACGAGGTGGGCACCCCACTCTTAGCACCAGAGCTGGGGCCTTTTCTGTTACCTCAGGGTGTGACACTGGCCTCACCCGGTAAGCTGGAGACGCCCGTTGCTGGAAGGCAGCGAGTGGACGGGAGCTTTTCCACTAGTCCCGGAAAGCTCCTCGTGGGACAGCAGCTCTCCTGTGTTTATCCTTTCCTGTAACTTCAGTGGGGTCTGTAACAAGCAGGTGGTCGTGGATCTGTCTCACAGCAGAGTCAGGGGAGGTGTTTCCTTCATTCCCTGTTCTCAGGTGGTTTTACTTCTGTCTTGAAATGTGCCCTGTGTGTTCATAAAAATAAGGCACGATTAAAGCCTTGTTTTCTGTGAGACAGCTTGAAGGTTGATCCCCACAGGTGCTGTGTTGGCAGTGGTGAGGACCACGGACTTGAGGGGGGACCAGGGGCTGGACACACCACATGGACCGCGGGCAGAGGGGGGACCGGAGGTGGCGAGCACCAGGGGAACCGCCAGCCAGGGGGGGACCAGGGGCGGGAGTACCAGGGGGACCATGGGCCAAGGGGGGACTAGGGGTGGGGAGCACCAGGGTGACCACCGGCCGAGGGGGGACCAGGGCTGGGAGCACCACGGGGACCCCGGGCCGAGGGGGGACCAGGGGCGGGGAGCACCAGGGGGACCGTCGGCCGAGGGGGGACCAGGGCTGGACACACCACGTGGACCGCGGGCAGAGGGGGGACCAGAGGCGGCGAGCACCAGGGGGACCCCGGGCCGAGGGGGTACCTTGGACCTGGCAGCTGCCTGCGGAGTCCGGGAAGCCCTGCATTGCTGGCAGCTGCAGCCTACTTACTGTTGAGGTCTTGGTAATTTTTTAAAGTTTATGAAATTATGTTATATGTTGAACAAACACTTCCCTATGGAAGTCAGCGTTTCTCCGTTGCTGAAGCACCCCGGGACGTCCCTGCCCCTCTGGCCGGCAGCCAGTACTGCCTGGCCAGCCTCCAGGACCTGGCCCAGGCTTGACCCCCACCGTGGGCAGGAGGAGGCCCCGCGGCGGAGGGGTGAAGTGCCACCGCTGCTCACCGAGACCACACACCCAATCCGCTGCCCTCAAGTGGGTTCCAGGTCAGGGGGACCCGACAGGACAGCGTGGAACTGCCCCTTCGAGTTTCCAGGGAGCACCTGGCAGGTTCTGAGTGCCGACCTTCTGGTTAACAGCTGTAGCACTTGGCCCTCTCTGCCACCAGGGTTCCCACCAACCAGAGCGCGTTGGGAACTGCACTGACCACCACGTATAGCACAAGAATATCCTTGTGCCTTGCCCTGGTTTCACAGCCCAGAAGTCCTCTGATTATCTGGGTTTTTACTGATCTGCAACACGGCCGCCTCAGAAAAGGGACCGGCAGAAAAATCCCCACTGTCAAGATGGATACACTTCAACCTGAAACAGCCACTGTTGACACACAGCCAGCCAGGGGCACTCACCAGCCTAGATGACGCCATGCCCCACAAAGGCCACGTGCTGTTTATGTAGACTCTGACCTCACGACATCAAATCACTTTTCCTAAAGTATCCTTGGTCACCAATTAGGACACATGATTATGTAATCTGCATTTATTTTAAAAATGGTAATAAAAAGCTGCTGCCTCCGCCCCGAGGTCAGAATTGGAAAGATCAACGTCTGATTCATGTCCTTTGTTATTTCTGCAGTGAAATATGAGCATAATTCTGCAGGAAACCTTGGTGTATCTAGGCCTGTATATTAAAAAAGGACTGACTCAGTAACTCCTGCCTGTGATGCTTGAGCTACAGCAGTTAGACCGTGACTCATCTTGTTTCTTAATGAATGAGAAATTTAGGGTGGAAAAGGTTTTATAAGGAGCACTTTGCCAGGAAGTGGAGTGAATTCCAGAGCAAGTCAAGTGTGACTTTGAAGCTCTGCCTGACCTGGGGCCGGGCTGCGGTGAGCGGACAGCAGGTGCCAGGTTCTCTACACCAGCTGCTTCTGAAGTGGTCTTGCCAAGATCCCCGCACTGTCCCCTGAATGGCGTTCTCCACACAGATTTTCACAGGTAAAATGGTTTGTGTGAGGGCATAATTTATAGGCAGGGCGGTGCACAGATTTTTGGATTATGGTCAGTGACTTTTGACAAATGGGTCGTGGCGCACTGGTTAAGTGACAGGGCTGCTAACTAGCAGGTCGGCACTTTGAATCCAGCTGTGACTCCTTGGAAACCCTATGGGACAGTCCTATTGTGCCCTCTAGGGTCATTGTGATGGGAATCGACAGCACCAAGTTTGGCCTGGGATTTGTAAACACCCATGTCACTGTCACCCCAATCCCGACAAGAGCCTCTGCCTCATGCCAGAGGCCCCCCTGTACCCTGTTCTAGCCCTTCATTGCCCTCTCACCCCAGGGAACTGCTTTCCTAATTTCCATTGTCACAGATTCGTTTGGTGTGGCCTTGAGCTGTGTTATCTGCAGAATCACACAGTGTGCCCGCTCCCACGTCAGGCCTGCCCCCAGCAGCACGTGACGGCCAGCCCAGTGGCTGCACATCGTCTACAATTCAGTTTTTTTCACTGCTGAGTGGTATTCTACTGCATGAAAATGCCACTGCTTGTTCCTCCTTGCTCCCATTTCTGGACATTTGGGCTATTTACAGTTTGGGACTGCTCCTAATCACTGTGAACATTCTTTGTTGTGTGTTACCCTTTCTTTAGTGTTAGAATGGCTGATTCATAGGGCTGCTTTATGTTTATAAGAAACAAAGTTTTCTGGAAAAGTTGTACAGGCATTTTTACCCTCCTACAGTGTTTATGAAAATCCCACTTGTCCTGTATCCTGGCAAACACATTTGGTTTTGTTAGTCTCTTGAGTTTCAGCCACTTCATGAATACAAAATGTTACCTCCTTACGGCTTTAATTTGCACAATGACTCATGATGTGTAATTCCTTTTCATACACTTAACTGGCACTGGGGTTTTGTTCCTAAAATTTCTGTTCAAGGCTCTGGCCCTTTTTCCACCTGACTCCCTATCTTCTTACTCAGTGGCAGGAATCATTAGTATAAAAATCTAAACGCCGTGTCATATGCCTTATGTAGGCTGTGGCTTGCCTGTTTCCATGTGGTGTCTTTAGTGACTAAAGTGTTTTGATGAAGTCTTATTTTTTTATTTTATACCTAGTGCTTTTTGTGTCTTCTCTAAGCAATCCTTGTCAACTCTGAGGTCATGAAAAGATTTTCCTCTGGAAGCTTTACAGTCTTGTATGTTAAATCTATGACCCATCTTCAGTTCCTTCCTTGTGTGTGGTGTGAGGCAGGGATTAAGGACATTTCCCCCCTCTCCACCCCGGTGACATCATCTGGTTGTTTTAAGCTCCATTTGTCACTATGTTCTGTTTCCCCATTGAAATAGTGTGGCACCTCTTTTTAAAGTTCATTGTATGCGTGTGGGCCTCTTGCGAGCTTCACGTCCAGCTTCGCTGTTCTGCCCTCACACCAGCAGCACACTGTGTTGATTATTGTAGCTTCACAGTAAGTTTTGAAAACATGCAGTGTAAGTCCCCCAACTCCATTCTGTATGAATTTTATTTTATCTGGTCCTGGGTCCTATAAATTTTAGAATCAGGTAATCAACTTCTCAAAGACAGTCCTGGTATGATTCTGATTTGGGTTCTTCTGAAACCTATCCATCAATTTTGAAAGAACTGACATCTTAATACTGAGTCTTCTTGTCCATTGACATGGTATAGCTCTCCATGTACCTGGCTCTCTAATTTCAGCAGTACTTTGTCATCTTCATTGGAGACATCTGGAAAACCCCGTGTTACAAGCCTGAGTATGTGATGTTTTTGATGTCATTGTAAATAGAATTGTCTTTAGTCATTTTGTAATTACTCAATATCAGAACACGAATACAGTTTTTATTTTTTCAATTTTCTAAACTACAACCTTGCTAGGTTTGCTCATTTGTACTAGTAGGTGTTTGTTTTCTCTTTTATAGAATCCTTTGGATTAATCATGTCATCTAAGAATGAAAAGTTTTTTCCTTTCCAATCTTGAGGGCTTTCATCTGTGGTTCTTGCCGTCTCACACTGGTAGGGCCACGTGTACAGAGTTACATGGGAGTGGCACTGAGGACCATCAATGGACGTTCAGTCTGGGAAAATGCCTCTTCCCCATCTGTAGAGATAACCACATGATGGTTATATTTTAATTTTCTAATGTGGTGACTTTGGTTAATTTTGAAATGTTAAACCAATTTAACAGCACTGACATGAACCCTACATGGAAGTGCTGTGTTCTCTCTGTGTTTATCGGTTTGCTTCACTAATGTTTTGTTAAGAACTTTCGTGTCTATGCTCATGAAGGACAGATGACTGTAATTTCCTTTCCTTGTAATGCCCTTGTCACATGTTGGTATTAGGTATCCGGTACTAGGGTTGAGCTGGCCTCATTAAACAAGTTGGGAAGTATTCCTTACCCTTTTCTGGAAGAGTTTGAATAAGGTGGTATTCTTTTAATGTTTAAAAGGATTCACCACTGAAATCATCTAGTTCTAGAATTTTCTCTGTTTTTATGGGTCAATTTATTACTACAGATTCAATTTGTGAAACAGATATAAGGCTATTCAGATTTTCTATTCTGTTGAATGTGGCAGGTTGTGTCTTTTTAAGGAATTTACCTATTTCATCTGGTTACCAGGTTTCTGATATCAAGTCATTCAGAATATCCTTATAGTAACTGCGGGATCTCCTGCTTTCATGGTTTATACTGATAACTTTTTCTTGCCTTTTTTTCTTGAACAGTGTTGATAGGGATTTAATAAACATCAAAATCTCTCAAGGGACCTATTTTGGATTTTAATTTCTCCTTTCTCCTTTTATGGTGTTTTAGAAGTTTAGATAACTGATTTTGACCTTTCTTCTTTTTAATAAAAGCCTTGAAAGCTGTGTATTTCTCTCTGTGTGCTTTGGGGTATATCTTATTTGTATTGTTATCCAAGCTGAAATATTTTCATTTCCTTTCTGATTTCTTCTTTGATCCATAAGTTACTAAAAGGTATTCTGGTTGATTTCTCAATATTTGAAGGACACACACACACATATTTTAAACTGACTTCTAACTCTTGTAGTCAAGTACGATTCAGTCAGTACGATTTCAGTCCTCTGGAATGTATATGAGAACTCAGACTTGGACCTGTCTTCGGGACTACTCCAAGTGAAGTGTGACACCTTCCCAATGTCCCAAGGCACACTGTAGTGTGGGCTAGTAATGACATTGAAAAGAATTTCTGCTCTCTAGTTGCTGAGTGTCACGTCATGTAAACATGAATGATTGATGTTTGTGTGCTTGTATCTCCGCTGGTTGGTTGGCCTGCGGGTTTTGTGTCCTGTGTTCTGTTTATCACTGTTCATCAGTCCTGCTGATCACTGAAGGGTGGGCAGTAAAATCTGCAGCTATTCTGCTGGCCGTAACCTGCTGCTCTCTTTCGGTTGTATTTCCTCATACACTTTGAAGCTCTTCACTAGGTGCATAGGTTTTCAGAGTTTTTATGTCTTCTAGATGAATTAACTGTTACCAAGGTGTAAAGTCCTTCTTTTTTACTTGTATCTGATATTAATACAACCACACTAGTTTTCCTACACTTAGTACTTGCAGGATGTATATTTCTCTACCCTCTGTTATGCCGTGTCATCCAAGTGTGGCTTGAAACAGCATGGGGTTTGCTTTTTAACTAGTCTGACGGTCTGAATTGGAGCGGTCAGCCCACTTACATTCAATGGATGATGGAGATACCTGGGTTTAAGCCTTGTGTCTGGCTCTGTGTTCTCTCTTTGTTCCACTGTTACTTCTCCCCTGCTTTTATTTGGATTTGTTAGGTGTTTTTGACCATTCCTTCTGTCTCCTCTTCGGGCTTTTTAGCTAAACCTCTTACTTTAGTGGTTACGCTAGGACCTGCCACATACTACCTTACTGTAGACCCGTCGGTCTGGATTTACGATCCCACCACTGCATTAGAACGCAAGAATCCAAGAGCAGTGGGGTTCTGTTTACTGCTCGTCTGGAGAAGAAGGCACTGAACTGGCCGGGACCACATACTAGGACAGAAGGCAATTCTTTTTATATGACTGATTTAATTTTGGAAGAGATCCATATTTTTTCTCGTTCCAAAGCAAGGTGATCCAACCAAATGCACAAATTACCAAACAGTATCACTAATAGCACACGCAAGTCAAGTTCTGCTCAAGATCATTCAAAAGTGGCTGCAACAGTATATTGACAGGGAACTTCCAGAAATTCGAGCTGGATTCAGAAGAGGACATGGAACCAGCGCTGTGATTGCTGACAACAGGTAGCTCTTGGCTGAAAGCATAGAATACCAGCGAAATGTTTACCTGTGTTTCACTGACCATGCAAGAGCATCCAACTGTGTGGATCGTAACAAATCATGGCTAACACTGTGTAAAACGGGAATTCCAGGGCACTTAATTGTTCTCTTAAGGAATCTGTATATGGATCAGGAGGCACTTACGTGAACAGAACAAGGGGACACTGCATGGTTAAAAGTCAGGAAAGGGGTGCATTAGGGTTGTATCCTCTCCCCACACCTTTTCAATCTGTATGCTGAGCAAGTGATCCAAGAAACTAGATTCTACAAAGAAGGAAGACCAGGGTTGGAGGGTGACTCGTTAGCAACCTGCGTAATGCAGACAGCTCCACCTTACTTGCTGGAAGTGAAGAAGATTTGAGACATTGACTGATGAAAAGGACCACAGCCCTCAGTATGGACTGTACCTCAACATCAGGAAAACAAAAAGCTGCACCACTGGACCAGTAAGCAACATCATCATAAATGGAGAAAGGATCGAGGTTGTCAAGGATTTCCTTTTACTTGGGTTCACAAGCAACGCCCATGGAAGCAGAAATAAAGAAATCCAAAGATGCAATGCACTGGGAAAATCTGCTGCAAAGGACCTCTTTAAAGTAGTGAAAAAGCAAAGATGTCACCTTGAAGACTAAAACACACCTGACCCAAGCCATAGTATTTTAAATGATACCATTTACAGTGTGAAAGCTGGACACTGAACAAGGAAGGCAGAAGGAGAATTAATGCCTTTGTGGTATTGGGGAAGAATGCTGAATGACCCATGGGCCACCAAAAGAACAAACAGATCTGTAATGGAAGAAGTCCAACCAGAGTGCTCCCTGGAAGCAAAGATGAAAGACTGGGTCTCATACTTTAGACATGTTGTCAGGAAGGGTCGGTCCCTGGGAAGGACACCATGCTGGGTGGAGTGGAGGGTCAGTGGGAAAGAGGAAGACCCATGACAACATGGATTGACACAGGGGCCACAACAATGGGCTTAGGCATAGAAACGACTGTGGACCTGGTGCAGGACCAGGCAGGGCTGGTTCTCTTGTACGTGGGTCCCTAGGAGTCAGCACCTAACAGCAACTTAATTTTACTAAACCAGAGTTTCCTGCTCAATTATAAGATTTTTTAATATTTAAAGTTATGACCTATGACTTCTGTTATATTTTTGTGTCTGTTGAGAAAACACAGGCATAGGACATAAAGAACTTCTGCAATAGCGGAGTTACACTGGAGGTACGGTCTAGGGCAGAGCCGCCTGACAACATTTGAAAATACACAGGGCATTTAGGGTTGTCGGAAGGGAAGCAGGAAGTCACCAGTAACTGAGTCTCTGCAGTGAACGTGCAGCACTCGGCTACGATGGGGAATTGTCCTGCCCGGAAGGCACACAGCACCCTGTAACGGGCTAAAGGAGGACGGCTGCACCTTGGAGCCTCACGGACTGGGGCTCGCTTGCTTGCTCTGTCGTGGAGAATGAGGCGTCCTTGTGGTGAACTGTAACAGAATTCCTCTCCTCATTCCTGTGTCTAACCCCGCTGTCTCCCATCCCAGTGCCTGCCACCATCATCCATGTCACTGTTGAAGTTAAAAAGGTCTGTCCTTCCTGCCCCTCTCACATAGCCTCCCATCATTCTGCTCTGACCCCAACCTTTAAAATAATGCCACTCACCTTCCCCGCTTCTTCTGCCCTTACCACACTGGTTCAAACCAGCACCATGACTGGCCGCACAGCCCCCCCTGACTGCTTGGGGACACTCCCGACACAGCGTCCAGAAGGGTCATCATGTTCCCTCGCCTGTCCCCGCACGTGTGCCGCACTGCACTCAGGATGAAGCCAGACCCCTCACGCCGCCGCACAGTCACACGTCCGTGGCCTCTGCCTGCCTCTCGCGCCACCTCGCTGCCTTCTGCTCTGTTCCTCGCCAAGTTCATTCACTCATGCCTCAGGGCGTTTGAACGTGTGTCCTCTCTGCCTGGAATGTGTCTCTCTCTCGGATCTTCACGTAGCTGGTTCCTTTCCCTGGAGCGCCCTGCGCTGCTGAGCCTTTTCGGCCCCTCCAGCGGCAGGACTGACGGGAGGCGGGGCGTTCCGGTGACGTGAACCGAGCACCTCAGCTACGTGAATGTTTGAGAGCCAGCAAGTCAGACCTTTTTCCCTCACAGGGCTAGAAGCCAAGTGACCGATTTGCCAGTGAGCCTGGAGAAAAAGCATCAAATGTGCAATTCAGTGGCTTTTTGTTTTTGTTTTTGTTTTTCCTGTTTACCTTGAAATTTACTTCCTACTCAGAGCATGAATTAGGTATAAGGTCCAACTCAGCAATGATAAAGATGCTGAGTTCCAGGCGGCAGCCCACCCTCCTCTGGGATGTAACCACGGTTACAGGCCTCATGTAACAAACTCTATCCAGCAAGTTTCTGTGAACCAGAATCTGACTGCAGACACTTGGGTGTCTCTAGGTGAGCCTCTCACAAGGCCGCTGTCAGCATGTTGGTTGGAGTGCAGTACCATCTGAAGACTCTACCGAGGCAGGACTTGTTGTTCCTTGGCTCGTTAATGTGGTCATCAGCAGAACTGACTTCCTCACAGGCTGCTGGACTACGGCCTCGGTTCCTCACTGACTGGAGGCTGGAGGCTGCCCCTGCTCCTTGCAGCCTGGACCCCTCCACCAGGCAGTCTGTTTCCAACAAAGTGCTCAAGAAAAGACAACCAAGAAGGAAGCTCCCCACCTCTTCACAGCAACCTCAGGAGTGGTACCCACCACTTTGGGGTGTTTTGTTCCTTAGAAGCAAGTCACTGGATCTTGCCCATGCTCAAGGGAAAGGAGTTACACAATGATGTAAGTCCCAGGCAGTGCAGATCATTGGAGGGATGTTGTAGACACTACCTGTCACAGCTGTCTGCTTCCACCTAACCCTCCCATAGACAACAGATCTCAACACGGCAGCTAAAACAATTTTGCTAAAACTTAAGTTAGGACATGCGGAGCCCTGGTGGCACAGTGGTGAAGAGCTCAGCTACAAACCTAGAGGTCAGTGGTTCTAATCCACCAGCTGCTCCTTGGGAGCCCTGTTGGGCAGTTCTTTCACAGCCCTGATGGTGCAGTGGGGAAGAGTTCGACCACTATTCAAAAGGCCAGCAGTCCAAATCCACCCGCTGCTCCTTGGAGAAACAACATGGGCTGTTTCTGCGGTCCTCTACAGTGACTGTGAGTTGCCACAGTTTGATGGCAATGGTTTTGGATTTTTTTTTTTTTAAAGACCAGTTACCCTTTTGCTCACAATCCTCTGATGACTTGACACTGAGTAAAAGCCAGTATGCTAACCGTGGCCCCTGCGGACACACGCCACGGCTCCCTGCTGGCTCAGACCTCACATCCTCCTCCTACCCTCTGGGCAGCACGCCAGCTCCTTGGGGCTCCTCCGGCAGACCAGCAAGCCACCACCCAAGCCAGGGGAGCGGTCACTGGCTTCACCCTCAGCACTGGCCTGGAGACGTTCATGGCTGACTCAGTTCTGCCATCGTGGATTCAGGGGTCACCTCAGACCCTCCCTGGTTGCCCTGTTGTTCACTCTACCCTCTTTCCCTGCTTTATTTTTTATCTCCTAGAAATTCTCACTGTGTATCATATATCTTATTACATCTCCCCTTACTGGAAAACAAATTCATGTGAATAATTTTGTCTGTTCACTACTGTGTTCCAAAGATAAAACATTAATTAGAAGATGTCTTTAGATGACTCACAGTGACTCTATAGAACAGAGTAGGACAGCCTCATCAGGTTTCCAAGGAGCTGGTGGATTTGAACTGTCGACCTTTTGGTTAGCAGACGTAGCACTTAACAACTACTCCACCAGGGTTTCCAAGGATAAAACATTAATCAGAAAATCTCTTTGAAGGTAAGAATGAACTCTGAAACTATGGGAATCACCAACGATGCAGGCCTTAGTCACTCTGACAAGCAGTGACAATGATGAGAGAGTCAGTCTGCCAGCAGAGAGGACACTAGGGTGGCAGGTCCTGTAGGCACTGAGGCGTCCTGGCGAGAATTTAAAGGAAGGTGTTGTTAGGTGCCCTTGACTCAGTTCCAACTGACAGCGACCCTATGAGCAACAGAACAAAACTCTGCCTGGTCTTGGGAACGTGTCCACAATCATTTTTATGCTTAAGCCCATTGTTGCAGCCACTGTGTCAAGACATCTCATGGAGGGTCTTCCTCCTTCTCACTGACCCTCTGCTCTACCAAGCATGATATCCTTCTCTAGGGACTGAGCCCTTCTGACAACATGTCCAAAGTATGTAAGATGCCGTCTTGCCATTTTGCCTCCAAGGAACACTCCGGTTATACTTCTTCCAGAACAGATCCATTTGTTCTTTTGGTGCTCCATGGTATGCTCAACATTCCTCTCCAACACCACAGTTCAAAGTCCTCAAATCCTCTGTCTTCTTTGTTCATTGTCCAGCTTTCACATGCATATGATGTGATTGAAAATACCATGGCTTGGGTCAGGCACACTTTAGTTTTCAAGGTGACATCTTTATTTTTCAGTACTTTAAAGAGTTTTTGCAGCAGATTTTCCCAGTGCAACATGTCTTTTGATTTCTTGACTGCTGCTTCCATGGGCGTTGATTGTGGACCCAAGTAAAATGAAATCTCTCCATTTATGACAGTGTTGCTTACTGGTCCACTGGTGAGGCTTTTTGTTTTCTTGATTTTGAGGTACAATCCATACTGAAGGCTGTGGTCTTTGATCTTCATCAGTAAGTGCTTCAAATCCTCTTCAATTCCAGCGAGTAAGGTAGTGTCGTCTGCATAACACGGGTTGTTAATGAGTTGTTCTCCAATCCTGATGCCTCGTTCTTCACATAATCCAGCTTCTTGTATTATTTGCTTGGCATACACATTGAAAAGGTATGGTGAAAGGATACAACCCTGATATACCCCTTTCCTGACTTCAAATCATGCAGTGTCCCCTTGTTCTGTTCTCACGACTGCCTCTTGATCCATATACAGATGGCTTAAGAGCACAGTAGTGTTCTGGAATTCCTGTTTTATGCAACGTTAGCCATGATTTGTTACGATCCATACAGTTGAATGCCTTTGCATAGTCAGCAAAACACAGGTAAAGATCTCGAGGATATTCTCTGCTTTCAGCAAAGATCCATCTGACATTAGCAGTGATATCCCTGGTACCACATCCTCTTCTGAATCCAGCTTGAATTTCTGGCAATTCCTTGTCAATCTACCACTGATCTTGAGCAAAATTTTACTTGTCTGTGATATTAATGATATTGTTCATTAATTTCTGCATTTGGTTGGATTGTCTTTGGAATGAGCATAAATATAAATCCACTCAATTGGCTAAGCAGCTGTCCTCCAAATTTCTTGACATAGATGAGTGAGCACTTCCAGCGCTGCATCTGTTTGTTGAAATGTCTCAGTTGATACTCCATCAGTTCCTGGAGCCTTGCTTTTTGCCAGTGTCTGCAGTGCAGCTTTGACTTCTTCCTTCAGTACTGTGGGTTCCTGATCATGTGCTACCTCTTCAAATGACTGAATATTGACCAGTTCTGTCTGGTATAATAACTCTCTGTATTCCTTCTATCTTCTTTTGATGCTCCCTGAGTCATTTAATATTTTTCCTGTAAAATCCTTCATTATTGCAACTCAAGGCTTGAATATTTTCTTCAGTTATTTCAGCTTGAGAAATTCAGAAAGTGTTCTTCCCTTCTGTTTTTCCATTTCCAGCTCTTTACACATTATTATAATACTTTGTCTTCTAGAGCTGCCCTTTGAAATCATCTGTTTATATCTCATCCTTTTCTTTTGCTTTAGCTGCTTGATATTCAAGAGCAAGTTTCAGAGTCTCTTCTGACATTCAATTTGGTCTCTTCTTTGTTTCCCATCTTTTTATTGACCTTTTGTTCTCTTCATGGATGATGTCTTTGATATCTGGTCTTCGGTCATTAGTGGTCAACACATCAGATGTGTTCTTGAGATGGTCTTTAAGCTCGGAAGGGGTATACTCAAGGTCATACTTTGGCTCTTGGGGACTTGTTCTAGTTTGAATTTGCATATGAGCCATTGGTGAACGATCTGTGCCACGGTCAGCACCTCGTCTTGTTCTGACTGCTGATACACAGCTTTTCCATCATCTTTCTCTACAGATGGAGTTGACTTGGTTCCTATGTAGCCCATGTGTACTGTCACCATTTGTGCTGGTTGAAAAGGGTATTTGCAATGAAGAAGTCATTAGTCTCGCAAAATTCTATCCTGCAATCTCCGGCATTATTTCTATCACCAAGGCCGTATTTTCCACCTACTGATTCTTCTTCATTTCTGACTTTTGCATTCCAGTCACCAGTAATTATCAACAGGTCCTTGACTGCATGTTTAATCAATTTCAGACTGCAGAGGCTGGTAAAAATTGTGAATCTCTTCATCTTTGGCCTTAGTGGTTGGTGCATACCTTTGAATAATGGTCGTATTAACAGGCCTTCCTTGTAAGCATATGGACATTATCCTTCACTGACAGTGTTGTGCTTCAGGACAGACCTGGAAAGGTTCTTTCTGATGATGAGCAACACTGCTCCTCTTCAAGTTTTCATTCCCAGCATAGTAGACCATATGATCATTGGATTCAGAATGGCCCAAACCAGTCCATTTCAGCTCACTAATGCCTAGAACATCCATATTTATGTATTCCACTTCATTTTTGATGATTCCCAATTTTCCTAGATTCATACTTCGTACATTCCGTGTTCCAATTATTAATTGATGGATATTTGCAGCTGTTTCTTCTCCTTCTGAGTCATGCTGAGTCATGAGTCATTCACATCAACAAATGAAGATCCCGAAGGCCATATTCCATTCACAATATTAAGGTCAACTCTACTTTAAGGGGGCAGCTCTTCCCCAGTTGTTTTCTGAGTGCCTTTCAACTTAGGGGGCTCATTTTTCCAGCACTATGTCTGACAGTGTTCTGCTGCTATTCATAAGGTTTTCCCTGGCTAACTCTTTTCAGAAGTAGACTGCCAGGTCCTTCTTCCTAGTCTGTCTTAGTCTGGAAGCTCAGCTGAAACCTGTCTACCATGGGTGACCCTGCTGGGACCTCAATACCAGTGGCATAGCTCCGAGCGTCACAGCAACAAGCAAGCCTCCACTGACAGACAAGTGGGGGTCTCTCGGTCTGTCTTTACTCCTATCAGCTAAGATACCCAATCAACACAATCAGCCAAGAATTCTGCAGGGCCGATCAGTCTCCCACCAGATGAGATACCCAATCAACACAATCCACACAGAACTCTGCAGGGCAGAACAGTCTCCCACCAGCCAAGATACTCAATCAGTGCAGTCAGTCATAACATGGACACATGAAACCAAGAGGTAAAAGTTATGAAACTACTCCCCAAATTGTTTTTCAGACGCAATACAATCTCCATCAAAATCCCAGCTAGGTTTTTATAGAAATTGGCAACTTGACCGTAAAATTCACATGGAAATACAAGGGACCCAGAATGGCCAAAACCATTTTGAAAAAGGACAAAGTTGGGGGATCCATACCTCTCCATTTCAGCTTACTACAAAGCAAAAAATCAGAACTTGTGGTATTGACATAAGTATAGGCATACAGATTAATGGACTAGAAAGTCCAGAAATAAACTCATAAATTTATGGGCAATTTTCAGTGAGTGTACCAAGACAAATCAATGGCTCAATCTCAACAGCTGCTTCCTCTGCCCAGCTGCAGAGAAGTCCCATGGGGATTGGAAGGCCCGTCTCTGCAGGAGAGAAGTCCCATTGATCCATAATTCACATGCCCTAAAATTCACCCTTTAAAGCATACAATTCTGTTTTTAAATGCATTCACAAAGTTGAGCAGCCATCACCACTAATTCCAGAACATTTTCATCACCCCAAGAGAAAGCCCATACCCGTTAGCAGTTGCTCCCCTTTCCCTTTCCCTACCCCCCAGCCCCTGGCAACCACTCATCTGTCCCTATGTACTTGCCTATTCTGATGTTTCATATAAATTTCCTACACAGTAGGTGGCCTTCAGTGACTGGCTTCTTTCACTTAGGGGCTGTCCAGTACTCAGTCCTGGTGTAGCACGTACTGGTACCTTGTTCCTTGTTCCTTTTTTATTGCCAGGTAATATTCCACTGTGTGGATACACACATTCTGTTTATCTCGTCATCAGGTGATGGGCACATTGGTGGTTTACATTGTTTTGGACCCTTATAAATAATGCTGCTGTGAAGATCTGTGCAGGGTTTCTGTGTGAGTTCTCGTGCATCTATACTGAGGAGGGGGATTTCTGAGTCAGACGGCAGCTAAACTTTTTGAAGTAGTGTCAAGTGACAGTGAAATCTCTGAGAGCCGGAACTCAGCGAGGCTGCCCCGTTCTTCCGGCTCCTGCAGTTTTCATTTTGACAGGGTGCCGTCTTACCACGTTCCCATCACTGTTGTTGAAAATATCCCAGTTTTCCTTCTCCGACAAGTGTCTGCCTTACACAGGCCCCAGACTGCACAGGCTTTCCCTTCTTTTCCAAAGTGGCTGCACCAGTTCACACATGCATCGACATTGTTCGAGGGCTCCAGTTTCTCCTCGTTTCTGTCAACACCTGTCCCTGCCTCTGTGACATGGTGTCTCCATGTGGTTTTGACTTGTGTTTCCGTAATGACTGGTGACCGCCACCTGCCTGTCAGTGTGGTGGACCAGGGTGGCTTACTTACTGCCACACTGGTGGCAGCTCTGCCCCTGTGTTTCAGGTACAGTGACACCTGTGAGGGCCACAGCTCAACAAGGCCGCCTTGTTTTCCAGGTTTCACAAGCTCTCCATCTTTAACAGTGTATAGTCCTACCACTTTTCTCTTATCAGTAGAAAATATTTTTTGTTTTCCTCCTTTGACAGATTTCCACCATATACAAGTTTTGGCTTTCACGTGTTTTACTGTACCAGCAGGGCCACCCATGACAGACAGGTTTCAGCAGACTTTCCAGACTAAGACTTTGAAGAAAAGCCTGGTGATCTACTTCTGAAAGTCAGTCCATGAAAACCTTACAGATAACAGGACATGGTCCAGTACTGTGCTGGTAGACGAGCCCCACAGTTCAAAGGGCACTCAAATCCCAACCAGGGAAGAGCTATCTCCTCAAAGCAGAGTCAGCTTTATAACTTTACTCCTCAAAGGAGTGTCAAGTGGAGTAAGCTTCTGAGACCTTCATTTCTGTTGGGGCACAACTCACAAGATGTAACAGCTACAAACATCCACTAGTAATCACAATGTGCGATGTGTGAGGAAAATCAGGGAACATCAGAAGTTGTCAAAAATCAAATGGACTGGCCACTCTGAACCCAACAATCATATGGTCTACCATGCTGGGAACAAATTGAAGAGGTCAAATTCATTGTTAAAAGAACATTTTTGAAATCTGTCCTCAAGTGCAATGTGCACAGTGATAGATTAATGACCATAGGCCTACAAGGAAGAGTTATTAATACTATTATTATTTAAACTTACATACAACCAACCACAAATGACAGAGATGAAATAATGGAAGATTTCTACAACCTGCCGCAGTCTGAAATTGATCACAGGTGGAATCAAGATGCAGCGATAATTATTGGTGACTAACATGCAAAAGTTGGAAACAGAAGGCAGATCAGCAGTAGAATAGGACGTTGGTGTGAGAAACGACATTCGAGCTCACATGATTGGATTATACACGACCAGTGCTGTATTCACTGGAAACACATTTTTTGTTCAGTAACACGTGGACTTCATCAGGAATCATATTGATCACGCCTGTAGAAAAAGACGATAGAGATACCTATTAGCATAGTCCAGAGAAGCTGAGGGCTCACTGCAGAAATTCCATCAATTGCTCATCTGCAGGTTCACGTCAGAGCTGAGACAGATCTAAGAGAGCCTTCACTACATCCACCTAAATTTAGAGACCACCTCAAGAACAGATTTGACACAGGGTACAGTAGTGACCAAAGACCCAAAGACTTGTGGGAAGACATGAAGGACATCAAACTTGATGGAAGGGCCATTAAAAGGATGTGAAAAAAGGAAAAGACTGAAATGGATGTCAGCAGAAACTCTGAAACGTCGGCTAAAGTAGCTAAAGCACCCAGAAGATGTGATAAAGTAAAAGGGGGAACAGACGACTGCTAAGGTAGCTCAACAAGACACGTATTCTGATAAAATGTGGAAAGTCCTGGAGCTAAAAACCAAAGGGGAAGCACCTGATCACCAGTTCTCAAGCTGAAAGAACTGAAGAGAAATTTGAAGCCGTGAGATTCATTACTGAATAATTCTATGGGCAAAAAATTGAATGGCACAGAAGCACCAATAGAAAATGAAAGAAACCTACAGCGTTATGTGTGGTACCAAAAAGCTGTTCAGCCGTTTCAAGAGGGAGCACGTGATGAAGAGCCGGCGGTGCCGCAGGAGAAGGGGCTGGCTCGGCGCTGGGCAAGGCCGCAGGACCGGGCAGCAGACCGATGGGGGCACTTCCCCAGAAGGAATGCCGGGAGCATGTG